>CM060970.1:97753758-98953758 GCA_030765045.1 Tenodera sinensis | reverse complement strand
AGAGAAGGAAGAGGCTTGCCTATGCTAAGGCACACAGAAATGACACCTAGGAATTTTGGAAAAACATTCCCACTGTTGAGTGTCAATTTTGTATTTTCAAATCAAAAGGGCAAGTGACAGTGTGGCGCAAGAAGAATACTGAGATGACAGGAATATCACAGGTAGTGTAAAACATGGGGACAGTTCTCTGATGGTATGGGTTTGTATGAATGGCAATGGTGTAAGAGATTTGTATTTTGTTGACAGCACAATGGGTTACAATCTATATTAACATTTTAAAGTCCCATCTTTTCCTCAAAGTGTGGAAAAATGAATCTTCGTGGAAATTACATTTTCAATACAGACAACTCCAAGCACACAGCCTCAAATACCAGGCTGTGATTGTTGCACAACACTTCATGTTGAGTATAGACACCATCTCAATCTCTGTGTGTAAATCAAATGGAGAATTTGTGTCAAAAACTGGAAGAAAATATGAGAAAACATGAAATATCCAAAAGGAATGATTTGAAAAGGGCCCTACTGACTGAATGAAATAAATTTTCCACACAAACAGAACTGCTAGTGAAATCAATGCCAAGGAGATTAGCTGAAGTTTTCAAGAGGAAAGGCGAGCCTACAAAGTATTGAAGTGAACAAAAATGCCCAAGAACTTGCTTTGTTGTAGACCAATATTTCTCATACTTGGAAGCAAAACCTTTTCATTTCAGTTTACTGTTTATTTCGAATTGAAGAATGTTCATGTTTTGTATAGATTATATTACATATGTATATAAACATTCACACAGTACAATTGTGTGTGCTCACTGTTGCGTTTACTCCTTATTCTATGCCTTCAAACCTGAAATTTATGATCAGACTAACACCTTTTGTTTTTTGGAATCACTGTACGAGTACTTAAAAGCCACAAAACTAGTTCCATAGTCTTAACTGCTAGTCAATCAAACAAATATAATTTAACATATAATATAAATACATTTTACTACACACAAAACATTGTTGGGGTTCATAAAAGTGTTAACTGCAGCATTTAAAACAAACTATTTTTGTATGTGATTTAATGCCTATCACTTTGCAATACACTTCTCAAATGATTAAGTATTTCAAATGCTGGAAAACAATATAAAAGCAATTGGCACATGCTGATGTAAACAACGTGAAATGCAGAGCAACTTTGAGTCCTAATTTGCATGTCTCACCAAAATGCCAATTTCAAATGAGAAATTGAATGGTATTACAGATTCCTACATTTTTTAACCTTCTTATCATGACCAACAGAGAATTTTCTTTTCTGGGAATCATCTTTCATATCCCTAATGTATTTGTAAATCAAAAAAGGTACACATCTCTTTATAATTATTGTGTGTATCGCATGTTTTTCACAAACCATTACATTATATGGCATTTTAAAAATTGAAATAAAATGATCTTCCAGGGCACTAGTATGATCACAATTATTTAAAAAAGCATATAGCTGATCATGAATGTTTTGCAATAATAGCATCACACTCTCATTGGCATACGTTAGCCAAAGAGCTTCTGGGTCTCCCTCTTTAAACATAGTATATAAATGACTTTGCAAGATCTGTGAGGAAAATAAGCTGATTTTACACTGCTCACAATCAATGGTTCCATCCACACCAACCCTTTTAAGGATGTATCCTGCCACATATGCCAATACCTGTTTATCACTTGAGAGATTGCATTCTGGAATACTGTGAATGTGTGTACCAACAGTTTCACTGTGGCTTCAGCACTCTCACTATTACCATCTACGGTCTGACCATGTGACAAAAGCTGCCTCAGGTTATTCAAAGGACTGCACCCATCATCTTCACAACTACTTTTCTTGCTATCTCCTAAGACCATTTTATTCAGTATGACAGTTTTTAAAGCAGCCTTGAACTGAAAACACGTAGGATTTGTGTTTCCCATACCGTGCTGTCGAATGCAACAAAATAAGTTCTCCAAGGGATCTTGATTGAATGCCCTGGTACTAAGATAAAGGAAATTTTTACTTTGTACCTTCTTCCACACAAACATAATTGATTTCATTGTGGTCTGCCATCCTTTTAGGAAGCTAAAACTGCTTGTCCTATCCCTTCCTGTTGCCAGTTCTATTATCTTCCATTTTTCATCTCCTTCAACATGTCATACCACATAGGAATGTGTGGTGAATCATTAGAGAGAGAACATTTAAACTTCTTATAATCATGTTGAAAGGGTCCAGAACTGTTTTTCCCACAAACTCTGCTGTATGTGCTGCTTCTTGGGGCAATCACCCTGAACTAACATAGGTATAAATCAATCCTGCAACAGTGAGGCTCAATTGTGCTGCTGCTACTTTTACCTTCATTTTTATGTAGCTGTCTTTGAAATTGAAGTACTGTTTCCTTAGTTTATGCAAAACTTTGAAGGGGTTCTGTTGATCATATTGAAATGTTTGCTCAATATATTTAAATTTGGCCTCCTTATGTGGTGCAAATTCAATCTTATGGCCAATGAGTGCATTCCTGGTGCTTTTCAATAGATGTGGGACATCATACACAATAGCAATTTTTTCTCCGTTTACAATGAAATAGAAGTATGACCCATCCCTATTTTCCTTACACAATGCTTTTAATGCCATTTGATTTGCAGAACCTTGGTCACATAAAGTACATACAATGTTTAACCCAATTTTCTGAACTTCATGTATTACATGGCAAAGCAGCACTTTCAAATGACTGCTGGATATTGCATTACTAGTGAAGTAATATGCAATAACCTGTTTCGGCTCAACTTTAGATTAGGTTACTTGCCGGCCAGATTCTAAGTCCGAAGTTACTTACTGCGCATGCGCTGACAGTAGTTTCACAATCGCCACTAGGTTTCGCTGCATGAGCTAGCTGTCACTAGCAGACGATTTTCACATCTGCCAACATTGCTTTTTGCACTACACTAATTTTCGTTGCCAACACATTAAACACAAATGCACTCGCGTCGTTGCTGCCACAGACATACCGCCATCGCGACTCCATACTATTGTTGTGGAAATTATTGTCTACATTATTTTGCTTTTGCTCACACAGATATATCGCTAGTTGTGTACATTATTTTGCTCTAGATATATCGCTAGTGCGACTCCATACTATTGTTGTGGAAATTGTGTACATTATCGTTATTGCCTTGTTACTGGGTCCATGAAATGCTGGCTCGTTCTTTTTTATTTATATTATTATATTATTTTTTTAAATTTATTTGTTATTAATAAGTCGCTTCAACACAAAAGTCATATCACAACTAAACATTGAGAAAAAAAAATGAGGAAACAAATCATGAAGTTTACATTGAATTTAAACATTAACTTTGCATGCCTTGATGAGCTTGATGATTTTCTTGTGATATTGTTGATCACCCAAAGCTAACTGAAGGTTCTCAGGAACCTTATGATTATTATTTATCGTTCTTTTTTGTTTATTTATTTTATATTATTATTTTATTATACTATTAATTAATGTTAATATATTTTATATAGTATATTTATTATATTTAATATTATTATATTTTTATTATGTTTACTATTTATCATTCTTTTTTTGTTTATTTATTTTATATGATTTTATTATGTTTACTATTTATTGTTCTTTTTTTGTTTATTTATTTTATTCTATATTATTATTATTTAATGTTATTAGATTTATATTATATTTATATTATTTTTATTATCGTTCTTTTTTATTTATTTATTTATTTTTTTATTTTCGAGTGGAGAAAAAATCCATTTACGGAGCCCCATGCACTGCGATGGCACAGAGGGGGCTGTAGGCTTCACCCTAGGGCACTACCCACTAAAAAAACTCCACCGGAAGCATAGGATATAGGCAGAAAGGAAAAGGTGAAAGAGGGTGCCAGGATGCAAGTGTTGTAGTAAGAAGGAAGTAATGGGTATAGGTAATTAAGGAGTGGATAGGGGTTTTGGACGTGGCCTGCTGAACCCTTCACACTACGGGGAAAACCTTCCTAATATTGTCTACAAGTTCATGGAAGCGGTCAGCCTTTCGGTTCCGTACATCTTGCTGCCATAGGTACTCGCCTAAATGGATGTCAACCTGGTTTTGGCGAATACCACCCCTGGATAGGCGATGCCGAAGAGACTGCCATCGGGACTCTATATTGTTGGTGTGGACATGGGTTACTGGATCCACGAAATGCTGGCTGTGGTTTACCGTTAGATGGGCAGCAAAACCCCCAGCCATTAACTCATCATATCCTGCCCAACAGTCTGTGTCGATTGTGCTAGCGAGTTCCACGTGCTTCTCAATCAAAGCAAAGAGGGTGGCACCATCCCTTCTGTTGTTGGGGCACACAGTCATGCACACCTCATTGGTAACCACGTCAATCATCCCCAGGATCCAGTTGCCTTCCACAATATGACCCCGATGGTACTTTCTTCGGCCGATCTTACATTCGTCGATGTGGACGACATGGCCGGCACCGCCTATTTTTGCCCCTGTTGATGTACTTGTTGTCCATTGACGACAGACAAAGCTCCCTACAGTAGCTAAACCAGTCCGCTATTCGAAATTCTAAAAGAGTCTTCCGGGCTGATTTGCTGTGGTCTGCTGGAGTAACTGGGCCCAGACGTTTCGTCCACTACTGCGGTGGACATCATCGGTGGCGTGGTCGAAGTCTTCTTGGTGAAGGCACTGTTGCGTCTGAGGCGTTGACTGTCTGGGATGCGGAATTTATACACGGAGGGGTCTTCTCTAATTGGCTCGGGGCTCGCTGAGGCAGTGCAGTTGGTGGGAGGGGGCTAGCTGCATCTCGGGCGCTACTAGATTCTGACACCGGCCGTGAAAGCCTACGCCTACTCAGTCCGCTATTGTTGCGTCACTGATAATGCTGTCCCCGTGTGAACACTGCACTGCAGTTTGCTCATAGGATAGCTGACTCGCAAAATTGTAGGTGAGCAGCAGTACTTGGGCTGGTGGTATTCTGGTGTTTGCGAACCAGGTACCTTTGGCTACGGACTCCAAAAACTGTTCAGGGTGACCCCTCCGGCAGGAAAAAAGCTGGAACTTTTTACCCCTTCTACTCACGGAGTGTAGCACAGCATCACATTCCCTGCATAGCATTCGAGTCCTCAGCAGGCCCTCGTCGTACAGGAACTGCATGCATGCCTCCTCATTATAGCACAGAGGCGCTAGATCTAATATGCTAATGAATCGATCCATTGCACTCTCACAACTTGCTTGTAAGAAGGTCGACAGCATACTGCCGGGTACCGCAAAAACATTCAAACTTACTATTGGCAACAAACTCCTAGGGGAATTATGCTGTAGGCAGCGCTGAATTAACACAGCGACTTCGGCAACTTTCGTGACCATACGCACACACTGCTGAGTTGGACTTAGCCGAAATTCTGACCAAGCGCTTGCGTAACCTAAACTAAAGAACAAACCTTACGCAACCCTCTTAACATGTATACTAGAGCATGGTTTACCTTCTTTGAGGATCGACCCAAATGTCCTAAATCTTCATATCTACAAATGATCTGCTTGTTCAGCTCATAATGCAACCCCTTATCCAAAGATATTTCATCCAGCATCAAACAACAGTACTTACCAGGTTCACGCATTTTCATAACATCTGATTGCAAGACCTTAAGCACAGCTGGATTAAGGCCTGGCTCAAAAGGTAACAAGCACAGCTGGATTAAGGCCTGGCTCAAAAGGTAACTTTGACAGCATATCTTTAAGAATCTTTGCTGATGGCAAGGAAAATTGGACACCTAAATATCGGTATAGACGTGGACTTCGCTTGTAAAGTGACAGAGCAAATATTTTGACATCAGTTGTCCACCTTGAACTGCTCTCTTGGCACTCCGCAACTGACTGTTTATGAAGGACACTGTTACCCTATTCAATCTGTCTTCAATATGAGCAAATAGTTCCGCATCATAAAATTTTTTCAATAAACGCACTTTCTCCCTTTCATCTTGCAATGATCTTTTCAACCTGGCCACTCTTGTCATTGTATTTCGGTGAATGCAATACATTCGCTGCTTTCGCGGAGACAAGCATGATTTCGAAACCCCAATACCCAAAATGCCTCTTCTACTGATTGAAGTGGAAGGCACTAGGGACATACTAGTACATGAAGTCAGTCCTCCTTCTTCATCATCATCAGACACTTGTTCAATTGACCTAATGTGAGGGACAATGGCGAGCTCTAAATTTATTTTACCACTTGAAGTGGAAGGCACTGGGGACATAGTAGAACATGAAGGCAAGCCTTCATCACCATTTTTTTTAGAAACTTGCTCAACTGAGCTAAGCCGCCTTCTTCATCATTATTTTTTTTTAGAAACTTGCTCAACTGAGCTAAGGGGAGGAACGACAAGCTCTAAATGTTTAGGTACAACGCCAGGATTTAGCCTACACCTAGTAATGTTTGTGAAGTCTTTTTGCAGAAAATGATTCTCACAAACACGAAAAGCATCACAATATTCAGTTGTAAGATTACAAATTTCTTTCCATTGTTGCCTCAATTCAGGATCTCTGGGAAATTTAAATAAGTGTTGGTTTGTGAATGTGGTGTCTGATCCCACACGGTGATACCTCCTCCAACACTGGGAACTTGCAGCGATAGTTGACCAGTAGCTTCCCGTTGTATACATCCTGTTAGAACAAACATCCATGCCAAGCTACATCAAAGCAATAAAACCAGTAAATCATTTAAAATCATGTCTCAAGGCGCATCTAATTAACCACTGCTTTTATCCCATCGAGGATTATCTTGATTATAAGTATTAGCCATAAAGAGTTGACTGGAAATGTATGTTCGTATTCCTGTATGTAATCTCATAGTTTGTCATGCTAATCTTGACATGTTGCCAATTTATGAGCACTAGCTGAACAATATAAATGTTGTGTGAGGAATAAATAAACATTGATTAAAATGTCCCTAAAAGTAGTTTGTTAAGACTTATGAGAGATCAAATTATTTCCATACAAGGAAGCAAATACACTATATTAAATATAAACAAATTGATAAGTCAGCTGTGGCAGATCAGTTTTGGTCATTTAATCATGAAATAAATCCACATGTTAAATTATTCAAACAAATAAATGGACCCATATATTTATTGGTTTGGGAAAAGATTCATTTTTACAAATAGAGATAGCGTAATGAATTTTAAAATACCACCATCTGATTCCATTTATAAATTTGTTTTTTCATAGATTGGTAAAACAGAAATGTAAGCAACTTAGGTTGTTACGATGGCGACCAGTGTAAACATGATTCACACTGAAGAGAAATTAGATTTTAATGCAAAACTGCAGTGTGCATTGGAATTCAACAACTTTCAGCACATATTAAGATAAGTGAAGCTTACAACCTTTAGAATTGTATTTTTTTTACTGTTAATAGCTTCTATATTTTCCTACGGGATTGCTTCTCTAAATCTCAAAGCAAAGGAGTTGACATGCTATTCAGATCGAGATAAATATTTCTTTATACCTGCAGGTAACGGAACATTGTGCTGCGATCTTTGACTGTCAAACTGGTAGATGTTCAGTTCGCTCAACACAACTCGCTATATGGTACTCTTGTCCACTCACTGTTTCTGAAAATTTAATCAAAATATTGTAATGCAAAAACATGTAACACTAATAATAGCATTTTACAACATTTGTCATTGTGGACAGAGTTAATGTACAATGTTAGGTAGCTGCACAGCAGGAGAAACTGTGTAAATAAAAATACAGAACTGCTTGCAATTTAAAACATTCACGCTGCAGTAACAATTGGCTGGAAACAGTGACATATAATGCAAAGCAGTACCCCATACAAGTGAATTATTATAATAATAGGAATAAAAACTACCCTAGTTATGTCCCACGGACCTCATGCTCTTTAGTGATGCAAATGTTACCCTTACTAAAGGTGGTTTAGTATCAGTGCGTAACAGAAAGAAACAGTTTGGAAGCCAGAACACTAATTTCAAATAATTAAAAAACAAAAAACAATACTTGAACAATACATTAGTTGTCCATTTTTACTGTCAAATAAATTATGCAGTAATCCTGAATCATACAAGAACACATCTAAAACTGAATGTGTGCCAGAATACATAACTTAAAATAATATCACAAATGTTGGTATTACAAAGCACAATTTTAGCCAACTTTCCACAAAGCTGTAAACCCTTCAAGAGAACTGGGATAATGTTTAGTTTAGGTGACGCGAACACTTGGTCAGAATTTCGGCTAAGTCCAACTCGGCAGTGTGTACGAATGGCCACGAAAGTTGCCGAAGTTGCTGTGTTAATTCAGCGCTGCCAACAGCACAATTTCCCTAGGAGTTTGTTGCCAATAGTATGTTTGAATGTTTTAGCGGGCCCCGGCAGTATGCTAGTGACCTTAGAAGCAAGTTGTGAGAGTGCAATGGATCGCTTCATTAGCATAGTAGATTTAGCACCTCTGTGCTATAATGAGGAGGAATGCATGCAATTTCTTTACGACGAGAGCCTGCTGAGAACTCGAATGCTATGCAGGGAATGTGATGCCGTGTTACACCCCGTGAGGAGGATATTATAATATAAATATAATATATAAATAATATATATAATATAAATATAATAATAAAATATAATATAAAATAAATAAATAAATAAATAAAAAAAGAATGAGCCAGCATTTCGTGGACCCAGTAACAAGGCAATAACGATAATGTACACAATACCTGGCCGGCAAGTGCTAAGTCACCTATTCAGCAAAATAATAATGTACACGGAGTACTAGCGGTATGTCTGTGGCAGCAACGACACAAGTGCATTTGTGTTTAATGTGTTGGCAACGAAAATTAGTGTAGTGTAAAAAGCAATGTTGGCAATTGTGAAAATCATCTGCTAGTGACAGCTAGCTCATGCAGTGAAACCTAGTGGCAATTCTGAAACTACTGTCGGCGCATGCGCAGTAAGTAACTTCGGACTTAGAATCTGACCGGCAAGTGGCAAGTAACCTAATCTAAACTTGAGCCGAGAACTGCATATCTCAGCTAAATTGCCTTGAAAGTTTACAATACTATTATGCAGTATTTTTTTAGCAAGATGGATAACGTACTTTCAGATTCTAAGGCTCTACTTCCTGAGTTCACCACCAGGAATATAGTCTCTGCACTGTGGCACTGGATCTGTAAATAAATTACAATATTGCTACAAATACCTGCAACTGAATATCGTGTGCCAAAATACATAACTTAAAATAATATCACAAATGTTGGTATTACAAAGGTCTAAATCTTGCACAATTTTAGCCAACTTTCCACAAAGCTGTGAACCCTTCAAGAGAACTGCACATCTCAGCTAAATTGCCTTGAAAGTTTACAATACTCTTATACAGTATTTTTTTTTAGTAAGATGGATAACATACCTTCAGATTCTAACAGGACCTCCTAAATACCGGACCTGACACTGTAATTCAAGATGGCGGCCAAAGTGGTGGGAACTACTTGTAAACAACTCGTCTACAGGCTACGATTTCAACGCAGTAAAATAAAAATGTGGTGTAATAACACGCCTATTTTGTGAATATGGGCTGTGTTAAACACAAAAACACTGTCTTAAACATAACCTCAAGTAAACAAAAAAGAATGACATTTAATATTAAACGATAAACCATGGGCAATGAAATATATAACCTCAAATATCATTCATGCAATCTACAGGTTTACATGCCATTATGTAACTGCATTACACACTCAAATTACAAAGAAGATAGACAAAACTGCAAGCAGCATGTTACTTAAATAAAACAGAAGTGTTGACAGTGAGTTGACTCAGAATTATTAATCATTGTTTACACTGTTTTTCACATTTGTACAATGTGCAGAATGTTATATACCTACACAAAACATACTATACTGGATGGCTGATATACAAATGCTGCCATTTAGAATGACCTAAAGCTACCTACTGAATTCAAAACCTTTAGGGTGAAATTTTGCTTTCACTATTACTGAGAACTTGATTACTCAGTTTGCAACAACATATTACTCAGCACTTCAGGACACTTTATTTTACAGGGGGAATCCACAAAAGCAGATGAAATATTAAAAATAATAACCGTAAAACAGCACTGTAAATGAAATACATGAAATACGTAATCTTAAATCAGTATTGTAAAGCAACATTGTGTTAGCTTAGGTTAGGTTAGTTTTGCATATGAGTGGGGTGACAGGGTCCTGTGTTATCGAAATATTTACAATTTGGGTAGTGTTTATGCAATCATTTCAACGTAAATGCATTAATCAATCATTGTAGCATATATTACACTCGTTTATGCACATTTATTAGCTAAATATCCGCCGCATAAGCGAAATAAAACCACTTCATCGACCGTACGAAATTTTCTCATAAATAAAACACGAAGCTTGAGCGCACAATAAAACTTACAAGATCGTAATCAGCAATAAAAACTGCATCCATTGCACTATGTTTCATTCGTTTTCTCGAGCGGACGATTTTGTAAATATTTACCAAACTTTGCTATAGTCTACAGTTTTACATGCAGCAACATAACACATTTCTTCTAAACTACAGCTACACATTTAAATTACAAAGACAAAAGATAATGTACAAATATGAGCAGCATACTACTTACATGAAACAAACTGTTGGTGTTGCAGATGCCACTAATTGAATTCACTCGAAATTATTGTCTTTCACTATTCACACTATTCACCATGTTATATACACACCGGCAACTAATACACATAACGCTGCAATTTATTGTAATTAAATACTGAATTTAGAAGCTTTATGTTGTAATTTACCTTTTGTTTTAACTGAAAGTTTCTGATTTTTAATTTGCATCCGGGAATGCAACAGTTACGGTGCATTGTCGTGTTTGAGGTTAGGTTGTAGTATGGCAACATTAATATACACTACTGGAACAGTTTTTCTTCAACAACCTCTCACCACTGTAATCGTGACACAAATTGTACTTGCAAACAGATAAATTAACCACACTATACGGCTAATGTAGCCATAGTCCTAGATGGAACACAATAAACATGAACACGTGGATAGCACACGGCACAGTCAAAACGTTATTACATTTATTCCTGTTCCTATACTGCCCAAATAAAACTTTTGAAACACTCGCTTTGCTGATATGAAGACAAACTTACATAGGAATTATTATAAGAAACAATAACTCGAAGACATAGAAAATAATACGAAAAACAGCGTGTGGAAACACCTCAGAAATAAATCCCACCAGCCGACGCCATTTTTGTACAACTTAGATGGCAGTGTCAGGTCCGTTAATCTAGAAGGTCCTGATTCTAAGGCTCTACTTCCTGAGTTCACCACCAGGAATACAGTCTCTGCGCTGTCGCACTGGATCTGTAAATAAATTTTGAAATTGTAACATCTTGAACCGTCGTAAGCTTGCATTCCTATTATGCAGTAATTTTGTTACAAGCTGGATTAAATTTAGTAAAATGTCAAAACAACGAATGTGCATAGGTTCTTGTACTGAGAAAGAGAAAACTACATCCAAGAAAATTTATGGGCTCAAGTTTAGATTAGGTTACTTGCCGGCCGTGTTCGCGTCACCTAAACTAAACAATATCCAAATTTATGTCCTTCTGGCGTGTTTATGCACGTTCAACGTGCCACACTAATATGAGTTATGGAGCAAGGGCACAGATTAACAATACGTAAATTTTTGTGCAAATGTGGGAAATAGCATGTAAAAAGAAGAAAGCAACCTCGTACCTATTTCCAGGGCCTCAGAAGTTTGCCAGAATACTTCATCGAACGCAGAACAAACACTTCTTTACACTTCGTCACCACTTCTCTTGAAAGCTTCTATCTATGGTAAATTTCAGAAGTTTAATAATATTCTTCGTGGAAATAAATAAATCCGGTAATTCACTAGCAAAGCACAAATGGAGGGTTTACACAGGTGCAGCAGTGATGCCAACCTCTGAAGCTCAAAAGTCCCATGCAAGTACTCAAAATGTCCCTTTTCTGCATAAAGTGTCCCACGTTAAGAAAAACATGTTTCCATAGCTTTAAACTATGGAGGGAAACAAAAGCACATGCAGAGCGATTGAGTGCACATCTACAATGTTTCCTAGCGTCCTTGCAATACTAGGTTAGATACATATAATGTAAAATCAGGACTTACGTTATTGAAGTGCTCCTCCTATCAGTAGATACAGCTTTCCCTTTTAGAAGTATTACTCTCCAAACACACAGTCCTCCCACGTTTAGTCCCCACAGCACACTTAAACTTTTAGTCAATACAAGTTTTTTTTTATTGTGAAGATTGAGATGTTTTTGTTCCAGTTTAAAAGTCTATACCATTTTCTTGAAATGAAGATCTCACAACACATACAGAGTTTAAATTATCACTTCCAATTTTGTTCCGTTTTCTGGTTTTTACATCGCTTACAATAGAAAATATTCTTTCGGCTTCTGCATTAGAATGTGGAAGTGAAAGAACCAGTTTAGCAAGTTTGCTAATGTTTTGAAAACACAGCTGATGTTGGAAATCTTTCAACTTTGAGATTTCACTCCACATACAGTCCAAGTCCATATTTGAAAGTTCCTTCTTCTTATCCTCAGGCACAAGTGGAAGACTTCTCCATTCAAATGCTAAGGTGTTGAGATCAAATCCTCCAAACTTTATTGCAACACACGATACGTCTTTTATCTGGGACCTTCCGTCAAGTGATAGAGCAATATTTGGCTCTATGAATTTTAAGTTTCCAAAAAATTCATCCTGCATAGGTAGACGTTTCTTCATTTCTTCGGTTGCTGTGATATAGAAATCAAGACATTTAAGTTTCAGTTGATGAATTTCCTTTTCACATTCTCTAGGAAGAGTTTGCAATAGCTGTTCACATTCCGGACCAAGGTACACTGTTTCTAATGGGAGATAATGGCATGGTTGAAGTGTATTAATCTTGTGCATTTCTGTGAGGACGCCTGGTTTTAGAAAGTTCTGGCCAATGTTTTGAAACAGGCGCAAAGAATCTTCTGAAAGCTTGTGAATTAATATTTTCCTCGATTGGAAAAGGGCGTTAAAACTGTTGAAGTAAACCAAAACATACTTCAGAAAGAACATGTAAGCTTTAGTATAAGAATTTTCTAATTCGCGAAGAATCATTTCTGCAGATTTTAATCTATCTTCAACAGTTGCTAACTGGAAGTAGTGCAAAAATACATGCCAGTTTTCCAGCAGACGAACAACACATGCATGTAAAGCAAGTCATCGTGTACCCGATAATTTAAGCACTTTTTTACGTTCGATTCCAAAAATTCTTGAAATTCTTGTAAAATAGCGCAGCGCTTTGCACTACCAGATATGTAGCTTGCCACGGACCTTATTAAGTCTTCACAGGATCTAGGAAGTTTCTCACATGCCTTGCTTGCAACTAAAGCAGATGAATGGCATATACAATTGATAACAATCAGATTTGGCACAACATTTCTAAGTCTTTTTATGACGGAATTATGGCTTCCCACCATTACAGACGCATTGTCACAAGCCACGCCAACAATGTTTGTAGTTGGAATGTCCTTCTCTTTCAACATGCTCTCCAGAGCTGTGAATAGTTTTTCTGCTGAACAGTCCTTGGCATCCAAAGGGATCAATTGCAGAAGTTGTGCTTTGACAAGCCCGTCAATTGGTGACACATATTTGACTAAAACACACATATGTTTACTATCTGATATGTCCGTACTTTCATCCACCAGGATAGAAAATTTAATGTATTTTAGTAACTGAACCATTTTATCAGTTTCCACCTTTGCAACAACATTTTTCACTATATTGGTACACTTTGTACGACCTAAAGTCACCTCTGAAGCAATTTTGGAGTCAGGGAAAACATCTTTTAACACCGGAACAAGATGGTCCACTGTTGAAAACGCAACATTATGTTCCGCGAAAAAAGTTGCTAATCTTATTTCAGCTGTCTTCACCTTTTCCGCGTGTATGCTTTCATCACTCTTTTTCGAAAAACAATCAAGAACAGTCCTGTTACTTTGCACAGTTTTAACATTTTTAATATGTTTAACCCGAGAACCATGTTTTTCGAGTTCGCTTTTACCGCAATTAACAATCACGCTACACGCTTTACACCTCGCCTTTCTGTTGTCACCTTCAACGCGCTCTAATCACCCTTTGAAACTGTCAATTTGAAGCCAAGAGTCTTGGAAAGTTTTAGTATGTTTTTCCAGATCTAATTTACTGCACCCGGATTTCGACTTCTTTGCACTCGAAGGACCGCAATCTGACATTCTTGAATTATACTAAACGAACCACTCAGAAACAATTATTATTTAACAAAATCAAGATTCGCACACAGGAAACGACAACCGACGGGAAAGAACTTTCGAGCGATACTGAAGACAAGGTAAGGCCAATGACTTCGCCACGTTCGTTGCATCATATCATTATACGCAGTAAAATATTTATATGCCAGAGCAATATAGGCAATAAGATATCAGTGTGCTACTAGAAGCACCTGTCTTATCTTTGCTTACACAAGAAATAACAGCACAGCATTAGCTGTCCAATGTTTGTTATTGTTAGCTCTAAATAAACGATATCAGTGTATATGTATTTCTCAACAGCAAGAAAATCAAAGGCGTTCTTTTCAATGCAGTTTTCTCTTATATCCTGTCTTGCAATAGCGTAAAGATTTACATCCGTTACAGTTTTTCTAAAGTAAACCAATATAACATGTATTAAAAGTCCCATGTTCATCTCAATTTTTGCAAAAAAGTCCCTTTGTCCCTTCTTGAAAAATATTTCTCAAAATATCCCACAATATGGGACAAATCCCACGGGTTGGCAACACTGAGGTGCAGAACAGCTGCAAATATGGCTTCCAGAACGTTTATTTCGTTACAAAAAATTCAAAACTTGAATCAGCCAATCAGATTTTCGTACGGGTCTGCCACTGCCACCAGTGTCATCTCTTGTTGGGACAGGAGACTACTACTATGCAGGCAGGACCTCCTAAATACCGGACCTGACACTGTGATTCAAGATGGCGGCCTATGTGGTGGGAACTACTTATAAACAACTCGTCTACAGGCTACGATTTCAACGCAGTAAAATAAAAATATTGTGTAATAACACGCCTATTTTGTGAATATGGGCTGTGTTAAACACAAAAACACTGTCTTAAACATAACCTCAAGTAAACAAAAAAGGATGACATTTAATATTAAACGATAACCCATGGGCAATGAAATATATAACTTTAAATATCATTCATGCAATCTACGGTTTTACATGCCATTATGTAACTGCATTACACACTCAAATTACAAAGAAGATAGACAAAACTGCAAGCAGCATGTTACTTACATAAAACAGAATTGCTGACATTGAGTTGACTCAATTATTAATCATTGTTTACACTGTTTGTCACACTTGTACATCTACATAATGTTATATACCTACACAAACATACTATACTGGATGGCTGATATACAAATGCTGCCATTTAGGATAATTAACCACCTACTAAATTCAAAAGCTTTAGGGTGGAAATTTGCTTTTACTATTACTGAAAACTTTTGATTACTCAGTTTGCAACCACATATTACTCAGCACTTCATGACACTTTATTTTACAGGGGGAATCCACAAAAGCAGATGAAATATTAAAAATAATAACCGTAAAACAGCACTGTAAATGAAATATATGAAATACGTAATCTTAAATCAGCGTTGTAAAGTGCCCGCCTCGGTAGCGTGTCTGCCTCACGTTCAAGAGGTCGCGAGTTCGAATCTCGCTAAGGGTAAGTTATCCGGGTAAGGTTTTTTTCCGAGGTTTTCCCTACCCTGAGAAGACGAATGTCGGGTAACTTAAAGCTCCATGGACCTCGGGCTCATTTGAGCATCATTTCACCCATTTCATTTCATTCATTCGTCCGATATGACACAATGTTGGAGGACGTTAATTCAAAAAAAAAAAAAAAAAAAAAAAAAAAATCAGCGTTGTAAGGCAACATTGTGTTAGGTTAGGTTAGTGTTGTATATGAGTGGGGTGACAGGGTCCTGTTATCGAAATATTTACAATTTGGCAGTGTTTATACAATCATTTCAACGTAAATGCATTAATCAATCATTGTAGCATATATTACTCTCGTTTATACATATTTATTAGCTAAATATCCGCCGCATAAGCGAAATAAAACGACTTCATCGCACGTACGAAATTTTCTCATAAATAAAACACGAAGTTTGAGCGCACAATAAAACTTACAAGATCGTAATCAGCAATAAAAACTGCATCCATTGCACTATGTTTCATTCGTTTTCTAGAGCGGCCGATTTTGTAAATATTTACCAAACTTTGCTATAGTCTACAGCTTTACATGCAGCAATATAACACATTTCTTCTAAACTGCAGCTACACATTTAAATTACAAAGACAAAAGATAATGTGTAAATGCAAGCAGCATACTACTTACATGAAATAAACTGTTAGTGTTGCAGATGCCACTAATTGAGTTCACTCGAAATTATTGTCTTTCACTATTCACACTATTCACCATGTTATATATACAACGGCAACTAACACATAACGCTGCAATTTATAGTAATTAAATACTGAATTTATAAGCTTTACATTGTAATTTACCTTCGTTTTAACTGTAAGTTTCTGATTTTTAATTTGCATCTGGGAATGCAACAGTTACGGGGCATTGTCATGTTTGAGGTTAGGTTGTAGTATGGCAACAATAACATACACTACTGGAACAGTTTTTCTTCAACAACCTCTCACCACTGTAATCATGACACAAATTGTACTTGCAAACAGATAAATTAACCACACTATACGGCTAATGTAGCCATAGTCCTAGATGGAACACAATAAACATGAACACGTGGATAGCACACGGCACAGTCAAAACGTTATTACATTTATACCTGTTCCTATACTGCCCAAATAAAACTTTTGAAACACTCGCTTTGCTAATATGAAGACAAACTTACATAGGAATTATTATAAGAAACAATAACTCGAAGACAGAAAATAATACGAAAAACAGCGTGTGGAAACACCTCAGAAATCACTCCCACCAGCCGACGCCATTTTTGTACAACTGGGATGCCAGGGTCAGGTCCGTTAATCTAGAAGGTCCTGCCCCTATATGGTTTAGACCAAAACTCATTCCATATATTAAATGGAAGCTACTAATTTTTTCCCTCCCACGAAAATCCATGTTGTTTGAGTGCAACCGTGGTCTAACCATAAATAGCCAATGAGAAGCTAGCATCAACGTCACATGGAACAACAACAAATATGGCCGATTCTAATGTTTGTAGTGATGCTTCAGATAGGCAAAATAGACTAAATAATTCCGAATTGGTGGAAAACCGTGGCAGAAAACGTACAAGACGTGAGGAATCGTGGGGTAGAAGTATAAGAAAGAAGAAAAGAAATTCGGGAGAGGAATATGTCGGCAGAACAGCGAAGAAAGTCAACGAACGCAAACAAGGATCTCCATGTGCTTGTGAACAAAAGTGCTACGAGTTGCTGACGGAAGAAGAACGTAAAGCCCTATTTAAACAATTTTGGGAACTGTGTGATTTTAGCTTGCAAAATGCGTATATCAGTGGATGTGTGAAAGTGAGTGAAGTGAAGAAAAGGTACGGTGCTAGTGGTGACGAAAGTAGGAGGCAGCATAGCCGTGAGTACTATATTTCAATAGAGGGTCGTGATAAGAGAGTTTGTAAACAGGCATTTCTATCATTGCATGGTATTAAAGCGCGTTCCACCCTTAAAAGACAGTACACGTTAAATGGAGCGCAGTGTTGCAACATGTACTAGTTGCGAATCTTTCTCCGCGAGCGACTCGAGGTGGCCTGAGTCCTGTACTTAGTCCTTCAATTGCTGCTTGATGAGACGGGCACTTTTAACTTTGGTATCCCTGCATGCCTTTATTACTGTATGACCTAAATATACAAATGACTCGTCTGAATAAACAATTGATTTCCCCTGGTCCCTAAACCTTTTTATGTTTTTTAGATATGTCGCCATCTGATGATATCGATATCGTCTCTTTCTATTAATATGCACTTGTTACCCTTTCTTTCATATTCGAACCCCAAATCAGAGTGGCCCTTGAGAAATTTGGTAGGGTCTCATCACTGTTGACCCGTGACAAAAGTATATTCAGCGTGGGTGGAATATTTGCAAACTAAAGAATGAACAATTCGCCGCACTCCACCTTGCACTATTCAATCATATTGCGTTAACCTAGCGTTTTGTGTAGTCCCGCCCTTTTTGCTTTCTTTTTCGATGGCGTTCTTAGAGGTCCTTTCATTAGTTCCTTTTTAATCATACACACTACTGCTTCTGAACACCCGATAGCCTTAGCTGTTTCTTTTACCGCCTTACTTACACGCATTTTACTTAAAAAATAATCTAACACATTCATAATTATTTGGCGTTCCTTACTTCTTAATTTACCAACATATCGTCTCTTCCTAGCTTCCCCCTCCATAACTACAAATATTTACAAAAATATTAAACAAATAACGCAATAACAGCTCACAGTTACACACACGGCTTCTTTCGAACTAATGTTAGTGCTGCTCCTTATACTATCTTCTGTGTCAGGCCTGACGCTGAATAGATGAATACCTTTTGTTTGCCTTACTGGATAAAAGAAAGAGGTTACTGCCTCTTGGTTTATTTTAAAAACTTTCTCCAACCTTCCTCAACATTTGTTCTCGCTGGTTCCCTGATGTAAACTCAATAACAAAAAAGTTTCACACTGCGTAACTTTTGCAGTGCACAGATATAAAATTTTCCGAAAACATTTAATTTAAAAAATTATAACACTTAACTGGGTAAACATAGAGAATTCAAAGTAGGCAGGTAGTAGCACTATGGTTTACTCTAAGAAAAAAATATAGATGCATTCTAGCAGTTTGTTAGTTAGTGCGTGATGAGTATAGAAACAGCAAATATCGGACTTCTATTGAAAAAAAAACGTTTTCTGAAGAAATTTGGACCTATAGAAATGTATAATAACTCTGAAAAGGATATAACTCGATAGAGAAAAAAATTCTGCATAGGATAATGTGTTCAAACCTGAAATTTATAACAAATGAATATTTATACCATGCTATTAGTAATCTGGCAACAGCGCGAAGGTAGAAAAGGACGCGGCTAATGGCAACTTGTATGCGCTAGATAGAGACAGAGATGTCCCATTTAACTCCATACTGTCTTCTAAGAGTGGAACGCTATATAGTAACGGGAGACTTTCGCGGGCAGTTGAAAAGAAACAGACTGAAGGGACGCCAAAATCAGATGGTCGTGGCAAGCATGGAAACAGACCAAATAAAACTAGTGAAAAACAATCCAATTTAGTTGTAAATCACATTGATAGCTTTCCATTGCGTGAATGTCATTATTCTAGACGCTCAGCCCCAAATAGAAAATATTTGCCTGAAGGTCTCAATATAACAATGATGTACAAACTTTATGTAGATTGGATAAAAGAAGCACATTGTTCTAGTGATATTGTGAGTGAGTATGTGTACAGGGAAATATTCAATACTAAGGTCAAATTAGCTATTTCCACACCATCTACTGACACCTGTAAAGTAGATTTAATAAAAATTTCAGCTATTGAGGATGAGGTTGGAAAAGCAAAGCAAAATTGAAACAGGAATTAGATCTGCATCAATTAAAGGCACAGAGGGCATACAATAATCTCCAAAGTGATGTAGCCTATTCGAAAGCTAACACTTCAGTGAAGGTAATAGTCTTTGATTTGCTACAGGCTTTACCTACTCCTCATCTGCATACAAGTGAAGTCTTTTACAAAAGACAACTCTGGACTTACAACTTTTGTGTTCATGATTGCACTTCTGACAGTGCCAATATGTATGTATGGCCAGAAAATGTTGCAGGACGTGGTGTAAATGAGGTTATATCATGCTTATTGAAGTATACCTTGAATGCTCTTCAAAACTGTGAAAAATTAATAGTTTACTCTGACAACTGTTTTGCCCAAAACAAAAATGTATCTCTTGTAAGTTTTTGGCTACAACTGATACATAAACAGTTTGTAAAAGAGATTGAACACAAGTATCTTGGTAATTATTATTTATTTATGCCAACAAACTTACTGTTGGTGTTTTTAAGCACACAAGCCGTGTCTGGGCAAAGTTTGAGAGGTAGAACTGGAACTTAAAAATTCAATGCCACAACTGGGATTTGAACCACAGACCTTCCGCTTATCGGGCAAGTATCTTGTTTCAGGCCACAGTTACCTGCCATGTGACTTTGGCCTCATAAAAAAGAAAAAGAGAAGGCAAAAGTATGTCTACACACCTGCTGATTGGGCTGAGCTCATAAGAAATACCAAAGCAGTTAAAAAGAGATCTAATGTGACTGAAATGCAGCAGGCTGACTTTGTAAGTGCAAAGCCTCTAACTGACAAAATAACCAATAGAAAATATACAGAAGACAGAAAGCCTGTTGCTTTCAGTCGCATTACAGTCTTTAAGTTTTCTATTACACAACCCTGGAAATACAATGTAAAGTTTTCTTATTCAGATTTAGAAGAAGGTAACTGTTGTTAAAGGTCAAAAAAGAAAGGATAAGCACGCCCTGGATCTTAGAAATATTAATCTACAACCAAAATATGTAAAACCCAGACCTATAAATCCTAACAAACTTAAGGATATTAAAGACCTTTTAAAATATGTCCCACCAGTTTATCATACATTTTATAACAGTTTAGTTTCTGAAAATGTTACTAAAACTGAGAATGAGAGGGATGGAGAATTTTTTGATATGCCTGATTATGTACAATAGATAAGCAGATAAAGTTTGTATACATTGTATATCCAAAAGCTTGAGTGAATAAAACATATTTCATTCCTTTTGAATATATCCTAAACATTTAATGACAGCATGAGTTTGAAAATAATTACTGCTTATGTGTGTGAAAATGAGACCTTTCCATTTTTGATATAGGTACCTGAATGTTCAGCATATATGAATTAAACATGTTTAATACCCTTTAATATATCCTACCATTTAGCAATAGGAACCTTAAAGCTTTCAAGAAATTGTATGCATAAAACATGTTTAATTTTATTAAAAATGGCACCTATTTACTGGAAGATCTGTTTTGCATGGCAAGACAGAAGTAAAAGTGTCAGCGCAACAGTGGTCTAACCCAGAAAAACATTTGTAGAACATCACAAAATCTATTGTGTATCAAAAATATTTTAGCACTGATCAGTGCATTGTGTTTAATAAACTGAGAAAGTAGCAGTGAACAATCAGTGTGATCCAAATTAGCCTTTCATTATTTTAAAAAAAACCAGAGGTGCTTAACTTTAACTCAGTTTTTCTCCATTTTTAAAAAAGATGGGTTGGACCACTGTTGCACTGACCCCCTCAATTCCGTAATCTAAGTGTGACCGGACCAGAGTCGATCATCTGGTGTAATCTGTTCTGTGAACAGAACTGAGCACTTTGTTTACGTTTAGAAACTGTCACAAAAAGGTGGGTTGTTTTTTTTAAATTAACGTCCTCCAATGTGGTGTCATACGGTATAATCTGTGGTCATAACGTCATACGCGTCATACCCCTCCTGATAGACAACTGGGTTATCCTGTAGGATAGTGGCGTCACATGCAAGGTAAATAGAGAAAGAGTCACGTGGTAGACAGGCAGCTGGCCGGGCTTTCATTCAAAAACACAAACATCCTAAATTTATAAACATGTCACCCTAAAATCTCCTACATCAAATATTTCCTATCTGCTGTTAAATCCTAGGTACACAGCAAAATACTTCAGGCTGAATCTGTTCTGTGTCAGCAGCTCGTGGTCGTTGTTAATAACCTTTCTAACCTATCACATTGGATATCCATCACATCTACTTTTAAAGATGTATAATATATACAGCTTCATTCTTTAAATAATCTTTCGTGTGCGTTTATATTTCCGGGTATATGTGAAACTTTTACCAGACTTTGACTTTTCAAATCACAAGGGGTGCTAGAGTTTCAGGCTCTATAAGTGACGACAGACTCCAAACAAAAGCATAAGGGAATTACGAAAATTGGATTTTGGTATATACGAATTATCCATTGTTTTCATTTTTATTAGACTTTTAATTTTGGCTTTTAGTACTATAAAAACATTAGTGAAACTCTTTTGAAAATTCTACTAGTTAATGGTTATGAGTCAAGTGAAGTTCTACGCATAACACAGCAACTTCCCACATCTATAGGTTAGCTGTATTTGTTTACATCTGTTACGCACATATCGATGCATTTGAATTTATATCACAATTGGGTGTATCACTGAAGGTAACTAACCAAAGGACCAAATAAGAGCCCAAAAGATGAAAAAGGACCTAAAAACAAACAACAAAGAAAAGGGCAAGAGATTCCATCTCCAGGACCATAAGCAAATAGTGATAACCGCACTGACGTTGATGGGTGGACAGGAACAAAAGCACGGGGCCACTGGGAAACCATTGATGTACATGGAAGATGACAACATAGAGATTAGATGAGAGTCCAGACGAAGCTCACAACAAGATAAGCAAAATGTTGACAAGTTTGCACAAGATGATGCTGTCTTCTCCAGAAGCGAATTATACCCAACAATCAAAACTTATTTTGTTCATCTTAATGTGTTAACATAATATAGTATATTATGTCCCTTCCATACTAAAAGATTTTTCAACAAATAGAAATAAAGAATTGCTCATGTAGGGAGGGAGTGGTATGTGCAAACTGGAGAATTATTGCTTTATACCATTTAGTGTAGGACTTTTTGAAAACTAAAACAAAAACCTTCTTAAAGTAATTATTATTTATTTGTGCCAACAAACTTACTGTTGGTGTTTTTAAACACACAAGCCATGTGTGGGCAAAGTTTAAGAGGTAGAACTGGAACTTAAAAATTCAATGCCACAACTGGGATTTGAACCACAGACCTTCCGCTTGCCGGTCGGACGCTCTAACCACTGAGCTATTGTGACAAACTGCCAGAATGGCATTAAATTCTCAAGCCAGTTCCTATTTTCTCCTGGTAAACCACAAAGGCAGTCTCACATCAGAAACAATTACCCCAATGGTGACTTACTATTGTAAGTACTTTATATCCCAGGATTAAATAAATGAACTTGAACTTGAAGAAGATGCTACCAAGCAAGAAAAAGAAGTGTTTAAGAATGTGTTAGACACGCATTTGAAAACTGATAGCAAAGTTATGATTGTAATGACAAGTATGACAGAAGATAATGCATCTTAACACATCCTGGAAAGTTTGGAAAAAGTTGCATAAATTATTGGCTCTTTAGAAAAGGTCACATAGCACTTGCTGGCCAGATTCTAATTCCGAAGTTGCATGTGCGCCGACAGTGGTTATATAACACAGCAACTTCGGCAACTTTCGTTAGAATTTGTGCACACTGCTGAGTTGGACTTAGCTGAAATTCTGACCAAGTGCTTGCATCACCCTTTCTAAAGAATATCTGGAAGCAGGTTTCCCTTAAACACATCAGCCTAAAAATACTGTGACTCCAGGCTCAATGCGCAACAAAGTGTAGATGGGGCCAGGCTACTTGACCCCACATGCTGGGCCAGCAAGCAGGTAAAGGCATTCAAAGTCAGGCAGCCTAACCTTTGTGTGTACATGACTAACAATGAAAGCAGCTGCACAGAAGGGGTTTTCTCCAGAATTTCGAGAAAAATTTGGTTACATGATCACTGGTATGTGTGTAGAAGTCAAGAAAGGTCCGTGTGACATCATGCCCAATATATGAGACCAGGGAACAGCAGAGAGTAGAGTTTATGGTTACAGACATGAGTCAGTCAGTGTGTCGCTGAGTGCTTGTGCATTTTCATAGTGAAAACTATATCAATTGTTGTAAGAAGATTCTAACGAGCATCGAGTGGTTGTACATCATTGTTAAAGTTTGTTCACCAGCTCATGGTTCTTGGTAGGAATGTAACGGGTCAGTACATCGGTAAATAATTCTAGATACACAACAATATGTGAAGCTGAACTCTGGATTCTGGTTGTGTTTACTTTACATGTAACTAGAAACATGAGTCTAGCTTCAGATAACATGTGTACCTAGAATTATTTCCTGATGTACTGACTCATTACATTCCTGCCAGGGACCATGAGCTGGTAAACAGATTGTAGTGTATGATATATAGAGGAAGTGAAGAAAGACACTGAAAGGTCCGAGCAGGGTTATGAGAGTTATGAGTTGTGAAAGTATGAAAGACTGCAGACTGCATTAACGATGAGAAGAAAATTGTGTATTTTTTTATTTTTTGTTTATTTTTTTAAATTAACGTCCTCCAACATTGTGTCATATCGGACGGAAAAAAAAAAAAAAAAACAATAAAGTGATAGAAAAGTAACCAGACTGGATTTTCTTGTTTTGTTACAATACTTTCTGTGCTCTTACTGTTATCTAATCTAAGGGTTCCATTTTTGAGTATGTCTCCCTGGATTAGCTTCTAGTAGCGCAGTGGCACCAAGAAAATGACATTTGTTGCATGTTACTACATTCTAGTAACATTTGTTTTATTGTTTGGTGACATGGGCTATATTTGATATGGCACCGTTGTCTTCACATGCTTTCAAAACCTTTTATTATAAAGCTGTTCTAAGGAAGACTTACTTATTCTCAGTATAATAAGTATTTTAATTTATTTTTCAATAGTCTGATTAATTTTATTATTTGACTGCAGAATTTGTTTGTGGAATTTATTTTACATTTCTTATTAATTTTTTTTGAAACCAATGTTAAGCTTTGTGACATTCACATACTCATCAAGATTTGACGTGATGGAAACAAAGCTTTAAGTGCAGCTTGGCTGTCAGGGTTTATAAGGATATTTTCCTGTGATCCTAGTTTTCTATGCATTGGCATGCAAGGGAAAATTGCTATGTAGAAGTTGCATAGGACTACTATGGCTAGTTTTCTAAATTTAGTTGATCTCACACCACGAAAAACAATACACGCAGTTCACAGTGAAAGTTTGCTAAGAATGGACGTTATGTCAGGAGTGTGATGCAACCTTTCTCCAGTTGGGAAATGATGTAGGTGAGGGCATGAGTTACTGCAAAGGGTACTTGGTTTCACAGTTCTAGATCACCACTAGCTGAAATGTGTTTAAAGTGGCGTTAACTTGCAAAATGTATTTTGTCCTCCATTGTCAGAAAAAGTCATATCTCTGGGTAGATAGGTCCAATTTGTTTGAAATTTTGTGTTCTTATTATTATCATCACAACTATCTAACTACTGTACACATATCAATGTTTTATATCTAGTGCAAGTCGTTTTAGAGGATGTTTCATTCTATAATAAAAAAAGATAAAGGTAATTTAGTGTGGAACGGAAACTCATAACAACACCAAAATGTATATGAACTGTCTCATGTACATCCTTAATAACCTGAACCTATAGTATTTGTAGCTTGTCCTTCAATTATTTTTTAATTAATTCTTTAATTTTTTTTTAATTCAACTTAAAAGTTTTGAATTTTTTTACATACAATATTTCGCAGAATAAGTAATGTGCTAGGTTCAGTTTCAGAAGGTTGCGTGTTCAAATCACGGCGGTGTCACCAATATGGTTTTTATTGCGGTTTATTGAAAAACCTTTTGATGATGAGCGTGTTCCTAAACCATTTATTGATTTTAACAAAGTGAGACAAAAGATAGCAACATAGGAAATAAAACTAAGATGTTAAACAAAGAACATCGACTGCACTCGAAAGTTTCTGGAATTCTCCACAAGGAACCGCCACACATATATCTAATAATAACCACAAAAAAATTCATGCAATTCTATCCAATGGTTCCTGAGAAAAGAAACATGTAATTAGAAGGAAACTGAGTATAAAGAATTTGGTGTATCTTGGGCAGTTTCCTCCACTTTTGCAGCTTGACTCCCATTCCGTTTTGAACATAACCTACACGTTGTAGTTTTTCAATTGCCACATTATGCCATCTAGCATACAAACATTGAAGTGTGCAGTACTTAAGCAGGCAAATTTTAAACCTGTTTTATGTAGAAAAATGGTAATATTGAAGTGCATGGTAGTGACATTTAAATCACTGCACCCACTTTAGAAATGTCAAATTCAACAACCTATAACTAAAAATATAATAAAGACATCACAATAAAACAACTTTTACCTGATTCATGAACAAAAAAATCACAAATTTCATGTGTAATGCAAGTTGTCACCTTAAATACACACAAATTTACCCAGAAATTTAGCTATAGACAAAGAGTTACTCATAGTTCTCTTTGATACAGCAACAAAAACCACAGAGCAATAGCTGACATTTCATCTGTCGGAATTCCAACATTTCTGAGAAGGTTCCTTTTCTAGAACATTCTGTTTGTAATCAAACCTGCATAAGGAGCTGACCATCACATGGTGAGTGCAGTGCAGTTGTGATATCATTCAGCATATCACTGTTTTGTTGTGAATGCGTGCAACAGTGAAACATTTGCTGTATGCTAAGCATCTAAATCAGCAGCCACCAAGTGGATGAATTTTGTGCTAGATCAAATAACGTAGCACTGTGCACTGCCATGAGTGCCGTGCGATTTCAGTTTGAGGCATGACGTGGAAGTGGACAGCAGTGTTGTGTCGTCTCTTGCGGTTTGTTTTCTTAAACATCCCAACTTGCAATATTTATAAGGAGTGTAGATTCAGATTAAACAAGAACTGTTAGATCTTGTTGCATTGAAGGATACTCAACAGTTCAGCAGTTTGTTCAGGTCATAGACTTGCAAGAATATGTTCAAATATTAACAGATTTGAACCAAGAATTTCAGAAAAGGTAACGTGGTGCAATTGGAGCAAATTTTCCAAATATTTGCTGAGCTTTACTCTACAGTTGATAACGTTCCATCTGAACTGCAACTTGAACTTATCGATTTGCAATGCAATCGTCAACTGAAAAACAAATCCCAAAATAGAATTAGTTTGAGTGATTTCTATTCACATTTTCCAAGAAATACATTTCCTCTTTCTACTCGTGTTCTATGTATGTTCGATTCACACACACACACACACACACACACACACATATATATATATATATGTGTGTGAACTGACTCAGGGGTCTCCATCTAGGGGATATGTGGATGGCGACCACAAGGTACCCAAGCTGAGCAGAACATTACTTCCACTTACTGGTGTTTTGCTCCTCACTGTAACTTTTCTATCTGACCTTACCTTGTTCATCTCTTGTTCTCTTACGACCCCGATGCTATTAGGGTTCCTGAGGGCTAGGGAGTCTTTATTTTTTCAACCTCTCCATTTCTGTAATTTCTCTATAATACCTTAACCCCTAACATGCTGACCTGTCATGGCATGTATACGTCCTCTGATTGGTAATCAGAGGATATGGTCGGTGAATTTATTTTGATAGTTCTCCCGGTCAGGTCGGTGAGACCCGTAAACCAACGACAGGTGTGGTCCTCCAGACATTCTGGGAGTTGTGAGAGAGCGATGTGACCGCCAAAACATAAAAATATGGTGCTCTCTAAAAAGCGGTTACTATTACAGCTATTGCTCTTTTCAATATCATCAGTGAAAAATATTGGAGAGCAAGAGGATTAATGACTTCATTGTCAGAAATCCAGCATTAGCTAACAACATATATACGTGAACAATTTTTTTCGCTAATGACATTAAACAAAAACCGCTGCAGAAATCAACTGTCGGATCAGAACTTAAAATGTCAACTTAGACTAGCTGCTGCACAAACATTGATACCTAATTTTGAAAAGCTAGTGTGTCAAAAGAAACAACAAACGTCTAGAAAACTAGGTTCCACTTCTGAGTAATATGTTGTGTTTATTGCTTTTCTTCAAACTATTATTTAATACCGCTGTATTGTAAGTAGATTGTAGATTATTTTCATTTTGCTTAAACTATCAATTAATTGTTTATTTGTTTTTTCATTAAAAGAAAAGTTGAATGATAATAAAAGAAACGTTATATTAAAACAATTTATATAACAATTTATGTCCTTCATATTACAATTCGATTATTATTGTAGCACAGTCAATTGTGCATTTAAATTGCAAGATCGGCATTCCCCCACTGCTCTGAAGGCTACGGAGTGCACGGTAGACTATTCCGGCGTGCAACGGGTAAACTCGCACAACCTGCTCTGCACACTGTGCATTGAGATGGTGGCCGCTGATCTAAATGATAATAAAGTTTATTTAGCAGCAGCTAGTGTTTTCATTTGTTACATTGGTGTCAGGAGTAGAATAAAAAGTGGATATGGAGGAAATAGCTCAATAACTGTTAAGTGCAAACAAGATTATGAAATATGAAATTAGTGTAAATATTTGGAATGGAGAAAATGAAGACAAAAATGCAACTGAAATGGATAATACATAAATAACAACAGTGGATTCTACATTGGAGAAGATGATGGTTGAAAATGAATTATAGAATGGAGAAGATAAGAGTTGAAAATGAATTCCAGAATGGAGGTGAAAAATGGAAACCTTCATTGAGAAGAGCAAACGAAAATGTCCCAGATGAAGATGGGGATGTGGACCAAAATTAACAAACAGAAGAAAGACATGAAGGAGCTCAGCGGAAAGGTGGAAGAGCTCGGTCAACACGTTAACACTGTAGGGGATGACAGTGAAGGCTTAGCGCATCCGTGGAAGATACTTAAGTGCCAAGTTTGATATTATTAAGTTGGTAATGGACGGTAGTTGCCTTGCTGTCACCATTGCTCCCACAATCACCAGAGGTTTTGTTGCTAACATTAAAAAGCTCAATGCACTATAGTAAGATACCTGGCCAAAGTTTTCGCTGATCTAAAGTATAGCTAAAAGGTTATCTGTCCCTCATCCCAAGGATCCAGTTTTCTTCCATGATGTGGCTGCAATGATGTTTCCTCCTTCCAACTTTGCATTCGTCAGTCTTAACAACACTGCCTATTTTTTGCATGTTGCTATATTTTTTGTCTATTGAGGATATACACACCTTTTGACAACAGCTGAAGCAATCAGGTATTGTGTTAGGGCTCACGCTTGCGTCTTTGATAGAAAATGGATAAAGGTTGCTCGTAATGCATGTGCATAGCTGAATATACTGAGGCAGGTCGTAACCTAGAGTTCTTGAACCAAGTACCCTTTACATACATGAAAATATCTTGCATCGGCAAATCCGTTTGGTAACAGGGTGAAGGGCAGCATTGCACTCCTGACATTCCAACACATTCTAATAAACTTTCATCATATAGGAGTTGTTAACGGTGCGAGATCAACAAAATTGAGAAATCAAGCTGTAGGAGTGAAACACCACTTATCCTTGCAAAATGTATTTACAGAATGGCAGAGACCAACCAAGATATTAATTTTCACAATAAATAGCAAAGGTAAGGTACATGTGGTGAACATATGTACAGTCAATGGCTCTGCAACTATCCAGGTTACCCAGTCAGCACAACTTCACTAGGTTCTGTCAACGCTCCTTTAATCATGTCTGGCATTGGACTTAGAAGGAATTTTTGCAGAATGTAAAGCTAAGAACATCTGTTTCTTCATTCTTTCAATTATATCTTAGTTGTGCTTCTGTCTTATGAGAATTTAAGTGTGATATTATTTCTTCCTTTTCTGAACCCGATGCTTCTGCCTGAGCAACTCTTTAGTTTATTGTATGTATCACAAGTGTCATTTGTTTGGCTGTTTGACGAAGTATTTGAACTCATTAAAAACTTAACAGTACATGAAGTATGATGCTATTTCATTCTCTGGTACAGATTTTTATTCACAATCCTCTTTAAATGATTGTACATAATCTTCAAATATAAATGACATTCCAGTTATTTTCTGCTTGTCCATTCATGGCTCATTGACTTTGGTCAACTGGGAATTTCAAGGTATGTTCTTTTATTTGATTGATAACTTCTTTGATTTTGTGTGGTGGAATTTTCTTGCTTCTTGGGTCAGGTATAGTAGGAGTGCCATCAGCAAGTTTCCTTTTGTTCAGTGCTACTGTTACAAATTGTTCTCCCATTCCTGAAGTATTCAAGAAAAATCTTCGCTAGCTTTCACCTGTAAACTGTTAATGTGAAATATATAGATCTTGTTTTCTTCACAGTGGCCTTCTTGCTCATATTTCTTGGTCTCTTTCATGCTACATTATTTGTCTTTACTAAGGAGGCAACCCTTGCTTTCTGTGACCAACACTTTTCACCCGACCAAAATGAATTGTAGATTTTTCTGTTTATCTTCTCCTGAAACCTGTACATAATGTAACAAATTTAGCAAATCTTTTTATTTTCTCAAGCTTCAAGTACAGCCATACTACTCGTTTCTGTCTCTTAATCTTTCCAAACTCTCACACCATACTAGTTTCTTTCTCTTAATCTTCAACAACTCCAACTGTCTCTATGGCAACCTCCTTGAAAATCAAAGAGTCTTAATGACATGGAGAAGCCATGTCACACTGCTCCCTCCTCAGAGCTGGTCGTCCCGACCAGCACTATCACTGCGGCATCTCCCTTGCGCCCCGGTGGATTAACCCATCGAACCTCTTCTCCTGGTGGTCCACGAGGGCCTGGTGGTCCTGGTATACCTTGAGGTCCTGGGTTTCCATCTCTTCCAGGCATACCTTTAGTTCCAGGTTCACCATCTTTTCCCGACAATCCTGGAGGTCCAGTCATGCCTTTGTCTCCTGGAGGTCCCTGAGGTCCAGGTAACCCTTGTAGACCAATGAGACCACGGTGTCCTTTTGCACCCTTTGGACCTTCTTCTCCTCTATCACCCTTACCTCCCTCTGGCCCTGGAGGTCCTGGCTTTCCTCTAGCTCCCTGTGGCCCTTCTACACCCTGTGGTCCAGTTTCTCCTCGAAGACCCCGTTCTCCTGCTGGTCCTGGAGGTCCATTTGGACCAGGTGGCCCTGGAAGACCTGGTGCCCCTGGAGTTCCCGGAGGTCCTGAAGGTCCTACAGGTCCCTTATCTCCCGGTCTTCCTGCAATACCAGGTGTTCCTGCTTTACCTGGTGCTCCCTCTGGTCCCTGTTCTCCAATTGGTCCCGGTGGTCCTAGAGGTCCTGCAATACCTTGTGGTCCTGGAGGTCCTTCACTGCCTGGCTTCCCTGGTGGACCTGTCTCACCTTGTGCACCTCTCTGACCTCTGAGGCCAGCAGGTCCTGTTGGGCCGGGTAATCCTGGAAGTCCTCTGTCTCCTGGAGGGCCCTGTGGACCAGGTTGTCCTGGAGCTCCATGTTGTCCTTGAGAGCCTGAGTCACCCTTAGGTCCTTCAGGTCCTGGTGCACCAGCTTGTCCTGGAGGTCCTGGATTGCCCTGTTCACCTTTCATTCCTGGGAATCCACGTTCACCCTTCATTCCAGGCAAGCCTACCAGACCCTGAGGGCCAGGGAATCCTTGTAAACCTTGAGGGCCAGTAGGACCTCGCTCTCCAGGGGGCACGATCCTAGGTATCGCTGTTGGATAGTGTCCCTTGGTCCAGGTAGGACGATGTATGCCATCCTGCTTCGAAATTCTGCAACAGTACCGCCGGTCTTGACGGTCCCTCGTCCAGTTGCCCTTCTTCCTGGTGTGTTGACGGGCCATCCTGCGCACTTTGAAACGGCTCACTGGGTACCATGTCCGCCGACCTCTCTGGCGCACCTTCGCAGCCACCTTGCTTCCGATGGGTCCGGCAACAAACCCCACCACATCCGCGCGAGTCGCGTCCACCGCTGCACTCGTGTTCACTCGTGCTCGGCACGGCCTCTCCTGTATCCTGCCGTCCACGATGATGTCCACCATTCTTCCGTTCACGGCACTATGCGTCAGGTGATTGGATGGCCCCGACGGTCCCCCCATGTCACACGCCAAGTCGGTTCTCGCGTGTTGCTCGTTTGCTTGTGCGCTTCCCTGCTGATCGTCCGAAACGGGCGCAACTGTCGCCTCGGCCACTAGGTGCTCCCTCCCCGGCTCCGCGCTATTCCGTCTGCCCCTGGCATCCAGTACTTTGACGCTCTCGTCAACTCTTACTACCAGGGCGCCAAGACGTTCCCCGTCGTCCTCCACGACGTCCACGTGCTGGCAGAGGTCTTCCACCTTTTCGCCGAGTTGTTCCACGTCTTCCGTCACGCCAATCCGTTCGCCGAGTTGTTCTACGTCTTCCGTCACGCCAATCCGTTCGCCGAGTTGTTCCACGTCTTCCGTCACGCCAATCCGTTCGCCGAGTTGTTCCACGTTTTCCCTCATATCATCCGAAACGGGCGCAACTGTCGCCTCGGCCACTAGGTGCTCCCTCCCCGGCTCCGCGCTATTCCGTCTGCCCCTGGCATCCAGTACTTTGACGCTCTCGTCAACTCTTACTACCAGGGCGCCAAGACGTTCCCCGTCGTCCTCCACGACGTCCACGTGCTTGCAGAGGTCTTCCACCTTTTCGCCGAGTTCTTCCACGCCTTCCGTCACGCCAGCCAGTTGCCCGTCAATTTTCGCCGATAGCTCCGTCTTCATCTCTTTCAGCTCGGCAGCGAGGTTGTCGTTTCTCGTTTCCATTTTGGCAAATAATTCTTTCATCATTGCCATCATCCTGGTTTCCGAATCTCCCTCCATCCCACTTCCTGACACCAAATGTAACAAATTTAGCAAATCTTTTTATTTTCTCAAGCTTCAAGTACAGCCATACTACTCGTTTCTGTCTCTTAATCTTTCCAAACTCTCACACCATACTAGTTTCTTTCTCTTAATCTTCAACAACTCCAACTGTCTCTATGGCAACCTCCTTGAAAATCAAAGAGTCTTAATGACATGGAGAAGCCATGTCACAATAACATTTCTGACTGCACTTACAGGATGGGATTGTTTCTCTTAACTGAAAAACCTTTCCTTTCTTAGACATGTAACTTTTCCCTAGTTTTGTTTTCATTTTCTGTGCTGATGGCTTCCTTAGCTGCTCAAAAACCAGTGTTCTTTGCCTTCCTGCTCTGCACTGAAATTTTCCATTTCATATTCTTCTCTTCAGAACTAAATTCAAGAATGGAAATTCATAAAAGTTGTGCACTTCACAATAGCTATTTTCAGGAATATATGGTTGCACTGTCTGTAATGTATAATAATATTATTAAATGTAATAAATAGGTGATTTTAATTTTGTTTAAAATTGGTGACATTATTTCATATAACTATTTTGTATTGCACATATTTGTATTTGATGAAATGTTTTGACAGATTTCCTGAATTATTAAAATTATCTATTTAGGAGTAAAATTAGATGGGAGTGGCAGGGGGTGGGGGGTGGAAACAAAAGAAAATAGCTCTCACAAAGGGGAAAGGAGGTATGTTAGCAATAAGAAGTTGTAAGTACAGAGTACCAAATATTGGGGTTAAATAGTTGGAAAAAATGTATAATATGGTTGTGGAACCAAAAATGCTCTACGGTACAGTTGGGACGATGGTTTTGTGCTGGTAAAGACTGTGCACACTTGTACAAAGTCCAGTTGCCGAGCCTGCACTCCCGCTCATATGCATTGTATTGAAATGGTCAGTATGGTAGAGAGCGTGAATAATTGATTGAATAACATCCATCTGTCTTCTATCGTACGGTGCAGCACGTTAAGCTTTTAGCGGTAGAAACTCTGATTATTAATCGAATTGGTGATAAGTGCCTTGAGGCTGTGTGTGTGTGTGTGTGCACATGTGTATAAGTGTTTGTTTATTAGACCAAAATGCCTCCTGTTCAAAGCAAACTTGGTGGGAAAACGCTGCATACCCAAACACATGAGGTTGTTAATAATGTGCATTCCTTCATGAAAAAAGAAGCTGCTTCTGGCGATGTGCTAATAGCACTGAAGAAAGTGTAAGAGAGGGCGAGTGCAGCAACAAAGGTGTCTGAGAGGACAATGCGAAAAATAATTAAAGAAGGGGAAAAAATGTGAGGAGCAAGTGACTTTGTTCGAAACACCTGGAAAGACACATTGCGTGCCAAAAAGGATCACTGACATTGATGACTTTGATAGGTGTGAAATTCGCCAAACAATTTACAATTCTTATATTCAGGAGAAAACTGTGCCTACTGTTAGAAATCTGCTCCTGAAGCTTAAAGAATCCAATAACTTTAAAGGGGGAAGCACAAGTTTAAAGACTATATCACATGACATGAGTTTCAAGTGGAAGAAAACAAGAAACAGCAAGATCTTTCTACAGAAAAGGCATTATATTAGAGATTGGCATGTCATATTTGTGTGCTATAAAAGCATATAGAGACAAACAAAAGCCCATTTTCTATGAAGATGAAACATATCTTCATAGCAGCCACACAAGACCAAATAAGTGGTACGATGACAGTTCCTCTGGTTTATTAGCACCTGTTGCAAAGAGACCAAGAGTCATTATAGTCCATGGGATTTGTTCCTGGTGCATTTTTGATGTTCCAGTCAAATAAAAATAAACCGGAGACTATCACAATGAGATGAATGGCAGGAACTACAAAAAGTGGCTGTCTGAAAAACTAATTCCTAATTTGCTTCCTAGGTCAATTTTAGTGATAGATAATGCTTCATATCACAATGTGCAGTTGGATAAGACACCTACAAGCAGCTTCACAAAAAGTGCTATGCAGGAATGGCTTACATCAAGAAATGTACCCTTTCAAGAACGTATGCTGAAAGTAGAACTCAATGCCACAACTGGGATTTGAACCACAGACCTTCCGCTTACCGGGCGGCTGCTCTACCACTGAGCTATTGTGACAAACTGCCAGAATGGCATTAAATTCTCAAACCAGTTCGTAGAACTTATTTGGGCAATGGGTAGCAGGTCATAATACAACTTTTAAATTGCAGGATGTAATGCACTTGTGTGAACATGTTGCAGATATTAGTGAAGAAAAATGTATGTCTGCATGTTGAAAAGATTGAAAATGATTATATTGAAAAAGAAAGAATCTTCGAAAATGTAATAGAAAGCATTATAGTACTAGTATCAGGAGACTGAAAGTTCTTGCAAAGGAGAGGAAACAAGAAGAAAATGAGGAAGAACAATACGATGGCGATAGTGAGTTGTCAGGAATTAAATGTTTGCCAGATGATTAGAGTGCTTTGTTGACAAAACTGTGTGTATACTTGTGCGTACATGTGTGTGTGTATGTGCATGCATGTGTGGGTGTGTGTGTGCGCATGTGTTGGATGGGAAGAGAAATAAACTGAACCAAAATATTTAAAATTGTTTACATTAAGCTGCTATTCCGTGATAAGTATAATATATGATTTTGACTGCCAGTAGCAGCCATAATGAACAACATTACCGTGAGTCACACATTTTATTTATTTTGAAGCATTATTTTTATTTTCTATTTTGTATACCGTTTACATACACCAACACACCCCCCAGGCGGGAGTCAAACACGCGGTCCTACACATGATGGAGCATCAGCACCAAACGGCTGTGCCTGCATCCCAGATGCGTTCTATCTCATCTCTCAGCCAAGAGGGTTCTAATCCTCTTGCTTTCAGCAGCCAGCAGAAGATATTTTGCTTGAGCATAAAGTGTCTTCAGTGCGTGAAGAAAGTAGGTCACCAGCACAGAACTATCATCACAACTGTATAAGGAAGATCTGGAGCACATAGTCTTATGTGCCAAGGAACGGAGATACGGAGGAAAGAATTTCTGGGGCAGAAATGGGAGAAGGGAGATAGGATAACAGCATTTAAGAGGATTTTTAGAAAGGAGGTCAAGAACTTAGGTCAGTTTTTAAGTAGAGTTAAGAAAAAATGGAGCTGGTCTGTACAAAGAGAACAGAATGAACAATATTTGGTGTTAGTTATAATGTGTTAAATAGCTATCTAGAGAAGCAAAATGTATGTATAAGAAATTATGTTGGGTGGATATGACAGATTAAGAGCCTGGGCTGAATGTCTGTCATATTCAAATATGTATTAATTTAAATAAAATAAATGAGTAAATGTTTGAGCCAAAGTTATTTAATAGTCAAGAGAGCACCAAAGACTACTGTTCTATGCAAAGCTCTTCAAATCCAAAGTGACAGTCAATGCAGAACATTTTAAAATTTAATGTTAAACTTACCTTGTCCAATGCATGTTTTACTACAATTGTGATTGTGAAGAGTAAAATTCACCTTATCCAGCATTATGGAATATGCTAGTTTGGCTCCTTATTTCCCTACATTGACAGTACAACATGCTTGTTAGTTTAGCTTTGGCTATCTTGAAGCTCAGTTGTGTTCCTCTTGTATCCTCTAATATTCTGAAATTGCTGGAAAGCAGCAGAGCTAGGAAAAGATCACCTCATGAATCAAACCATGAAAGAGAGAAAGGTGTATATGGTAAAGTTGTATTTTACTATTGTTAACAACCAGATGTACGTCATACATGAATGAACCAATATGTTTTAAAATAGTCTCTGTTAAAGGCATTCAGCAGGCCTCAATCAATGTGGTGCAGTTTTTTGTTGAAAATGATTCTTAGTTAATTATTTAGATGCCTTATCTCACCTCACTGCGAAGCCATTTGGTGTAAGCTTTATGCATTCCTCGGTGAGCAATGGGAATTCTTTTCTAATCTCGGGTTGTAGTTATGGAATAAAGCATTCACTGAACTCCATTTAAATTTGCGAAGTTATTTATTTGCAGAGTTTTAAAATATCAGTTATTAAGTGGTTATATTGTTACAACTCTTCAATAATTTGTAGTGCTTGGTACGTCCAAAATCATATAATTTACAATTTTTCAGAGTATTGCCAAAAAAACAGCTTCTATCTTGTATGAACACATCGATCCAAGAGTATTTGGGAAATTATCTTACACGTTACCATGACGATATCGCTCAGCTATTGTCTTCCTTAACAATACCTTTTTATGATGAGATGGCATCATATGTCACATATAATGTGTGATATAATTACTTCGATATGCCAGGAAAATAACATCAATTTAATTGCATAAATATAATTGAAATGTAGAAATTGACTAATCTCAATAAATTGATAATATACCAAATAACAAAGTAAGAGTACCAAATTAACAAAACCAGCTGATATTTGGTTTATATATTTCTTGGAATATACTGGTGGCCCACTCCAACTGGCATTGGGATAAGTAGATAACCCTTTGTGTGTTAAAACAGTTGCAGAAATCATGGCGGTAAATCAAGTCAGTGATGTGTGTGAACTTTGTTCTGCTTGTAAGAGAAGTGGGTGGGATGCCAGGCTAGCATGTGTAGCACGTGCTAATAGACAAGAATAGTGTTAGAATATTTTCCACTTCACTTAGAGGACTTAATTTTCTAGGGAATAAACTCATTCCTGTATATGCTGCTATTGTCTAACATTACGGATTACAGATTGTAAATCGTCACAACTAAGGCCTGGATTCTTAGTTTTTTAACTATTTTATTCCTTGATAGTTAACTGCAGTGATTTAATTTAATTATCTGTTTCATGATCATCGAAGCCAAATACTTGAGTCTTATAAAACCTAAAAATTGAGACTTTAAAACCTAAAAGAGGCTAAATCTCCTATTCATTTTAAAATGGAAAAAAAAAAAAAAACCTATTTTAAAATGGGAAAATGAAATGTTTATGAAATTATGAATGGACTTTGAGTGTTACATCTTTGCTACGTCTTTTCGCTTATGTATGCTTAGAGGAGTATTGAAAACAATGCAAAAGGCAAGTGACTTGTATTTAGCTGTGTGGGACCAAGCTCTGTATTGTTGCAAGCAAGCAATGTGGGGATTGTTGTCGAGGGGAAAGGGGTCATTAGAAGAACCTGCCCTAAACTCAAACCAATCAGTTTAAAAACAGTATCTGTTGTGTTCAGTCAACTATCGTGTATTGTTAATGCATACAATTACTACATCGTTAGAAATCAATTTTTCTTAGATTAGGCAGGTAATTTAAGGAGCCAGTGTCATGGCTAATGTCAGCTCATCTCGAAGGTCATTGATTCGTCAGTGGATAGGTAACGATCCGAACTTCATCACAGATAGCAAAGTAATATTTTGCCAAATCTGCCAAAAGCGAAAGAAACCATACCCACAGACACAAAAGCTTGAACGAATATGAACACCTTCACTACTGCACAGATAAAGTCGCAATAAGCAGCTAGGTGCTGTGCAGATAAACATACCGTACAGGAGAACCTGTACGACCTGTTCTCAAATTCTGGAATGCAGGTAAGGATTAAACACCTGTTATAATGCACATAGCGTATAAACTGTAATTTTATTTACGTATTTGCCAGGTGCCCTCTGACCAAAAATCGCATTTTGAGCAGCAGGACATACCAGCAACATTGCTATAAAACAGAGGACAATTAATAATAAAATTAATAAACAATAATAATATAAAAACTATTTCAGGAGGTTAAAGAACTAAAACAAACTTTTTTAACATACAAAAATAGCTAAAACGTTAATTTTAAGAACCCAAAAATCTGGGCCCTATTCATAACAAAATTCTTGAAAACATGAGGGTGCATAATGTTTTATTGGCATTTCTTTGTTTGTTGTATTTTATTATTATTTTTAGTTATTGTTATATTATTGTATGATATTATTATATTGTTTACATTGTTAACATGAATATTGCTTTATTATTATTATTATTATTATTATTATTATTATTATTATTATTATTATTATTATTATTATTATTATTATTATTATTATTATTATTATTATTATTATTATTATTATTATTATTATTATTATTATTATTATTATTATTATTATTATTATTATTATTATTATTATTATTATTATTATTATTATTATTATTATTATTATTATTATTATTATTATTATTATTATTATTATTATTATTATTATTATTATTATTATTATTATTATTATTATTATTATTATTATTGGTGGTGGAGTGGCACAAAATATCTTGTGAGGGAAACAATAGTTAACCTTTCTAACAATAATACACACATACTTGAATTTGGAAAATGGCCATGTAAAATTGTAGTTTAACATGAAATGTATTGTATTGTAATGCTGTAAGATGAAATATCTGCTGGAACTTCGTTACACTCATTCTAAAGTACACTTTGAACTTAATCTTCACGCAACAGACAATCAAACAGTGTAAAAAATTCACCTTTATATTCCTGGATAAGTTATGTCATGCACCAAGAATCTTCTGTTTTGCCTACGCTCCTCCTTTTCTGCTTCGCAAATTAGAGCTAGTACAACCAAGTGATCCATTGTGCTGATTGACAGTGACTGTTCTTGGCATTGGCACATCAATTCTTCGGCGCGCCTCGCTTCCGATAGATGTGAGTGAGTTGGTTCTGTTCGGCGCGCCGCGCTTCGCCTCTGCGCGTTCTGGTGTGAGCCTACCTTAAGCGCGTCATTACCACCTAACTTTTGGATGGTATATCGGAGGAGGAGATACAGGTGAAAGAGCGTCTCTCTTTCTCTGAAGCCCGCAAACGCCATCTAGCTCGCCAGCCTCCTCTCTTGAAGTTTGGTACTTTTAGTTAAATTGTTTCGACACCAGTGCCAAAGCGGGATATGGGCACTCAAACTTGCCCTATAGTCTCCACAACCGTCTCTCCTCACATTGTAGTACTCGTATCAGCTTCCACTTCCACCAGCTCCACGATCCTTCCCATAAGTAGTTAAACTCGGAAATACAAAATCACCCCGAAACGCTCCGATTTTCTTAAAGAGCCTTCTAACTCTGCCAGTGGAAAGTGTGCCTTTAAGTCCACTTCTCCTTCACCTCCTCGGCGATCTCAATCCCAGGAGACTAGGGCGCGCAGTCGCATGAAGCGGGATTATCCAATTCCCGTGACCACTGACAATCGGTTTGGACCTCTGTCTCAGGTTTCTGGTGACACTGACCAAGGCCATCTTTATATCTAGACAGGCCTGGAGACGGAAAGAGATTACGCTAATGACGTCATCACGGGAGGTTTATGTTTATCATTTGTTTATTACGGGAATGCAACACACCAGTGCGTGGTTGGAATGCTAAGAAGTTGCTTGTGTCTTACAACGTGTCAGTTAACAATTAAGTGAGCAAAAAATCGAATTACAAAGTGGTGTAGTTTTCAATACAAAATTAGGAAGTGTTGTGTGCCGGGTTGTACCTCAAACTATAAAACAAGTGTAAAAAAGTAGGTTACAGTGTTTTCGCTTCCAAAGGGTCCACACAGGAGAGAGCAGTGGGTACGTGCTATTCACAAGGATAATTATGAACCAGGTGTGGTATGTATTAAATATTTTTCTGAGCAGCACATTGTGAAGGAATTTACTGCTACGCGAAATGATGGAAGCGTTCTTGAAGTACTCAGAACAACTCCTAAACTTACTGAAGATGCATGCCCCGCCCTCTTTCCTAATTTACCATCTTACCTGAATTTCGAACCAGCTCCTAAGCATAAGGATCCAGAAAAAGAAGAGGAGCAATGTCGGAAAGGGATGCAGCAGCATATCGTAAATGGCTCAAAGATCACAAAATTGTTGGTTTTCAGAGCTTTAAAAATAGAATTAGTGACATGAAATTAGAGGGATTCACCGTCATCATAAAAGAAAACGATGTAATTTTTGTGAAAATTGATACTGAAGAAATTCCTAAAATTGTAGCAACATTAAAAATTAATTCCAATTTTATTATTTAGGTTCTATAGGGTAAAATTGTAATACCCAATAGTAAGTTTAAATGGATTCTCGGTAAACAAATGATATTGGATAAATGATCTAAATTTGATGTTCTTTTGGTTTACAATAGCAAGTGAACAAACAGAACATAAACTACTTCTGGCTCCCAGCATTTTAAAGGAATGTTGGGAGGACATGAATGAAGATTCCACAGAACATCTAAAAACTAAATTCCTAGAAGAGCAGGTAAAATTGGTCAGTCAAAAGTCAATTAAATATCCTCCCCCAGAAGCTTACAGACAGTTATGTGATTCCAATGTTCTTTCTTTACCCCATCCTGATTACCTCACACAACTTTCTCAACCCCTCAGTCCTGATAGAAACGCTTGCATTTAAAATATTTATCAGAGAAGGTGAAAATGCTTGGTGGTCACGAAAAAGTAGTAAATTTGTTGAGACATATGAACAAGAATTTCTTAAAGTAGAAAACCAGAGAAACTAAATTCTACATTTAGGTGCTGAGACATGTGACATTAACAATATCGGTGCTGACTGTAATGCTAGTGATTGCGAGTTACCGGTCTGCTATTTTGACGAGGAAAATAATAAAAGTAATAACCAACATGCTCTTGAAAAACTACTGCATTATTAAACAAGACAGTTTGGTATTATCTACAGGGGAAAAAAGAAACTGGATATATTCGCATTGAGAAGGTAAGAAGCGTGCTGTGCCATTAACAACTATGCAAAGTATGTTTTCTACTAACATACTAAAATGAACTTTTAATACGAAATGTGAAAATATAAATGAATGCACGCCTCTTCCAGCGCAGAAATACTTTAAAACGTGTGTTTATTCCGTATGAATTGCTTGGAACGTCGGCCTCGCGTTATGACGTCACGAATCGCATATCCAGCCTGTTACTTAGAGATGGCCTTGCACTGACCCTCTTCCATCCGAGGAGCCTACGGAGCATGAACCTTCTGCTCCACAAAGCCAGAGTCCCACGCGGAATCAGAAGGGCAAATTCAAACGACAGCCGTCGGCTAAATGAACTCGGTGACGAGCTTTTCCCATTTTTCCACAGTATGTCCATCTTACAGTGGAATACACGCGGCGTGCGCAGGCATAAATCAGAACTGCGACTGTTGGCTAATTCGCTGTCCTCCAGTCTTTTATGCCTGCAGGAAACCAAACTTAACCAGCAGGACGCTTTCACCTTTCCTGGTTTTACTCCGGTGCGATGTGATTTGCCATTGGAGCCTGGGACTCCTGCACATGGGGGTGTCATGCTACTGATCCGCGACGACGTATTTTACCACCCTATTATGCTCACTACTACATTGCAAGCTGTAGCCGTTACTGTGAGTTTACCTGGTTTTTGTTTTACAGTAAGCCCCGTTTATCTCCCGCCTTCTTCCCCCTTCGCCATTGGGGACCTTTCTGATCTAGTGTCCCAGCTCCCAGCGCTCTACCTGTTGTTGGGAGACGTCAACGCCCATCACTCTCTTTGGGGATCTTCTAGGTCTTGCGTAAGGGGAAGGCACATTGCAATTTTTTTCCATCGTAATCAGCTCTGTCTTCTTAATACTGGTGAACCTACTTTTATTTCTGATTCCACAGGCACTCTTTCTCACCTGGACTTATCTGTTTGCACAGCACAGCTTGCCTTTCGTTTTGAGTGGAACGTCGTCTCGGATACCTTCTCCAGTGATCACCTTCCCTGCGTATCAGCCTGCTTTCCAATTACGTACCCTCGTCACGTGTACCCACTTGGCAGCTACGTAGAGCGAACTGGCCTCTTTTTTGCCACTTAGCTGTTTTCAGCGACCGTGTGTTCGGCGATGTTGACCAGATGGTGGATCACCTTACTAATGTTATCAAAGCCTTCCCTGCGTATCATCCTGCTTTCCAATTACGTACCCTCGTCACGTGTACCCACTTGGCAGCTGCGTAGAGCGAACTGGCCTCTTTTTTGCCACTTAGCTGTTTTCAACGACCGTGTGTTCGGCGATGTTGACCAGATGGTGGATCACCTTACTAATGTTATCAAAGCCGCTGCCGAGCGTGCTATCCCTCGGTCGTCGGCCCAATCGAGGCGTTGGTGGACCGACGAATGCCGGGCGGTGGTTCGTGCACGGCGGGCTACACTACGGGTATTTCAGCGCCACCCTACCCTCGATAATCTGGTCATCTACAAGCGATTACGCGCCCATGCTCGTCGTATCATACAGGCCAGTAAGAGGACATCCTGACACCGCTTTGTGGAATCCTTCAACTGCTTCACACTATCGTCGGTGGTTTGGGACAAGCTCCTTCGCGTGGCCGGCAAAGTTTTGCGAATTACGGTGCCTAGTCTTAAGATCAATAATGGCACTGTAGTTTGACCTAGGACTGTCGCTGACGCCCTTGGAGGCGCTTTTGCAGAGGTGTCTAGCTCATCACATTACCACCCGGACTTTTTACCAATCAAGCAACGAGCTGAGACGCATGATTTTTCTTTTCACTCAAACAACCGCGAGTGTTATAATGCCTTGTTCACTTTATCGAAGACAGTCTGCTCCTGGGCCGGATGGTGTTCACATCTCGATGCTGCAGCACCTGTCTTTGCCTGGCAAGCAGTATCTTTTACGAGTAATTAACCATATCTGGCACTCCGCTGTTTTCCCATCCGTTTGGCGAGAAGCCACCATCGTCCCGATTTTAAAGCCTGGAAAGGACCGGCGTCTACCTTCGAGTTATCGTCCAATCTCCCTCACTAGTTACATCTGCAAAGTGATGGGGCGGCTGATCAACGGGCAACTGACGTGGCTTGAAACACCTGCTGTCGAACGTTCAGTGCGGTTTTTGTCGCTTCCGTTCAACGGTCAACCATTTAGTTTCATTATCCACGCAGGTGATGGACGGCTTTGTGCGCAAGTGCCAAACGGTTGCTGTCTTTTTTTATCTCGAGAGGCCTTACGACACTTGCTGGAGGTACGGTATTCTTCGTACCCTCCATAAATGGGGCATTCGTGGTCGACTGCCCCTTTTTATTCAGGAGTTCATGCGGGATAGAGTGTTTCGGGTACGGGTGGGCTAGGTTTTGTCCCGTGTTTTTAGTCAAGCGAACGGAGTATCGCGGGGCTCGGTACTCGGCGTCACACTATTTGCTATTGCAATCAATCCCATTATAGAGTGCGTCCAGTCTGGCGTCTCATCTTCGCTATTTGTGGATGACTTCGCAATTTACTATAGTTTTCGGTGAACTTCTCTCTTGCAACGTCGTCTCCAATTATGTCTAGACCGACTGTTCACTTGCAGTGTCGAAAATGGTTTTCCTTTCTCCGCGGAGAAGACCGTCTGTGTAAACTTCTGGCGTCGGAAGGCGTTTCTCCCGCCTTCCCTCCGTCTCAGCCCAGAGTGGGCACTTCTTTTTTAGTCATCGTCACCTTCTATCTTCAGATGCTCCACCGCTCTGTGCTCATTACCATGAGCCCCTGACGGTGCGATATGTTCTAATTCAGTGCCAGTATTTTACTCCGCTGCGGGAATCACTGGGTTTGCCAGCGACCCTGGCCGAGGTGCTGGGAGACACATCATGTGCTGTAGAGCGACTGTTACATTTTATTCGCGATTGTGGACTGGGCAAACGTGTTTAACTCGCATGTTGTACTTTATTTTATTTTTTACTTGTCTTTTTTATCTTGGCTTCTCGCAGCGACTTGTTTTAACACTGGTCATTTTATGCTTTTGTGTTATCTCACGTTTTAGTGTTCTAGGTACTGTGTAGGTAACGTTTTACTGTTTAATTGTTTTTTTTATTGTTATACAATAAACGGGTTCTAGCTTTTGTTTTGTCTGGGCGCTAATGACCTCCGTAGTTGTGCGCCCTAAAAACCATAATAATACTACTACTATTGAAGTTCTGGCAGTATTCTTACCACGGCTGCTAAAGTAGAGATAATGGACTTTATCCTCAGAGTTCGCGTGTGTTTGTCGAAAAATGACAACAGAAATAGATATTTTCATGAGATTTAATACTTGAAACAAACTCGATGACAGTAAATGGAGTTATGCTGACCGTTAGTTAACACAAAATATTGTTCTATTTACAAGCAATTGTCGTCGACCTGCTTCAAGGTAGCGCCAACCATTGAAGCATGTCCATACACTGCATTTCAAAAAGAAACTATATCGTAATAATGTAATATTAGGTTATTGCCCGAAAGAAAAACATTATAATCCTAGTTACCTTCTCTTCGGTTTCGGTCAGCAGCTCTCACATTTCAGATACATTTTTTTTGACAACTCAATATTTGTATTATATTAGTTTCCCTTTTTTAAGTATTCCATTAGAATTCTCAACAAGCACACTTACGATCATTCAAAACACAACTCTCAACTATATACATTTCTATTTCACACACACACTTGTGTACTATTTACAAAATTCCTTTCGTTTCTTCTGATTCTATGTAATTTTCTTTATTTTCAAAAGTCTTTCTATTTTTTTTTTTTTTATTGTTCTTGTCTTTCTTCTTATGCCACTTCACTATCACAATTATCACTCGTGACATTATTACACTTTCATTAACTTTATGGTTAACATTCTTTTCATACAATTCATATATTACTTCACATTTTTAATGACATTTTTGTATGATTTTAGAACATGTTTTACCAATTTTTTATATGACAAATCTGAAACATTTCAAAGTTTTCTATATAGTCTAAGAAGTTGTTAATGCCATTTACCCATAGATTTTAAATTCTTTGTGTCTCTTAATTCAAATGTATGATCACCAAATTTAGCAATAATTTCCTTAGGACCTTTATATAATAATTCCATTCTCCTGTTTTTGCCCTTCAATGTACTTGACATCTTATGATCTTTTACTGACACATATCTCTTAGCTTAGGTTCTCATTTGTTTTCTAGTTTTCTTGTTTAATTTTCTCTTCTCTGCCCTTTCCTTTATCCTCTCAAAAGCAAGTTTAACCTTTTGTTCCGCACTCAATTCTTCCTTCTATTCGATTGCTCCTTGCATCCCCTTAAAAATCTGCTCAGGCTCAATACCTAACATTAACGTTACAGGAGGAAATCCTGTTGTCGCATTTATAGTGTGATTCATGATCTTTTCAATGATAGGGCAATATATCACCCGGTCTCGGTGATTTTGGTGTGTAAGTATATGAAAAAATATGCCAATATCCCGAAAAACGCATTCCCTTGGGATTGCCAGAGGGATAATATGAAGAACAATGGTATAGCTTGATTACATGATATTTTAAAGTTCCAGTGAAGAATTTACTTTTGTGAACAGTGGCATTATCTGTTAAAATTGTTTCAACTTTACCATATTTAGGTACGTAATCATTTACTATCTTCCCAACATATGTTTTACTTGTTATATTTCTAACATGGTAGATTTTTATGAATTTACTACAAACATCATGGAGAACTAAAATGTATCTGCATCCTAATTGTTCTACAGGAGTTCTCCATAAGCGTCTGCGGTTACCAGTGAATTGACTTTATCTCTAACAATGGCCTGTGGTTTTACATCGAATTTCATATTAAATGGCTTAGCCTTTGGGCATAAATCACAAGTTAGCAGATTTTTCTGACTTTTCCAGCTGTATATTTTATATAAAATTGTTCGCTAATTGTTAAAATTAATTTCTCACTACCAACATGTGCAAGGACTTTGTGATAAGCTAGGATAAGTTGTTCTTGCATTCTCTTAGGTATCATCGCTTTCCATTTTGGATTGTACCTTCCATGTAATTTGTAAAGTTTGCTCTCCTATATTCCTATTTTGCAGTTTTGATTTTCGCTTATTGGCTTTGCATTCATCAGTAACTTGCGAATTTCTTCATCTTCTTGTTGCAACAATGGTAATTTATCAAAGCCTTCCACGAATTGTTGACCTTCTACTGTTCTCAGATATAGTATAACCACGTCAGATTATCTTTTATTGTGCCTAGTATCGGGTAGTTTGTATTTATACACGGTAACAAGTCGCTAAAGATATTGTCTTTACCTGCAATATGTTTTATCTCGATGTTATGAGATGTTACTTCATGCAGGCACGAATCTAGAAATATTCGATAGGGGGAGGTCTGGTTCTAATCCACTACCACTTCAGAATAATTAAATTCATGCTAAAACATGCCTAGCTAAATATTTAACTGAAAGAAATAATTTTTAAACTACCAGCTAGCACCTGTCCAAGAAGAAGACTGTAACCACCACAGGCCCACCGATCAGATGTTTACAAAATACACCTATTATGAATACGACATTCGAACATTTGCCTGAAATTCCAGAAAATGGGACTGGTGCACTTAGTGATTAGTTAATTGAATTTTACGATTTACTTAACTAGAAATTAACTGTACTACGAAAAAGGAATAGGATCTTGTGTTGTAACTTACATGTCAATGAAACTGCAGTCTTCTGCGATGTTTTTTGCGAAAAGGCTAACTACCTCTTCCGGCCGGAGTCACCTCGATGTTGCGGTGGATGTTAAGCAGCACTAAACCATTCACTCTATCCTGTTTCATACTGGATCTGAGATACATCTTCACACGCCTTAAGGTAAAAAATAATCATTCGGCTGTGCATGTTGTTGCTGGTATGACGAACATGATTGTTAAAAGTTCCATAATGTTAGGATAGAAGTTATTTCTGGTTAGGATAAGTGCCTCAATAGCAGTTTTCGGTTTATTTTGTTGAGTTTTCCAAAAGTTGAACCATATGTTTAATTCCCCTCGAAGCTCTGTAATGGTCCTGGGCAAGTCTTGTTCGTAAATGCCTGCAGCTTTTACTATATCGTCAACATTGGAAGTAAGATCACTTTGAAAACCAGGAATCAAGATCTGAAGTTTAAGGACATACTTGTGTTTTTCACGAGAAAATCTAGTAGATAGTCCCCCAGGGGGAACTACTATGATAGGTCCGAGTTTGGCGCACACGGGGCCCCGAGCCGCTCACCATCATTTCACCCTCTTCATGTTCATTAACTGTGCCACGTGCAGCGTTTTTATGCTGCTTTTTATATCACCCTCTTCCTCTTCTAGGTTTATTCTGATTATTAGTTTGTAAGTTCTTAGATTTATAACTCCTGTCTCACCAGCAGGGATCTTTCCTATCTCCGTGGTCCTGTCCCACGGTTTTCAGCGCGGCCTCCGACATATGTGCTCTTCGGAGGTCTCAGGCGCGAAAGTTAGGCGGACCCTTCACACTGCCCCCATGTGTAACCTTAGGTGCGGAGCCCGTCCACACATCATGTACACTCACGTAGCTCCTTGAGGGCACGGCCGGTGTTAATTTCCCAACGACCGCGTGGCCTAAAGCGGGGAGCCACAGGTGGTTATTCCTGTGGTGGGGGCATAAAGCCGGGGTGTCGCGTGGTGAACGGTTTACCCATGCGGACAAGCAGTGTAGATCGGAGGGTAGCCTCTCTGAAGTATGCCTTGAGCTAAATCATGGAGGGGTCTCCATGGCGGCACAGACCGTGGAGATTTTGGTGTCTTTCTTTTCTTTGACCCCCGGATGGCAGGCTGACGCCGACGGTTCCGAATGGGGGTCCAATTCAAAATGCATCCGCGCAAAACCCCTGCGTTTGACTCGTTTTTGGTAATGACAATGGCATGTGTCGGGAAAACGTTAAAGGACCTTAGCCCATTTTACATCAAAAGGGAAATAGACAGGATTTGCGGCACTGTGAAAAATGCGACAAGAGTTCGAGACGCTACGCTTTTGATCGACGTGACTTCTGCAGACCAGGCACAGAAACTACTTAAAGTGACCTTGTTGGGATTATACCCAATCCGGGTAGCCCCACACAAGTCGCTGAACACATGTAGAGGAGTTGTCACCACGTCTAGTCTGGACAACCTTACCAATGAGGAGATTGTTACTTGCCTCTCCGACCAGCTTGTATGTCAAGCGTACCGTTTGATACGAAAGCAGGATGGTAATGTTATCGATTTACGTACGGTGTTCCTCACTTTTAAGGGCACACAGTTACCAGAGTACATCTTCTGCGGTTATGAGCGTGCAGCCGTTTGTCAATATGTCCCGAACCCTATGCGCTGTTTTCCGTGTCAGAAGTTCGGACATACTAAGACCGCCTGCAACCATCCTGTCGTTTGTGAGCGTTGTGGCCTATCACCTCATGAGGGCACGGCTTGTATCCGTACCCTCATTGTGTTAACTGTGGAGGGAATCATCCATCCAGCTCGCGTCAGTGCTCGAAGTATCTGGACGAAAAGAGCATTCAGGAGCTGCGTGTTAAGGAACGGCTTACGTTTCCCGAAGCACGTCGGCGATTTGAACAGCTCAAACCACCCACCATCTCCGGTTATTCGCCAGCAGTACGCCGTGCGCCTGTGACCACCGATGGCATACAACACATTCCTGTTGCCGATGCTTCAACGTAGACGGACTTCTCCGCGAGTAGCTTTCCACGCTCTAACGTCAAACCTGCCCTGGCTACTACATCTTCAGCCTGCATACCTCAGTTCACAAACCAACTAGTCGTAGTCAGTCCGTCGAAAGCCACTCTCCTAGAACTACTGTTCGCGCTAGCTGCCGCGCTCGATGAAGTCTCGCTCGCGTTCCCGTTCCGCGAGCCGCAGGAGCTCTTCAGACTCCCGAAGACCAGAGGAGTCACCTGAGGATGCGGAATTTCAAACTCCAGGTCCAAAGTCGGTCAAAGTAAAGACGAAGAAGAAAAGGATGAAATCTAACCACTATTCAAGATGCTCTCGGGCTAACCACTAATCTCTTCTTCGTTTTCGTGTCCGCATAGGACATTTTCCCAAGAGATGGTCCAGGAAAATGGTGTACCCCAGGGGTCGATTATCAGTGTTATGCTTTTTATCGTTGCCATTAATGGCATCACTAGTGCTGTTCGTAGCGTAATTCTGATGTCGCTGTATGTTGACGACTTCGCAATATTCTATTGGTCTCACAGTTTGGAGCGCATCGAGCGTCAACTGCAGCTGATCGTAACATACATCCCCGAGTGGGCCTTTCGCACCGGCTTTCAATTCTCCCATACGAAAACACAGTGCGTGCACTTCCATCGACTTCGTGGCGTACACTCGGCTCCTGATCTTAACTTGCGAGGCACATGTCTGCTGTTTGTTCCGCACCTCATTTTCTTGGGCCTTCACCTCGACAGGAAGTTCACCTGGGAGTACCATATTCGTCAACTTCGGGCTTCCTGCGATCGTTCGCTGCGAGTACTCAGAGTTTTATCTAGGTCATCTTGGGGCGGCAATTGCACGGTGATGTTGAGGTTGTGTCGGTCACTGGTCCAGTCCAAATTAGACTAGGGCAGTTTTATCTATGGCGCAGTGTCTGCGTCTAAACTCCGCCTTTTAGACACAATACATCACACTGGTATCCGTCTCGCTACTGGGGCTTTTCGGACCAGTGGGGTCGATTGTCTTTATGCTGATTCTGGCGAACCTCCACTGTCTGTTCGACGCTCATTGTTACTTTGTTCGTTCGTGGCAAGGTTAGCCGCCCATTCGGGTCATCCTTCGTATCCATCTGTATTGCGTCCAGACCTAGTGCACCGTTATACGCGGAATACAACTATCTCCCGTCCAAGTGGTATCAGATTTCGAGAACTGCTGACCGTACACGATTTCCGACTGCCAGCTGTAGAGCGGCATTCACTTGGCCGATGCCCTCACTGGCAACTCCAGCCTCCACTCTTCGACCTGTAGTTGTCGTGTTGTGCGAAAATAGCTACCCCTTATTCGGTGTTTCGCCAACTTTTCTCCGAACTTCTGGGCCGATACTGGACTTATACTCCGGTATTTACTGATGGTTCCCAGGTGGGTAGTGCGACGGGCTCCGCTTTTATATGCAACGGTGACACTCATACATACCGCCTTCCAGACGCCAGTTCAGTACCTACCGCCGAGCTGTTTGCCATCTTTTGTTTCTTACTTTTTATCTCCCGTTCAGTTCCTGAACATTTTATTTTATGTTGCGACCCGCTGAGCGCTCTTCAGGCGCTGCAACAATTTGTTGGCAACTCTGTAATAATTTTTAAAATACAGTTTTATCTCAGTTGTTATCTCGCGGATACCAGTTCGTTTTTACTGGTGCCAAGGCCATGTGGGTATTCCGGGCAACGAGGTGGCAGATGCAGCTGCAAAGTCTGCATGTCGCCTGCCGGAGTATTCGCTCCCTTATATAGACGTGCAGAAGAACTTCCGTCGGCAGCTATATGTTGTCTGGCAGGAGTCTTGGGAAGCGTTAGCTGGCACTCAGTTACGGACAATCAAGGACACAGTACAACCCTGGCAAACATCTTGCAGGGATTCCAGGCGTGAGGAGGTAATTTTAACCCGCCTGAGTATAGGCCACACTCGAGCCACGCATGCACACCTTTTGCGTGGTGATCTGGAGCCTGTGTGTGCGACGTGCAATATTCCACTCTCTGTCGCACATATCCTTATTGATTGTCCACGGTACGCTCGTGAGCGCCAGTCCCTTGTCCTGGGTCTTACACTGTGCACCGTGTTAGGCATCTACCCAGTAGCTGTAAATACAGTACTGCGGTTTGTTGCCAGCATCGACTTTGGTAAGCAAGTGTAAAGTTTCTTATATCTCGGCGGATAAGAACTTTTAGGATGTTTTTACTTGTGATGTTATTTCGTTTTTTTACTACCCTTTAAAGGTTTTATCAGCTTTCGTTTTTAGAAAGTTACTTTTTTACCAGTTTTTTAACCTTTCAGCTTTTTTAGCTCTTGTTTTTAAACCTTTCAACATTTTAGGTTATTTTAAATTTAACTTTTTAGCTTTTTAGGGTGAGGTTTTATTGTTCGCTTGTTTTATTTTTGGACTTAAGGCCCTAATGATCTAGTTGTCGACGGGCCCTTAAACAAAACTCACTCACTCTATTAGATAGTTCATTGAATAGGTAGGTACTCCACGAATGGAAGGAAAACATTAATGCCATATCTTCTGGAGAAGCTGTAGAACGTTTCTTTATGAGCTTGCCTGGATGCTATTCGAGGAACACTAACTTCTACATCAACATTTTTAGCTACTGTGATAGCGTTCTCACAGTACTGTGTACCCTTTTAGTGTAACTTTAATTGTTTCGATCATTCCATAACACTGAATTAGATCAATAGTTGGATTTTGGAGCTGCCGGGAAAGAGGTAGTCATTCCCAATATTTGAGCTACGTTAACTAGCGAAATTATGAACTCAAACTTTAGGATACAGTTGAGTAAAATGTGTGCAGTTTTATTAAAAGACCCTTCCTCCTCTAGGAAGTATACTATTGCAGGGAAAATTTCCTTAAACTGTAAAGTAGCATCATGTCGTTCTATCCACCTAGTTTCACACAGCGATACCAGTGTAGTTTTCTTATACTGAGAGCACACTTCTCTAAATTTTTGTTTCAAGAGCGAGGTCCGCTTATTAGATTTCCTAACGAAATTACCAATTTCGCCAATTGTGTCTAGAGCTTGTCTAATTGAAATGACAGAACATGCTTTAGAAAGCGACAGATTCAGGCAATGCGCGGCACAGTGCGTATAGAACGCGAGAGATTGAACGGCCAAAATTCGGGATTGAACACTAAGAAACTGTCCTGAAAAATGTGCATCACCATCGTAGCCTTGTCCACGAAGGTTCGAAACTCCTAGCTGTAAGTCTCGCAGTTCATCTAGTATTAACTTATATAGCCCTTCACTACTTAAATCGTGCGTTACAACAAATCTTAGGAGTTCTTCCCTCACACAACCCGTTTCTAGGTCAACAAAGCGCACGCATAATGCGTGCATAATGCTCATTTGCACCGATGTCTGTAGTTTCATCAATTAGAATATAAAAATATTTCCCCCTCTTTAACATCGTCTATAATCTTTTTTTCAATTATAGTAGCACAGCAATTTATCAAATTATTTTGGATGGTTTTGCTTGTTAGCGTAGAATTTTTAGACACATTTACAAGCTGGCTGCGTAATATTTCATCCCCTGCATCAACACGAAACTTATGAAGCTCCTTAAAATTCCCCTTATTTTCACCTTCGAATTCAGGCTGTAAATCTATGGCACCATCATCTCTGTGACTTCGAAGTGGACTGTTTTGGCGACCGCACAGTATGATAGTCTTCACAATCGAGATCAGTTTCACATAATTTTCATTACTTGTTTTCATTTCATTGTTCAACTGAAGTTCAACATGTTTTCCCCCCTCATACACTTTTCTAAAATTCTCGCTTTAAAGCAGGGCTGTTTTATGATAGCTGTTTTCTGAGTGTTCTCTGAACAGTTGAAGCGCTTTCTTAAGTTTCTTTAAAGACTCAGTTACTAGAGTTTGTAATTGCACTCTACTACTACTATTACTATAGTTGTCACCTGTTTGCCAGTTGTTATGTGCACTTCGTGTAACATCAGCAAGTCTAGCCCTGAACCTGTCATATTTTAGACACAACACATTTATTATAATGCTAGTGACTGCGCTGCGGCAAGATGAAAACCTTGCGTACAGAAACTCGCCGTGTAACCAACCCGCGTCATTAACAGCAGTATAAAATATGGACATTCTATTCTATTACTGATGTTTTGAAAACAGAAATAAATTTCTTTAGGGCCTGTATTACGATCTCCGATTAAGGTTTCGGTTAACAGTTAACTTGAAGTTACACCCAGATGTCAGTATTACGACCTTCGGTTAAGGGCTAACTGAGAGTTATTTCTGGAAGTACACTAACCGCAACATCAAGTAGGGGTTAGTGCGTTAACTTGGAGTTTACTCGTGTTTCACACACAAAAATGGCGTACCTCCTATCACAATTGTATGTCCACAGCGACTCTGAAGATGAAACGCTGGCTCATTATTTATTTAATACAAGAGCGAAGAAATTCAGAATGCGCAAAGATAATTTCGAGGAGCGAACGTGGAAGAGTTCCAACAAATATACAGGTTATCAAAAGCTTCGACATCCGGAATTTTAGCGGAAATAAGGCATCGAATAGAATTTACGACAGAATGGCAGTTTTCAGCACGTATATAACATTATACCAGCATATTTGTATATTCCCGACATTCTTAAAATGAAATAAATTAAACCAACATAAATTGTAGGTATTTCTTGATGGGCATTAGGTTAGGGAAATATAATTCTAGAGCCCAGTAAGTGTAGTGGATTGACACAAACAATACGATGTTTTCTGCGATTTTCATTACATCGGCACCACGTTTTAACTAACACAAATGTAATAAACGGAGCATGGCAAATTACACATTTTGCAAACAGAAAATATACGGAAAACTATACAATATGTAGGTACAAAAGTTCAAAAACACGCGGAATAAGATCACTATCTTTAACGTTGCATGTATGTTATTCATTGTGGGCAGAACGATTACCTTTTAAATAGTAAACGTTGCATTATATTCATTGTGGACACAACGATTTTGCGCTTCTTCAAAGCACTTCAAGGCTCTGAATGAATAGTGAATAAAACAGAAGCTATTTTTAGGTTATGCAATGTGCACAAATCTTCAAAACATCCCACAAATCTGTGATGTGGTTAACCTAAATGATTGCTTTACCCGCGAGATAGCGTTGCAAACACAGCGAAAGCCTAGTGAAAAATGTTACCAATTGCTCTCAGGGCATCATAATCTTCACGGTAACAAACCTACAGTCAAATTGAGTTCGTAATACGAGGCACCGAGCCTAACTAACCGTTAGCGATAACTGAGAGGTAACAAACCGTGGCTAGTAACCGGAGATCGTAATACAGGTAATAAGAGCCATACTGAAAGTCTTGAGCAACAGTTTTTCTAAATCTTCACACTTAATTGTGCCCATTCGTATGGAAGTTTAAACGATCGTTACTTATAACACGTACCCGCATAGCAGTAAAGAAAAACTCCAATAACTTTAAATATTCATCCAATCGAAATGTTGCTTATTCCAAAACTTAACATCGTGGGTAAAAACATTTGCTAAGGAACATTTTTGCAAAAACTCCCCCAAAAGGGCAAGTTATTTTGATTTATTCAATTTGGGCCCCATTAGAAACCTTCCACCTCAATGGTCTGTTCTTTAAGTGAGACCAACTATCAAACGCAGTACATATATAAGTACCAATTTTCATAGAAATCGGTTTGGCCATTTTTGCGTGATGAGCTAACACACATATAGCATTTAGGTATAGCAATAAAGTAGGATAAGACAGGGGGGGGGAGGCCCGGGTCCCCTGGCACCCCCTCTGTATCCGCGCCTGACTTCATGCATGTACTTAGATATATGCATGAGTTGATGAATGTAAGGCTTGCATGATTCGTGTAAATGACAACAGGCTTGTTATATACATATTCCCTAAATTTTATTAAAGCAAAATAAATGGCCGCTATCTCCTTCTCCGTTGTACACGTCTGAGTTTCAGCCTACCCCCAAGTCACGTGTCGGTCTGGGTGGCTCAGTTGGTTAGACGCTGGCCTACTGATCCCAAGGTCGCGGGTTCAAACCCGGCCCAGGTCGATGGTTTTTAAGTGTGCTTAAAAACGACAGCTCCATGTCAGTAGATTTACTGGCATGTAAAAGAACTCTTGCGGGACAACATTCCGGCACACCGGCGACGCTGATGTGATCCTGGCAATTGACAGCGTCGTTAAACAACAAAATAATTTTTTTTTCCCAAGTCACGTTTCAGAGATTGCAGAGTTGTTTTGTGAAACAGGTAGCTTACATCTTACTACTGCGGACACGTCGTATAAAGAAGTTCATCATCGAACAAGTAGGCAGTACACCAAGTATATTGGATTTGCCACCAGCCATTTAAACACCTTTTTCACTTCGAATTCGCACACCCTAAACCCTCTTTCGCATTTGGAAACTCTAAAACCCTAGTCACATCGTAACTGTATTAATCCTTGTACACATTTATTAACAACCTCTTTGCAGGAACGGGAAGCAAGGCGGCAAGTGCCTAATACAGGAACACGTGACATATATTTAGAGATGGAAATAAAAATATTTACATTACAGAACTGAAACCCAGAACTCAACAATATTACCTCATAAAGACATGCTCCTGAATTCTGCACTTGCACTGAAACATTCGCACAGGGTACATTTTGATGTTACATATTTATTTTGAAAGATTTTTCACATTGTTGTATGTATCGGAACATGTTTCAAAAACAGACTTAGGATATCAGATCACTCAAATACAGCATTTTTCGTGTACAAATTGTATCAATGTTTGAGACGTTAAATTTAAATGTTTCAAAATAGAAATGATGTTGCTGTGGGACGCAGGGTTGATGTTCTTCGGTTAAACTTCGTTATCCTGGAAATAAAAAACCCATATCTTAATAATCTTATATAAAATCACACTTGGCTACAAAACAGGTTATTGTACTGATTACCTATTTGTTTACTAATTAACCCTTATGTAGTTGCGCGTGTTTTCATTACTTTAATAGTCGCGCGGGATGCTCCTGACTTCCCAAACAAAAGGTCCGTGTGTGTGTCTGTGTGTCTGTCAGTCTGTGGACAGTATAACTAAAAAACGAAATGTCGGTTAAAAACAAAAGTTGGTATTTAAGTTGAACGTCTTTCAAGGATGCGACACGTTGATTTTGAAGAAAATAGCCCCACCCTAAACTACCTTTTACATGGAAAAATGTTTGAAAATTTTTATTTTCTTGAAAATGGTTCTAACGATTTTGATTAAAATGTTATATGTTTGACATATTTTGATGACAAATGAAATGTATATCTTGAATTTTCTGGCTATAGCCCCTGTAGTCGTATTTACTCTGGACGACTTTTGCATAACTGGTAAACCGTTAGAGACAGATCAAATCATACTAAACAAGTAATCTAGATCTTGCTAAAATACACAATTTATGTCTGAATAAATTTTCTTGTAGGGTGAACCATTTCGGAGATATTCCTTGTTATGTGTGTAAGTTTCGGAAAACAAAACTTTCGTGAAATGGATCATTTGTTTATATGTTAAGTGTGCAAAGAGAACGGCATCTCAAAGCTTTAAAAGATTTGACAATCGCACAAAGCCTACTGTATTCTAACATTCCCCTTGCACCTACAAGGAAATAAGCAATAAAATAATTTGTTCAAATGTTTATCTTAACACGAAGAAGATATAGGAATAAGAGTTTATAAATATGGTTAGTACAAGAGTAGAGAAAGTCATGTGAGCGCAACACATCAGAGTTTTAGAAAAAGGTACGCGCGCGCGTCTTTCAGCCTGTGACAGCATAAATCAAAAAGGAAAAGTCGGTTAAAAACCAAAGTTGGTATTTAAGTTTAATGTCTTTCAAGGATGCGACACGAAGATTTTGAAGAAAATAGCCCCACTCTAAACTACCCTTTACATGGAAAAATTTTCGAAAATTTTGCATTTCTTGAAAATGGCTCTAACGATTTTGATTAAAATGACATGTTTAAGATATTTTTATGACAAATAAAATGTATATTTTAAATTTTCTGGCTGTAACCTATGTAGTCCTGTTTACTGTGGATGAGTTTTGAATAACTCGTAAACCGTAAGAGATAGACAAAATCTTAATGTACAAAAAATGTAGATCTCGCTAAAACACACAATCTATGTCCGAATATGTTTTTGTAGAGTGAATCATTTCGGAGATATTCCTTTTATTGGTGTTAGTTTAAATTATCGTCAAATACAACATCGTTGTTCACTTTTACTTTCTCTACTACGCAAGTAAAGTATTGTATTCCAACAAAAAATTCGATGTCGAGATTTCACCGGAAATATATCTTTTGAGGCCCTCTGAATCCAAAAAAGTCTGATGTGTTGCACTCACATGACTTTCTCTACCCTAGTACTAACCATTCTTACAAACACTTATACCTCATCTTCTTCGTATTAGTTGAGATAAGCATTTGTACAAATTATTGCTTATTTCCTTGTAGGTGCAAGGGGAATATTAGAATATAGTAGGCTTTGTGCGATAGTGAAAACTTTTAAAGCTTTGAGATTATGTTCTCTTTGCACACATATAAAAAAATGAACAACGATGTTCCAGTTCACCAAAGTTTTAAGTTCTCCGAAACTCACACAGATAACAAGGAATATCTCCGAAATGGTTCACCCTACAAGAAAATTTATTCAGACATAAATTGTGTATTTTAGCAAGACCTACATTTTTTGTGCAGTATGTTTGGTCTATCTAGCGATTTAGCAGTTTTTTAAAGTCGTCCAAGGCAAATACGACCACAGGGGCTATAGGCAGAAAATTCAACATATGCATTTCATTTGTTATAAAAATATATCAAACATGACATTTTATTCAAAATCGTTAGAGCCATTTTCAAGAAAATCAAAATTTTCGAAAAATTTTCCATGGAAAGGGTAGTTTAGGATGGGGATATTTTCTTCAAAATCTTCGTGTCGCATCCTTGAAAGACAAACTTAAATCCCAACTTTGGTTTTTAACCTACATTTCGATTTTGAGTTGTGCTGTCCACACACAGACTGACACACACGCGCGCGCGCGCGATCGCAGACCTTTTTCTAAAAATGCTTTTTTTTTTTTTTTTTTTTTTTTTTTTTTAATTCAGGGAGTCTCAAATCAATATGAAATCTCGACATCGAATATTTGGGTAGAATGCAATACTTTCCCTACTTACCAGCAGAGAAAGTAGAAAGGATTTTTAGAAAACGGTCCGTCCGTACGCGCGCGTGTGTTTGTGTGTGTGTGTGTGTGTGTGTGTGTGTGTGTGTGTGTGTGTGTGTGTGTGTGTGTGTGTGTGTGTGTGCGCACCAAATTCGCGATTCCGAAACAAAAATGTAATATATAGGTGATTACATAATAAGGTCAATCAATGTAATGAATGCTGTTCCTCACAACTGCCGTGTGTAGGACAGGACTGGAAAGGGTACAGCCTTCTGTCCTACTCACGGTGATTGTGTGGAAGAACATTAATTACATTGATTGAGCTTATAGTTGGTTAAACAAGAAGCCCTGGACTTAAGTACTTATAATATTGTAAGTCGCCATTAAGGTATGTTATCTCATATAAACTGAGATCTCCTATGTGGTTTACCGGGAAAACTGTTTGGAGAATTTAGTGTTGTGTTGGCGCGTTGGCCATGATAGCTCGGTGGTTAGAGCAGCCGGATGGTAACTGGTAGATCCATGGTTCAAATCCCCGTCATGTTATTGAATTTTCAGCCTCACTCTACCTTTTCCAATACATAATAAGGATTTAAGGAAAAGATATACAGGTAATTCACACAACTCAGGCCTTACTTTACATGCATAAATCGTTAAATTTATTTTCTCAAAAGCATTCTAATGGCATGCATTAATATCATATTAATTTGAAGTAGTGCATGATACAGGTATATAAAACTTTCTACAAATAAGGTGTGAAGTCCTCTTCTTCCTGTTTAATTTTCTTTAACAACAAAATCAAGAGAGAACTTACCAAAGGAGAAATGTGGATCACCTAGGCTATCAATTTACACAGATCATAATCTCTGTAGAATTTATACCAAAATGTGAGCATTTTGTTGGATACCATAGCCTAGTAGGCTGATTTGTAACTGGTGACGACAGACTGGCGCAAATTGCGCCACATCGGTGCCATTTATACAGCGGTAATTTCTATTTGCGTCTTTGGCGTCGGACGCTGGCAAATCAGAGCCGCACTCGGGTTGTGGGTGGTTCATTGAAGAGCTCAATGTGACGTAAAATATAATGCGTCGCAATATTGAGATCAGAAGTTTACGTCTACACGAATCGCATGGTTTGTCCAATTCGTTTTCGGGAACAGAAGACGCCATTATCTGCGGATCGATGAATTGTGACCGACGGCATGGAGCAGAAGTGCAAATTGGTACCTTGATACTTGTAATAAACGACTCTTTCAAATAAGCCATCTGGTGTAGGACTTTAGTTTAGTAAAATGGATTAATCCTAAAGATTACAGGATGAAAAATTGAATGCGTTGCATAAGGTAGAAAGGACATGGTGAATGGGGTTGGAGTAGTAGGCATACATGTTAAACCTGAAATTTTGAAAGAAGTGGATGAAAATGGTAGCTTTGTTGCATTTCAGAGTTGGACAAAGGACCATAGTGTTGGAGTTACTGAAATTGAGAAGACATTTCAGAATTGTGACAGCGATCCTCAGTGACTATTCGAACATCCTGGATCAGAGATGCCCTTAGAGACAACATTAGATGCATCATCGGCAAAAGCACTTGTTACGGCCCTGGTATGAGGATAGCACCTTCGCTCTTAATTGGCAGTGTGACTTACTACTACTATATGGATTTTACAGCCCCTTTTGGGCCCCAGCCTCCCTCAATTTTTGCCTCAATAAATCCCTATATTCTGCTTTTCGTCTCCACATTCGGACTCCCAAAATCTGTAAGGCATCTCTTCTTACTGTATCTTCCCAAGGGTTTTTTGGTCTGCCCATTAACTTTGGTTGCTCCATATACCCTTCGAAGTATCTTCCTTTCGAATATTAACAGTTTCTCCTCCATGGCTTGAGTCAATGTCCAAGCCTCACAGCCATATATTAGCACTGGTTTAATCAATGTTTTATATAATCTTATTCTTGTTTTAGGGAATATTATTTTATTCCTAAATATTTTCTGTAATGAAGCATATGCTTTATTTGCTGCTGTTATTCGAGCCTTTATTTCCTCATTTTCATCATTTTTATTATTTATAATTGCTCCTAGACACTTGAAGCTATTAACTATTTCCAGACGGTTTTCATTAGTGCTGGTATTTCTGCTTTTGTTCTTAACTACTTCTCTTTTGTATCATGACTTTTGTTTTCTCTTTATTTATCATAAGCCCTACTTCCTTTGCATTCTCCTCCGGCAGTGTGACTTATAAGCAACATATAAATTTATTAAGTTTTGAGATACTTTACTGGCTCTTTCTGTCTAATTTCTTACCTAAATAAATAGAAATCAGGTATTTGCAGCCGTCTTATTTTGTAAAACATCCTTTTTTCAATAAAAAAAACTTAAGAATAAGAAGCAAAATCCATGCAACTGCTGTCAAATGTAACCCCGTCAGCTTTCAAGCGTGCCATCACACCAATTATTTTACGTGGGCCCTCCCCTTTCTTTGCCATAGGCACATTTGACTGCAGTTGCTGGGACTCGAACTCGCGACGTTTGGCTTTAAATGGATGGCCAGTCCATTGCGTATCGCTCTAACGATCATGTTATCCGAATCCTTCGGGTGAGGTACCTCCGAAAGGGATACGAAAACTGGTTTAGGAATTAGAGGAAGAATAACATATGTAGCAAAATAACTCGCCAATTAAAGTGAAGAACCTTATGAACGCTAGAAAATCTTAATAAAGATTCCAATGTTGTCATGAATGTAGTAGCTGTACTTGTGCTTTGTAAGTTTATGTCCTGGAACATAATGACGAAGAGCTGTTAACACTGCAGCACGATATCGCATTTAGTAGTGTGCAACTCCCCCAACTGGAATCTAAGAAACTGTTGTGCTTTTATCCGGTGAGTCCGCCAAACTTTGAAACATACTGTTTCAAAAGGGATACAGTTTTGTACCTTGATAATACAACATGACAACGTGCTCATCTTCCTAACAGACTTACATGGTAAAGGCGGCAAAATCGATCCAAACATTTTACAGTAAGATGGTGCAGGTTACGTGTCTGGCATGCTTTTCATCGAATTGCGAACAGGTCAGATCAACATTTCCAGGAGTAGATATACTAATTTCCACAGAAAAGAACATATTTTTGAAAGCACCAACCCGAACTATGTATTTCAAAGACGAAGTCCGTAATATTGCTTTGCCCCTGGCACCGATTTTAACACGTTGGGGTGCATAGTTAACTGCGTGTATATATCTACCACTGTGACAATTTTCAAATAGTGAGAGAAGTGGTGAATAGCTTTGTTACGTTAGATTCTAAGGCAATTGAGAGCGCACAGGATCTGTTTTCTGATACTCAAATCCAAGGTAAGTTAGCTTTCATTAAATCAAATTTTGCATTTTTGACGGAAACCATAACCCGCAAAGAAGAAAGTGGCATGGCATTGGATAAGTCGATTGAGTTAGTGAGGATTGCGGAAGAGAGGATACAAAATGTAAAAGGTGAAATTGGGGACAAAATTAGACAGAAACTAAAATTTGTGTTGGACAAAAATAAAGGATACCAAACAGTTTGTCAGATTGTCGATATCTTGTCAGGAGAAAACTTCAGAACTGATATTTTTGAAGAGGATATAACGGGCAGTGACATAGTGTTTTTCAAATATGCACCTATAACATCTGTGGAAGTGGAGAGGTTTCTCAAAGTATAAAACAGTTTTAGCTGACAATCACTGTTCCTTTACCTTTGCTAACTTGAAGATGGCCATGGTGGTGTACTGCAAGGCTACGTAAGGTATGTTTTGGCTAATGGGTATAGTAACTTATTTTTCATATTTTATAAAATTGAAAATGATCTGATGAATTTTGAACTTATTTATTATTTAGTAGTAATAATTACATTATTTACTAAGAAAGTTAATTTTAAAATGTGGTTATTCGAACCATATATTCATTGTCTATGACAGTTAATTTATTATTGTGAAAGAAATTGTTAATTTTTGTTAGGCCATTTTTTTACATTTTATGTGCATTTTCATTATATTTTAAGCGCATTTTATAGCTCATTTTTGAGAATGTTTAGGTCAACAGCTTCCGGGCCCTATCATGATGGATACAAGTTCATAGGGCAAACAATTTGAAAATAAATTTGAACATTTTGAAAATAAAATAGATGAATATCTATTAAATGGCACTTATGGTTTATCGGTTATACCAAAACATAAAACACCAATCGGAATAAAGAGGACTTCCAGATTGTTTGCAGAAATTTTAATCATTGTTAGATATTTTAGGAAAGTCAAAACTAACGAAACATTTTCTATGAGGAAGTTTTTAAGTATCGTGTCGCATCCCCTCAGGTTATGAATAATGACAATCTGAAGATACATACATACCTCCTCTCCACACCACATTCTGGTACAGATATCGTCGTCGGGAGTTTCGCCGCAAGTGCACTGATTGCAGACGTCCAAGTAAGGCGTTCCTATTGCGCAGTTCTTAGGACGACCTAGGAAATAAAGAAACATCACAGCATTGCTCTACCCAATACTAGTAAGCGCACTAAAATACAATTAATGAAAAAAACACGTTTATGTTAATCATTGTAATTCAGTTTTATCCAAAACTACCGGGAGAGCAAAAAACCTACGAACTGGCTGCGTGGTGTTCTGCCTGTCGGCATCCTCGGCGCTCGTTACCGTCTGCCGCTATCATAGAAAAGCGCGGAATAAACCACACAACTAAAACTACTTTTAAGGGCTTTACTTACCAACTTTGTGAAAGGGGATGCTGAAACTGGTCACCATCCTCCAAACATTTTGACACCTCTTTAGGAAACTATCCATCACTCGCCGTAGTTAACTTTGAGAAATGCTGGCAAGTTCCTGGCGGATATTATGTTTTAACTATTTCAGGGTGTGTGGGTTTGTCTTGTATTCTTTATGTTTTAAGTTACTCCAAAGAAAGAAATAGCAGGGGTGTTATATCGGGGGACCGAGGGGGGCCAAATCTCTGCTAGTAGTTCTGTCCTGAAACACACTTTCAATTGTTCTCATGAAAGATTGGCCGTATGAGCTACTGCAGTCTTGCTGCAAAAAGGCAAATTCACGCTCCCTGTTGCTTAATACTGTTAGAAAAGAGGGGGGGGGGGGCAAAGTTGTATTCGCATATGTACGGGCGTCAACTGTTGATTCAAAAAAACTGGCCCTATAACTCAAAACCTAATATTGTTCGTGAAGTAACCCTTCTTACGACACGGGTAAGTCCGTACTAAACGGATAGGTACCGTGGGCATAAACCCGAGCGACCTGTTTTTGCTCTTGACTTTTGACTCTTGGCCTTCTTACGAAAAATTTGGTGTATGGTGCACCATTAGCCCAGAAAGGTTTCTCAAGAGTCCAATAAGATTTCTATCTCTGGGATAACTTAAGACATAAAGTGTACAAGACAAACCCACACACCCTGAAAGAGTTAAAATACCCGCCAGGAAATTGCCAGCATTTCTCAACGTGAACTACGGCGAGTGATGGATAGTTTCAAAAAAAGAGGTGCCAAAATATATGGACAACGACGGTGTCCAGTTTCGGCATCTCCTTTCATAAAGTTGATAAGTAAAACCTTTAAAAATGTTGTATTGTTTCATAGGCGCCTTTCTGTGATAGCAGCAGACGGAAACGAGCGCCGAGGATGCCGACAGGCAAAACACTGCGCAGCCCGTTCCAAATGCTTCATTTTTCCCTCTTTCGTGGGAAATTACATTGGAAATTATTCCAAACCCTGGTAAAATTAGAATGTAAACTTAAGGATGCCAAAAAAATCAAAATAGAGTTGATATTGAATTGGATCCCTTCTTCCAGCAGGGTCATAGAATGAAGCATTAAGATAGGGTTTTTGCTCTCCGATAGTTTCATTTATAGTTATACCGGGTGTTTATGAACTACACCAAGATATTTTCAGTAAATATGGGGATGACCTAAAGAACTAATTTGAGATTGGAGTCAAGGCCTGTTTGTTCAAATTTCGAAGTTACGATTATAAGTTCCCGAGCGGGAGGGCTCAAGCGGTAACTTTGTGGCCCGCATTCGGGAGGTCGTGGATTCGATTCCCGTGGCCGCGCACTCTGACATGGGTTTTTCTGTAGTTTTCCCATGCCACTTAGGCGAATGCTGTGTTGCATTATTTCATACCATGGTTTCCTTTCCATCATTTCCCTTCATTTCATTTCCTTATCATCTTCGTGGATTCGATTCCCGTGGCCGCGCACTCTGACATGGGTTTTTCTGTAGTTTTCCCATGCCACTTAGGCGAATGCTGTGTTGCATTATTTCATACCATGGTTTCCTTTCCATCATTTCCCTTCATTTCATTTCCTTATCATCTTTCAGGTGCAGTTCCAGGCGTGTAGCGTGGGCAGTGCCGGGCAGATGGCGTGGATGACTGCGAATGGTAACTGCTGTTCTCGTCGCTAGGTGGCGTTCTGCAGGCCCTTGTCCTCCTCGAGGGGGGGGGGGACGCTCAGTGCTATGCCGGACCCGCGGCGTGATGGCTGTATGGCGGGGCCTGGCGCCGCGATGAATACATCTCAGCACTTGTTAGGGACTTCCGCGCGTCTCTGTGGCTGCGAGCCTGATGGCACCTTCGGTTCCCCCATTTCATCCTTTCCTCCTAGGGGTAGTAGCCACAATAGATCTGTGTAGGTCGAAGTGAGCGAAGTGTTCCCTTCTGTGTCTGTACCCTTTACCCTTTTACGGCTATAAGTTTCGAATGTGTCAGTACGCCACTGGCTAATATCAAACATTGAAGAGCGCAACACATTAAAACGAAAGAGGTGTGTAGAGCGACCTCCCTAGTACAATGTTAGGAATTATGACATCAGCCCTCGAGTAAAAGGTGGTTGTCATTTTTGCGTTCGAGGCTCGTTCACCACTTGTTATAACTAGAGCGAGGACATATATCCACTGAAGAAGAAATCAGGTTGACTGCACGGCGAATTGCTTGCTTGACGTCATCGCTGCTACCTCGGACTGAGGGGTGAACAGCGTGCTGTGGTTCAGTATGACAGCTGTACCGTACAGATGGGGAGTGTTATTTTCTGTGCGATCCGTGTTTACATAGGAGGTGAATAATGTCTTCAGCTTTAGGTGATGGTAAATTAAATAAGTAATTGGAAGAATTTGGAAGAAATAATTTCGTATTGAATGGCGATACGATACACTATAAGTTATGTTATTCACAAATTAGAGATTCCAAGGAGAAACGGAAATTGTTGAAGCAACATTGTAATACCAAAAACATAAAGCACTTATTGCAGCATCAAAGAATAAAGAACACGACCATTTGTCACTTCAATCGGAGTTCTTCTAAGACATGTGCAAAATAGATCATGTAAAATCATGTAATGATCCTGGCTACGCTACAATGGTTCATATAAAAATTGGTTTACAACAGCTAGACAAAATGTCATCTACGTATGACGAACACAATGCAAAATTTCTTACGTTTGCTCCCGTTACATCATGTGACGTTGAGAGAAGTTTCTCGCGTATAAACATTGTTTAGATGACAAGTTTTACTTTTGAACAATTTAAAAATGTATTATTGTTCACTACAATGTTTTTGAGGAACGAATAGATGACGATATGAACTAATGTAAATGGACTAGGGCTTCTTACACAGCCCTGCCCTTTTGTTTACATGTTCTGAACTCCTGTGCTACGCCGTCTGCCAGTCACCACGGAGCGTGTATAGTACGAGCGCGCGAACATTGTAGGCGATGGGATATTTATCCTCGCTCTAGTTATAACTAATGCAGTTTTGATATAGATTTTAAATTCATGTTTCGATTTACGCTTTTTTTACTTCTTCTACTACGTATAGTAAAGTAGAGGAAGCATTGTAATTCACCCAAAAATTCGATATCGAGATTTCACCGGAAATATGTTTTGAGGTCCCCTTAATCAAAAAAAGAGCATTTTTAAAAAAAGATCCATGTGTGTGTGTCTGTGTGTATGTGTGTGTGTTTGTGTGTGTGTGTGTGTGTGTGTGTGAGAGAGAGAGAGAGAGAGAGAGTCTCTGGACAGCATAACTCAGCAACGAAAAGTCTATTGAACACCAAAGTTAGAATTTAAGTTTAATGTCTTTTAGGGATGCAACGCGAAGATTTTGAAGAAAATTGCTCCATCCTAAGCAACGCTTTACTTGGAAAATATTTTGAAAATGTTGATTTTCTTGAAAATGGCTCTAACGATTTTGATTATATTTGAGACATTTTTGTGATAAATGAAATGTATGTCCAGGATGTTCTGGCTATAGCCCATGTAGCTCTGTTTACTCTGGATGACTTTTGAACAACTCGTAAACCGTAAGAGATAGACCAAATCTCACTATACAACAAATGTAGATCTTCCTGGAACGCACAATTTATGCCTGAATAAATTTGGTCGTGGAGTGAACCATTTCGGAGATATTCCTTGTTATTTGTGTAAGTTTTGGAGAACTTAAACTTCTGTCAAATGGAACAGCGCTATTCATTTTTATATGTTAACTGTACTAAGACAATGGAATTTGAAAGCTTTAAAACATTTGACTATCGCACTAAGCCTACTGTATTCTAATATTCCCCTGCACCTACAAGTAAATAAGCAATAAGATAATTTTTGCAAATGTGTATCTCAACTAACACGAACAACATAAAAGAATAAGTGTTTGTATGAATGGTTAGTACAAGAGTAGAGAAAGTCATACGAGTGCAACACATCAGATGTTTATTTTAGCGTATCATTACAATCAATTATAACGCTGCTAACAAAATGTTGAGCCTTGCTTAATACCAGCGATGTGCGACGTTTGCAAAAGAGGAGAGATTGGATTTACCTCCTTCGACTATATGCGGACTGTGCCACTATTGAAACACTCAATTGTGTTGCAGAGGCCGTTCGGTTAAATGTACATTGCTTTTGATTTACAAAAGCACTTCCAAATCTTATGCGATAACTATGTGTTCATTAGTGACTCGTTTGGTACTGCTTACCTTTAAGAAGTCTATCAATATTTGGCGACAATGTAGAAGTGTATAGCCTTAGAAGATCGTCGCGTAACCTATTGCGATACAGGCTTTTAGTATAGTTCAACCTGGAGAAACTGTTCGCAAATATAATTATGTAGAGCTTTACTCACTCTTATACAAAATATGCTTGCAAATACTTATTTCTCCATCTGTTGTTGTTTGTAGTGTTTAACGCCCGCTTTTACTGCTACGGCACCGCAGGCGCTGACACTGATGATACATGGAATGAAGATGGAGTACCGGTGGAATGAGATGGCGGGGGAAACCGGAGTACCCGGAGAAAACCCGCCCTGACGCCGCTTCGTCCACCACGAATACCACATGCGGGTCCCTGGGATCGAACCTGGGCCGCCTACCACAGGCGAGCGCGCTAACCGCTCGGCCACGGCGCCGCCTTATATTTCTCCATCTAAAACGTTTTAATCGACATAAGCATTTTCAGAAATTATCTTATTGCTAATTTTCTTGTAGTGGAATATTGGAATACAGTAGGCTTTAAGCGATAGTGAAATGTTTTAAGAGCTGCTTTTCTATGAGATGGCTTTGAAATCCCGTTCTTTTTGTAAGGTCAAGAGATAAAAAACGAATAACATATATACTGTCGAATTAAAAAAAAATTAAGAATACCTCAGAAATGGTTCACTCAAAAGAAAAAGGAAATATTGGACATGTGTTTTAAGGAGAACCACAGTTTTTATTTAGAAAGTATTGGTCTGTCTCTTGATGTTTGCCATTTATGCAAAAATCATCCAGAAGGAAGAGATCTTCTGAGGACATTCCCAGAACATTCAATGACTTAGAAACTGCTGCGGAATCGCCTGTTTGTGTCCCTCAATGGATACTGACTGTCTGTGAGTCTACACGCCACAGGTACTAGCTGATTAACCCTCCGACTGAAGAATGGGGGTAGGGAATAGTCACTTACTACGTAAGCGTCTCCAAAGAGACAAAGCTGGGCATCGCTGTTTAATACATTCAAAAGTAGTAGTTTAAAGAGTGAAAGAAAGCATAAAAACATCTGAGCATCAGTTTTATAGGAACTGCTTAAAATGGCGACCTGAAGTTTCACGGCGAAGTTGACACGGCAAAGAAATGTAGGTACATACGCTATCCAGTTTTTGTGGTGTGAGCCGAAACAAAGAAATGATAGTGGTGTTAATGCTGTTTTTCGTGAGGAATAAAACAACTGTTAACTTCACGGAGCTATGACTTTCGCTACAACTGCTTTTGCCGTTACGAATTAAGCCACAAGAGCAGTTAAATAGGCGTCTCTACCTTAGGTTGCATAACGCAAGAAGGCAACTGATCGTTGTTCAGTGTCGCACTGTCAAGTGATTATTTCGATATTTGAGAGATCTCTGTGGCATTATATCTTGAAAACGTTGATAATGAGCTGTTGCCAATCGGTATGCTTACACCTGAGCAGCAGTTTTAAGGACGTTCTAACCCAATTTTTCACCCGGCTTTACTTTAACAATGGAGTATCAGTATCTGATAAAATTACGTTTAACACTACATAACTGCATAATGTTTAGTCGCGGACCATACATTGTCTTTCTCAAATTAGTTATGTCAGTCACATCTACAGTTCCTGAAGTTATTTCGGTGTACTTCATTAACATCCTATATCCTGTATCTAAAACCGAGAGCAACTACGTACTTTATAACTTTTTACTACTTTTCACTAGTTTTTATTACTTTTAATTGGTTTATTGCAGTTTTAAGAGAGAAATTACGTTACCCAGAATTGTTATTAATTTTACTATAATGTACTGGAACATCGGTTAGTCTGCATGTTTGGTATGTACAATGACGCCGGGCACGGCGCATAACAAAGGACGGTTGGGGTTAGCTGTTTCTCACCACATACCAGCCCTACGAGCAAACAAAGTCGCACACCACTCATGCGAACAAACACGTGACTAACAACAATCAAGCGGCAACACAAAGGGTTTTCTAGAGCCTTCGAGAATTGTAAGGCGGCTGGCGTGTTCGTACAAATTCCAGAAAAAAACGTGTGATGTCATACCCGCTATGTAAGTAGCCGAAGAAACAGCACAAGGGAGAGTTACATACCTGAGCCGGTCGCTTCGAGTTTAAGAAGTTTTAACGAATGTTGAGTGTATCGTCGGAGTGTACGAGAGACAGAGAAAATGAAGAAAGACACTAAAAGATCTGAGTTAAGGCTACGAGAAGAAAACAGTTGGGAGTTGAAATATCATGAAAGACTGTAGACTGTGTTAACGTCAGTAAAAGAGAACTGTGTATTTGTGATAACATTTTGGAGGGAAAATTGAATTACTATTTTAAATATTTTAACTGGAATATTGGAAGAAACTTTCTAATATTCTGTTGTATTTTTAAAGGGAGGGCCTAATAGTATTTTAGATAAAAAGTGAGTGGTTTTGTATTGTAAGTTGTATCATTATGAGGCACACGGATATTATCTGTTTTAACCGTGCGGCCATTTTTAAAAGTGCAGGAAAAATTTTGTGGCGCATGCATGTTCGTTTAATAGACTCCGCCCACATAACAAAACATCTGGCAATATTTACAGTTTCACCCTTTTCCTTTTCAAATTTCGCACGAAACATCTTTGTGCCTGCTGTCATTTGGTTGAAGTTTATAACACTGTTATTATGAAAGGAGAGTATGTGAATCACATATCCCAAAGGACGGGCACAAGTCTTAGAAATGTAAACAAAGAACGGCAAGCTTGAAGGGCAAAACTGGGTGTCGTGGAGCTCCAACCTTGACAGAAAGTACACCAAATGCCTTAACATTTTTACTTTTTCTCTTACGTATAGTAAGTAGGGTAGTATTGCATTCCACCCAAAAATTGTCTACATTTCACCGGAAATACATATATGTTTTGAGACACCCTGAATCCAAAAAAGGAAAATTTAGAAAAAGGTCCGCGCGCGCGTGTGTGTTAACAGCCTAACTCAAAAACAAAAATTTGGTTAAAAACTAAAGTTTATATTTAAATTTATCATCTTTCAAGGAAGCGACACGAAGATTTTCAAGAGAATTCCTACACCCCGAACTCCCTTTACATGGTGAATTTTTCGAAAATTTTCTCAGAAATGGCGGTAACGATTTTGATCAAAAAGTCATATGTTTAAGATATTTTTATGACAAATTACATGTATATTTTTAATTTTCTAGCTATAGCTTATGTAGTCCTGTTTACTCTTGATGACTTTTGCATAGCTGGTAAACCGTAAGAGGTAGACTAAATCTTACTATACAAAAATGTATATCTCGTTAAAACACACGAGTTATCTCTGTATACAATTTTTTTGTGGAATGAACCATTTCGGAGATATTCCTTGTTACTTGTGTGAGTGTGCGCGTATTTAAAGTTTTCTCAAATGGAAGGTCGTTATTCACTTTTTTATCTGTTTTGCCATGTAAAGAGAACGGAAGCTTAAAGTTTTGAAAGATTTGACCACCACTCAAAGCCTGCTGTATCCCCATATCCCCCTTGTATCTAAAAGAAAATCAGCAGTAATATAATTTCTGCAAATGTTTATCTCGACTAAGGTGAAGAAAATAAAGGAATACAAGTTTGTAATAATAGTGCAAGAGTAAAGAGCATTATGTCAGATTTTTACTACAGAAGTGCAATTGAAGCAAATATTCACACTAGATGTCCAGTGAAGAAACCCCAGAATAAGGGAGATGTCCAGTCGGCGACAACTCATGGTGTTTTTATAATAAATTAAAGCAATGGGGATTCAGCAGAAAACGCATTTCGGACTATACCACCATTAGTTAGTGTCCCTATATTAGCAAATGATAAGCTTCTGAAAAGCTGTGCAAGGAGTCAGAACCCAAGTGATAGTTTGCACTCTCTTATTTAGCACAAAATATGTCCCAAACAAATATTGGTTTCCAAAGCAAAAGTAGATGTACCAGTTGCAAATGCTATTGATGAATTTAGTATTGCCTGCAAGAAACTGAAAATGGAAATTTCTGCTGGAAAGATCTATGAGAGCACCCATAGGATAAGTGATCAGTATGATAGAAGAAGAAAACTAAAGTGTGGTAATGGATGAGGAGAAAAACATTGCAAGAAAGAAGAGGAAAATTCCAAAACTGCAGCAAAGGAAAGAATAAGCGTCAAGTAAGCAGATGTGTGGTGCTGGGAAGTTTTGAAACAGGTACTGGAGCATGAATGCATATAAAATTAACTTTTTATTAATACTATATCTCAAAAACTCAAGTTGCTCCAGTCGACCCTATAGGGTGCGGTAACGTCGATTCTCCCAGCGGGCGTTCGATTTGTACCAAAATAGTGTTAAAACTAGAAGGTCACAAAGCTGAGTAAAAACAGGGTAAATAGCCTAAAAATCATACCAATATTTTAATATTCAAAATGATCCTAGTCTCCCAGTTTTGGTTCAACTAGTTTCAAAATGTGCACACATTTAGCAAGTGTAATATATTTAATAATCAGTATGTATTTTCAAATATTTTGAACACTGATGAATAAAAGATGATTACGGGCTAAAAGGCTCGGATTCACTGGACTTGTTCTGTTCACGCCCAGTCAGTTTGCTTACAACTGCAGCAAGCATCATCAGCGGCGTGTGTAACCCTTCGTGATCTCTCCGTAACTGCTGAAAGTGCTGAATCAGCCGCTGATGATGCTTGCCGCAGCTGGAAGCGAAACATCTAGAACTAAAGGGAAAAAGTCCAATGAACCACGGCCTTTTAGCCCGAATTGTTTTATTCATTATGACTCCAACCATGAAAGCCTTAGTTTATTAGCGGATTTTGAAAACTACTAAAAAGTTTTATATTAAAACCTAAAATATCTAATATTCTAAATAATTAAGCACAGGGTATACACACAGTTTTAGTTGTGTAAAATCAATGTAAATTATTATAAGTAATACAATTATATGTACATATATAATCATATATACAATGCGTTCGTAGATCCGCCGGACCGCCCCGCGGCAGCACCGGACCGAGTAAGGATCGCCGGGCCCTTCGCCAGAGTTACACACACGTTCGCGTTGAAGGTGTGACGCAGGTAAACCTAATGTCACTTAGTACAGTAGTTAGTGTTCCGCACCCATGATTTGCCGGTTGCTTAAGTGTAATTCTGCTGGAAGGTGCGCCGGTCCTCGCCGGGCCCAGTGGCGCCGCGGGGCGGTTCGGCCGTTCTACCAACGCACTCTGTATAGATTAGAGGTCTGCACGGGCTCGGACCAACCCCTCGGGCTTAGACCCGGCCCAGCTCGCGTGCCGGGTTTGGGCCTAATTTGAAAAATGTTTGTCGGGCTCGGGCCGGGCCCGGGCTTGAAAATTAAGAGATACAAAATAATGTATTATATATTTTTCCGAGAAAAACCACTAAAGAACCCTGACACTACTGGCTATGATAATAGGTTACGCGCCCTTTTGCAACTACAAAGGATCTTAGAAGTTTTGTTTGCATATCAAGAAGAAGTCAACCTGCTGATTCGCATTAATTACTACCTTAATCTGCACATAAAAATTAAAGATATCCTATTTATTAAGCTTCGTATCAACAGAAACGGATTTCATATAACATATAGTTTTGTGAATACAATTTTTAGGAAAATCCAATGACGTGATCACGTTTTCTCTCCATCTAAAAATATTTGCTAAACTATTTATAAATATATGCCAAGTCATCAGCAGCGGCAGAAAGTACACTATAATTAGCATCACTGGTATCCACTGACGGAGATATAGGCAAACTATAACCTTCTGTTAAAGGGGCCCAACATTCGGCCGGCCGGCCTGCTCCACTGCACTGGCGCGACGTGTGGTGGGAGCACTCGGGGCCAGACTTCCCCGCGTCGCTTACGCGAGCGGGCACGTGGCAGCAATCAAGCGGTGACACAAGTGGTTTTCCAGAGCGTTCGAGAAATGTCCGACAGCCGGCTTGTTTGTGGACATTCAAAAAGGGTCTGGCTACATCATCGTCGGTATAAATGCTTGCGGAGTGCGTGAAGGCAGACAGTTTTTTGAGTTGGTCAGCGTGTCAGCGAGTGCGAGACAGCTGTGCGTGTGTATGTGTGGTAGGTATACTGTCATCGTGAAGGTTTCGCAGCGTCGAAGTGAAGGCGTTTTAATGAGCCTTGAGTGATCGTATCGTCAGAGTTTAGAGTATGAATGACAGAAAAAGTGAAGAGAGACAGTGAAAGGACTGAGTCAAGGTATGAGAAGAAAACAGTTGTGAATTGTAATATAACGAAACACTATAGTGTGTTAACGGCAGAAAAGAAGACTGTGTATTTGTGCAAAAGTTTTGAAGGAGAATCAAGTGGTAGAAAAAGTAAATGGACTGGACTTTTGTCGGTTTTGCAACACTGGTGTCAGAAATGGAATTCGTAGAATTGTCAAATTGTTACAGTGTCTCACTATTCACAATTACCTGTCTTCAGAATAATTTGATTATATCGTATCGGAGCCTCAATTAATCACAATTATTACAATTAGTTTGCATAAAACTTAGTACCTAACTGACGACCTACTCTTCCTCATTCTGTTTCGGCAGTGACGGAGGGAGAAGCTTACACGTCAGGTGGTGCTAGTAAGCCAGAGTGGGTCATGCATAAAGAATATCCAGATAAAGTGCGCGCTTCAACACGGACCCTACGTACCCTACGTACGTACGTTTTAAAAGGAACGAATTTCTTTAAAATATCTACACAGACCATGGTGAAAAAACGTGAAAACTACACTTTCTGCCGCGGCTCTTCATGAAATGGCGGAGCTTATTAGGCATGTGGTTTAACTTCATTCCATTCACAACTTTTCATGATGTGCTTAGGATCTTCACAAAGCGTCGGTTTTTCAGCAAAAGCCTGTTATCTCTGACAGACCCATAAAAGCTGGTAGATAGCGAAAGGAATCGCTATCCTTCAAAGGACCCAGGTAGAGAAAATAGTCATTATCTGCGCGGCTCCACAGCAAATATGCAAATATAGCATTAAGGCTATGACATTGAATTTTTCAGTCTCATTCTACCCTTTCCATTAAGGCCTTGTCTTTGTATGCTCAAATAAATATTTAACTCCTTTAACTAACACACTGCCTTGTGATACAGAATAAAGTGCAGAATAAAGAACTCTAAAATCCTTATCTTGGAATACAACTGCTAGTAAATACGTGACTGATAACAATCAACGTGGCAGAAAAATGAGTTTCCGTAACGCTCGCTGCCAGCTTGTTTGTGAATTTCTAGAAAAATCCGTGTTGCGTCATTTCCATCTATAAAAGGTGAGACGAGCGAAGCTAGTAGTTCTTGCTTTGAAAGTAGAGTAGTAGTAATAATTGTACATGATGGAATAGTGAACGTTGAACGAGACAGCTGTTCAGTGTGCGTGTGTGTAAAATCGTCGTTGTGAGAGAACTGTATATATGTCGACAGAAACAGTTGAGACGTACGTCGCATCGAAGTGTGGGAGTGAAGCAGTTTTAGTGAGTGCTGAGTAATTGTATCGTCTAACTCAGCTGTTCGTGACACAGGGAGAGTAAAGAAAGACAGAATAATGTGTCAAGGTCACGAAAAGACAGAACAGCTGTGAGTTGTAAGTTCATTAACAACTAACTGTACATTGTGTTAATGATGGTAAAAAGGAGTGTTTTTCTTACTCACTTTTAGAAGAGAAAATAAAGTGACAGAAAAAGTAATTGGTCTTTGCTGTCGTTTTGTCACACTGGTGTCAGGAGTGGGATATACCAAATTGTCATTTTGTCACATTATCAACACTTATTCGTAGGTAAAACGATCTTACTGCTATAGACTAGTAGTATATATGCAAAAAGAGTTGGTATTAGGGTGGTGAAGCGTTACTTTTCTCGTACTTTTATAAGTTCATTTCAACCTTGTCATTGCACTAGTAACGTAAGCACAAAGGATTAGTTTTGGATTTTGAGGCCTAAGGTTTTCGTTATTTTAGAGCTGTATAAGAAGCGAAGGCCTAGACCGTCAAGCTGTTCCTTCGAGTACATAATAAAAATGTTTAGAATTTTCTATCAAGGATTTCCAAGTACATCTTTAGCTTGAAATTATAGGGTATTCGAGTCAAAAAGTGCAACACTTACCTATAGGGAGCTTATCTTCCGAGGGGGATGCTCCTGAAAACAAAGGATAAACATAATGCATTAATGTAACCTTAATTGAGGGAAAAAAATATATTAAACTATAAACAGCAGAATATTCTCGAAAACAAAGTGTGACTCCATTGTTACTTCAGCTTACGCTGCCAAGGGAAATATTAACTTTGGAACTATGCTTTCCAGTTAATTTGTCAATATTAAAATATTCTCCAGTTTTCAAGACGAGACCTCTTCCACAAGTTCTCCAAAATGTATAGTTATATTGGAAAACCAGTTTTCAAGAGCTTAGTAACTTGGGGTTGTAATATCTTGACTAGAATGGTAGAAGATTTGTTAAAGCCGTATAATTTAAATTCGGGTACAGTGATTTCGAAACTCCGGATTACATTGCGCAAGGTTTTTCTAAATATTTCTGTTTATAACATTGTAACTTATTATTTTATAATAAAACGTATTATGCTAAGGGCATTGTGAAAATATTATTGACCATCACTTCCGGTCTTAAAACAACACTGAGCCTTAATAGATACAAAAATTAGGCATATCCGGAATACTTCCATCAGGTTGATATGGGTGGCTCGATTGGTTTGGCCCTGGCCAACTAATCCCAAGGCCGCAGATTCAAATCCGCCCAGACTCAGGTTTTTAACTGCTTAAAAGCGACAGGTTCTTGTCAATAGATTCACATAAATGTAAAACAACTCCTGTGGGGCGAAATTATGGCACACCGGCGGCGCTGATATAATCCTGGAAATTGACAGGCTCGTTAGTGAACAAATATTTTTTCTTCCTTCAGCTCCACATAACAAGCCAAGATTTGTTCGACATCCTAGATTGACAAATACACCCAAATAATTTAAAACTACACCTGAGGCACACAAGGGTCATTGAAGAGTACCAATTAGCTCCTGTATAACATAATAACGCAGCTTAAAACCGCCATCCTGAAAACTCATTCCTTTTCATAGGCTGCGGTTGAACTCTAATGAGGGTGGGCACGCAGCAAAAACCCTCCAGCTGACCGATTCGAGATAGTGGTAATGGTTTGTGCACTCTACTTCAGGCATTAGTTCTCGAGAAGTACAGCAAGAAGAACGACAAAATATTGAAGAGGCAGCTGAGAGTATGGCAAAGGCTACACGCGGAGGGAGGACACCTCGCACACCGCGACCTACGCAGATCTATTGTGGCTACCCCCCTCCAGTAGGCAGGGTTGAAGTGACGAAACCGCAGGGTGCCACAGGCTCGCAGCTATACTGGCCACAGAGACGCGCGGAAGTCTCTAACAAATGCTGAGATCTCCTCATCCCGGCACCAAACCCCGCCGAGCAGCCACCACGCCGCGGGTTCAGTGTCGCACAAGCGTCTTACCCGACGGAGGACAGCGGCCAAAAATTGAGCAACAGAAGGCAATGCGCATCATGAAAGTTATGTTTAATAAGAGTATGCAACGGCTCACGGGTTTTTCACAGAACAATAAAACGTACCCAAAGTAGGTACATACTTATCAGTTGCTGGCAAGAGTAACCGCTATTTATATACTGTCGTATTAGTGTAATGTTTATGAAGACAAACACACGGCTTTCCAGTTTTCTCCACTGCGCGGTTAAGTGAAGAATGAACAAATTGCAGAGGCATGCTTTGGTTTGAGATTACCCGGTACTAACGGAAATCGGTAACGACAGGATTGCTTAAGAGTTTCAACAGTGTGATAAACACTGCAAATTAACTCTGATGGCTGGTCTAGTCATTATGGATTTCCAGTTTACACCGGTATGCCCCTCTTACATATCTAACTTACCAAAGCCAATACTTTCCATATTCAAGATTGCAGGTTTTGAGACATGCATCACTTACAGTGAACAAGAACAGGCTTGTTTCATTTGCAAGGACAACACATATCTAAAAGAAGATTACAGATTGCCCTTAATGCTGAGCGTTCATGCTCAGTCACGACTACGGCAACAGCTTATGAGTTGATTGTTCAAACCGTGACAACAGGCGATGTTCCAGGTGATGTAGACCTACAACTAAGGCCTTGCAAGCGAATGTGATAGTGCAAGCTGCTGTTCTCTCGACTTTTTCGGCTGTCGCAAAATTGACATCGAAACTTCAGAGAACGAGGCAGTAACTTCCAAACCGCCATACATGCTCCAGCAGTCATCCAGAAGGTGAACCTGACTCCAAGAAGTTGAAAGCTTAGTCAGTAGCTTACCAGGCTCCGAGACTTGCGACTGTTCAACGGTAGTTTCCATCAGAGAAAGAGACAAGATCTCTGGATTCGTAAAACGGAACCTCCGCGACCCGAAGGCGACAGGACTCATCAAGCCTGATCGGAGGATGTACACAGCTTCCTGCTGTTTGGGTTGGTAGCTAACCCAATCGATTCTTCGATTTTCCAATCATGGCTGCAGTAATTCCGGATATGATTATGACAAGCCTGATATGAAACACAAAACTTAGTAAAATTGCTTTCATATTCCTTACCGACGGTAAGACAGTACAGTGAGACTAACCGGGCTACAAGAGTGGTAGATCAGGTTAAGCCTTTCATTTCTTCTTATCCATTCATCTCTTCCTCACCGTTTTCTTAAATTATACCTCTTCCCGTCTTTGTTTCTGTCAATGGTAATAGTATTCGAAATCCGTGAATCAGTGACTACTTGCCGCATTTCTGCAAGTACACAGCCACGATTAATTTTTACAGGAAGTAAAAATGGCTATTCTTGATTTTCCATGTAATTATAAGAATTTTGTGAAACTTAGTCCGGACGGTCGAAAAATAGCATTATTTTATAGAAAAAGGATGAAGTGTTACTATTGTCGACCTTCATCCCTCTAAACGCCTCATCTACGTGTGTGTTGTAGTGTTTAACGCCCGCTTTTACTACTACGGCACCGCAGGCGGTGACACTGATGATACATGAAGATGGAGCACCGGTGGAATGAAATGGCGGGGGAAACCGGAGCACCCGGAGAAAACCCGCCCTGACGCCGCTTCGTCCACCACGAATACCACATGCGGGTCCCTGGGATCGAACCCGGGCCGCCTAGGTGGTAGGCGAGCGCGCTAACCGCTCGGCCACGGCGCCGCCTCCTCATCTACGTCCTTTATATTGATACAGCCATAGTCAACCTATATGCATCACCGAGATTTGAGCATAGATGTGAACGGGTTTCCTGCTTCAAAACTGCTCTTCTCACTGCCCATTCTAAGGGTTTTAAATATCTCATTAGGGGAGACTTTAACTGCATGTTGCCGCCGAAGATCAGTCTGAGATGTCCAATCTTAGCTCTATGCTGAAGAAGATTGCAACACAAATGATCTTGTAGATGCCTGAAAGTCAGTGGTTCTCGTGTGGGCATTGTCTTTTTGCGGAGATTGGCTGTTTCTGGAATTGACCGATTTTATTTTTTCCCACAATTTTCTTCTCGAGTAAAATCTCTTGCTTTCAGTGACCACCATGCATTTGTCAGATCATTCAGGTTGTACATATTCGCTCTCGGAGAAGTTACTGAAGGCTTCCTATGTCTCTTTTCTCGGAGGAGGAGTGTCGACGAAAGTTCCGCTTACTATGGAGGAAGTTACTACCTTCCGTAATCGACTCCCATAACAAACTCTCTTGGTGACTTTATAAAGCTAAACCAGCGATTTCTTAGGTAGAGAACGGCGTGAACTACTAACTATTGTATTGTTTTACAAGATCTCTCCGAAATGCAAAAGGCCCGTCGCGATGTATCCAAATATCTACATGCTATCAAGCAACAAAGCTCCCTAAAGCAACTGGAAATGCTTCGCGTCTCTCATCGCCGACACATGGCTGCGGAGATGCGTGGCTCTCGCGTCCGTCCTTAGAGATGGCAAGAAAATATTTAGTAAACGTTTTATACAAGCCTTTTTTCACCAGGGGTGGTAATTTTCGGAACTTCCACTGTCGTTAACTGTTTTTATGAATATTTGAGTAACTTATTTTCCAAACATTAGGATACCAGCGCCGAGTTATCACTGCAACAATATCAAATACCTTTGCAAATCCACTCCTCACATTTGCAACCAATTACAACCGAGGAATAGATATATAATTGCTCTATCCTTAGATCCGCACTTGGTGTAAGCACAAGCCGTCAACAACTAACCCGTGATACGCCGAAACCAAAGCACACCATAAAATGTAGTACCCTAAATATCGGCGATTATCTGTGAGAATCCGGACTTCCCTACATCATGGACTTGGTAAGGGAGCGATCCCGAACCATGCACTCCAAACTTAACTCCCACACCAATCAGCTGGTACGGGCATTAGGTCAATACGACCACAGAGCACCTCGAAGAAGGAAAAGCTACCGCCTACCCAAGGACGCCCTTGGATAAGGGTAATGCCACTCCCATCTTCTAACACATTTTTACCCCAACACCTATTCCTGCCCCCTTCCTGTATCCTAAATTAGGCATACAGAAAGAAACCATTGCCCAGGACACAAAAGCATGAAATATGACATTCTTTAATATCGCACAGATAAAGTCGCATTAGCGGCTAGGTGCTGTGCAAACAAAACATACCGTACAGGAGAACCTGTGCGACCTGTTCTCGAATGCTGGAATGCTGGAGTTTTCAAGATGTATGATAACCCTTGTAAAGTTGAATGTAACGCGATAGTAGCAATATTTCTAAAACTCCTGAGTAAATGTCGTTCTGTTGCAACATAAACACGAGACATGAATCCGCATGGTGTTTGTTTTGTTTTGTATTAGTCGCAGGTTATCGCGGAGGGTTATAAGGGGCGGATCTAAGGCTGGATGGAGTAGGTCTGAAGAACTTAAGGTGAAATATAGCTCCTGGACCGAGTGGTGTTCCCTATGCCTTCTATTACATGTTTTGGACGTCATTGTTATAAAATTGACATCGGTTTCTGAGAATTTCGACATACCATTATGATTCCAGAGATATTTGTAGAAGGCGTAATTATTCTGTTCCGAAAGCTCGGAGATTCTAGAACCCTTTCCTAGTATAAGTCAATTATTTTGCTGAATTGAAACTAAAAGTTACTAGCAAAAGCATTAACTTCAAGGCTACATTTAGTTTATGGGGCAATTTTACTGCAACTCCAGACTGTAGTACCTAGTAGTAGGATTATAATACTGGATTATTGAGGAATACTATTTGCCGTGCTGAAATAGAGACGTTTCCACCGGCTTTGATTAACCTTGACTATGAAAAAGGCTTTCGATAATATTAGGTCATTTTTATCTTTGGTCGCTTATGTGCCATTTGAAGATATTAGGAAGACTTTTTGCCTTATTTCAAAACCTCTATTCTGCGACGACTTGCATAATAGTTTACAACGGCACTCTCTCTCCTCTCCGATCACTCAAATAGAGAAGAGGGCACACCGACAAGTTTGGAACTAAATGGCCAGCGATTCCAAATTACGGCATATGCGATGAGGTGGCGGTACGCGTGACAATCAGTATGGAAGCCTTACATGAGTGTTCTGAGTGTATAGACTGTATCTGGAGAAACACTAAGCTTTACCAAGTTGAACAATTTTAAGTTTGGCCATTTCCGAGAGCATCTTAGTTTCGTTGGCATGAGAATTGAAAGTCACACAAACATCTTGCACGTTTTGTCTAAGAGGGAGGCTGTGACAAATAGACCAAGTAACGGGTTCTATAGCAGTAGACCCGGAACCTCATTCTTTTCCAACGTGTATGGTATGTGCACATTTACGTTGCAATAGGACTGAATACACCCGCCCATGTGTATCCAATTACCAAGCATATTTTCTCAGAGGATTGAGTACTTTATTGGTTTTTTCTGTGGTCTAGACCTAAATATCGGATCTTCAGGGTTCAATTACGGCTTTCAAATAATAAAGTTATTGTGGGCAGATAGCAGTTGAAGCAAAATATTTGGCATTTCTTGGGAAAACGCTTCTACGCTTCTACACGGTGAGGATTTTCCGTTTCAGAAATCTCTTTAGGCAGAAGAACTTGTCTTCCAAGTAAGCGGCTACGTGAAGTTCCCTGGTGGTGAGAGACTTTTGCGAGTCTGTCCACCACGGATTATGAAATCGTATCCTCTACGCAATCTGCTTAATTTTATAAATATCTCAAGATTACCATCAGTATTCTGCTTGGGGTACTATGGGAGTATTTGCTGTAATGGCGGAGCACCATTTGAAGCTAATTTGCGAATTCAAACCTACGAGCTGACTGGTAGATTTCAGATTATTGTGCTGATAATGAGGTTGTTCCAATAGCAGGACCCCCGAATTCGATCAAGATGATTAGTACAACTTATGTGAAATTCCTAATGCGCAAGAGAGGAAAGATGAGGAGAAGTGGTGAGTGAGCAAGTGACTGGAAATATAATCAGCAGGGACAGGAATTATATGCTCTTATAATCTCTTTAATATGCATGCATTTATGCAGTGAAAACTTCCAAAATATGCACGTAAATATGCTCAAATAATATATTGAAACATCATTATTAAGACAAAAAATCAAGATTTAAGTCAATTTTTAAGAAATCTGAAATTAAAACATTGCAAAAACCAAACGAATGATTTAACTCCACAAATTTCTCATTTATATTAAAGGGTCAGAATATACTTTCCTTATATAAGAGAAAGTAAAAGTAGTATCAGTACTCGCATTTAGTTCTCTTCTGTCTCAACTTCCTTTTTGTTGCAGTTTACGGTCACCAAATGTTTTACATTTTCCATTGTTAGCCGCCTCCTGTTTCTCCTCAACATATCCTTATAGCGGCAAAAACTACTCTCCACCTCACAGGAAGTTAGAGATGCACACACAAAAGCTACTATTTGATTAACTCTGAATGCCTTTTCACTAGACTGTTGGGAACGTTTCCCTGTTAAGATTTCTTCAATCTCACACATTTGTACGTAGCCTGGATTTTCTGAAGCAGTACTACATGCTTTCTCCTTCACTACCTTGCCAATGGTTCCAGGCACTGAATTCAATTTAGAGATTGTGGGTTAGAATGCACTTAACGACTGGGACAATTTAGTGTTGATGGTTTCCAAACAAGTTATGGCAGATGCAAGATGAGAGAAATGTGCAGATATATACGAAAGGTTACTTTCTAATTCTGGGTTCTTTAATATATCTTGGGCAATTTTAATTGATTCAGAAATTTGGGATCAAATGTATTCACTACTTCCTGACTGTTTCCAAATGTTTGGCGTGATGGAGAACTGCACATAACCATTTCCTCAACGCGTTATAAAAGGTTCTGGTGGAAGTGGGACAATCGGTGCGGCTGCTTTGAAAGCTTGATTTCTATATGGTACCTTAACAAATACTTTCTTTACAGAAGATACCAGCTTGTCTACAAGTGGGAAATCTGCACGAATTGTTTCTGCAACCCGATGTAAACCATGTGCAAGACAAGTCAAATGTATCGTATTTGAAAATATAACTTTCAGAGCAGTGCCAGCTTTTATCATGTAACTCGCAGCATCATTTATAAAGAGTAATACACGCTCGTCTTGAATACCATCAGGTCATAAGAAGTTCAACGAATCAATAGAAAATTTGGATATGGAAGAGCTATTTGAAGCATCAAATTGTTCTATGTGGTTGGTTCGTTTTTATGGAGAGACCCAACAATAAAATTTGCAATAAACCGATCTTCACTGTCCTGCGTTTCGTCAACTGGGACCCATACAAAATTATCTCCAATCTGTTCTCTAATATTTTTAATTGTGAGATTGTAACACGTCTTCACATAATTTTTGCGAAGAGTAGATTGGTCTGGTGCTTTATACTTAATATACTGCTGAATGACATTTCTCAGTGTGGGATTGGTGAGTTTCCACAATTGAATGTCTACCGCTAAAAATTCTTCACACAAATCAAAGGAGAACTGTGAAAAGTTACTGTCTGAAAATTCACTCAACGGTTTTGAACAGGGACGCTTTTTGTGGATTTAAATTTGATATTAACTTTATGTTTCTTAGTATTCAAATGTTGAAGTACTAGAAAACGCTTTTCTCAACTAATCGTTTTCTCACGCACTCCACAATACAACATTCTACCATCTGTAGACATCAAAATAATGTGTTTCAATCTTATGTTGATATCCCTCACTTTTACTTTCGCCATGTTTCTATGTAAACAAAAACTTTATACAAGCTACACTCCACTGACCTCAAGTCTCAACTCACAAATGATGAAATGAGGAACTATTGTGCTATGTAAATCTGCTGTCAAGTTTCGGAAGTGAATGTCTAAAACAAACTATAAAGTAACATTTGAATATTTTGAAATTCATTCCTTTAATGCGATACAATTTATTACAAATCAAGTTGAATTAAACAATTAACACTAAATTAATATTATGCTATGTTTACAAACAAAAGTTGAACATAATTCTCAGAACCCCTCAACACCCACCTTCATTTGTACTGCTAGAATGATGAAACAAGCCAGATAAGGCGGAGATTTTCCGATATGACGTAGTTAAATGCGTTGCAGGCTTGAGCTGCAAGTTTCTATCAGTGTTGCCAAGTTTCAAGACCGATTCGTATTTGTATGTGCAGCAAATTCACAAGAAGTAAGTAAAAACAAGTACGTGTCATCATCAGGCGATCTCATCTTATGATGACACGTATTTGGTGTCGAAACGATCGTTGTGGAAAATATTGAGTGTAACTCAATTTATTATAGTAAAGTGTGAGTCACTAATTACCTTGTGTTATTTGTGGATCAATTTACTTCACTGTTAACAGCTTCAGGTATGTATATTTAAAGTTTTTACTTAGTTCTTGTTAATTTGCTGCACATACAAATACGAATCGGTCTTGAAACTTGGCAACACTGATAGAAACTTGCAGCTCAAGCCTGCAACGCATTTAACTACGTCATATCGGGAAATCCCCGCCTTACCTCGTTTGTTTCATCATTCTAGCAGTACAAATGAAGGTGGGTGTATTTCAGTCCTGAGACAGAAATGTCCCGTAGTTCGCCCACAAACAAGGTGAACTTAGCATAGTTAAACATAGACACAATTAGCGTTATCGACTCTGGTAGTACAGGCATATAAACAGTACTAGGGACAGTGTAGATTAGGTAGTTTTGTAATGTGTAAATACTTGGGGGATAGGATATTCTGTATTGTAATATTTAATGTTGGAAGCTGCCCCGAAGGAGATATTTCAGAAATTAGAAAATGCGCATTTCGGGTCGAGCAATGAGTGTTTGACATTTGTGGTTGTCCTGCTATTGAAACAAGTGCAAGAGGAAACTCCTATTCATTGTTGGTGTAATAATTTGGCGCGACGAAAGAAGAGTGAGATGGAGAACTTGGGCGATATATCCCGCGAAAGTCGCCATCTCACGCTAAAAATTGCACGTGGCGGTTTGGCTCAGCCAATGAGGACAAGTGAAAAAATTCGAAATTCGAATTCAAAATTCGAAACTAAGTTCGCGGCGTATATTGGGCAACGGATGATATCGCGTCGGGCCGAGTAGACAGGACAAATAAACTGTGTGGTATTGACTATTTATCATTGACGGCGCCGAGTCAGAGTGGGCTAAAATATATGTATTCGCGGCAACATTCCAGTGTTTCGGTGGCCAACGGAGGCGTGTGTGTGTGTGTGTGTGTGTGTGTGTGTGTGTGTGTGTGTGTGTGTGTGTGTGTGTGTGTGTGTGTGTGAATAACTATATGTGCAACCTCCAAAAACCAAGGTGAAGGATATTTTTCCCATCTCCCGCATCCACCTCCTAGATCGACGATTCCCTTGTCGGGGAAAGAGTCCTCAGCTCACACGAACATCCCGAGAGACCCAGCCAGCCGAAGCTGAGAAGAACAGACGCAGCGTTGAACCCGGGACGCCACAAACGATGTCGAGGTAAAAATCAGTCCTGCTGACAAGATACCGGGCCAAGATTACGCCCAATAATTTGGGACACGACCAATGCAACGGAAGCTACCTCGACACAGTCAACTGCAAATACTCCATAGACTTCACACACATGTTTACGAATGTTCCCAACATTTCGTTCTCTGCGGAGAGAAATTCAATGACGAGAGGCTGTTGCACATCTCTTATACACACAATTTTGAAACATTGCTGCAGCTATGCTATCTGTCGGAGGAAATGGAAAATTTGTGTGCACGCCCCGAAAACTTCAAATAATGCGTACTTAAAGTTTCGAATTTGTATCATTGTTTTCGGCTGAGAAAAAAAATGTGGTGATTTACTCTCTGGGCAACCCTCGCTTCGTGTTAAATGTGATAGTTAAAAAGTTAATGTACTAATAGAAGTGACTCATTTACTTACCTTCAAGATCGGCGTTAGTTACAGCTATCAGCTGAAAAAAAAATGAACACAAATATTACTTATCCATAAAGATAGTGATTTAATTTACATTAGAGGAATGTTCTAAATGACACAAAAACAAAGTCTCAGTGAAAGTGTCACACAAGGCCTCACAACAATGAATGGCGAAAGCTGGGACTGTAGGAGTGGGAGACCTACACATGCTGATAACCGCAATACAGGAGGACCTTGTCAAACTGAGCTAGTTTCTTACACTACTAGACATTAGATTTACTTATAGGACAAAAAAAAAACTGCGATTTTAGACTTCTAAAGTAGTTTCAACATCTAATAAATTCAAAACAATTAGAAATTTCAGTCACACTTGTTGACTTAAAATACATAGTTGGACTCAAAAATCTATAGTGCTGAATATGCTATAGAATACATTACAGACACTGCAGATAGTGTTCCCATTTACACGTACTCACACCAAAATACACAAAATAATAACAAACAAGTGCAATAGAAGCTACTGCCAAGTATAGGAAGTACAACGTTCTACCCAAAAATTCGGGATTTCATTGAAAACACACGTTTTGAGCCTCCCTGAATAGAACAACTCATTTCTGGATAGGGATGTGTGTGTGCGTGTATGTGTTGTGTCTGCACATAAGCAGTTAAATAACCAAACCTTATACTTAAATTGTAGAAAGAAATATCTTCCGGGCTGTTATGCCGTGGTCTGCTGGAGATCTGTCTTCCAGACGTTTCGTCTACAACTGCGGTAGACATCCTCAGTGGCGTTGTCGAAGTCTCCTCGTGGAAGGTATCACTACGACTGATGCGTCGACTGTCTGTGGGGCTCCATTTATACCCTGCGCAACGTGCGCAGACCACGGCATAACAGCCCGGAAGATATTTCTTTCTACAATTTAGACGCCGGCCGTGAAAGCCTACGTAGCCTTATACTTAAAGTTCAGCATCTTCTTAGGATACGACATGGTTTTCAACAAAATCCCCTTTTCATGGAAATATTTTCGGAAATATCCATTTTCTCAAAAGTACCTCCAACTCTTTCCATTCAAATTCCACATAGATAAGACATCTTAATGATAAATGAAATGTATAACTTCAATTTTGGAGTAATCTCTTAAGTCCTCATTCTCAATAACTTTTGTGTAATTGACAAAGCATGAGATAGACATAATCTTATTATACGACAAATGCAGAATTCGTTAAAGCAGACAATTTAAGTCATTGATATTTATCTGCGTGTGTATTTGGGGGGGGAGGGGTGGAGTAATCATTTCCAAGATATTCCTCGTTATTGAACTGAATCTTTAAAGTTTTTCCCACGTGGGAAGCCATATTTTTATAGTGGTCATGCAAAGACCAAGAATTTTAATGTGAATTTAAATTATGTCTGCATTAACGAGAGGTAGATAAAATATTGCATTTTTATGAGTGTAATTAAATAAAAACATGTAACTGCAATATATATATATAGGAAATGGTTCACTCAAAAGAAAAAAAGAAGCGTTAGACATAAATTGTGTGTTTTAACGAAATCCGCATTTTTCATTCGGCACGCTTTTGTCTGTCTCTTACTGTTTAACATTTATGCAAAACTCATCCAGAATGAACAGGTCTTCTGTGGATATTCCCATAAAATTCAAGATATATTTAGAAACTGCCATGGAATCGTCTGTTTGTGTCCGTCACTGGATACTGGTGATCTGCCCCTCCAACTCCAAGTGAAGGAGTGGAGTGGGCAACAGCCGCTGATTACTTAAGCGTCCCCTAAGAGACATGGTTGGACATCGCTGCTATATAGATTTGTTTACAATTAGGAGTTGTAAGAAAAGAAGAAGACCAAGACTTACTGTGACAGCTATCAGAAGTAAGCAAACAGAGTACTTCATGATGGTTCCTTTCAATTGGGGTCGCTCCAGAAAGTGTTCCGATCAACAGTGAAAATAAAGCGTAGACGGGCTCTTGCGGTACGGTTTTATATACCTACCGGAGAATCATAAGAGTGTTCGTGCGTGATAGACTCACAAACTGTTCAAATAATACTGATAAACAGATTGGAACAAATGTTTTCCAACAATTATTGCACTTGGTCGGTTTCAGCACCGCCCCCTCAAAGCAAGGAAACATAGCTTCCTGCCACATTCTAATTATTGAAGTTTGTAGCGGAATTTTGCGCACAGAGAATGTTAGGAAAGAGGTAAAAGTGTATCTGCACTTTAATTACATAAGAAGGAAAAATTAAAACAAGCGCTTGATGGCATTTGCAAAACTGCACTTAGTTTTCAAGCCTTCCTTTCAATACGTTCAAGACTTGCACATAAAAATGTTTACAGATTTATAAATAACTAGCTGATACACCCGGTGTTACCCGTGATTTGATGATTTATCCCTGCAACCTGCAAACTTTCACAGTAGGCTTGTGTTTCTCTGGAGACAATTAAAAAAGGTTACGTAATACGCTGAAACAAAGATTAATTTGTTAGTATACTAATGCAAAGGCACTGTTAAAGAGTCACAAATACTACAGGAAGAAAACCGAGAGGAGCAAGCCATGTGAATGTAATACGTTGTATTTCTATTTCGATCATATAGAAAAATGTATGAATTGTTTGTGGAAGAGGGAGTACAGAAGGAAGTATGATTCTATTTCATAAACAAAAGTGAGTAGGGAAATCATTATGAATGTAATACGCTGTATTTCTATTTCAAACATACAGCAAATACTATGAACTGTTTGTAGAAGAGGAAGTAGAGAAGGATGTATGAATGTGTTATGTAAAAGAAAAGCGGGTAGAGAAACCCACGTGAATGTAATACACTGCATAATAAAATGGATAACATAAAAACCTCCATGAAAACACATACACAAATTTGCATGGTGAACGACCAACCGGTATTGGAGTTCACCTACTTCACACATACATATATACCAACATCCAATTATATATAATTATATTATTATATTACATTACGTTACGTTGCGTTGCATTACATTACATTACTATAATATAAAATAATATAATTATTGTTTTTTTCTATGAGCTGTATGTTGAAGAGCCAGTAGAGAGGAACATGTGAATTGTTACGTAAAAGAAAAGTAAGTAGAGAAAATCGTGTGAGTGTAATAAGTTGCATTTATATTTCAAACATATAGAAAATTGTATGAACTGTATGTTGAAGGGCAAGTAGAGAAAGAAATGTGATTGCGTTTCGTAAAAGAAAATTGAGTAGAGAAAACGATGTGAATGTAATACGTTGCATAGTCGAATGGATAGCATAAAAAGCTCCATGAAAAACAATTAGATGTGGCAAATTTCACGACGACCGGTCAACTGGTGTTGGAGTTTATCTACTTCATAACACTATCATCCATTTTTACTTTCTCTATTGCGTTTAGCAAAGTAGAGGTATTGTATTCCACCCGCAAATTCTAGGTTGAGATTTCACCGGAATTAAGATTTCCTGAATCCAAAAAAAGCATTTTTAGAAAAAGGTCCGTGTGTGTGTGTGTGTGTGTGTGTGTGTGTGTGTGTGTGTGTGTCAGTCTGTGGACAGCATAACTCAAAAACGAAAAGTCGGTTAAAAACCAAAGTTGGTATTTAAATTTAATGTCTTTCAAGGATGCGACACGAAGATTTTGAGGAAAATAGCCCCGCCCTAAACTACTCTTTATATGGAAAATTTTGATTTTCTTGAAAATTGCTCTAACGATTTTTATTAAAAGTCATATGTTTGAGATATTTTTATGGCAAATGAAATGTATATCTTGAATTTTCTGGCTATGGCCCCTGTAGTCGTATTTACTCTGGACGACTTTTGCACAACTGGTAAACCGTTAGAGATAGACCAAATCATACTATACAAAAAATGTGGATCTTGCTAAAACACACAATTTATGCCTCAATGAATTTTCTTGTAGGGTGAACCATTTCGGAGATATTCCTTGTTATGTGTGTGAGTTTCGGAAAACTTAAAACTTTAGTGAAACGGATCATCGTTGTTCATTTTTTATATGGTAAGTGTGCAAAGAGAAGAGAATCTCAAAGCTTCAAAAGATGTGACTATCGCTCAAAGCCTTCTGTATTCTAACTTTCTGTAGCAACCTTGTAGTACTGATTCTTCCAAATGTAGTAGCGTATCGCCCGCTCTAACCGCTGTGAGAACTGATGGGGCATCGGAAACATCTGCGCCATGCACCATAACTTCGCCAGCGCAAAGGTCACAGTCAGATTTTCTGAACAACATTCGAATTTCTTGTCAACTACGAGGTCAATGTATATATACAGTGGTAAACAATTCTTTCCCAGTTTAGGGCGAGTAGTTCCTCCAGGCCGGATGTGAGAAGCAGTCCTAGGACCTTAATGACGGACTGATGTGTAAATGGAGCTTCCTCCATCGTCCAGTTATTCAGGGCCAGGAGATGCGATTTACTGTAGTTGATCAAAGCTCCTGGTGCACTCTGATATTGCAATAACGTTGGTTCAATTGCTGGAAGTCACCAGCGTCCATGAGCACTAGGGTAATATCATCCGCATATACAAACAGTCTCTCGAAGTTCAGGGGGTTTCTTCTCTTGTAGAGCACGGAGACCAATCTTCTTATCAAGGGTTCCACACACAACGTATACAGGATCATCGACAGTGGGCATCTCTGGCGAATCGACTGTCCTATGGGTACTGGCTGCGTGAAATATCCGTTTACTTGGATTCTGGAATGTGCATTTGTATATAGTCTGCTGTGGTAAAATCCAACACCAAGATTGCTACTGGTTCGTCAGGCGTACGCTCACATTCAGTTATAATGTCTATCAACGTCATTAGGATATGCGTAATCTTCCTATCTGAAATACCACAGGTATGTCCTATTCCGATAATGTCAGGAACGTATCTCTTCATCCTATTAGCGATACTCCTAGTACATAATTTGTAATCGGCATTTAAAAGCATGATAGGGCGATAATCGTTCATATCTAAGGCTGCCGAGTATTTGGTGATGAGCAGAATGATGCCCTCATTAATGCCGGACAAGGCTCCCAAACCTCGCTGTAACTCCAACATGATACCAAGCAAGGTATCTTTCACTATATTCCAATTCGCGCGGTAGAACTGCTCCCATTGGTTCCAGGAGCAGTTCCCATACTGACCAACGCTAAAGCCTTGCTTTTCTCCAATCTGAAACTAGAACTTAAGATTTTTCAATTGAGGATCATGTGATCATGAATGGGTGCATTGTTTGTTATGGAAATGCTTTTTTCCGGTCGAGAACTTAACTGAACTGAGAACTGAATTTGTGTGTCACTAGAGTTTTCAGACCACCTAGGCGGCCCGGGTTCGATCCCAGGAACCCGCATGTGGTATTCGTGGTGGACGAAGCGGCGTCAGGGCGGGTTTTCTCCGGGTACTCCGGTTTCCCCCGCCATCTCATTCCACCGGTGCTCCATCTTCATGTATCATCAGTGTCACCGCCTGCGGTGCCGTAGTAGTAAAAGCGGGCGTTAAACACAACAACAACAACTAGAGTTTTCAGTTCTCCACCAGAAGTCTATTACGGTGGCAGTCGTTTTTTTAGTTCAGTTCAGTTGAACTTGAGTGATCTCAATGGGTGTTCTGTGATCAGAAGTGAGGTTATAATAGATATCGATTTGTTTACTTGCAAGTTTGGGCAAAATGTGTGTAAAACGTTAAGTTCTCATACCTGGAAGAGGAAAGGATTATTGATTTTGTTCGGCAGAATGAACTTCCATACAATCTGCAGCATGCAGAGTATAGAAATAGTGAGATAAAACAGAGACTGTTGAAGGAACTGGCAGAGAAATTAGGGAAAAAAAAAAAAAAAAAAAAAAAAAAAAAAAAAAAAAAAAAAAAAAAAAAAAAAAGCATTTTTAGAACTTACATTTGTATGTATTCAATTCATTTTATTCACCATGTGGTTTCAATACAGAAATATCAGCTATGTCAAATCAAGTAATATAATAATACATAACGAATCGACACAGAATCATGCAATATCGGCATGAAGAACATGTACGAGTATATATTTATGTAATAATATTAGGTAAAATATTGCATTATTTTCATAGTCACTGTTTAAGCTATTTGTCCACTAACGGTAAAAGCAAGTTCATTATTAAATTAAATGATTTTGTTGTTTAACGACGCTGTCAATTGCCAGGATCACATCAGCGTCGTCGGTGTGCCGGAATTTCGTCCCGCAGGAGTTCTTTTACATGCCAGTAAATCTACTGACATGGAGCTGTCGTGTTTAAGCACCCTTAAAAACCATCGGCCTGGGCCGGGTTTGAACCCGCGACCTTGGGATTAGTAGGCCAGCGTCTTACCAACTGAGCCACCCAGACAATATGGCATGTCATATGATAGCTACGGTTCTAAGAGATGTTCATTTATCCTTTTTATTATGTATAAGCAAAGGGAAAGAGTATGTATTTACATAAAAATCCTAGCTCTATTTAATAAGAAATGTACATATATTATCATTACCCTTCAGGTACCTCATAAGCCAAATCTCATAGACACCTTCTGAACTACGATTTGCAAACATGGGATGTATCTCAGAGCATTTTTCACAACTTTACTCATCAGTATTATCAGTTAGTTTATCATCCAGAATAAACATCAAAGTATCCAACTAAAACTCAGTTTCTTCGCTATCACTGACACTATCATGCAGCTTTCTGAACCACATTTCAGCAATTATACTCGATGGTATGGTGTTTTTAGCTCAGTTTAGTTTTAAGTTCACTTCAGTTTTATAGGAAAGTAAACCTGAAAACTGAAATGAACGTAACTTTTCAGTTTAAGTTCTAGTTTAGTTCAGTTTTCAGATCGGAGGAAAGCAAGGCTTAATGCGGTGCACCATTGAGGAGCGTTTTTTCAAAAACTCAATAGATGCAAAATTTTACGAAATTGAGTTATATATATAGTATCGGCATAATTTTCACCTTCTGCATCGTTCTGTGAAATCAGATTTTGCAAAATTCGATTCTTGTCCTGTGTAGAAGCTAGGGAATATCAGCAGTTTTTTCAAAACTCCATAGATGCACTTGCTCAGTTAAAGCAAAGGTCGATAGATGCAATTTTATGATTTTATAATCCAAAGTGTGGGGTGTAAGGGGTAGTGATGCACCTCCTATAGCCTCTCCTACCCAATTCTCATCCTCATCCTGCCCGTGGTGCACCCTGCTTTTAACAGATGAGGCTCTGGGGACCAAATCACAGCGGTATAACTGTTTCATCTAAAATGGAGGAAATGCCATATGTGCTGGCCTATCACAGCACAACAGCGTCCCTCAGAGGCACATGAGGGGAAGGTCGGTGGATCTAAATACCACCTATTTAGTCCTCCCGGCTAGGTCTGATGGACCCGTTGACCCAAGATAGGTGTGGTCCCCCTTGCAAAATGGGAGTTTAAGTCGGGTGATGTAACTGCCACATTGTAAAACTGGAAAGGAGAAGAAATCCTACTTAAACTGTATAACACGCGTTGGAGAATGACTGTACCTTCCGACTGGAAAAAAACCATTATCATCCCGATTTTAAAGAAAAACAAACCGTCAAACAATATTAATAATTTCAGACCAATATCTTTTACCAGTATTATTGCAAAAGTGATGGAAAGAATGGTGGCATCTAGACTTAACTGGTTCCTAGAATATTACAACTTAATTAATAGTTCACAGACCGGCTTCAGACAGAATCATAGTACAAGTGAAAATGTACTCCTCCTAAGCCAAGACATCAAGGAAGCTTTCAATAGAAAGCAGTATTCATTGATTTTAAATCAGCATATGACTCAGTCTGGAGAAACAAATTAATTGAGAAGTTGCAATCAATAGGTGTGAAAAGTAGCATGCTTAAATGGATAACTCAGTTTATTTCACAAAGATTTTGTGCCACAAAATATAATACACACATTTCCAAATATAAACAAACACACCGAGGACTTTCACAAGGTGCTGTTCTGAGCACAACACTCTTTAACACATATATAAATGACCTTCCATCAATAATAAAAACTTTAGAAACCAAAATTGCTTTATTTGCTGACGATGTAGTCATTTGGACCCCAGGCTCTCCAAAAAAAAACCTGAATTAATTAAAGACAGAATAGAAACAGCCCTAAACAAAGTGCATGAATGGAGCTCCAAAAAACTCATGACTATCAATGTGGAAAAAACAAATTATGAATTATTTACACTAAAATACAAACCAGTTAATGTTAACATAAATTATAATGATAAACCACTCAAAGCAGTTGAGGATGCCAAATACTTAGGCATCACTTTTGACAGAACGCCAAGTTGGAAAAAACATATAACAAACATCTCAGAAAAGGTTGAAAAGAAACTGCAAATCCTGAAAAGGTTAGCTGGTGCTAAATGGGGCTCCTCAAGGAGAGTCCTTAACACAACATACAAAATGTATGTTAAACCAAACCTCTTGTACTGTTCTGAAGCTTTAATAACAGCAGCAAATGCTAACATCAATAAACTTGAACAAATATAAAATCAGGCTCTTCGCCTAATCACTGGAGCAGTTAAATCCACACCTGTTGATGCCATAGTTGCCTTAACACGGACCCCATCAATAACAACAAAAATAGAAGAACAAGCATTGCTCCAACACGAGAAAATGTTACGACTGCCAAACTCTAAATGGACAGAAGAGAACCTCCCCCCTTCAATCCTTAAAACTCAAAGTAGTTTCCTAGAAAAGGTAACACAGATTAAATCCAAATTGAACATTCCTAACACCAGAGAAAATCTACTTATAAGAGAAAATCCATTGGAATTATTGCAACCTACCTTCAGTTTGGAATTAATAGAGGAAATAAGTAAATCAGACACACCAAAAGAAATACAAAAACTTCTAGCTCTGGAAACAATCAATACTAGATATCCCACAGAAGAATGGCTGCACATACTATATACTGATGGATCCTCCAAGGAAAACCTTACTGGAACTGGAGTTACGTGTTCACATTTTTCCTTTTATCATTCTGTTGGCAGAGACACAGCAAATTATGATGGAGAAATAGAGGCTATACACATTGCTCTCCGACGATTATTAAATCTTCCCTTAAATAAATTTAACAAGGCAGTAATTCTTTCGGATTCTAAAGCTGCAATTCAGGGAATATGTTCAAATACTACAAAGAAGTCAACAAAAATTAGAGAATGCTACAAAATGTTAACACAACTCCAAAAAGTTAATAAGACTGTTCATCTCCAATGGATTCCAGCACACTGTGGAGTCATGGGGAATGAAGCTGCAGACTCACTTGCAAAGAAAGGCACAACAATAAAACAAAAGTCTAAATTCAATTTCTCATATTCCCCAATAAAACGCTTGACCATTAAACATTTTCTCATTTATACCTACAAGAAATAGAAACAAATGCCAAAGATAAACAATGGATTACACTACTTTCCAACCCAGATATAATCCCCCAGAGACCAAGGAAAACAGCGGTTGCAGCCTTCCGACTATTGACAAATCATGACTGCTTAGCAAGTCATCTCTACAGAATAGGTATCTCAGCCTCACCAATATGTGTCCTGTGTAACGATCCAGCAGAAATCAACGAAGACCACTTGAAGACCTGTGCAGCATTAAGATCAGAAGAAACTACAGTTCAAAAGTATTGGAAAGCACGAATGCTAATGCCTTCATTGCCAGATGCAAGGCACTAGAAAACAACAACATAATCCAAAGTGTAGCAACCTCAATTCTATGAAACGCATATTGGCATTGACTGCCATGTCATTATTACGATTCTTGGAATTCTCAATCATTTCTGCAAGCTTTGTACACTGCTGCATCGTAGGCAATAACTGCGAACTCAGGTTGTGCGCTTGGATTTCACATTCATTTCTGCAAGCTTTTTGTTCCATTTATATACCGTCTTTAACTGCAGAGGTCATTACGCCGACCTTGGCTATTGGCAATGGTGTTACTCGTTTAACAGTGGGTTTTTCGGTCTTTGGGGGTTTTTATATGTTGAATTCACACACACACATTCACACGTTCATTCATACTTCCAGACTCAGGGAAGGATGAAGAACAATCTTGACTGGAGAAAAGTTCCAAATTCCTACTCCCCTGCCGGGAATCAAACCCGGGACCCCTTGCACAGCAGGCAGGTGCTTCTGCAAGCTTTGTTATACTTACATGGCAATTTTTGTTCTTAGTTGAGACACTGCACTGCATTATGCACAATGGACAGGAGCTCAGATTGTGAAACTGTACCAGTCGTAGAATGCGCTGGAGGTAGAAATTGCAAAAACAAGGAAAGGAAATCAAACTGCAAGACAAGGAAAACTCATACTCCAGCAATTACATGTTCAGATAGTCTCGAGTGCACTCCACGAAATCCTAAAACTAAAGCTTCCAAGCAATCACAGGGGTGTCAAAAGTTAGATTATCTCTCCTGGCTAGAAAATTTCACTTCTCTGGGAATGCGCCAAAGGAAACCAGAGAGGTGACAGAACAGGAACATTACAGAAGGGCATTACTGCTGCTATAAAGCAAGACATTAAGAAGTACAGATGTAGAGAAAGCCACTATGGAAGAGCAAAATCAATTCGAGGATATTTACCTCCAGAACTTAATATCAGAAAAATGTGGACCAACTTCTGCAATGAAAGAAGATTAAGAAATCTACCAGTCTGCTCATTGTCAAAATATAAAAACATATTTTACAACTTGTTCAATCTTTCATACCGTACACCACACACTGACACACGCTCAACCTGCATAACGGAACTGATGAAGATTAAGATAGAGGCAGATGTGGAAAAGGGAAACGAACTAAGAACCATGTACAGACTGCACAAGCATTAATAAAGGTGAAAGCTTACTTATTCATATTGTTTGAAATTTCTTTGTGTGTATTCAATATGTTCACTATGTAAATAAAACAAAATATATGTTATTGTGAATGTAGTAGTACTTGGTTTCCAAGTTTATGCCTAATAAACTAATCCTTATAAACATTAATATGTTGGTTGTATAGTACAGTATTATAAAGAGGTGAAAATAAATAAAAAAATAATAAATATATAAGTAAAAAGCAAGAAAAACAATAAATGACAAAAATAACGAAATTTCATGTCTTAATTTCTCGCTCACGCAGAAAAGTTTATCAGCATCTATCGGCTTTTGAAAAAACTCCGCATTTTCAAACCTCAAATTTGCACCTGTTAAACTAAGTTATTTGCTTCTTTTCACATTCAATGGGACAGTATCAGGAAGGAGAATTGAATGATTAATATATTTGTTGTGCTAACCAATTAGTATTGCCAATAAATGGAAAAAACCGTTTTTCTCAGAAACGCATTTTGTGCATCTATCGAGTTTTTGAAAAAACGCTCCTCAATTCTTCTTGCGTTGTGTCCTCATTCAAGGCTGCATTTATCTCCGGGGTTACTAGTGGTTCAAGTAGCGTGTAGATACATTCCTGTGCTGCTGCGTTGATATCCGCTGCTGCAAATCTGCTGCATTCTGAACCTCCGTTAAGATTCCCGGGAGGTCAGCAGTAACTGCCCTGTCGATGACCGTAACTTGGAAACATATTTCCGTGTCCTGAGTGCTTTTCGGACGCTAAATGATACAGCGAAGTTCTCTCCTCATCCTGCACCGAGAGGTCTCCGGCCCGGATCCGTGCTCACCGGCAAAGTTTCTCATGTAAGCAACAAAGCTTTTTCCGGGCTGCGTCACATTTCGGCCATCACACTGTTGCTGATATAATTCATAGAGCAAGTCGTAGTAATAACTCAACCGTTGACGGCACATTTTCGCCCGCTCAATACCTTCCACTTTATAAAAGTTAGGAATGGTAAGTTTGAACGTATATAGTCACTGTTACAGCAAATTAGGAGACCTACTTTGCGCAGTACTCTTCCACCTAGCCCACAATCGCTGGAAACTTTCTCGAATCGGCTCATCCTGGAGTAGCTCGTTGTTTAGTTTCCAAAAACTTCTGCCCATTAACGGTGTCCCGGCTGTATGTACCAGCGTCATAATCAGAGAATGGTGGTCACTAAATGGTACAGGTCGCACCCTCACGCTTCGGGTCTGCTGCTTCAGGGTTGCACTAACATAAATTCTGTCGATTCTGGAAGCTGTGGTATGTCGGTGAAAAGTATATTCAACGTAGGTATCACATAGATGTTCCCAGGCGTCCTGCAGCTCCAAGGGCTTGCAAATGTGATCTAACATGGGGGACGGTAGATATTGTCCAGTTTGGTCTTTAGCACTAAGCACGCAATTAAAATCCCCTCCGAAAATCAATTTGTCGTATCGTTGGCGCAAAAGGAACGACAACTCTGCGGCAAGAAAGACTTCTCTTTCCTTACGTCGGCTGGAACCTGAAGGTAAATATACATTGACTAGTAAAATATTATTATCCGTCAATAAGGAGGTAATTCGGACACTGGCATGCTTTTCCGTCAACTGTACCCCCAGGCACGAGTGATAAACTATGGTTGTGCCTCGTTGGTCCTCACCAACATTGGAAACAAAATTATACCTCGGGCCAAAAAAGTTCAAATGTAGTTCATTGTTCTCCTGCAAAAACAAAAAATCCAGGTCGTGATCAAATGTAAATTCCCGTACCAGGGCTTGTTTAGTTCTACTACGTTAACAATTTACATTCACCGTCTGAAGAATCACCACCACAAGGAGGAACACTGAAGGAAGCATTTGTTCACAAAGTACTCAATCATTCAGTCACTGTTCCACAGGTTTATGATTCTGTTTGGTCTTTCTTGTAGGTGACCGCACCTTACGCACTGTTGCAGTCTTTTTTCGTTTTTCCAATCGGGGATCTTGCCGACTCACCCTGCCACCATACACCGTACGCCTGGACTCCAATCCACGCACACTCACCAAATCCCCAAATTCTATTTCCTCGTCTGCAACCGTCAGAGACGGTGGCATGTTAGTTGCTGCTGAAACGGTATCCTTTGCTTCCACTGGGGCCTCCACAGATTACTCTTTCTCTATCTCCTCCACCACACACTTCTTCACTATCTCCGTGGTATTCAGAGGTGTCTTCGCGCTGGTTGGAGAGACCACAGCAGACACTGGTGCATAGTGTTCTAAGGTTACATCAGACACTTCCGGACTACATTTGCCTTCTTCCGGTTGTGGGATTGGTGGAGAATCTGTAGTTACATTTGTCTGTTCACCTCCCTCTTTCTCCATTGTAAGGGTCGGTAATTGGAGGTCATTGGCAACTGGCTGTTCCTATGAGCTCAACGGTATTCGTAGTTTTAAAAAATTCCCCGCAACCAGCTTGGCCCATGTGGCAGGCTCCGAATCAGTAGTTGGTACTCGAGGAACAAGTCCGCGGGGACACTGATTACGTAACTGACCAGCTTCATGACAAATTGCATAAGTTATAGGTTGGTTGGGGTAACTCACTAATGCGGAGTAACCATAAATATTCAAAAACGAAGGAATGTGTTTCTTTAGGAGTATATTCACAGTACGAATCACATTAGTAACCTTATAACGAAAAGTCTAATTCCAAACATCTTCCTTAACCAGCAACAACGTACCGTATGCTCCAAGACTATCATCAACTTCCTACTGGCGAAATTTAAGGGAAAATTGTACACTTTTACCACACATCTCCCAAATCCAGCTACGTCAATTATCACTTTAGTGCGTTGCCCATTTGACAGCACAAAATTAGCTTCCCTATTTGACTGTGTCAATTCTCTTGTGACAAGTTCCGGCGTAGCACATTGAATAAAAATCTGTCTATAAATTCAATTTACCTGTAAACCCGTGACGTCACCTTCATCTAATTCCAGTGTATCGAAAATCCACTAATGAGTAGTATAGTTTGGATCGGACCAGTGAGTGGTACAACCTCAACATTACAGTGCGATCGCCACTCCAAGGGACCTCAGATAAAACCCTGAGTACCCGAAGCGAGCGATCGCAGGAAGCACGAAGGTGACGAATATGGTGCTCCCATGTGAGTTTACGGTCAAGGTGACGGCTCAAGAACTTGAGGTGCGGAACAAACGGCAATGGTGTGTCAAGCAAATGAAGATCAGGAGGGGGTGTAACCACGAAGTCGATGAAGTTGGACACACTGTGTTTTCGTAGGGGAAAACTGAAAGTCGGTGCGAAGTGCCCACTCGGCAATAGATGTTGCAGCTGACGCTCTATGTGCTCAAGATTATAAGAACGGTAGTAACTCGCAAAGTCGTCAACATACAGTAACATCGGGATTCAGCTACGAACAACATTAGCGATGCCGTTAATAGCTATGACGTAAAGTGCGACTCTCAAAGTCGACCCCTGGGACACACTATTCTCCTGGATCCTCTCCTGTGATATTGTGTTTCCAATGCGGATACGCAAGCAGCGAAGTTGTAAAAAATTTAAAAGAAGTGCGTGAAGGGTGCGGAGGATAGATACTAATATCGCCAAGTATACCCTAGGCCTTCTCCAGGTCGAACAAGACACCCACGATATGCTGCTTCAGCAGAAAGGCATTTTGGATGTAAGCCTCCATACTTAAAAGGAAAAAGGGAATATGAGTCAACTATTAAGATCACAAAATTTGAATCTTGGAAAGGTTACTGTAATTTAGCTAATACATCCAACCCTTGAAATGCAGCCTACAAAGTAGTTTCGGAAGAATTAGAAAAGGATCTACTTGGTCCACTCTCAGGAAGTAGGATGGTAGGTATACAAGTAACATGGAAGAAACCCTAAGCCTAATAATTGAGGATTTCGCACCCGCAGATGAGGAAAGTGACGACAGTGAGCACCACAGAGGAATCAGATACGAGATAGTGCAATTAATAAATACTCCGAATAACAGTTTACAACTGAAGAAATAGGATTCCTGCTCAGTTCTATGAGTACCGCTAAAGCATTTGAAGTTGTTCGCACAGTTTTTAGCTCATTGCCTAGATTACTTACTACAGAATACTGTGACGCCAGGCATGGCACACAACAGGAGACGGTCGGGACTGGGCTGCTTCATGCCACATGCCGGGTCGGCGAGCGGCAAAGGCTTTCAAGTCGGACTGCCTCGCGCAACTGTTTGTGTGTACGTGACTAACAGCAATCGAAGCGGCTACACAAAAGGGGTTTTCTCCGGTGCCTTCAAGGAAGATCTGTTACGTTAACCCCGGCGTGTTTGAAGGAGTTCGCGAAAGGTCCGTGTGACGTCATCCCCGCTATATAAAGAGGCCATAAAACAGCAGCGAATGACTTTACGGTTACAGATATGAGTCGGTCAGTCTCATTGAGTGCGAGACAGCTGTGCGTGTGAGCGAAAGATACGTCGGTCGTCGTGAAGAAGATTCTAACTGGCGTCGAATAATGGCATCGTCGTAGTTAGTGTATGAGAGACAGACAAAGTGAAGAAAGACAGTGGAATGACTGAGCAAGGTTACGGGAAGTAAAAGTTGTGGGTTGTGATAGTCCGAAAGATTTGACTATGTTAACAACGAGAACAAAATTGTATATTTGTGATAACACTTTAGAACACAATAAAGTGACCGGACTGGATTTTATCGTTTTGTTACAATACAATACATGTCTGAGAACCTCATGTTTTTCTGATAGTTGGAAACATGATACAATATTGCCAATCGCCACCAGGAAAAGAAAACTGATAATGCCACCAAATCTAGAGCAATTAGCCTTCTAAATGTAATAGCCAAGATGCTAGAAAAAGTATTGTCAAATAGAATAATCACTACATATATTACAAAAATCTTATGAATAATCATCTCTTCGGATTTACATTTCAGACTAGCGCAGTCGATGCTGTGATGACATTAAAGAATATAGTGCAGGCTCAATTATACGTACCTCATTAATAAAGCTCGGATTTCTAAACACAATAAAATAGTAAAATAAACAAGCAATTAAGCATGAAAAATGATGAAAATAAGTACCAAATTAAGCAAACCGGATACACGGAAATATGATGATAAATGGTTTCACAGAGCTATTATTTTATTGAAGGTTGTTATAATACATATGGAAGGTCATTCTGAGATTTTCCTTTGCAGTCCTCCTGCATCTATCAGTGAAAAATGATTTGTATAATGAAAATGTTCTTTCAAATTCTCATAACGTCACAAGCGCATAACAAAAGCACCGCAGTTCTTCGGTGAATTCCCCCTCAATAATCGTTTCTTCGCCAGAAAGCTTTGTATAAAATTTTGACATTGTGTTTTGTAACCCATATATTTCTGTAGCACCTGATTGAGTTTGTTAAACGCGCTATTTGCAACCCTGTGTGTTTTGACAATATAACTGACATTTCGTCAATCACCGAAAGTGAATGCATCAAGCAATAAGTTCGAGCTTCCAACTCCTTTAGAAGTTTAGGTGTTTTGGAGAAATGATTATGGATGTACTGTACGGTCTTCGGTGCCACTGTTAGCAAAACATTATTGTACTGTGGTAATCCTGACTGCTTCTTCTGCATTTAGGGAATCCAAAACAGTTTTCACTTCACTGAAATGTTCTGCGCAATATGACACAGCCTTTAACTACGTCCCCCACTCTTTTTCTGCCACTCAAGATTTCTTTCTCACTCATTCAGCGTAAAAAATAACTAATCACTGATAAGCCACGGCTAACTGTGAAATATGTACTTTTAAATTTACAGTTTTGCGTAAAATATGCTGTTTTAATTAAAATGAGTAAGCAAAAACGGTTTCCTGAGAAATAGGCATAAATAAGCACACACATGGTTAAAACTGCATATGTAGATATGTCTTACGAAGTATAACCTTTCTGCTTACACTTAAAAGTGTGGAAAAAGTCAAAGAATTTTGCTTAGAAATCCGGGCATCATTAATATTCAGAAAAAAAAAATACGAATTACGATTACAATTTAGGTGCCTTGCAATTGGGGAGGGATAAAATACTGCTATTACTACTACTCATGATGATGATGATGATGATGATGATGACGACGACGACGACGACGACGACGATGATGATGATGATGATGTTCATGGACTTTGTTAATATGTATATCTTGATTTAGACATGCAACTTATGAAGGAAAACAGTACCTGCCTTTGTATCTGCAGCAGTACTCTTAACTAAACTAAACCCCGGCGCGACAGCCCACGAAGGGCCAAGGCCTGCCGCCCAGCCGCTGCGTATCCCACCTCTGCCCCGTCATTGGTGAGGTGCAGTACTGGAGGGTGGGACGTGGTCAGCACCCCGAGCCCTCCAGGCCAGTTATACGGTCTTCTAGACCTGGGGCCGCTACTTCTCCATCAAGTAGCTCCTCAATTGGTCCCCCCGGGACCTAACGAGGCTGAGTGCACCCCGTGCCAGACCTCCCAGGGGGATAAAATCCCCATGCTGGTACCGGGGATCGAACCCGGGTCCTCCGCGCCAGAGGCAAGCGCGCTAGCAGTACTCTTAGAAAGTACTTTAACCTATAGCGTGATGAACGCGAACTCTGTGAAGGTATGACATTACACGTGTTCAAATAATAGCACATTTTCCAATTATTTGCCTTCAGGCAGTATTGTGTTACCAATCTGAACACAAATAATGAGAAATGTAAACCATCTGCATCCAGAATCTCACCTTGCATGTCTTTTGTTGCAACATAGATTTATATTTAAATATCTACATTAAAACTAGTTTTTTACAGAAGAGAATGCAAAGTAGTTTTACCACATTTAAATAGTTTTGGATATATTCATCTAGTTGGGGAAAAGTAAAAGAAACTACTATTAAGAAGCAATAATAACTACTACGGATGCAGCGGACCGCTATTTTTATATTACTAAATACATTATTGTCGTTCCACAGCCACACTGTCATGAAGATGCAATTAGGGTGCTGTTTACCAAATTTCAGTGCTAAATATGGTCTCCATTAATCTTTATTGTTCAGAAGAAACAGTGGTTGACAGCTTCTATTCGTGCTTTGCAAACTACATGGACCGCCTGCTGATCTGCGGCCACCTGATCGCGTTGTATGAACTCCTAAAATCTCACATGTGTGTTTTTTTTTTTTTTTTTCTTTTCGGGGGAGAAAAAATATATGAAGCATTCCTTTATATGAATTGCACCGGTTTTCTTTCATTGGCAAACTACGTCACAAACTTGTGAGAACGTCAAACCTGTTAATTTCAGAGAGCATATCACATAAAGTTCACGAAAGCAAGTCATAATTGCATAGCACCTCATGCTACTACGTTTCTTGTGCCCTTGAGCACACCTGCTTCATGCCCTTCACATTCCTTTGTTTTGAATGCATATGCTCTATATGACTCACGTGAAAGAGCATTCTTTGTGTCATAAGTAGAATAGCCAAATAGGTTTCAACTTGCAGAACACCCCTTCCACTCTATGTAAGCTTTCCCACCATTATAAGGTTACGCTAGGAACTAGTTTTTCAGCTAGTGTATGTAAGAGCCCATTCTCCTAGCCGAAAAAGCGTCCCTGGCTTACCAGGTTAGGGCTAAAACGGTGGCAGTATTGCTTGACGTGGAAAAGGCATCTTCTACCACTTGGCACGAAGTGCTTGTCTACAAGCTTATACAGCATGAAATCCCCCCTCCATACATTTACTTGGTGGCTACTTTCCTGCAGGAACGTAGCTTCCGGGTGATGGTGGAGGGATCATTTTCAAGAGAAAGGCCCATTGGCGCAGGAGTCCCCGAGGGCAGTACTGTCACCGGCACTCCTTGGTGCTTACATGGCCGATCTCCCCCCCCCCCCCCCCCCCACACACACACGTCAGTATGCGGACGATCTCATGATCTTCGCTACCAACAAAAACCTGCGCTACAGCTACCGGCAAGTACAAGCCCATCTCTGTGCCATCGATAGATGGTGGGAGAACTGGCGCATGTCTATTAACCCGAAGAAAAGCTCTGCGATTCTCCTGGTTAATACGTTAGCGAACCGGTTCCCGCGGGACCTCGTGCTTAGGCGCCGCCGGATCCTCTGGGTCACTACGGCGAAGTATCTCGGGGTCACGTTGGACCGGAGACTGACATATAGACACCAGTCAGGGGAAAAGTGCTACAAGGGCACGCATCCCTCCGGCAGTTATATCCCATCCTCAGTTCTAACACCATGCCTCTACGCCTAAAGCTTTAGCTATATCGTGCGATTATCCTGCCTCTGATTCTGTACGGATGTGAGATCTGGGGTGTGGCGGCGAAGTCCACCTTCATCAGGCTCCAGACGTTGCAGAATCGGGCACTAAGGACGACCGACGGTACTGGCTGGAGATTTCCTGCCCACGTCCTACATGAACACTCCAGTATCCCGTACATTGTCGACGTAATAAGAACGCGCGCTCGAACATTGTGCAACAAACTCCTGAACCATCCCAACCACTTGGTAAACACTCTGGGAAGATACGACCAGAGACAGCCACGCCGGCTACCATCTCCCAGAGTGCCGAAGGACATCTTAGGTCCACGGGTTAACCTGAAAGATGGGAAAAGCGACGAAAATCCGTATCCGAAACGGAGAAACACCAAACAACTCACAGCTCAGTGTGTGACTGTCGGCCTGAACCTTGGAGGGAATAAGCGCGCCACCTGATTGGCTGAAAGGGAGTCGGTCAGAGGGCGGGCACTTTCCGCTCGCGGACCAATCCCTCCCAAGCGACCATTCTGCCGTTATAAGTACCCGAGACACCACATCACGCAGATAAAGCCGTGTTACAGCTGGGTACTGCGGTAATGACACCCGAGCGGAGGACAAAATCCCCGCTCGACTCGAACCTCCTCTGGAGCCTCTGGGCTCAAATGTTAATGTGCAGTCTTACAAAGAAGTTTACGCAGGTTAACGATATTGCCATGGCTCTAATGGATGATTTTTGGAGCGAATGCGGAGAGGAACTGCATCATTACAACTGTTACCACAAAGAACCGAGCAATTGCGTCATGCATTCCATAGGGTGTAACATCCCATCATATCACGAACAGATGTCGTCCCATGTTCTATGCACGGAAAACCGTCCCGTCTACAGGAAAATGAACATGTAAACGAAGATTCTTTTATGTGTTAAAGATGCTATTCTAAAACATACAACAAATTAAGGGGTCAAGGATCGCATATCTTCTTTTCAGCAGAAATGATTCCGAAAGGCTAGAGCATATGTAGCGATGGCGATGAGTTGGACGTTACTGTTTCAAAACATGCAGCCCAGTGTCCTTCGGAGTACCACAATGGGTACACTCATGCAGTTCGTATGCGACAAGCCAGAGGCTCACGATCGAATGACGCCATACTTCCTCTGCAATTAGTACTGCAGTGTGTATCACCTCAGGCAGAGAAATTTGAGGCAAGTAGCAATGAAAATTGTATATCCATTAGTACTATATAATTGAGCTATAACTAACATTGAAAATCAGATGTCTCCAGAATTCAATGTCAGCGCCTGTACCTAAAGACGACTTAGATTCCGACAATAGAGGAGAGGACATAGTAGAATACTTTCTTCCAGTAGAGCATGATGCCGAGCTTATAGACTTCCCGGTAGATGTCGATCTACTAAGCATTCACCCAGTACTTGAAGTAGTAGTAGTAGTAGTAATAGTAGTAGTAGCAGCAGCAGCAGCAGCACCAGCAGCAGTAGTAGTAGTAGTGGTGGTGGTGGTGGTGGCGGCGGCGGCGGCGGCGGTGGTGGTGGCGGTGGCGGTGGTGGCGGCGGCGTTGGCGTTGGCGGTGGCGGTGGCTTCGCATGGCGAGATGAATTTCCACCACCTAAAAAATCCTTACTCCCACAGCATACTACCCTGGAACCGAAATAATGCATCACATCAGAGTGGTAGCTCTAACAGGTATCTTGCTGACGGTCCATTTCTAATACCTTAATAATTTCTCTAAGAATTAGATTAGTGTACAGCCCTCCTTTCATCCTTCTCCTTGGTTTCCGGGATACTCATAGCTAATTGCTTTACTACATGCCATGCCTCTAAGCTCCGTATCATTGTGGTGCTTACATTTTCCAATTTACATTTAAAAGAAAGTATGCTCGACTGAGTCTTCTTCCTCACAATATGCAGAACTTATGCTGTCAGTCTTTCCCGTTTTAAAGGCGTAATTTTTAAATCTTCCATGACCAGTTAAAACCTATGATAGGCAGTAATCTACCTGTCGATGTTTACAGGGCAACCATGGTCCAATCTCTGGAATTATCCTTTTGGTCTATTGAGTAACTATAGTGGTTTCATTCCATCTAACTTGCCATTCGTAATTTGTTCCCTAATCTCATTATTGTCTTCAAAGAATCTGTTTGAGGCCAAAATCAACTCTTTCTTTGACTAACAAATCCATAGGAATGGCTCCTGCTATTACATGTAGTGCTTGCTCTACTTGAAACCGTCCTGCTGGTACATTTCATTCTCAGCAATACTTTTCTCTGTGCTCTCTCCATTGCCTTTACATATTTCTTCTTTTTTAAAGCTGAGTGCCAAATCGGTGCACCATATAGTATTATTGACTTAACTACGCCATATAAGATTTGTCGTTTAATTGAATGGTGTCCACTAATAAGAGGCATGATTATAGCAAGTTGGGATGCTCTTTTCTCTGCCTTTTTGGTCACAGTTTTATGTGTTCTCCAAAACATCTTTCATCTATCATGACACCTAAGTATCTGGCAGACTATTTGGAATTGGAGTGGTTTTCCTCAGCTTAAAACAAACATTAGAGCGGTTTCTGGGACCCTTCGAAATGACCACTTCCGTTTTCTGAGGTACCAACTCTAACTTATTATATACCATCCATCTGTCAATACGTCTTAAGGATTCGTTTACTCTATATGTAAGCTCTTCTTTATCTTCTCCACTAACGACCAGCGTTAGGTCGTTCTCGAAAGCATTCTGTATTTCACATTCTGCTAATTTCAAACTGAGGACTCCATCATACAATACATTCCAAAGGATTGGTCCAGGAATGGATCCCTGTGGGACAGCCGCCTTATGTTTACTTTTCTTTATCAATCCTTATTTTCCTTCATTTAAAATAGGATGTTAATGCATTTACTATGTACTTAGAGATATTTCTTTGCGTTAGACCATCTAATATGCATAATATTAGCTCTATGTAATATTAGGTCCTTAACTCCATGTAGGGGAGTTAAGGCGTTTTTTACATCCAATGTAATTAATGCCACTCATTTATCTCTGCATTCATACTTAAGTTTGAGTGCCGCTTCTTTCCTTCCTTCCTTCCTTCCCTCTCTCCCTCCCTCCTTCCTTCCTTCCTGCCTGCCTGCCTCCCTCCCTACCTCCCTCCCTCCCTCACTCACTCCCTTCCTCGCTCGCTCGCTCCCTCCCTACCTCCCTCCCTCACTCACTCCCTTCCTCGCTCGCTCCCTCCTTTCTTTCTTTCTTTCTTTCTTTCTTTCTTTCCTTCTTTCTTTCTTTCTTTCGTTCTTCCTTCCTCCCTCCCTCTCTCCCTTCCTTCCTTCCCTCCTTCCTTCCCGCCTTCCTTCCTTCCCGCCTTCCTTCCTTCCCGCCTTCCTTCCTTCCCGCCTTCCTTCCTTCCCGCCTTCCTTCTTTCTTTCTCTCTTTCTTTCTTTCTTTCTTTCTTTCTTTCTTTCTTTCTTTCTTTCTTTCTTTCTTTCTTTCTTTCTTTCTTTCTTTCTTTCTTTCTTTCACTCTCTTTCTTTCTGTCTTTCATTCCCCACTCTGATGGCTAGACTAATACCGGGATGAATGTTTCCCTATCACAAATTTATCTGTACGTCAATTTTTTCATACAATTTGCATCTATATGTCCCTTCGCCAGGCACCGTGCACAGCGTGGTGTGTGATTGATGTGGTACACGTAGTAGTGGTGGTGACAGTGGCGTAGCTAAGGTTTTGGGCCCTCCCCCCTGCAAATAAATGTTGGGGGCGCTACTTACTAATAAAGCTTAAATATGGAGAGATTAAAATATTTCACATTTACTCACAGAGAATAAGTGTTAAAAGAGCACTCCCTGATTACCAACACTGATGTATATGTTTCCTAAATAAGCAATATACACTCGCTAAACCATAATGCACATAGACGAAATCATTACCTATCAATATTCTGACCAAGCAAACTTCAATTAGTGGTACCTCAGATATCGCTCAGAAGCAATAACACTCAACATCTGTTAGAACAACACATATTGATTAATGTTCATACCTTATGACCAAATTCTAAAATAATCCAATTTATTGACCAATCGACTACATTTTCGCATAGGTACATGCTATGCAGTTTGTTCGACTTTTATATTATAACAAACCATATTGGTTAAAATACCGTTCTTTAATGAATTTCTCTATTTGATAGTGAATGTTTTGAGAGCATACGTGCTTGGAGATAGCTTGTTTCACACTTTTAAGCAAGAAAGGGTAGGAAGTGCTTACATGGTACACTTCTGTTGTCAGTATGTCATCAGTCAACTGCACCTGTTCCAGCGCTTCTTCCGAGTGATTTTTCATGGTTGAACTGAATATAAAATGTCACTTTCAAGAGAAGTATTAAAAGCAGTTTGGGAGCCCTAAAGATCCCCCCCACCCATCTTTAGGAGCCCCCAAATGTCCGCGGCGTGTGTAGGGCCGTTATTTACACCACTGGGTGGTGATGGTGGTAGTATTTATTATGAACTTAATATTGCATTAGTTGCGTATCGTAGTCGCATAAGTGAAGGACATGCTATCGTTTGGTAATCCTAGCTACACCTATTTTATATCCCTATCACTATAAACATCATCTCCAACTAAAAATAGTCCGAAACAAGCGCGTGCGCATACGCAGCTCAAGAACCAAATATATTTAAACAATATTTCCGTAAATACCTTATCTCTAAGTATGCGTACTTCTATTAAATGTTTGCCCAGCTTGGTCAGTTTTGCTTGTTTAGGATCAAGCCCCAGCTTGATGTCCTCTGTGTTTTAGAAAAATTAAAACTGAGCTGTTTATAGGATACGGAACGAGCGGGTTTATTTCCCTGCCGAAGGATGCCATGCTTAAATGTTTGTACCCGTAAAAAGTCCTTTACCCTCCGCCGGGTTTGAACCCGCGACCTTGGGACTAGAGGTTAGCATGTTGCCCCAAGACTGCGGTGGACAACCCGTCTGCTGGAAGCCAAAAGTAACTGAATAATCGTTGCCTAGCATCTTCCATCACGCATGTAGCCCAAATATCCGCCCAGACTTCCTCTTCACCACATCCTGCCTGATAATCAAGCAGTCCTACAAACTTCCCATCCTCCCAACTTGATAATGCATCATATTCTTTAAAAAAGCAATACAGTGGGCCTATACATATGTGTAACATTTTACAAACAACAAAGATATGTATGAAGAAAACATTATTTTGTACTTGGTCGTGCTGTAAGGAAAGCAGTTATGTACTTTGGCTTGTTTCACTTTTCTTGCATTAAGTACGACACCTCACTTTGTTACTAACTGTACATAGTGTTACTTTGGTTGGGTGTAAAAGTAAAGAAGACAGATGTAGTCTAGATAAAGAAACACTTTTATTTCCGTAAACAGTAACTTGTACACTCGTTGCAACAGCAAGAAAGTCTTTTCCGATTCTCCAACAGCACGGCTCCGAATTCGTAACACAAAGAACTGTCCCTTCTCCGTCGGTACAACTCTTCACATCGTCTGTCCGTCTCCGTCGGCACGACTACTCAACGCGTCACATACATCTGACTCCCCTTCTGTCGCACTTTACCGCTATTTATATCTCCCAGGCACTATTCTGGAAGCTTCAGGAACGTTCGGTTATTGCGGTGAGATGCAAAGCAGAGAAGATTCTCGAAGTCTCTATCCTTTTCTCTCTTTCGGCAAGCGCCCCAACAATGCGGCCATGCTCTGTCTCTTTCCTTCGGCTCCTTTGCGGTAGTGCCGACAATAATGCGATGGGTGACACTGCTGTTGTCGGCAATTAGATGCGGCGGGCGCGGTGACAATAGCGTAGTATAGGTAATTTCTAAGTCTGAGCAATATTGGTTTTGGCTTTGTGTGAATTAAGTTCCACCTCTCGAATGATATTTACTATCTGATCTAAGTTATAGAAATATATATACAAAATTAAAACAAATAACAAAAAATGGACAGAACATTTAATGAGGATGAGTGAAGAAAAGATACCTAAGAGGACCGTTCTATATAACCCAAGAGGAGCACGAGATATTGGCCGACCTCGCAGAAGATGGACTCCACTGATGACTTCGCCGGAACGGGCTGCATAGCCTAAACTGTGTACAAGAAGAAGAAGAAGAAGAAGAAGAAGAAGAAGAAGAGGAAGAAGAAGGGGAAGAAGAAGAAGAAGAAGAGGAGGAAGAGGAAGAAGATGAGAAAGAAGAGGAAGAAGAAGAACAACAACAAGAAGAAGATCTAATGTATAACATTTGCTTCTTCTGCTCTCCATGGCTGATTAAAACCAATGGAGAGCTGAAAGACAAAAAGCTGTTAAACAGTAAACGACAGATAGCGGAAATGTTAGTGTTTACTTCTTGGTTGTTGCTACGACACTGTCGCGCCGAAAGCTGCCCGCCCAGCTTGGGTCATTCTCAGCAGACATAAGAAAAATACGCATCGAGTTTCTTTAAAAATTGCGCATGCCGTATGCTGCATTATAATTGTGTAAAACACTTATATTCCACTGAAATTTAATACGAATAACTGTCAATTACGTATAAATGCACTACAAATAAATAAGGCTTTATTAACACGTTATATATGGGTCAATCCACGTCAAATCGAACACCCGTAAAACACAGGAGGTTCAAAAATGTTTTATGAATAATAGGCATAAAATAAGGAGACCAGTATTTTTTTTTATTTCCGTATTTTTAAATTACTTGCTTAGTTATGGCTATTATAAACTAAACAATTTCTGCGCGCACCGTAATACAGAATCACTTGTTATTCTAAGGCCATATAGAGTTCAGAGTTGGGGTTTGGTGCACTGGAAAGGTTAAATACCTATAACACTTTTAACAACTTTCGATCAATCATTATTACACATAAATTTTGGACTTTTTTTTTTAATGGTATATTTTGTAAAACCAAAAATAGAATTTAAATCGATGTGTTAAAAATCTTAAAAAAAAAAAAAAAAAAAAAAAAAAAAAAAAAAAAAAAAAAAAAAAACACGTATTCCCTGACATTTTATCTATAAAATAAGATGTTGAAAACTATGGAGCTTGCATTAGTGCATTTGCTACAATTTTTTTTTTCTGGAGGCCTGCAAGCGCTCACGGACCACATGAAGTAGTGATCCGTTTGTACAGCTGGATTCGCGGGTAACAAGCCAGGTGACTGCAGACAGCATGCGAATTGGTGAGTCAGTTATGCTACTCTGATAACTTCTTACTAAGGCAGTACAGTCCATACAGAAAAATGTTTCCACAATGTACCTTCTTTCTGATACTCCTGTGGCATTTGATACGTGCTTTTGAACTTTTGAATTTTTTTGAAAAAATCTTCTGATGTAAGCAGTTCTTTACTTTTAGCTTCTTCCTTCATGTACGTCCATACATTTGAAATAATTTCTCTACTCTGACTGTGTAATGTTTAGAACGTACAGGTAGCATAATTGATTTACGCTATGATCAATGTCTCACAAACTCACTATATTCACTCTTTATCGCAAAGATCTATGTCTTCAACTGCACGCTGCACTAAAAAGCACCTGTAAATTAGCAAGACTGTCTCAGATCATGCAGACATCACTAACTTTCCCCTCCCTCCCCATGTGCATGGTTTCATTCGCAGAATTATACAATATGAACTGATGAAACAGACAAAAGCTAGGGATTTGTCAACAGGACTTCCAGTCAGGGTCAGGGGCCAAGAACGATGGGTCCAGCTGTGCTTTAAAATTACACTCCATTCCTTTGTCAAAAACTGAAGCTTTAGTGAAACAATTTTCTTTCGAAGAAGGAGGTAAAGCTGTGTGTTGTATGGAAACATTAGTTTAAAATGCATATTTTAAAAACATTTTGTAGATGCTAATGGTGTACATATAATAGTGTCAGCTAGCAGTGGTCTCCTTACTGTACTGTTGTAACGTTCATGGAATCTCAAGCAGTAGACAGTTGCCGTAATGGAAGGTGGCAATTGTGTGAGGTTACTGTAGCCATCACCGCTGTCACGCGAATTCGCTACACTGATTTGCAAAGTTAATTACAACTGAACTATTAGACTCCATTCTGATTTTTTCTGATAATATTGAATGAGCTTCATTGTATTTGTAGTTTTTTTTCCAGATTTTTAAATGGTCGAGTTTATGTTGTTATCTAACTTTAAAACTTTAATCGTATAAAATATAATATTAATAATAATTAATAAAATTTTCTAATAAATACCTCACGAAATACTGCGATTTTTCTTTAATTTGCTTCATTACAATCGGAGCTATGATTGATCGAAGAGTGAGGAGCGCGCGATTTTTGGGACATTTCAAAAATTAATATCTGCCAAATTATTTGTTTTTATAAAACGAAGAAACACGGGTCAAATATATTTTGTTCCAAAACACCCCCCCCCCCCCAAAAAAAAAATTAACAAAATATGAGATGTCAAGGTCATTTTTTCCATATTTTGTTCGATTTGACGTGGAATTACTCATATAATGCTTATTGGTCTCGATGACAAATTCAAATTCTTTATACATTGCATTGAATTTTCTAATCATTTTCCCTGAAAATTCTCTAAGTGTTAATTTTTCTCAGAGAGCACTACGTTCTATAGTATCAAACTCGCTTTTAAACTCGTCAAAGACAGCGTATACCTTATCCTCTTTATTTCTTAGCTTATCAATTATTATTTAAGATAAAAAATATTTTGTTGCTTAACGACGCTGTCAATTGCCAGGATCACATCGGCGTCGCCGGTGTGCTGGAATTTTGTCCCGTAGGAGTTCTTTTACATGCCAGTAAATCTACTGACATGGAGCTGTCGTTTTTAAGCACACTTAAAACCATCGGTCTGGGCCGGATTTGAACCCGCGAGCTTGGAATCAGTAGGCCAGCGTGTAAACAACTGAGCCACCCGTCTCCACCAGAAACACTTGGGCTTCTCAAACAATGAAAGAATTATCAAAGTACATTGACGGTTTTTGACAGTATCCAACATGAAGTGAAAATCGGGGCAGTACATTAAATCATTGCGAAATACCTGTTTACATTCCAGTGCCAGACGGCATTATTGCAGATAATGCAATAATGCAATGGACGACAGAAAACGAGCTCGTCGTAAACAAGGACAAAACAGCACAAATGATATATAGAACAGGGGAAAGTATCGAAGAACGATATCATAAAGATAGACAATGAACAACTGAAAATAGTAAACAGATACAAATATCTAGGCATCACATTGCAAACAGCTACATCATTTAAACTCCACATACAGGAGAAAGCAACAGCGGCAATAACAGCAATATGTAACATTAAAACATCACATCATTGAAACTAGAAACAGCGATGAAACTGTTCGAAACGACAATAGCCACAATAGTCACATATTGGATAGAACTATACTGGGAGAAATTAAATATCAGTTACATGGATAAAGCAGAATCTGTGAAAGCAAGATACATAAAAAGGGCAATAGGAACCAGTAAATACGCACCAAACAGAATGATTAGTGCAATCGCCCGGGAAACCTACTTCCTGTAAGACATAAGGAATAAAATACCATTACCAAGTACAGAAGCGTTCAGGAAAGCAATAGCAAGAAAGAAAATTAAGGAGAAGGGGCTAAGTGGTGAATTCTTCGGAGCGGATACCATGATAAACAATGGAGAACAGCCAAACACAGACACGCCATAGGATTAGCAATTCACGGATTCCACCATCTACTGTGTACAACTCAGAAATTCCACCAAGCGAACGGTCAGTGTGTGTGCAAATCGTGTAAAAACAAGTGTGAACTCTACCACTGTAAACAGTGCGAAAAATGGACATGTTCGCTGGGTGAACTCATGAAGGATATCAGATAGACCAAAAAAAGGCTGTTTCGAGTGCAACTTTCACTTATTATTATGACGATATATCTTTCAGGCTTTCTGATAAATCAGTAGGATGTCACAAATTGAACATAATGGTACCAACAAACTCATATAAAATATCAGATATAAAGGAAGTGCAGTAGGCTTAAGCAAAGTAAAATATTTTAAGAGCCGCTTACTATGTGATAGCTTTGACATTCAATTCCCTTTGTATGTTCAGGACATAAAAACCGAATAATGACTTCCTATTTGAGAAAAGTATGCGCATTGGAAGATTGAAACACATAACAAGGAATATCTTGAAAATGGTTCGCTCCACAAAAACATGTAGGGGAAGGAAGGGTAAAGAGGCCAGGGAGGGAAAAGTGACCATTGCATGTTTGATGCCCTGAAGAGTGCTGCTACCGGACAGAAACCAGTCAATTTTGTAATAATAAAAGTCATTAGTGTTATCTGTGAGTTTGACAAAGCCTGTGCCGTTACTTTACAGTGGAGGCTTCTGTAATTTTCGGTCGTCTGATGTATGGGAAGTCACCTATATTATTCTCATTGCTTCACTTACTGCACAAATAATAGTCTTTTGCAATCTCACAGTTTGAACAACGTCTTTGGGCCTATAATATATGTTCCTCTTGTTTCTTTTGGTTTGATAGTTCTGACTGTGAACCATTAATCCTGAAATGGCGTCCAATGGGGTAAAGTGGCCACGCCACTTGTCGGGAAAAGTGGCCTCTTCAAATCCAGCTACTTTTCATGCTGGAGAGTTTCACATAAACCTTTTGCCTAAGACACAACATTTGAAAGAAAGGAAAACCAACCGCAAAAAAAGAAACGGCAGCCATAATTACTTCAAGCGCATATAAAGCGGAGCTGGCTGAAGTAAAAATAAACAAGATGAGCTTTCAATTAAAAAAAAAAAAAAAAAAAAAAAAAAAAAAGAATTTATATTTATTTATGCCAACAAACTTAATGCTGGTGTTTTTAAACACACAAGCTGTGTGTGGGCAATATTTTAAGAGGTGGAATCACGACTGAAAAATGCATGGCTACCTGAAAAGTTGACCATGGTAGCTTAGTGGTTAGAGCAGCCTCTCGATAAGCGGAACATCCGTGGTTCAAATCCCAGCTGTGGCATTGCATTTTTCAGTCCTGATTCCACCTCTTAAAAAATGAAGTTCAAAGAAAAAGAATCCAGAACGGCCAAAACAGAATTTAAGGAACCACGAAATACAATTAAAAAATAAAAATGGAGTCAAAAACTAAGAGGGTTTGTGCTAGAAAGAAACTGTTTAAAGATGAAGATGAATAACAATTGTATGATGATGAAGATAATCACAGTCCACTTTTACTGCAATGAAGTATTTTAAAGGTCTAAAGAAAACGAACGGTATAATCTATGGAATATTAACAGCAAATGTGACGTTAAAACTTACAAGAAGATTTTAAACAAATTTCAACTCTGGGCACAATCCAATCAAATGCAGATAAATCCAAGTAAATGCAAACCAATTATATTTTCAAGGGCAAGAACAGAAGAAAATGCGGCGTACAAATTAGGAAATAAGAAATACCCAGGGTAAATAGCACTAGCCCACCCCGCCCAACCCACCCACACCGGCCAGCCCATCCAAAATGCTCGAAATGTAAACGTTGGGCTCATGAATGTGATGGTTATGAAGATAATGATTTAAATTGTGAATTTCGTAAATGACAACATAGTTTTCATTAGTCGAGTTGTTACGACTAAAATCCTAATTCTGGCCAAATTTGTAATTTTTATTATTATTTGTTTAAGAATGAGTAATTGCAAAATAAAAATTACAAATATATGCATTTATTTTTGTGCTAATGGCCTACACCAAAAAATGGTACTTCAACCCACTACGTGTGGTAGGGAAAAGTGGACACGATGCAGAGGTCTAGAAATGTGCTCTCAAACACTATATATTTTATTTTCTTAAATCTAGATATATAGAACTATGCTCTAAAATATACAGATTGAAAATGTGCATGCTGCCAGCTTTGATATGTAACCATGGGTCGGTGTAAATTAAATTTCTCTTAGAGTGGCCACTTTACCCCACCTTCCCCTATTTGACATATTGTACGTTTTAATGAGATCTAAATTTTTGGGCAGTAAGATTTTGTCTACCTCTTACGCTTTTCCAGTGACTCAAAAATCATCCAGAATGAAAATGACTTCCTAGAACATTCCCAGAAAATTCAATATATACATTTCATTTGGCATGAAATCATCTTAAAATGTACTCTTTTAATCAAAATTGTTGTTTTTGATGAGTACATCACATTTTCGAAAAAATAATCAATGTAAAGGGTAGCTGACGGTTGGGAGATTTTCTTGAAAATCTTCGTGACGCATCTTAGAAGGTGCTTAATCTAAACACAGGATTTGGGATTTTACAGACTTTTCGATCGTGAGTTATGCTGTTCACAGACAGAGACACGCGCACACGCCCGCACTCACACACACACACACACACACACACACACACACACACACACACACACACACACACACACACACACATCCATATGTTTTTAATTTTTTTTTCAGAGAGCCACAAAACATGTATTTCCTGTGAAATCTCAGTACCTATCGAATTTTTGGATGGAGTAAAATAGTTCCCCTACTTATATGTAATAGAGAAAGTAAAACTAAGTAGAAAGTAAGTTTTTTCACTCTTTGTTTATGTGTTATTTTTATAGGATAAGTAGCCTTTTCAAAAGATAAGTAAAAAGTACTAATTGTCTAATAATATATTACTCAATTCACAACTATTTCAGTATATTTTGCATGCTGTAATAATTTTCATTTAGCGGTTGAAAATGTAAAAAGTATTAGGAGAAGAAAAATCAATAAAGCATGATATGAAGTAATGCATATAGACAAAATATTGCAGATTTCATTAGGGTAATGAGAATAAGTTGGCTTGAACATGTTAGGAGAATGGACGATCAAAGGCTAATGAAAGGAATGTGATTGCAAACCCTTGGGAAACAGAGCAGCTTGTAGATCGAATATCCGTTGGAAATTTGATGTTATGAACGATTTGAGAAAATTAGAAATATCAAACTGGGCAATGAGCATACAGAACAGAAATGTCTGGAAAAGAGTTGTTGAGAAGGCCAAGACGTTCAACTTTGAAGTCGTGGGGACTTGAGAAGTAGAAGAAGAAGAAATATCGGATATATTACAATTTGTTTTGATCTTTTCATGACATAATCCTCTATTGTTTTTTACCTCGACGTTTTAAATTTTCTAACCTAAATGTTTAAACATTTCTGAGGACTCCCAAACAACCCGTGCGTCCCCATAAAGAAATCCTGGATCCTCCCTTGGTGACATGTGATCATTTTTTGTGAGTATTTGGGAAAAGAAAGAAACTTACCAACATTTGTAACGTAAGCCACGACAGTTGTATACTGTAGCGGATCCCGTACGTTGTATTCTGTTGTTTGTATCGCAGCATTCCTCAGATAAATGTGTGTAGGTATACAGTTAGAGAAGGTCAAGGTTTAAATATAGGTTGCGTTCCCATTTCCTTTTAAAACTCTCAAGTCACATGTTAAGAGCAAAGTGGCTGACAAAAGCAACATTTTCTGAAACTTTTACCAATTGCTTAGTGGTTAAATGCTACTTAAAACGAACTTTTGGAGAAAAGCTAAACATTAAGTATACAAACAGCACATTTAAAACCTTAATTTTCAGATCTATCTTCGTTATTATTACTTTCTCTACTGGTAAATAGAAGATTGGTATTCCACCCAAAAATGCTATGTCGAAATTATATTGCACCGGAAATATATGTTTTGAGACACCCTGAATAATAATTTAAAAAAAAGAACATTTTTAGGAAAGGGTCCGCATGTGAGTATATGTCAGTCTGTGGACAGCATAACTCAAAAAGGAAAAGTCGGTTAAAAATCAAAGCTGGTATTTAAGTTTAATGTCTTTCAAGGACGCGACATGAAGATTTTAAAGAAAATGACCCCACCCTAAACTACCCTTTACATGGAAAAATTTTCGAAAATTTTTATTTTCTTGAAAATGGCTCTAACGATTTTGATTAAAATGACATATACTTAAGATATTTGTATGATAAATGAACTGTATATTTTGAATGTTATGGCTATAGCCTATGTACCTAGTCCTGTTTGTTCTGGATGACTTTTGAATAGCTCGTAAACCGTAAGAGATAGACAAAATCTTCTATAGAAAAAAAATGTAGATCTTGCTAAAATAAACAATTTGTCTTTTTTTTTTTTTTTTTTTTTTTGTAGAGTGAACCACTTCGGAGATATTCCTTTTTATTTGTGTAATTTTCGGAAAACTTAAAACTTTCGTGAAACAGAACATCGTTGTTCAGTTTTCATATGTCAAGTGTACAAAGAGAAGAGAACGGAATCTCAAAGCTTTAAAAGATTTGACTATCGCACAAAGCCTACTGTATTCTAACATTTCCCTTGCAGCAGTAAGATAATTTGTAAAAATGTTTATCTCAATTAACACGAAGAAGATATACGAATAAGAGTTTGTAAGAATGGTTAGTACAAGAGTGCAGAAAGCCATGTGAGTGCAACACATCACATTTTTTTTTTTTTAAGTAATATTTAAAACTCGATCGCCTCCGCAGCGCAGTTGGTAGGCCGCTTGCCTCTGGCGCGGAGGACCCGGGTTCGATCCCCGGTACCATCATGGGGATTTTGTCCCCTCTGGGAGACCTGGCACGGAGTGCACTCAGCCTCGTTAGGTCCCGGGGGGGACCAATTGAGGAGCTACTTGACGGAGAAGTAGCGGCCCCAGAAGACCGCATAACTGGCCCGGAGGTTTCGGGGCGCTGACCACGTCCCACCCTCCAGTACTGCACCTCACCAATGACGCCTGTAGTGAGCAGAGGTGGGGGACTGTCGCGCCGGGGTTTAAAAAAATAGTATTTAAAAGTAATATGTAAACGTTTTTTTTATTGTTTCAGTTGTATGGCCCCCTTTAACTTCTTTGGTCACCAGAGGCTTTGACTTGAGGAACAACTAATGGTGTTACTACTCGTTGAACTGTAGAGTTTCTTAAGGTTCATTTATAACATTAAACACACCTACATTCGCTCCTACATTCATACTTTCAGACTTTTTGGGGGATAGGGAATAATTATTTTGATTATAGAAAAATTCCAAATCGAACCCGTGACGGGTTGCGTTGAGAAGCCAGATCGCTGACCATTCGACCATACTAGTAGGTGTAGGCAGTCTTATTTAAAAGTGCGTATCATTCTGCTCATGATATGTAGCACGAACTTTTTCTAACACTTTAAGGCTCCTTTAACTCCTCTAATTTAAAAGGTGTCCTAAGCGATTTTAACTTTCCTAACTATATAGGCACAAATGTTTATTTTTCAAATTATTCATTTCAGTCCAGTGAAATAAAAGGAAAGTGGTGTGCCATTTTCTCTTAATTTGGATGTTAGACTTCTATACCAAATGTTTATACTTACTGGTATAAGCATGTATGGTACCTAACGTTCTACAACTTTGAAAAGCTCAAAGAAAGAAAAGGAAAACAAAGAGCGAAGATGAATGGGAAAGAAAGAAAGAGAGTGAGAGAGAGAAAGGGAGGAAATGAGGAAGGGGTAAAGGGAGGGAGGAGGGGAGTAGTGGAGGAGGAAAGGTGGGAAGGACGGAAGGAGGGAGGGAAAGAGGGAAGGAGAGAAGAATGGAAGGAGGGAAGGAAGGGAAAACGTAAAGGTTCTAATAAACATTGAACAAAACTGTCTTAATTCTTTTTAAAAGTGAAAGTTATGATATTTTTCAAGAATAGAATAGATTTATTAACTTCCCCTTCGACCAGGCAAAAAAAAAAAAAAAAAAAAAAAAAGAAGAAGAAGAAGAAGAAAAAATACAATGTTTGCAGACAAATCCGAGCATCGCAGCTGTCGATCAGCCAAATTATAGTTGAAGTTAGCTGGTATTCCTTTTCACAGCAACACTTTTTAATTTCTTTTTAGAAAATGGGAAAAATAGAGTTTGGGAAAAACAACACTTTCGGATTTTCCTCCCATTTCAGTAAATATGGTTTTCGGTTGTGAATGTGACTGGTTAATTCGAATTACATAAACTATACGAATTGTATTTATATCTAATATGTAAGTGCAGCAGTTTTTTTCTTTATACATCAATTTGTGTTTCAGTGTTGTAGAATTTATTTTTTCCTTCTACTTGGCCTCACTGTGGCCGAGTGGTCAGACCAGCGATGTCCAACCTTGTCTCTTTGGAGACGCTTACGTGATTAGCTGTTGTTCCTTCAATCGGAGGGTGTGTCAGCTTTTGCCTGTGGCATGTATAACTCAAACCAGACAGTCAGTATCCAGTGGCGGACACAAACAGCCGATTCCATGGCAGTTTCTAAGTCATACCTTGAATTTGTTGGGAATATCCTCAGAAGACCTCTTAAATCTGGATGATTTTTGCATAAGTAGTAAACAGTAACAGACAGACAAAAGTCTACTAAATACAAAACGTGGATCTCGTTAAAAAACACAATTTATGTCAAATACTTCATTTTTCTTTTGAGTGAACCATTTCCGAGATAGTCTTTATTATTTGTCTGAATTTGCCAATAATTATCCTTTTCTCAAATAGGAATATATTATTCGCTTTTTTACCTCTTGGCCGTACAAAGGGAATGGAATTTCAAAGACAACGCATAGTAACAGCCCTTAAAACATTTTACTATCACTTAAAGCCTCCTGTATTCCCGTATTCCGCTTGCACGTACAAGAAAATTAGCAATAATTTCTGAAAATGCTTAGGTCGATTAATATAAAGTAAAGAACTAAGCATTTGCAAGAATTGTGTGTATAAGAGTGAGTATAGGTCTACATAAATTTGAGAACAGTTTCTCCAAATTGAACTATATTAAAAGTCTGTATCGCAATAGTTTACGCGACGATCACTTGGTGGATCTTCTAAGCCACTTCGACTTCGTCGCCAAACACTGATAGACAGAATAAACATAAGCAGTACCAAAGAACTCGCTAAATGAATAGATGTTTAGTGTTAAGAGTGGCACAGTCCGCATAAACTGGAAGGAGGTAAATCCAACCTCTCCTCTTTTGCAAATGTTGGACATCGCTGAGTTAGACCATTCGCCTCTCACTAAAGCGGCCCGGGTTCGATCCCAGGAGGCCACGAGTGGGATTAGTCGTGGACAAAGTGAATCAGGAGTGGGTTTCCTCCACCTAAAAATTGGATACCAAGTTTTCACCGGAAATACAGTTTTGAGGTTCCGAATCCAAAAATTCATTTTTACATAGACGGTCCGTGTGTGAGCGCGCGTGCGCGTGTCTATGAACTGCGTAACTCAAAAACATCAGTTAAACACCAAATTTCAGCATCTTCCAAGGATGTGACAAGAAGATTTTCAGGAAAATCCTCACCCCAAACTACTCCATACATGGGAACACGTTAAAAAAATTTAGATTTTCTCAAAAAGGGTATAAAAATTTTGATTGAACAATCATGTATTTATGACATTTTCATGGAACGTTAAATATGTGTCTTGAATTTTTCGGGAATAGCCTCTGAAGTCTTCTTCTTAACGAAAACTTTAGCATAGCTGGTAAAATGTAAGAGATAGGCATCTTAATGTATATTTAAATAGATCTTGTTAAAACACACAGTTTGCGAAAACATTTTGTGGAGCTAACCATTTCCGAGATATTGCTTGTTATTGGTTTGAACTTTCCAACACATATAATTTTCTCAAATTCTAGTCATGCAAATAGAATGGAATTTCAAAGCGGCCTCTCTTAAAGATTTCACTATTGCTGCTGTATTCCCTATTCCCATTGTACCTACAAGAAAATATAAAAGAACTTCTAAAATGTTTATTTCTATTAACATGAAACAGCTAGAAGAATAAGCTTTTTAGGGAATAGTTCATTGAAGAATTCCTGGAGAATTGAATAAGAAATTTATTTTTGCCCTTATATCACCTATATAGTCCCTTTTACTTCTATGGTAATCTGAGCTTTGACTCCAGCAACAACTAGTTGACTGAACGTTCCTTAATGTTGGTTTTAATCATTTTTAACATTAAACACACTTTCTTTCACTCCTACATGCCTGTCTCCAGACTCTGTGGTATGTAGGAAAGATTGTAACTAGAGGCCGGAGGCGTGTGCGTTGTTCCATAGGCATACTGCACATGGACTTTACTGCTATCGCTCGCGCATGTAAACAACTGCAGGTAAGTACAACCTGAACATGAAAACCGGCTCATTGCAGCACAACCTACCTTCTGGAATTGCTCTTTAACGTTTATACATAATGTTATTTATTAACTATAGTATCGTCACAAAATGCATTACACTGGGTTACAATGTACATTCTTAAATGTGAAATTTCGACACAGCGAAAGTCAGAAATCCTGTTTACTCTGGATGACTTTTGAATAACTCGTAAACCGTAAGAGACAGACAAAATCCTACTGTACAAAAAATGTAGATCTCGCTAAAACACACAATTTATGTCTGAATAAATTTTTTTGTAGAGTGAACCATTTTGGAAATATTCTCCTTTATTTGTGTAAGTTTTGTAGAACTTAAGCATCTGTCAAACGTAACATCGCTATTAAATTTTTTATGTTAGCCGTGCAAAGAGAATGGAATTTGACAGCTTTAAAAGATTTGACTATCGCTCATTGCCTACTGCATTCCCATATTTGCGTTGCACGTGCAAGAAAACAAGCAATAAGATAATTTCTGTAACTGTTTATCTCAATTTACACGAAGAAGATAGCAAAATAATAGTTTGTAAGAATGGTTAGTACAGGAGTAGAGAAAGTCATGTGAGTGCAACACATCAGATTTTGTTTTTATTATTAACAAATTACAACTAAGCAAGAGCTTATCTAGTAACAGTTCCTTCATAAATAAGTTCACAATGTATAGGCGAGTCTTCCACTGAAGGCCCCCAAAGTTTACACTAATCCTTGCGGTCACACGTTATCTGGCTTTATTCTTTTCAATCTTTGAACTACATACTTACTAAGCTCTTTCAACATCTCTTTTTTCATAGGGCTGCACTCTTAAACAATGTTTCGTTGCGATCTTTTTTATTTCTTCTGTAACACTGGCGATATCGAGATCCTTATGTATGTCATCATTGCGAACATACCATGGTGCATTAAGTATTGTTCTGAAAACTTTATTTTGAAAAGTCTGTATATGTTTTATATTGGTCAATTTAGAACAGCCCCAAAGCTGTATCCCATAGGTCCAGACTGCCTTTAACACCTGCTTGTATATTAATAGCTTATTGTATATGCCAAGTTCAGAACTTCTCCTAATAAGCCAATAAAATGTCTTATACCTATTTGATATTTAACTCTTTTCTTTTAGTTTCTATATGCGTTCTCCAATTTAAATTTGAGTCTAGTGTCATTCCTAGGTACTTCACTGTTTGTGCTTGAGGAATAGTTTGATTATTTATTTTTATTGGCAGTATCTTAGTTTTCTTATTCGTAAAGTTGATATGTACGGATTTAGACTTATTTAATATTATACGCCATTTCTTCGTCCACTCGTTAACTTTATTGGCAGCTCTCTGTAATTTATGTATAGATTCCTCTATTGCATGTCCTACTGCCATTGTTCCTGTATCGTCATCGAAGGTAGCCATAGTTGTACCATCTTGGAATGGAATATCCCTAGTAAATATAAGGTAAAGTATTGGCCCAAAGAAGCTTCCTTGAGGTACTCCAGCAGCTATGTTCTTTAATCCAGAGTATTCATTTCCATATTTAACTCGGAAATATCTCCCTTCAATATAGGACGGCAATATTTGGTAAAAGTGGTCAGGTAGATCTGATTGGAGCTTAAAAATTAAACCTTTTTACCAGACGTTATCAAAAGCTTTGGCTACGCCTAGAAATACTCCAGAACAAATTTTCTTTTCCTCTAACGTTCTTTCTATGACATCGGCTATACGATGCACTTGATCAGTTGTTGAATGTTTATTTTTAAATCCAAGCAGATGTTCTGGAATTAATTTAGTTTCCTCTATTCCAGGTTTTAGTTGCTTTAAGAATAACTTTTCAAATAGCTTAGATAGTTGCGATAGGAGTGAAATCGGTCTGTATGATTCCTTTCCAGTAGGATTTTTTCCAGGTTTAAGGATCATGAGTACTTCTGCTACCTTCCATTGACTTGGGATATATTTAAGTCTTAATGCAGTATTTATCATATGTAATAGCTTGATAAGAGCTTTTTGTGGTAATTATTTAAGAACGTATCTGGCGATTAAATCATATCCTGGTGCTTTTTTTTTTTTTTTTCTTTTTTTTTTTTTTTTTTTTTTTTTTTCCCCATTTATACTCCGATGTATTTCACGTTTTAGTTCTTTGAGGGTTGCACGCCTAAGTTCTTTACCTTCCCTTTTCTTACCATGTTTTATGTCCTCTTCAGATGTTTGTCTAGATAAAGGTTGAAAAATGTCTTCTAGATAGTTGGCAAATAGGTCTGTTTTATCCTTATCGCTCCTTGCCCATGTTCCATCTCCTTTTTTATTGGTGGATTTTGATTTATAGGTATTTTAATACTCCTTGTTGCCTTCCATATAGAGTAATCAGTATCTTTATCTGCTGTTAGTCCTTTCATATAGATAGTAAATGATTTTTTATACTACTGATCAAATTCTTTAACTTATTACAGATTGATTTGATCGCTTTTTATCTTCTGGTGCCCGTGTTTTCTGCCACATTTTGCACAGCTTTCTTTTTTTACTAATTAACTCCCTCACTTCCATTGGATAGGAGATATCATTTACATTATTCCTACTTTTTCTGGAGTATGGTTCCATGCTGCTTGTTGAATATTAGTAACAAAGAGATCTATCTCTGCTTCCAACTGTTGCGGTGTTTTTAAAGGAACATTAACCCTTAACCGGCGTGGCCAGAAATTTTTACATTCAATGCGTTGCGGAGTCCCTGGGACTCCGAAATAAAAATTGTTGTTATTCCAATGTTACATATACATTTATTTATTTTTGGATGTATAATTAACTAAAAGCATGTAAATAAATAAACTTTTATTTATAACAGAATGAAATACAAACCAAACACAAAAAGGATATGAAACCAATTTTTTGGAACAAAAATTAACTGTGTTTCTTTGATTTTTATATTGAGAAACAAAAACTGATAAATGAGTTCTTTTCTTACCGAAAATATGTTTGGTACCGTCTAAAATACAAAAAATAAAAACACATGAACTTCTAAAATACAATAATAAAAAACTGACAATGCTTCAAGAAAAAACAACACAATGTTTAGGACTCTACATTTTCAGTACATTCAACATAGATTTTTTTAGAACACTGCATACAAATTGGTCTTCTGCATTGAACACATAAATAAGCAGTCTTTCTCTTCAATTTTGGGTTACATGTAGAACAATATTTCCTCTGATTTCTAGGAAGTTCGTCTTGTGCATCAGCTGGTGCCGCAGGTGCTATCTTCAAAATTCTGAAGATGCCACTTTTTAGCTCTCTTGATAAGTTTGTTTTCTGAGCTCTTTCCTGAAGAAGCGGTTCATACAGTTGTTTGGCCAATAATTTCAAAAAATGTATTCTTTGTAGCTTTTCTGAGTTGACACATGACTGATGGATGATGTATGCATTTATTGAAGACATATCCACGGGTCTGTAAATCAGAGCCATAGGCCAGGGTTGTGTTCTTCTACTGGATGAATATTTACTGGTTTTTTCATCTACAGCATCTACTCCAGATTTTGTGTTATTATAAAATGCATTAATCTCAGGCAGACCATCAACATCGTCTTTGGAGTGATGCATCGATGAAATCAGTATAACAGCTTTGTTTTTCTTTGGCACTCTGGAAATCAATGTTTTATTACTTGTAAAACCGTACAGTGTGGAACTCACTGGTCTTGATTTGGAATCTATCTTGGCTTGAAAACTCTGAGTCACATTCCTCAATCCATCTTTGAACAGTTTCATCAAAGGTAGGATCCGTAAGTCTAATTCGTTTAGGATTCGCGGACATAGTCGCGGTGTTGGAAGTGTTACACTAAGCGCGTCGCGGAGTCCAACAGACTCTCAGGTTCACTCTTTGCATACTGGCATTGTTGACAGACAGTTGGCGACTGAGCGCATAACAGTTCTCCCTACCGTGGGAAGGTACTGAATAGCACGCGCCATCTGGTGGAAAAACACTGACGTTATTAAATCATTTATTTTTGCCAGAGTCCCAGGGACTCCGCAACGCCAGTTAAGGGTTAAGTTCAATAGTTCCCTGTAATTCATTTTTAACCCTTCCCGATTTGTTTTATTATTAGTTAGTCTTGGGGGTTATCCTTTGTTATTATAGTATCACTTACTGTTAATATAATAGGGGAATGATCCGAAAAATGTCATAATGCTCATTTACGTGCACATAATTCTTAGATACACTCTTCGTTATGAAAAAGTCAATTAAATCTGGTGTTTTGTTTTCATCTGTCAGCCAATATGTAGGTTTTCCAGGTGAATGGAATTGGCACTTTGCTTTAATGGCTGCCCTATACAGCTCCCTAACTTTGGTAGTGGTTGTTCTTGATCCCCAATAAGAATGTTTGGCGCTGTAATCATCTCCGATAATACAGTTATTACCTAGAGTCTTAAAGAGATTAATACACTCCTCTACTTTTAGGTTATACCATAGCGGATAGAAGAGATAGTGTAAGCTCTTCGGGAGTTACTATGGTTCGCTCGCAAGATGGCACTGGTGTCGCGGTCGCTTTACTTTAGTTCACGAATGCATGGTGAAAATGGGTTTCATATTATCAGTTAGCATTTTAAATACCTAAAATCGTAAGCAGGAATATTGGAAATACTGTTTTGAAACATCGTCTTTCCTTGACACTTAATATAGGTTGCTATTTTACAATAATGGGTATTATTATAATTAACGAAGAACAGTGGGAAATATCTGCTTACATGATTTTACGCTGAAAAATTAAACCATAATGCAAATTATGTATTTTTTAAGCATTGTATCTAGAACCAGCTTTTGTTTTTTACTTAAATAATTTAAATTGCGTTTATGTTCGCAACAATTAGTAGCGAATTTCTTTTCTACTATTTTTAATTTAGCCCTCTCTTTAGATAGCAGGATTTTAGTTCTAACTAAATTTCTATTGAGGTTTCTAATTCTTTTCTTCAGTGTAGCAATTTCATTATTGACACTTGTGTTTGTGACCTTGGAGGAATTAGAACTGTTTTCTGTGAATTCCTCATTGTTGAAGGACGGTGCGCTTGAATTAACTGGTTGACTGGATCCTGCATCTGGTAATTTACTGATTGTTGAATATTGCTTTTTCAGTCATTTTTTGTCTCTGTTTTGTGGAGACTTTCGGGATTTATGCACTGTAGTTAAGTACCTGGGTAAATTAGGAAATATACAGGGAATTGCCCCTGGCTTTAACCGCCATTTAATTCTAGGGATTTCAACTAGTTTTCCATGCACAACGAATGAATCAACTTTCACTAAAAAGTCCTCTGGAAAATGTTTGTCACAAATACTAGATTTAACAGATAATTTAGTGTCTTTCCTAGGAATAGACTTTTCCCATTTGTAAAACAGATTTTTATCTTTAGGAGGAGTAAAAAACTGTCTAGCTTCTGAGCAGTTTGTGTATCCTGAACGACACCCGGGTACAAAACAAGTTGGCATTTTTAATCAATTATTGATGTTGCTTGAAACTTACGTTTTGAAGAACACACACATTTATGCACAAAATTAGAAGCAATTTCACAAGTTATGTACCTAATTACTCACAACACACAACGCATACGTATAAAATTGTCTGTACTTCCGAATCACATACTAGGCAGTTCGGTCGCATTTTAAGGCGACTGCGATCGCCACGCCGCAGTTTCGGTCAGTTGCCACGGGACCACGGATCATGCAGTGAACTAGCGGGAGAGCTCACACTTTCTCTTCTATCCGCTATGGTTATACCTTGGGGGACAATATAGTGCAGAGACATTAAAAGACTTAGTTTTAACTTGGATAGTGATAGTTATCACTTGCATTTCATCGATTTCTATTTTACTTTCTTCGTTGTGTTTAATGTAGTTTTCAATTATTACTGCAGAGCCTCCTCCTGCTTCATCAGATGGATGGTCTGAGCCGTAGATGTCATATCCTCTTATTCTAACATATGATTGTTTAGCCAAATGCGTTTCGGATATTGAGAGACACTGGGAGTGAAAGGGTAGATTGAGACTGAAAACTTGAATGCCATGACCAGGATTTGAACCACGGAACTACCGGTTATCGTCCGGCTGCTTTAATCACTAAGCTATCATGGCCAACGTGCCGATATGACATTACTCGTATTATTCCCGGTAAACCACACAAGGAGATCTCAATTTACTCTGAGATAACACCTTAATGGCGACTTACAACGTGTAAGTATCTAAGTCCCGGACTTCTAGTTTAACCAACTATAAGCTCAATCAATGTAAGTAATGTAATGTAATGTTTTTTTCACACAATAGCCGTGTGTAGGACATGATTGCAAAGGGTAGAGTGAGACTGAAACATTGAATGCCATGACGGGATGCGAGTGAGTTGGAGAATTTAATGTCATTCAGCACGTTGGCCATGATAGCTTAGTGGTTAGAGCAGCCGGACGGTATCCGGTAGATCTGTGGTTCAAATCCCGGTCATGGCATAGATGACGACGCACCTTTCCTCCATCTCTGTGTGCTGCTCCGCCATCTGATGGCCCACGCACGACAAACGGCGCAGAAACATTAAATTCGTTCTACAATAGTCAATGCTACTCTCCAAAACCAATATTTATTAGACATTAGATGTTCTGAAGGATATGTAAACTCTTGCCAAAATGAAAATTTATTTTTTCAATACTGGAAAATATGTCCAGAAAAAAGCAACGATTGACGAATATATATAAAGTCAACAGAACTACGCTATTGAAGTACCTATAGACAGTTGAAATGCAATTCCAAGCAAAACAAATTTAAGAAACTGACAATGTATCAAAGTTTTTACACCACGTTTTTAATCAAGCCGTAGACAGTCCTAAACCTATGAAATTGTGAAGGAAAATTGTTGTTGTCTGTTTGTTTACCCCTGAATCAATATAAGTTGGAATGTAAAATGTTGTAGTGGTACCACATTTTGCACACGGGTTCACAAACTACTCAGAATGCTTCGCAAACGGGCGGTACATTTCTTCGCAAACGTGCCACATTTCTTGTTTCCTTTTGCTATCGAGCTTCCCTGGACAAAGTCACGTAACATTAAATTGCAACCAGATTCATTCGAATTGAAATAAAAAGACATTACAGCATTGTTCACACAATGTTTGCGCGACAGTTAGTGAAACAATAAACCATTTATATACATTCGTCAGGAAGCTAGAGACTCCAAATATTCCAAATATTTGACAATTACTTTTGTCGGCGAAACGGTTCTTTACATACACTAGTTGTATTGTACGTATTTGTTACACTCATCATGTAGAATCGCTGGTTAATGTATGTTATTTATTTTGTTGTTTAACGACGCTGTCAATTGCCAGGATCACATCAGCGTCGCCGGTGTGCCGGAATTTTGTCCCGCAGGAGTTCTTTTACTTGCCAGTAAATCTACTGACATGGAGCTGTCGTTTTTAAGCACACTTAAAAACCATCGGTGTGGGCCGGATTTGAACCCGCGACCTTGGGAACAGTAGGCCAGCGTCTAACCAACTGAGCCACCCAGACCGACAAGGTTAATGTATGACCGAAGCTGTTCCTTCAACTCAGTATGGCAGTTTAACCAAAATAAGAAATAATGAGAAAGTTTCCTGTAAAAACTAGTCTGAGTTTGGGACACTATACAACATCCAGCCTTAGATCCGCCCCTTGTATCACTCCGCGATAACCTAATGTTATCTCCTGCGACTAACACAAAACAAACACCACGTGGACTCACACCTCGTATTTATGTTGCAACAGGACAATATTTACTCAGGAATTTTAGAAATATCGCGTTACATTTAAGTAGTCTTTACCAGGGCTATCGTACATCTTGAAAACTCACAGATAATCGCCGATATTTAAGGTACTATATTTTATGGTGTGCTTTGGTTTTGGCGTATTCCGAGTTCGTTGTTGATGGCTTGTGTTTACATCAAGTGCGGATCTAACAGCGGAGTGATTATAGTCTTTGCGCGCATTCTTGGGAGATACTGAACTTAAATACCAACTTCGGTATTTTACCGACTTTTGGGTTTTGAGTTATGCTGATCACATCCACACTCACACATACACAGCGTTTCTTTTTCGGATTCAGAGACCTGAAATCGTGTCTTCCCATTAACATTTCGGTATCAAATTGTTGTATGGGATGTGATACTACTTCTACTTACTATAGGCATGTAACAGAGAAATTGAACATATAAATACCGATATAATTGGCACTCTTATGCACTTTAACTTGTTCATTTTTGAGTTTTAGCATACGTACAGCTCATTCATGAGATCATTTACTAAACATAGCCACTCTCCAGCCAGAAATGAAAGGGTGTCAGTATGTCGGAATGGAATGCTTAGCGACAAACCCCGTTAGGAATTAGAGAGGGTAGTTGTCATAGCAGGGGAGGGGATGATTATAAAGCTGTGCAACAAACACTCTTAGACTCATTTAGACGACGGAATTCCCAGTTACTTCATTGCATCTCCAAGTGGTTATTAACAGGTAAGAGTTCACCTTTTATCATTTTATCTATAAACAATATATTCATTTATGGGTATGTTTACCATTTGACATGTAAATTATCTAAAAATGTCAATTAAAATCCTAAGCCCTTAGGATTCTTAGAATCTAAAATTGCACATGTCATTACCGTAAAACATTTATAGTTAGGTATGCTACCTACAAGTTTATATTCGTTAGGTTTTACAAGTACTCTTGTGTTTTATTTCTCATGGAACTTTTTTCACATCGCAGTGTTTATCTAAATATGAAAACTTTGCAGAAAATATGCGGAAGTAAACAGACTTAAGCAGACGAAAAGATTTAGAATTTTAATTAACTTTTATAGGATATCTATATTGATCTCATCTCCTTACCTTGCTCATTACTAGAGCTCAGAGTTTTAGGTAAATATATTTTGTTTGCGTGCTAATACGAACTTGGAACTGAGTTTAATATTCTGAATATTCACTTCAGAGGAAACATTTTAAGTTTTATTGCACATAAAGGTGCATATTTTCTGATTTTAATGTAAGTAAACATATTTGGATATTCACATAAATTACCCAAAAATTGCATAAAGAAAACTTTTTAAAATAATTTTCGCATATTTACACAGTCACATAAAAGTAGCAGCAGAATTATTTTTAACAAGTCACCATCAAATATTTTAATGCACAATTACATAGGCCAGATGTAGTGTTATTTATTAATGGACTAACTGATATGTCAGCTATCAGTTGGTTGGAAGATAAGAACGGGAATTCATCCACTGTCATGTGCTTGATTAGGCGTCTGTTATCACTAGGGTGCGGATTTTGCATATTTGCATGTTTTTCTTCTTGGACTTGATTGTATGCAGACAAAGGATAAACGCATTTCTCATTGTTTGGATTTAGTGTGCAGAATTTTATTGTGCATATTTATAGTATGATGTATTTGTGCTTTTAGAGCATATGTTTACATATTTTACAAACTTAATGCGGAAATAAATATTTTATTAGGCAAAATATTAATCTGCGATAGTTTAACAACACACTCTTTCGTTATCTAAGCCGGCAATGTCTACAATGAACACAGACTGCATTGTTAAGAATGCACGCACACTTTTATCTGTCACTATCACACGCCAACAGCATTCCGTTTCAACAATCGAGTTGATTTAAAGCGGCTACGAGTAGCTTTCCAAACATTTATTCAGTCAGTGTATAACGTCCATGGCGGCTGGTGAGTCGGGTCGAGATGCCCAAATTGTTGTTGTAGTGTTTAACGCCCGCTTTTACTACTACTACGGCACCGCAGGCGGTGACACTGATGATACATGGAATGAAGATGCAGCACCGGTGGAATGAGATGGCGGGGGAAACCGGAGCACCCGGAGAAAACCCGCCCTGACGCCGCTTCGTCCACCACGAATACCACATGCGGGTCCCTGGGATCGAACCCGGGCCGCCTAGGTGGTAGGCGAGCGCGCTAACCGCTCGGCCATGGCGCCGCCAAGAGAGAGAGATGCCCAAAGACAAAAGTCTTAGGACTTCTGAAAACCTAGGTTGAAGGAGAGAAGATTTTGATATTTGATGGAAAATGTATAGTTTGTCAAGCTTGTTCAAAGAAGGTGAGCATTTACACAATTTAAAAGATTTATTCACAAATGTATACACTTTCTCTACCCCAAACCTTAAGGTCTGTATAGAATAGAAAGTATAGCATTCGTCCAAAATTCCATATCAAGATTTTAGTGGATAGGTATACGCGTCTTAAGGTACCCTAATTCCAAAACAAGTATTTTAGAAACGTTCATTGTTTAAATTAACGTCCTCCAACTTAATGTCATATCGGACGGTGAATGAATGAAACAGGTGAAATCGTGCTCAAATGAGCCCGAGGTCCACAGAGCTTTAAGTTACCCGACATTCGTCTTCTTAGGATAAGGGAAAACTTTGGAAAGAAACCTTACCCCGATAACTTACCCTAAGCGAGATTCGAACTCGCGACCTCTTGAACGTGGGGCAGACACGCTAACCATCACGCTACCCATGCGGACAGAAACGTTTATACACCTTTGTTACACAGTAGCTCAAAAACAAAAAGTCACCGAAATATCAAATAATATTTACAGTATTAACTTTGATATCGCGGAAGATTCATGCTAATAAAATTCCTTACACCAAAACTTTGTTTACATCTAAAAAACTGCGGTAGTTTACTCAAAAACGCCTCTTAACGATTTCGATCAAATTATGATAAAGTATTAAGATGGCAAACACGTGTACCCTAATTTTCTAGGATTAGTCACAAAAAAGAATCCATGCATAAACTTGAAAACGACAAACGGTAGGAAAAAATACCGCTGACGGAAAAGTATATCTCGTTAAAAAACGTTTATATCTTGTGGGTGTTTTTTTTTTTTTTTCATAGCATTAACGGTTTTAGTATTAGGTTTTATTTTATTTATTTTTTTTATTTTTTTATCTGGTAAACGGTAAACGATAGGGAAGATATTTTTGAAAGCTAAATGTGGAGCTCTTTGAATACACAATGTATATCCTAGGACTTTTTTGTAATATTATCCGTTTAGTTAGTTTGTTTGTTTGTTTGAACTGCTTGGGATTTACCAGCTGGAAATGTATCTATTTTCTTTTCTTTTCTTTTTGAATGGTACGAATGGTGTAGTACCCTTAAATTGGTAGAAGGTAGAGATAGTCAGCAACTTGTATTTATTGACAAGACACATTATGTTATCTACTTAGGTTTTTTAAAGTTCAACAATGTTTTAATTAATACGTAAACTGCACAAAAAAGTTCCTAGTGGATCAGCATTTGCAGACTGCATCTCACTAAAAATAGAATGGAAATTAACTTTCAACCTTTGCTGAATTTGAACCCAAAGCAAAATGAAAATGATACGTTTAGTGCGAACCTGTGTGAAGCCCCAGTAGCAGCTAGGAGGAAAGTGGATAATCCAAAGTTTCGTGGATTTTTGCAGAAATCCACCAAAACACAAATTCCCAGCGAGTCCAAATTGAGGAACGAAATCCAGGTTTGAAAACAGTTAAAAAGATACCGTATTTTGTAGCATAAGGCCCCTCCCTCCCTCGCATATTTCCCTCGCCTATGATTTTTCATCACTAAAAATTATTTGCCTATTAAACATCGCATAATTCCCTCTCCTGGTTCGTTCTTATTGGAGCGGCCTTCAAATGACGATAACGGACAACAATCGATGCAGCGGTGCTTGTCACGGACAACAATGGACGCAGTGCTTGCCACAAAAATACTCGTATTGTCATTGTCACAACGTATCGTAAAATTGAAATGTGAAGGTGCAGACGTGTTTCTAAGTCAGTTTGTTACAAGTCATCATATTTTTAAGAAGAGTTTTAAAAAAAAACTGGTATTTCTTGCGCCATTAATGGTTCTGACACCATGTTGTGGAATAGTGAAAATGAAGATGTGTTATCTGAGTAAGATATAAATGAAAATAGTGATGATAGTGACGGAAGTGAGAGTAGTCCGAGAAAAGAAACAATGAAACAATACATTGCACACCCAATGAAACCGTGGTATGTATACAGTTCATTCACAAATTGCTGTATACCTATATAACTTTTACATAATACTACATGGTTTCCCTTCCTTTCTGAACTCTAGAAGCACCACTCGCATAAGTCCCTCCCCACTGTTTTCAAGCAAATTTTTCGAGAAAAAAAAAAAAAGGGGGGGGGGGAATTACGCGATTAAATACGGTAAGTGGAATTCTACAAGATGAGTCCCAAACTGTTGAAAGTTACACACCTAAAGAAATAGCAGCGTTTAAGCACTGTCCACTAAATTCTTGTGAAGTTGGAAGGACATTTTCTTTGTAGAACAACATTTTAAGTCATAATCGAAAAAAATTTGCATATGAAAATTTGGATAAATACATTGTAATTTGTTGCAACACCAATAAGAGTGAATTTTAATGTAAATATGGGTAATGTACGTCCTCTAATATATGGACGGTACTTATTAAGTTACTCGTTTTGGAGTAAATAAAATACTTTAGGCTGTGCATATTTTCTTCATTTTTTGAGCATATTTTCATGAATTTTAGTGCAGCCTAGTTATCACTTTACAGCCCGCTAGTGAAGTTACTTGTACGTGACCATTAAACCGCAGAGTCAATTCGTCACTTGTAAATCCCCAAAGTTACACCTACAATGTTCTAGATGTGTTGTGTTGGAAAGTAACCAGTGGCGGCTCGCAGCCAAAATTTTAGGGTAGGCAAAGCGTAACAGTAACAACAACAAACAACAACAACAATAATAGTAGTAATAATAATAATAATAATAATAATAATAATAATAATAATAATAATAATAATAATAATAATAATAATAATAATAATAATAATAATAATAATAATAATAATAATAATAATAATAATAATAATAATAATAATAATAATAATAATAATAATAATAATTAATAATAATAATAAACCCCTTTATCCAAAATATAGGCGAAGTCATTGCGGATAACGCAAACATATTGTTTGGTTGTTTAATAAGAGCAGACTGAATGAGTGTGACTTTACGGACGAATTACCGCCAAAACTAAAATCACGAGTGTCGGCAGACTTTTTTCCAGGGGGGGGGGGCACACGTTGGAAATTTGCAATCATATAATATTAAATCATTATTTTACTGTCAAAATTTATAGTATTTGTTGCAGATAACTGTATTAATTTGTGCTAAACAAAAATTGTTATTTACATCAAAATTAAAATAATAGTTTAAAAGTCAGTAACTGACTGCACATTAAGTTCACCAACTTCCAAGGGGGGACCGTGGCCCCCCTTGCCCCCGTTTCGCGACGCCCATGACTAAAATAGATTAAGAAATTGAAAAATTGTCTGACTGCAGATTTGTGTTAAATAGCTAAAACACTCCTCTTTTCATTGTCAGTGCGCCGCGAAAGCGAAATTTGTAATAGTTCACTAATTAAGTCGGTCATACTGGTATTACACAGAGATGACGACAGATGCAGATCTCTGAGATCTTCGTTCGTGGAGTATGGCTGTTCGGAAAATGTCGCATAAATTCGGATTTGGGCCGGCAAGTGTTCGGACTGCTGGCAGACGCGTCTACGCATGCTCGGAGTGCATATACAGGCCGAATGTTTCCTTATCCCTATTCAAGGGCCTCGTACTGAGGAAATGGGGCCGGGCAGGCAGAGGTTAAGCTAGCCTGCTCTCCACTACCCAGGTTCCATGCGTATCATTTCTGCCGCGCGTTTCAAACACGCAGCGCAGTTTTGATGAATCGGAATTGAGACTAAAGGATTTGACCATGCGCTGGTCATTATAACCCAGAAAACTTTTCTTGAACTGCAATTTAGGGGAAAATGACGGTTCAAATGATAAAATGCAGAATCATGGTTAAACATTATTTGTTGATGTATTACGATAGGGTAGGCAATGCCTACCCTGCCTACCCTGAGGAGTCGCGCCTGGTAACATGTCGACAGTTTTTGAGTTCATAGTGGATTAAACATGTCCAGAGTGAAAAGCAGTGCGAGTTACAGTGTGCAACAATATGCTACGGAAGATGGCAGACCAACGTTCACAAGTAGCACAACATTTCAGTGGTAACATACATTCGAAGTTCACTGTCAACTTCATGGCTATCGTCAATCTTTCGGGATGGAAAACTTAAGGAAGCATAATGTTTGGTGAATACCACGTACTTTTACATATATTAGCTCAGCCGTTCATATCTTTAAAAAATATTTTATTTGTTTTGGCACATATTTTTGACATTTTCATCACATAAAAGATAAATACATCCCAAGTTTTAGCAGCTAAAAATCTGAACCCTACTCATTACTATACGTTTTAATTGCTGGTACAATGTGTTAACTTTCTCAGAGATACAGCATAATGTAAAATCTGCTATTTCACACTTACATGACTTTTTCTGTCCATTCTTGTTTTGTCTTATACAGTTTGCAAAAACTCTTTTTAAGAAAGCTTATTTCACCTAAGTACATAATGTTAATCGAGATAAACCTTAGCAGAAATAGTTTGAGTAACATTTCCTTTTAGGTACAATGGAGATAGAGGAGATTTATTTGACAATCAGATGTTTAAAAGCGGGGCGCTGTATGCTGGCCATAACACTCAGTAGTATTTCTATCACATCTGGAGAAACAACTGAATAGCGATAGTAGTTTAAGAAAAATTACTAAGTATTTGAACATTCAAACCAATGATAAAGGGTGAAACCGATATTATAATGTCAATATATATTTGATAATGGAAAGAAACAAAAGGAGATTCTAGTCAATAGTGAAGGGGAAGACGTAATAAAGCTAATATGTTAAAGTCTCAAGAATGGAAGCCTAGGCAGATTTAAAAGAGTGATAAGGCTTTGTTGACGTGCACGAGAAACAAACACGTGTAACGATTTAGCGGGCTGATTCCTATCTTACCATGACGTGCTCTAAAGTTAGCCAATGGAAATCGTTTCCTTATTGTTGCCCGTGCAAAAACAAAATGCAACGCAAGACACACTCGTCTTGAATCGAGCCGAGAGTACACGTGCAACTTGGGGAGTTGTACGTAAGCTAGCGCGTAAACATAATTCAGCGGTTGCTAAAGGGTGACAAAGTTAAAGTGTTATAACGTTGTAGTTGAAGTTCCAAAGTACATTCTATTTAAATATCGTCGGCAGTTCTATACAAATCTGGAAATTTACAAATAAAGTGATATGTTGGTTAATTCTTCGTTTGGTTCCATTCCTACCATAACTCGCGCACACCCTGAGATTAAGACCTCTTGCTAGAGCTAGTTCGGACACCAAACACGAGATCTTATAGACCTTAAAGGCGACGTCTTCGACGGAGAGGAGCGTTTGCGTCAAGGGTATTTCGGAAATAGCTGATGCTACAAAAAATGTTTAATAAATAACATTCTCGAGGCAACTACACTTTTTGTGCAGAATACCTTGGTCTGTCTCTTATAGTTTAGCTGTTCTACAAAATGCTACGAGTTCCTTCCAAAAGAAGAGAAGTTCCAGATTATTTCCAGGAAATTTAGTATTTATGCCTCTTATTTGCCGTGTGAAAATATCTTAAATATGTCGTATTTTAATGAAAATCTTAATAACCATTTTTTTTTCAGAAAATAAACACATTCCCATATTTTTACATATAAAAGTTAGTTGAGATAGGGGATTTTCTTGAAATGTTTCATATCGCATCTGTGGAAGATGCAGAACTTAAACACCAAGTTTAGTATTTAACCAAAATATCATTTTTAGACTTATGCTGTTCACACACATACACACACCGACCTTTACTACATTTTTTCAGGGTTCTCAAACATATTTCCGATGAATTCTCGACAATTTTTCTCTTACGGTTGTCTACTATAGTAGACTGCAGATAAAGTAGAATGATGGCTATAAACATAAATCCTAAAATTAGTATGTTGTGACTTGATATGGTTACAACTCTTCTTCAGTTACTACTTTATACTCAGTTATATTGAGCACCTCAGTATTAATGTTTTGGCTTTCTCTACCACGTATAGGGGGGCTCTAATGACCTGGCTGTCGACGGGCCCTTGAACCCTATTCACCAGTGGCGGCTCGCAGTCAAAATTTTAGGGTAGGCAAAGTGTAACAGCAGCAGCAGCAACAACAACAACAACAACGACTACGACGATGTTGATGATGATGATAACAACAACAACAACAACAACAATAATAATAATAATAATAATAATAATAATAATAATAATAATAATAATAATAATAATAATAATAATAATAATAATAATAATAATAATAATAATAATAATAATAATAATAATAATAATAATAATAATAATAATAATAATAATAATAATAATAATAATAATAATAATAATAATAATAATAATAATAATAATAATAATAATAAACCCCGTTTATCCGAAATATAGGGGGCGAAGTCATTGTGGATAACGCAAACAATATATTGTTTGGTTGTTTAATAAGAGCAGAGTGAATGAGTGTGACTTACGGACGAATTACCGCCAAAACTAAAATCACGAGTGTCGGCAGACTTTTTTCCGGGGGGGGGGGGGGGCACATGTTGGAAATTTGCAATCATATAATATTAAATCATTATTTTACTGTAAAAATGTATAGTATTTCTTGCAGATAACCGTATTAATTTGTGCTAAACAAAAATTGTTCTTTACATCAAAATTAAAATAATAGTTTAATAGTTAGTAACTGACTGCACATTAAGTTCACCAACTTCCAAGGGGGGGGGTCGTTGTCTGACTGTAGCTTTGTGTTAAATGGCTAAAACACTCCTCTTTTCATTGTCAGTGCGCCGCGAAAGCGGAATTTCTAATAGTTCACTAATTAAGTTGGTCATACTGGTATTACAGAGTGATAGCGACACGTTCGGGTCTCTGAGATTCGTGGAGTTCGTGGAGTATGGCTGTTCGGAAAATGTCGCATAAATTCGGATTTGGGCAGGCAAGTGTTCGGACTGCTGGCAGACGCGTCTACGCATGCTCGGAGTGCATATACAGACCGAATGTTTCCTTATCCCTGTTCAAGGGCCTCGTACTGAGGAAAGGGGGCCGGGCAGGCAGAGGTTAAGCTAGCCTGCTCTCCACTACCCACGTTCCATGCGTATCATTTCTGCCGCGCGTTTCAAACACGCAGCGCAGTTTTGATGAATCGGAATTGAGATTAAAGGATTTGACCATGCGCTGGTCATTATAACCGAGAAAACTTTTCTTGAACTGCAATTAGGGGGAAAATGAGTTCAAATGATAAAATGCAGAATCATAGTTAAACATTATTTGTTGATGTATTACGATAGGGTAGGCAGTGCCTACCCTGCCTACCCTGAGGAGCCGCGCCTGCTATTCACTCACTCACTCTACCACGTATATCTGCAAATGGACCTAACTACGTTTTCTATTACTTTATCTTAGGGTAAGAGAGTAAGTAGAGGAACTATTATACTCACCCAAAAATTCTATACTGACATTTCATCGTAAATACCTATTTTGAGGTCCCCAGAACCAAAAAGGGTTTATTTTCTTTATTACGTATAACATATTATTATGTAGGTATTATAACGTATTATTGAAACATTGTATCAATCAACCAGAACATCGTTCTGTACACGTATTCTATGAATGACGTCAGAATATCAGTACCGTTTGGTGATGATAATAACAACAATGAAAACAATATAATAAACCATATATAACAATAACAAAAACATTAATATAATAATTAATAATAACGATGATACTAAAGCTAATTAAAACAAAACTAATAATTTTGATGCTAATAATAATTATTGTAGTGATATTAGTAATAACACCTAAACGTAATAACTAACAAAATAATAGAACTGATAAAATAATGAGAATACTAATGATGACGATATAAAAATAAAATTATAAAGATGATAATAATAACAATAATGATGATGATTACGATAAGCATAATTATGATAAATATTCTAATAAAAGTTAATAATAATAATAATAATAATAATAATAATAATAATAATAATAATAATAATAATAATAATAATAATAATAATAATAATAATAATAATAATAATAATAATAATAATAATAATAATAATAATAATAATAAATAATAAAAAATAATAAAACCGCAATATAGCAATAAGAACAATAACTAATAATAAAACACAACAATAACATCAATAAGAAACGCACAAGTGCCAATGAAACATTACGTGTCCTCATGTTTGCATGTATTTTGTTACGGCACTTTTCAATCTGTAATTCGTAATGTTCGATAATATACCGTAGTAAGTTTATTCCCTGGAAAGTAATGTCCCTTAAGTTAAGTGCAAAACATTATAAGAACCTTTTCGGTTGCTTATAGTCTATTATTACGGACTACACACAATAGTTCAACCTGGGAACTATCATCTCTCGTCTTCGCTAAGAGGCAGAAGGAAGCTCGCTCACACCACTGCTGTCACTATGGCTAGATTTGCCCCGGTGCGTTCTGCAACTCTTTTGGCGCACGAAGGGTTATCTATACTCTGTTCATCAAGAGATTAGAGGAGATATAAACAAAGCACCGGTTTGTATCACTCCGCGGCCACGTGCTTTCACAATGACGCAACACAGTTACCTACCGCTACGCGTAGTTATAATATGCATTTTACACTACTAAAAGGATATATTTACTTGATTCAAATAACATGTAGCACATGGACATTAACTGCCAGTTACGTCATCTCTGTCCACAATAACACTTTTTCATTTCCTGCTCACAATCTCGAAACCAATCTCCAGAAGCAGCTTGTGGAGGGAGGTTAGTTTTAAATCTGGAAGATCGGGTTCAGAGTTAACTGCCAACAGCACTTTGTTTAAGGTGGGGATTCATTGACTGACGAACTTTTCGACGGATTGCAGATCTCACACTCACAAATTCGTTGCAAACTACATCCACCATTTATCTGGCACGTGGAAGCTTTTGGCTGGGATCTTCACCAACTGATGATTTCTCTTTGCGTGTGCTGTAAATACTTGCAACTGACACACCGGTGAACTCGAATGTTAATTTTATCACGTCTTCGATAGCAAGTTCGGGATATTTCTCGCAGAACTTGTTAAACACGTTCAATATTATTGTCTTTTCACCACTTCACAACGCTTTGCCGCGCTTATGTTTTACAGCCATTTACAGCACTCATTTGTTCCGCCATGTTACTGTCATACTGAATAATGCGCGCGCAGAATGAATTAGGTTGGTTACAGATTCACGTAAGTGCGTATTCTTACACTTTAGCTATGCTTAGTACACTTAGTTCATGCTTTAGCAGACATTAAGTGACATTTCAGACCTTAGTGACAGTATTTCTTCAAGGGACTATTTACATGGCGAAAGCGTCAAGAGGGCGCGCTGTGGTCAAAACGCACGTGGCTTTGTTTACGTCTCCTCTAATCTCTAGATGAACAGAGTATACTTATCCCGATGCCGGATGACATGTGTGTGTTTATGAAGGTTGTGCAAATATACAATAAACACTGGAATTTGTTAAAATGCGTAAAACACAATCTTGACTGTCGCAATATCCATGCTACAATTCAGCGATATTTTCTCTTCCCACGTGCCCACATGCAAATAATACAATGGATACAATACCTATATTACTAATTACATAGGAATCCAGGCTCTGTGGACTGGTGAGGCCCATAGATTAACTGCGTCTCAAATCTTTATTATGTGCCAGATTCAAATCTCCGCGTCGCGCACAGGGATGTTTAAATGAAGAAAGTCGTCATTTTGAACAGCTCCATCACTAAATGAAGGCATTTCAATTTGAAGCATTATATTCACGTGCGTATGAAACGCTCTATCCAAAGGATATTGAGAAGCACTTTTAAGTGATGATAATTGAACCTGTTTTTCCTTCCAGTTGAAAGAGTAATGGAATACTTTTTTGATGCATGGTATGATTAGCGACTTATTTTTCTGCTTCTTTTATTATAAAAACGATCCTGAACATTTCTGGTCCTCTTCTGTAGAGTAACTTGAAACGTTTAGGCATTATATTGCATACCTGCTTGCTTAGTTGGTCCTGGAGAGGATCGTACGCTGGGCTGTTTTCTTTTCTTGTTTATTCCCTATAATTAGGAAGGCAAAGCTGGAAAAGTTGCATAAACAATAAACATTATAAATAAGATAAAGAAGGAAAACCAAGAGCATAAGAAAAACCAAGATCAGTGTTTAGACTTTCTACCCATTTTATGTTTGTGGTCTCTAAGGAGAATTTGAGGAAGAAGGAAAACGAAGAAAATACTTTTCGAGGGTTCAAACCTAAATCGGGCATCTTTGGATTCCTGCCAATGTATTGTGTTAACTGTGCTACTGCATAGACAGGCTAAAAAAATGTATTTTAAAATAATAATACTCGAATTGGAATACCAAAGCAAAGACCTAGATCCAAATTCCGTAATAAGGAACTTCTTTTCATCAGAAATCATAAAAAATCTGATGTGTTGCACTCACATGACTTTCTCTACTCTTGTGCTAACCATTCTTACAAACTCTTATTCCTATATCTTCTTCGTATTAGTTGAGATAAGCATTTTTACAAATTATCTTATTGCTTATTTCCTTGTAGGTACAAGGGGAATATTAGAATACAGTAGGCTTTGTACGATAGTCAAATCTTTTAAAGCTTTGAGATTCCGTTCTCTTTGCACACTTAAAATATAAAAAAATGAACAACGATGTTTCATTCCACGAAAGTTTTACGTTTTCCGAAACTCATACACATAACAAGGAATATCTCCGAAATGGTTCACTCTACAAGAAAATTTATTGAGACATAAATTGTGTGTTTTAGCAAGATCTACATTTTTTGTACAGTATGATTTGGTCTATCTCTAACGGTTTACAGTTATGCAAAAGTGGTCCAGAGTAAATACGACTACAGCGGCTAAAGCCAGAAAATTCAAGATATACATTTCATTTGTCATAAAAATATCTCAAACATACGACATTTTAATCAAAATCATTAGAGCTATTTTCAAGAAAATAACAATTTTCGAAAAATTTTCCATGTAAAGGGTAGTTTAGGGTGGGACTATTTTCTTCAAAATCTTTGTGTCGCATCCTTGAAAGACATTACACTTAAATACCAACTTTGGTTCTTAACGGACTTTTCGTTTTTGAGTTATGCTGTCCAAAGACACACAGACCTTTTTCTAAAAATGGTTTATTTATTTATTTATTTATTTATTTATTTATTTATTTATTTATTTATTTATTTATTTATTTATTTATTTATTTATTTATTTATTTATTTATTTATTTATTTATTTATTTATTTATTTATTTATTTATTTATTTATTTATTTATTTATTTATTTATTTATTTATTTATTTATTTATTTATTTATTTATTTATTTATTTATTTATTTATTTATTTATTTATTTATTTATTTATTTATTTATTTATTTATTTATTTATTTATTTATTTATTTATTTATTTATTTATTTATTTATTTATTTATTTATTTATTTATTTATTTATTTATTTATTTATTTATTTATTTATTTATTTATTTATTTATTTATTTATTTATTTATTTATTTATTTATTTATTTATTTATTTATTTATTTATTTATTTATTTATTTATTTATTTATTTATTTATTTATTTATTTATTTATTTATTTATTTATTTATTTATTTATTTATTTATTTATTTATTTATTTATTTATTTATTTATTTATTTATTTATCTATTTATTTATCTATTTATTTATTATTATTATTATTATTATTATTATTATTATTATTATTATTATTATTATTATTATTATTATTATTATTATTATTATTATTATTATTATTATTATTATTATTATTATTCAGGGGTCTCAAAACATCTCCGGTGAAATCTCGACATTGAATTTTCGGGTGGAATACAATACTTCCCCTACTTACCAGTAGAGAAAGTAAAAAAATCTGATGTGTTGCACTCACATGACTTTCTCTACTCTTGTACTAACCATTCTTACAAACTCCTATTCCTACGAGTATATCTTCTTGTTAGTAAAGATCAACATTCGTACAAATTATCTTATTGTTTATTTCCTTGTAGGTGCTAGGGGAATGTTAGAATACAGTAGGCTTTGAGCGATAGTCAAATCTTTTAAAGCTTTGAGATCCCGTTCTCTTTGCACGCTTAACATATAAAACATGAACAACGGTGTTCCATTGCACGAAAGTTTTGTTTTCCGACACTGACACACAAAGCAAGGAGTATCTCCGAAATGGTTCACTCTACAAAAAAAATAATTGAGACATAAATTGTGTATTTTAGCAATGTCTACATTTCTTGCATAGTAAGGTTTAGTCTATCTCTTACGGTTTACGAGTTACTCAAAACTCATCCAGACTAAACAGGACTACATAGGCTATAACCAGAAAATTCAAAATATACATTTTATTTGCCATAAAGATATCTCAAAGATATCCCATTTTAATCAAAATCGTTAGAGCCATTTTCAAGAAAATCAAAATTTTCGAAAAAATTTCCATGTAAAGGGTAGTTTAGGGTGGGGACATTTTCTTCAAAATCTTCATGTCGCATCCTTAAAATACATTAAACTTAAATACCAACTTTGGTTTTTAACCGACTTTTCGTTTTTTAGTTATGCTGTCCACATACTGAGAGACACATAGACACGCTCATACGTACCTTTTTCCAAAAATGTGTTTTTTTTTTGTTTTTTTTTTTAATTCAGGGGGCCTCAAAACATATTTCTGGTGAAATCTCGACATGGAATTTTTGGGTGGAATACAATACTTCCCCTACTTACCAGTAGAGAAAGTAAAAATGAGTCATGTCTGGAACGCCAAATTCGTCTGTCCTACTCGGCACAGACCATGCGCAATAGAGTTGTGTAGCAGCAGCTACAGTTCCAAATCTTAATATTACTAACTCGTATGATCAATAATCATAACAAAATACATAGCTTTAGCTTCTTTAACTACAAACTATCAATACTAACTCCAAATATTAACGACACAAAACAGGATGTAATTTGGATTGTACGGCATTACTAAACCTGGCACATTCCATGTGTGTTCACTATAGCGCTGTGGCAAAACATAGGCTTAGTCCTGTGGTGAGGATCGCAGGTTCGCTTCTCGCGTGTAGCAAATCTTTCTCCTTATCTTAAGGATATTAATAATGGCTAAAGGCCGTACGGAATAAGAAGGCACATGAGGCGGAGCTAGAAGAAGGTGTGTGAGAGCAAGTAGCCTATCCTAGAGAGGCGACGTTGCCAGTTCGGTAACGCGCTGTCTAGCGCAATATTTGCTTTTCACTTTTCTCTTTGCGCTCATCAAATCCAGCAACGGCTCATTCCTACAAAGAATTCCATTGCAAAGCGTGAAATGTTGAAGCTGACTGTCAAAGAAGCAATATTTTAGGAGGCCTGTAGCCCAGGATTGTTTATTTATCGCCTCAAATGTCTTTCTTCTCAAGGAGTGAGATGTCTGCAGGAAAGGAAAAGGAATTTAGTTTATTCTTGTGCGTGTTCCATGTCTGACGTAAATGTACAGTATTACCTGTCTCTTGTAATTACTATAACTCGTTTTGTTGCTAAGACACATGGCATTAACAAAATCTGGTACAAGCAGCTTACAGAGAAGTAAATCGAAAGGGAAAGTATTGCATTCAGTAGCGCGGGCTATTATTTTCAGTGTTTACACTTTTTTAAAAGAATTATCCTCAGAAGAAGAGTGTGGGAACATTGCATTTCAACAGAGCCGGGCGCTAACAGCTAAATCATGCAATGTAAGTAACATTCAGGGCCCGCCTCGATAGCGTGATGGTTTACCCTGAGAAGACGAATGTCGGGTAACTTAAAGCTCATTTGAGCATAATTTCACCCAGTTCATTTCATTCATTCGTCCGACGAAATATGTACTGCTGCATCTGTATAAAGAAGTGGGCTTCAAAGCTTGGTGCATATGTGTTAAGTCATTCCTGGAATTACGTGTTTTAATTCTCTTTGCGATACAATGTTCACAATTTTTAATCAACACTGCATATTTATGTTTCTTACTGAGCTTTGCTTACTGAGCTTTCTTACTAAGTTTGCTAAAAATAGTCTTCACGTAGCTGGTTTAAAAAAATATTTTGTTCAATGGCGAGTTTCCGCTTTTGCTATATACAATATAATATAAACCTTGAAGAGCATGTTAGCCTAGCATACTTGCCTTATATTAATAACCGCATTGCAAATTCTGGTTGGCACATATTGGGGAAACTATTTTAAATATACTGATTTTAAATTTTAAATATAGTTATTTCATACACAACATTCGTTAAAGTTAATAATATAGTAGTTATTATTATGCTTCTTTAACGGTTTATTCTAAGGAACAACAAAATGCTGCACACGAAAGCACGTGGTGCGCGAATGTTGTGCAAACGCATCAGGCAGGCACAGTTCTCTGTCATTGAATCGTACGACGCTTGACAATGGCAGAACGTGCACATAAAGAATAGGCACAAGGAAGTCTTGTTTGTGTGTGTGTGTGTGTGTGTGTGTGTGTGTGTGTGTGTGTGTGTGTGTGTGTGTGTGTGTGTGTGTGCGTGTGCGTGTGTGTGTGTGTTTACGTCCTCCAAGTAGGAGGTTCCTCTGTTCGTGAAGTTGAAGCTCGTATTGGAGTCCCTGCATCTACAGCGCAGAGGTGGGTGAGATTATCCAGGAGAGGGGTTGAACACCGTCGTTGTGGTTCAGGAAGGCAAGGCGTGTCAACTCCAGAAACGCTTTAATTGTAGAAGCAGAGAGAAACCCTTCTGAAATGAAGGTAAATTCGGATTTCCCTGGATCAGCTTGAACTGCTCTGCGACTCGTAAATGACGCAAGACTTAATATGCGAACGGCAGCTAAAAACACCTGACAGACGATCGCTGATTGTTTCTCCTTGCGCCTACAGAGGAAAATGCCAATCACAACTGGAATAACGTGGTATTCTCAGACGAGGTGACATTTTTTTTCCACACGAAACGGAAAGATGATTGCCTATCGTCCAAAGTAGTCCCGATACGGTACAAAACACGTGGCTTCACAATTTTATCATGGTCGCGTTGCTGTATCGTGTTGATGCTGGATATCAAGGGACGGTCAAGGTGTGTTGTAGCAGCTTGACTATACACTGAACAGTGCGCAGTATCCAGTAATACTTGAGAATATTTTGATTACCTCTGTGAGGATGGGATAGCCTGATGGAGTTATTGAATTCGTACAGGATAATCATCCTGTCTACACATCTCGAAAGATTTCAAATGGGTTCTCAGAGAGGCAGGATATCAGAGTGGTAGACTGGCTTCCCTGTTTACCGAATTTGAATCCTATTGAGAATGTGTGAGCTGAGGTGAAAAGGAAGCTGAGCTCCAACTTCCTTGGACGAAGGGCAAAATATGGCGTCTGGATACAGATTCAAGAAACATTGTACATTGTAGCTTCTCGTACACATTGTTGCAGGCATTTAATTTTGTCTATGCCCCGAAGGTTGAGGACAGTTGTATGTGCTGAGGGTTCATACATCCGATATTAACTAAGCTTTTTGTGTGTGTGTGTTTTTTTTTTTAATTTAACATGAGTGTTAGTAGAATAATTAATGTTTTGTGTGCTTAGACAAGCCCATAAGTTCAAAGTTATATTAATGCTATATCAATGTGATGTCGAATCGTCCCTCCTATGCTCTCCTACGCCGACTGCTGCTTTCTGATGTCTTCTGCTCCAGCTGCTCTGGCATGTGACTTTAATCTCAGGGTATGCGTGGATGTTTGCGAATAAAACCAGAACTTCGTTGAAACACTTTTATTCTCACCAAAATAAGAAAGCATGAGATTTGCCGATCGTTATTAAATTAGTTGAGTCGTTACCGTGTCTCTACTAAGACAGAAAATCGTTAATATTAACTATAATGTGTCCTCACACTTGAGGATCCGGAATACAAGTCTCGTGACTGAAGATGTGGGCGACGAGTGTAGTGACCCGCCGGGTTCTGGAGGGCAACTCTCAACGACCTTTTCTCTCCGGGTTCTCGCAGGCAAGTGCCTGTGCGTTATGACGCTCTCTGTACCTTTCACTTCCTAATTAGCAACAGGGTTTCGAAGAATCGACCATCCCTTGTTTTCCGGCTCACACCGGCGCTGAGCGATTTCCAGGAAAACCGGTATACCTATGTATCAGGCTGACTATCTGGAATTTTCCACTAATGACTGCTTGTACCTTTTCCTGCCTTTTGACAATTTTAGTCACAAGTGATATTCACAGATCTCGTACATTTATACACGTAACAATTTTAACATTTTCTGATTATCTAATTCCGCCATGTGATGCAGTATTATATCCATAATTATAGCGTTCACAATTTCGGCTTCGAATGCAATAAAATGTTCTGCATATCCAGTCATAAAATTAACAAACATAAAAAATGACAAGCGGCGCAGGATTTGAACCTTGGAGCTTATGAGTGGAAGCAATGCCTTCTTAACTTTTCGGCTGCCGTAACGTTATTCTGTACCTTGTTTTTAGTACTCATAAGTTAACCTTTGCACTATAAGTCGCAGACCATTATACAGTTCGTTTGTGTGCATTGTGAACACAGCTTTTACGAAAATACCGAAGTTCTACGATCGACACTTAGAATTGAATAGGTGCGCCTTTGATTGGTCGATTAGCAGTGTCATTATGAACTTTTGCACCTTTGATTGATGTATTGCAGTGTCATTATGAAGAGATGGATATAATGATCTCCATTACAGTGGGGCATAACCGCTACATCATGGTATGTGCAGACACAACTGCAGGCAACTTGCTGCCAGAACACAAACATAACAAACAATAATGAACACTGTAACAAAATTACTATTCCAAACTGAAGTATTGGCCTTAGTAAATTACGACATGAAGAGTCATTATGTGCATTTATAATCGCTTAATAAGACTAAATGTAATTGTCTTTATAGCATTAATATAATATAGAAGATGGCTACATTATACTTAGAACCGTCACGTTGGCTGCCTGGTAGGTTCTGCTAAACGGGAGGGAAATGCTTGTAGCAAGGAAAACGGAGGGACTTGTACGAGAATGTAGTGCGCTTGCGCGGTAAGAATCGCATGTGTTGGCCTTGTCGATTATGCTGCCTTAACTCGCCGTACTCTTAAATGCAAGCTTTGCACCGCTCCCCGCATACCCCTCGCCTAAAAGCTACCTTCGCCAGTCGCAAAATCGGGCTTATGCGTCTCAGCTTGTTGACTGAGTGAGTTGTCATTTGGTAAAGAGGGCGCGGGAAAATTAAACGAGCAAGTTCATATACGTACAAGACGTTCTCATATGCATGTCTATACACATTCGCATGCGGAAAAAAATTAGTGGGTGTGCAGTTGCGAGTATGCGATCCCCCAGGAACCGCCACAGATATATGCTGTCAATTGCCAGAAACATATCACAGCCGGTGGTGTGCCGGAATTTCGGCCCTGAGTACCTGAGTTCTTTTACATGCCAGTAAATCTACTGATATGGGGCTGTCGCTCTTAAACACACTTCAAAGCCATCGTCTGGGTCAGGTTTGAACCCGCAACCTTGGGATCAGTAAGATAGCGCCTAACCAACTGAGTCACCTAGATAAACATGTACAGTAATTCCATAGCACTGCCAAGCACAAATACATTTTAACATTTTGAGGTCATTTAAGAGCTCAAGAGTCTAAGATAAATTTAAATGCACACTAAGTGACATGAGCGTCGGCAGACGTTTTTCCAAGGGGGGGGGGGCCACATGTAGAAAGTTTGCAATCAAATAATATTAATTCATTATTTTATTGTAAAAATTTATAATATTTGTTGCAGATAACCATATGAATTTGTGCCAAATAAAAATTGTTCTTTACATCAAAATTAAAATAATAGTTTAATAGTCAGTAATTGATTGCATATTAAGTTCACCAAATTCCAAGGGGGTGGGGCCTCCCTTCGCGACGCCCATGCTAAGTGATAATACTATCTGCCAGAGTGCCAATTCAACCATAGTAGATAAGGTTCTGTTAATCTGAATGACACCTGAGACCAATATTTTCAGGTTAGTTTATAAGCTGTGTGTTGAATAAAACCAAATAATAAGGGACAGGCGAATCTCTCTGTATGTTCTCAAAACTACACTCAAGGTAACTTCTTTCTTTCGCAGGATGAGACGTGGTTTGCTCTTCTTAACTCTGGCTATAGGCGCAGCAATGGCTGTTCTTGCAGAAGGTCCGAGTTCATATCCTGGGCCGGTCACCTATCCTCCTCCATTTCAGCCACAGACTACACCTGCTCCAGTAAGTGGTCCGTATGTTCAACACTATGCTGGCTATTACGATGATCTTCCAAGTTACGGTGTCCAAACTGGTTACGAAGGGTTCTTACTACCAACAAAGCAGGAAGAAGAAGAGGAGGATGACTTCAGCTTGCTTTGTAAGTTTTGCACATAATACCTATTTGTTAGCTGTATATCAATGACAGAGATTAACAACTAATAGAAGTAGACAGAAAGCATAATAATAAAGTTTGCTCGAAACAAAAAATTATGAATAAAAAATTATAAAATAAAATGCCACAGAAACTAATTTTATTCCATGGTATATGGGTTCAAAGCAAAGCCTTTGTTAAGGGGTGAAAACAAAAACAATACTCTTGTGTATTTTGTAATAGTTTTCCACAAGAAACTGTGATAGTTCATTTCAAATTTCTTTGTAAGAAAGACTATAAGGGAAGTCTACCTTATTCGTATCAGTGCATTATACATTCTAATCAGTGGCGTGAAGCAAATAATTATAAAACAAAGGATAAAATATTCCTCACATATTCTGCTGAATGGAGTGGATATACACCAGAAAAGGTAAGGTTATTGCATGAAGTGTTATTACCTTGTTCTTAAATATAGAACTTATTTAGAAATATGACATTGAAATTGTTGGCAAAAAAATTCAGCACAGGAACTATGTGTATATCACCAATGTGATAGCAGTGAAAGGGTTAAAATTGGTGAAAAAATAATATAATAAAGGAATTAAAATAGGATCTCAACCCAACAAATTTCAATGGAATGTGACTATTAAAAATCTGATGTGTTGCACTCACATGACTTTCTCTACTCTTGTACTAACCATTCTTACAAACTCTTATTCCAATATCTTCTTTGTGTTAGTTGAGTTAAACATTTGCATTATCTTATTGTTTATTTCCTTGTAGGTACAAAGACAATATGGGAATACAGTAGACTTTGAGCGATAGTCAAATCTTTTAAAGCTTCCAAATTCCGTTCTCTTTTCTCGGTTAACATATAAAAACCCAGTGACGATGTTCCACATGACAGATGTACAAGTTCTCCAAAACTCACACGAATAACAAGGAATGTCTCCGAAATGGTTTACTCTACAAAAAATGTATTCAGACATAAATTGTGTGTTTTAGGAAGATCTACATTTTTGTATAGTAAGGTTTGGTCTATCTCTAACGGTTTACCAGTTATGCAAAAGTCACCCAGAATTGGACTACTTGGGCTACAGCTAAAAAATTCAAGATATGCATTTAATTTGCCATAAAAAATCTCAAACATATGGCATTTTAATCAAAATCGTTAGACCAATTTTCAAGAAAATCAATATTTTCGAAAAGTTTTCCAGGTAAAGAGTACTTTAGGGTGAAGGAATTTTCTTCAAAATGTCGCACCCTTGAAAGACATTAAACTTAAACACCAACTTTGGTTTTTAACCGATTTTTCGTTTTTGAGTTATGCACAGACTCACACACACACACACACACACACACACACACACACACACACACACACACACACACGGACCTTTTTCTAAAAATGCTTTTTTTTTTTAATTCAGGGGGCCTCAAAGCATATATTTCGCTGAAATCTCGACATCGAATTTTTCGGTGGAATACAATACTTCCTCTACTTTACATAGTAAAGAAAGTAAAAATCTGATGTGTTGTACTCACATGACTTTCTCTACTTCTGTACAAACTATTCTTATGAAGACTTATTACTCTGTCTTCTTTATGTTACTCGAGCTAAACGTTTGCAGAAATTATCTTATTGGTAATTTTCTTGTAGGTGCAAGGGGAGTATGTGAGTACAGTGGACCTTCCTTTAAAGCTGGTCACTATGTATGTGATGTCTATGGAATACCGTTCTTACATGGTCAAGGGAGAAAAAAGAATAACGATTTCCCATTGTGAAAAGTATACTTACTGCAAAATTTACACAAATAAGACGGAATAGCTCCGAAATGGTTCACTCAAAAGAAGAAGAAGATAAAAGACTACATTACAGATAAACTGTGTTTCCATAGATCAAGCTAATCAATATTGTTCTAACACACACAGACGATGTGTAAGTAAACTTGAAAAAGTAGAACCAAAACTGAAAAATTCAATGCCATAGCCGGGATTTGAGCCGGTATGGCCTTATATCGGTATTGCCTTATATTCTCCAACTGATTTGCATTTTCCAGGTAGACCATAAGGGAATCATATATTACAGACACCTACACCAATGGCGACTTACAATCGTGTGAAATTGATTTGCATATTGAGGAATATTTGAGAATGCTACCTGCTCCAGAAAACGGCCGAGGCTGTCAACCACCCGTCAAATAACAATAGGCATGACCACAAGGAAGGGCTGTTTCAATGATGAGGCAAGCGGGCCGCAGCCTGAGTATCGCGCAAGCCTCGTGAGGTATCAGTATGACGTCTCAACATGCAAACCGCAATGCACATGACGTAATGTAGAACAGGGGGTGGCATTGACCTTCGTTCAGAGTCAGTGCTGGACTCGCTCGCTACAGAGTACAATAAGGAATAGTGCACATACTTGAATCCAGCTATTTTGGTCTACGATACTTTAGGCAGGCCTAGATGTTTGAGCAATATATTTCAATTCACTTCTATTTGCAATGTACCTACCATGAAAATCTAGTGATATATCACAAGTAGCCACTCTCAGTATAGCACGCAAATTAACATCTGTTAATCGCAATATAAGATTTTTTTTGGATTCAGTTTCTTTTCTTCTACACATTTCTTAAATGCTTGAAATAATTCTGTCCCTGTTGTATGTTCCCTAAGTGGAATGACTTCAAGCATATATTCTTGTATCGAGAGGTTGTTAGTAACTCCACGAGTGAAAATTACCAATTGTGCTGTGTCAACGTTGTCAGTGCTTTCATCCAACGCGAGAGAAACGGCTATAAATTCATGGACCTTGGTTTGTAGTCTTTTTTCGGTTATTTCTGCTATTTTATGTATCCTCTGTATGATTCGTGATGATAATATATTACTAAAGTATCATATTATTCAGGGCAAATTATGTTGGCAGCTTTACTGTCACATTTTTTATGAAATCTCCAACACTAGAACACCTCAGTGAATGAGCAACCTCCAAAGCAACAGCATAGCTGGCGTGAAGTTGTCTATCAGTTATAATATTTGAATTAATATTGGGCGTATTATTTGAATATTGCTCTTTGAACTGTTGCAATTGGTTAGTCCAATCTAGACCTGAAAAAAAAATGAATAAAGGACATTACGTCAGTGTTATGCTACTTTAAATCGTGGTGTAAATTTATGAATACACGTTTGTCTATAATTGTATGGTGATCTTATGACATGTATCATAATGCAGCTTGATGTTCCATTGATGAGTGCCTTTTTGAACTTTAGAGCATGACAAACACCTTGCGTTCCTTACATGATGAGAGAAGAAATCATCAAAGTTCTATTCTAGATATCAAATTTAATAGACCAGGAATAATTAGATGTACTCTAATTCTATGAATATACTAAGACTTTAAGTTAAATAAACAAATATCCTTCAAAGTTATAAATAAAGAGATTTATCTTTAAGTCTTAATATTAAATTACACTTTGACAGACATGTTTAGAAGTGCAGGTAAATACGACAGGACAGTCCGCCCGTGATCGGTGTGTATGCAGTGCCAGTTACGGCTGCGAGGATGGGGGAGGGGGAGACAGAGTAAGCGCTGCCCCTGACACATCATAGTTGCGAGGCCTCATTGAGTACATGTTTGCCGATGCCTGGAATAGACCATAAAGATAGCTTTTCTTTGAACTCTTCGAATGACATAGAAACGGAATGTCCTCATGTCCACAATTTGCCGAGGCATGTGCGTTAGGAACAATCTACTTTACAAACCAGGGATGTACAACCATCGAATGGGGCACGTGGGACAATAACGAGCTCAGCGGACGGCGAGGTGGAAAAATCACCTTTGTGAATTTCGACATGTTAGCCCCTATTTCGTTACTATGAAGTTCCCTTCTCAGAATGTGACTAAATTTCATCCCATGAAGATAGATTTTAATAGCAAACATCAAGTTAAACATGTGAATAAGAATGGTCATAAGCAGGTAGAGGTAGTTTTCAAACGCCGCATCAGGCAAATCTTTTTCTGTATTCATACTTCGACAAGCTTCATGGTTCGCAATCCTACATTCCGCAGTATAATTTACACTGTTGGGGCAGTACGTTCTGATTGGTTGAAACGGGCCAAGTAGAGGCTACATATGCGCATAGATTTACTTGGAAAGTAGTGCAGTGGGAAAGACGGACTATGTGCCTACAAGGACGATTAGTGTAACAAAACGACAAAGGACAAAGTCCGTCCTGCATCACAAAGAGAGTCAAGTCTCTTGGTGAGACAGATGTCTCGAACATCGCACATCTCTTTATAACCAGAATTTTTTGAAATTAGATAATTCACTTTCTCTTTCACTTTTTGTCCTACGCTACCAGGAACCGAACTTAGATCACATATTGTTTTTTCAAAGACAGTAAGTGGTACATGCAAAGGAGATCCTACAGCTTCCAATGCTGTTATGGCTGTTGGTAAGAAAGAAAAATGGGCAGATATCAGCATAATACAAAACTGCATCGACCCATGTTCCCCATCGAGTTAACACTGGTGCACCAGGAAGTCGGATATTAGGCGCTGTTGATCTAAACAACTTTACTATTTTAGGAGATTTAACAAAAATTCTATTTATACTGGACACAAATCCATCTACCAATGGGAAAGAATCACGTATTGTCTCAGAAATGCGATGAAGAGCGATTGCCAAGTAAGTTATATGTATGAAGTTAGGAAAAATACCTTTCAGAGTTTGCCCCGATTTTACTATATAAGGACCTGCATCAGTAACAAATAAAAGTAACTGGTCGTATTTGATTCCACATGGCCATAGTAATTTCAAAGAGTCCATCACAAACTGGGTCACAGTTACATTGTCAATGGCCAACAATTCGTACACATTAAGAAGAAATGGTGTAGTCTTTTGTTCATTATTTAAAGCACCCACGATTATATTAGCAATAGAACGACGCTCAGAATCAGAGGTTTCATCAATAGACAGATCCGCTAATTCATTTTGTATATCTGACTATGCGTTATTGTAACAATGTCCTACATAAGTTTTGCGCAGTGTACTTTCTTCAGGCACATGTTGTCGAGTGTACTTGGCAAGAAAGTTTTTAAATGTCGGATTATTAATGTTGAACAAGGAAATGTCAGTAGCTAAAAATGCTTGGCACAAGTCATAGAAAAATTTAGTAACTACTTCCTAAACACTCTACTAGCTGTTTTTGAATACGTTCTTTGTTTGCGAGTTTTCTGATTCAATTATCCTTATGTTTTTCTGTGCTTATATGCTGAACTATTTGAAATCTTTTCTCACTCCTTACATTTTTCCCATACGCTCCACAAAACAGTGCCCTATTATCTGTAGATATACCTGTTCACAACACTGATACGTTTGAAGACCACCACACAACTACTGGTGGGCAGGCAAGGCAATGGTTCTCGAGTTATTGCTTCGAGAATGAACAACTAACTCCCGTGTTTATGCTTATGTATGCAACTTCTAATCTTGCGTGTGGTTTATTCCTTTTCATTACGCAGTTACGGAGTAAGGCACTACAAAGTGTCGTTAGGAACTGCGTATATATGGTTCATAAATTAACTGACCACGGATTACTGCAATCGCGCGAGAATTGTTTAGTTCAGTTCAAGGCCAATCCGTAACGCAAATTGTGCTTTGTGTAAATGTGACAAGAAGCAGAAAATTCACATGTTTAGCGTTAACAATGTCACTTTCAGAGCCTGGTACCAGTGGCGCAGGTACTAGGGTAAAGTACTACGCTCTCAGGCCAGAAATATTATTTTTAAAGTGTTCAGTTTTTTTAAAAGAATTGGCATCTGAGGAAGAGTGTGTAAATAAGTTCGTTAATATCGAGTGTTACAGTTTATAATGTTATCATCATTATTCCTTACTGCGTAAGTTTACGTTCTGACAATTTGTGACACGACAAATGCTTCTTTCCTCGTTCCCTCCCCGTAACTTCCGCTCTCTGGCGCATCACTTGGCAGCAATGCAGCCACCGTCTGAACGCATTGGTTCAGCTCATGTGCCTTCTAAAACCGTACGCCGTATAGTGAAAAGTTGTGTGTGATTCATATAAAATACTAATATAGCAGCAAATATGTCGCAGATGTGTATTAAGCATCCTGATAATTTCTGTTACGTGTGCGGTGAACATACAATTAAATCTAATAGACCGAAAATAACACCACCAATAGAAAAGGCATATGAATTATATTTTTATCTTAAGCTTGGTGATCAAAACCGCAGTTGGGCTCCCCATGTGGTTTGTAGACATTGTGCCAGGCGGTTAAGAGGGTGGTTAAAGAATAAACGGAAAGTTTCTATGTATTTTGCAATTTCGATGGTATGGAGGGAACCAATGAACCATATTGATTATTGCTATTTTTGTATGACTAAAATTACAGGACTTGAGGGAAAAGACAATTGAATATCCAAACATTCCATCAGCTATTAGTAGGGCTAGGAAGTTCATGCATTTGCATGTTTTTTCTTAGGGGTTAAACATGTATGCTTTTACATTATGTGCATGAATTATGGAATTTTCAGTTATTTGGACATGATTTTATTGTGCATTTAACGGCATATTTTCTTGATTTTGATAAATGCATAACATTTCAATATTATAGCCCTATATTGCATATTTTAATGATTTTTATGTTGTTTTTTTTTATTATTTTTGTATCTGTACAATATTTTTCATATTGGTGTATTGCACATGACGATGCAACTCGCGTGGTGGTGAGAACTAATGCTGAGTCATGTCATGCAGTGAATCTTCTGCTTCCACCCTTTCATTATGATGTGTGTGCGTAGAGAATAATCAGTGCGTTTACCTGAGAGGTTTATATTAACAAAGATAAAGTGCAGGTCAACGTTTTGAGCAGCATGATTATAGCAACGCTTGCCTGTCCACCAGTAGTTGTGTGGTGGTCTTCAAACGTATCAGTGTTGTGAACCGGTTCCCGCCAAATTAAATTAGCCGTATAAAATGTTAAAAAGCTCTTCAAATGTTGAAAACAAAACCAACCTCGAATGCTAGATTCATTAATTTACAGAAAGAGTTTTCAGGTGATTTAATATCTACAGATAATAGGGTACTGTTTTGTGGAGCGTGTGAGAAAAATGTAAGGAGTGAGAAAAGATTTCAAATAGTTCGGCATATAAACACAGCAAAACATAAGCATAATTTAATCAGAAAACTCGCAAACAAAGAATGTGTTCAAAAATAGCTACTAGCTAGTAGAGTGTTTAGGAAGTAGAGTTATCTATACTCTGTTCATCAAGAGATTAGAGGAGACGTAAACAAAGGCACGTGCGTTTTGACCTCAGCGCGCCCTCTTGACGCTTTCGCCGTGTAAATAGTCCCTATAAGAAATACTGTTACTGAGGTCTGAAATGTCACTTAATGTTTGCTAAAGCACGAACTAAGTGTACTAAGCATAATTGAAGTGTAAGAATACGCAGTTAAGTGAATCTGTAACCAGCCTAATTCATTCTGCGCGCGCATTATTCAGTATGAAAGTAACATGGCGGAACAAGTGAGTTGTGAAACATAAGTGCGGCAAACAGTTGCGAAGTGATGAAAAGACAATATTGAACGTGTTTAACAAGTTCTGCGAGAAATATCCCGAACTTGCTATCGAAGACGTGATGAAATTAATATCTGAGTTTCCCGGTGTGTCAGTTTCAAGTATTACAACATACGCAAAGAAAAATCGTCAGTTGGTGAAGATTCAGGCAAAAAGCGACCACGTGCCAAATAAATGGTGGGTATAGTTTGCGACGAATTTGTGAGATCTGCAATCCGTCGAAAAGTTCACCAGTTCTTTGTTAACAATGAACCCCCACCTTAAACAAAGTGCTGTTGGCAGTTAACTCTGATCCCGATCTTCCAGATTCAAAACGAGCTTCCCTCCACAAGCTGCTTCTGGAGATTGGTTTCGAGATTGTGAGCAAGAAATGAAAAAGTGTTATTGTGGACAGAGTCTTGTAAGTAGCAGTTAATGTCCATGTGCTACATGTTATTTGGATCAAGTAAATATATCCTTTTAGTAGTGTAAAATGCATAGTATACCTACGCGTAGCGGTAAGTAACTGTGTTGCGTCATTGTGAACGCACGTGGCCGCGGAGTGACACAAACCGGTGCTTTGTTTACATCTCCTCTAATCTTTAGATGAACAGAGTATAAGTTTGGTTCCTGGTAGCAGAGGACGAAAAGTGAAAGAGAAAGTAAATTATGTAATTTCAAAAATTCTGTTTATAAACAGATGTGCGATATTCGAGACATCCTCGAAAGAAAACCATCTGTCACACCAAGAGACTTGGCTCTCTGTGAAGCAGTTAACATCATTTAAATATGCGCGATAACATCTTGTGACGTGGGGAGAAGTTTTCACGTTACCAAAGCGTCTTGCGAGACAACAAACAATGTTTTACAGTTGAAAATTTGTGCAAAGTGTTGGTTGTGAACTGCAATTTAACAGTGAATACTTGCGGAGGGACCACTTGTGCTTCAACCTCTAAGGAATAAGGTAACTTTATTTATTATTCATACTCGTCTGGGCTACTACAAAGGGACATCAATTGTTTTAATTAAATAGTGCATATTTCTTGGCATATTTTCAAGTTTTTAAGAGCATAATTGCATGCATATTTCAGTGTTTTTTGGGGCATGAACTTCCGAGCCCTAGCTATTAGACCTTTTGCTCACAGTAATGAAATACCCATTACTGTTCCTCCTGAATCCTGGACATTAGAAGATGAGTCTGTAAAAAGTCAAGCTCAGGATCAGAATTTGAACATCCAGATCCCAACATTCATCACGAGGTAACTCAGGAAGAGTTGAATAATTTGGTCCGAGACTTAAATCTTTCCAAAGCCCAGGCAGAACTTTTAGGTTCTAGGCTAAAGGAATGCAATTTCTTACATAGAGATACATCCATAAAATTTTTTCGACAACGAGAACAGCACCTGATTAAATATTTCAGAATGGAAGAGAATTTGAGTTATTGTGATATTGATGATTTGATAAATACTCTTGGTAAAGTTCACAATCCAGATGAATGGATGGTCTTCATAGATACTTCAAAATTAAGTTTGAAAGCTGTGATTTTACATAATGGTGATACACAACCATCGGTACCCATTGGTCATGTGGTACAAATGAAAGAAGGTTACAAAAATATGCAGCTAATATTTGAAATGTGCATTATGACAAGTACAACTGGTTTATCTGTAGCGATTTCAAAATGATTGGAACACTGTTAGGATTGCAAAGCGGATATACGGAATATTGCTGCTTTTTGTGCGAATGGGATAGCCGTGATAGATCCAAATATTACGACATTAAAATGTGGCCTCCCCGGAAGAATTTTGTCCCTGGAGAAAATATCTCAGCTGAACTATTGGTTGATAGATAAAAAAATTGTGTAGCCTCCACTTCATATAAAATTAGGCTTAATAAAGAATTCTGTCTAGACATTAGACAAATCTGGAGCAGGTTTCAAATACCTAGAAGAAAAATGTCCAAGAATCAGTACTTCTAAGTTGAAGGAAGGCAGTTTTGTTGGGGCTCAGATTCTAGAACTAATGAAAGATCAGCTGTTTGAAAGTAAATTGAACCATGTGGAACTTGAAACATGGATATTATTCAATACCATATGCGAACAGTTCTTAAGTAACACTAGAGCACAAAATTAGGAACAATTAATTGAGAAATTACTAAGAGCCTATAGAAAGCTAGGTTGCAACTTGTCTCTCAAAATGCACTTCCTGCATTCCTATTTGGACTTTTTCCCTGCAAATCTAGGACAAGTTAGTGATAAACATGCAGAAAGATTCCACAAATATATTTCCCAAATGGAGAAAAGGTATCAAGGAAGATGGAACCCCAATATACTTGCTGGAACCTCATAAAGGAAACCACAGGAAAGTACTGAAGAAGCAGCAAATGGCAGAAAATCAACTGACAGCAGTAGATGGACTTGAAAACGAGTTGGCAATGTTTCCAGATATTTTAATTGGTTACTTTTACAAAATTAGATGTACATAATTTTATAATGAAGTATTCTTCTACATATTACCAGTTAGTCTTTTATATTACGGTGACTTTACGCTTTATTTATAAATGACTAGAAGTGTAACTACACGATTTGCTTTGAAATAATAAAAAAAAAAAAAAAGACTGAGGGTGCTAGACAAAAACAAAGGCCATATTTGAACCACAGAATACTTAGCTTTGAACTCAACACGTGAAAATACATAAGAAATGATATGTTTCGTGAAACAAAAATGAAGGTCAGTTTTGTTATTCGGTGTAATTTAAACTCTGTATGTGTTGTGAGATCTTAATTTCAAGCTTATGGCATAGACTGCACAACTTTTAAAGTGGAACAAAAGCATCTCAATCTTCACAACAACAAAAATATTTGTTGTTGTTGTTGTTGGTTTATTTAATGACGCTGTATCCAGTGTATTCTGGATTTCCGCGTCTGGTGTCTTTGATGAAGTAGAGCTGTAGATGTAACATAAGATGTAGTTTGAATATACATATGTTCTTATTATGCTGTTAGTATTATAGTTTCATTTTACATTTTTTGAGAAAACGAAGAAGAAGTGGTGCTATATAACGTATTTTCCAATTTAGAAGTGATGAAATATTCCAGGGACCGTGTCCAATACGTGCACATATGTGTGAATATAGAGATGTCGAATGTTGGTAATTTTTAGGGCATTGAAAGAATATATGATCTGCATCGCCAAACTGACCACACTCACAGCAATCTGTATCGCGTTTTCCGATCTTAAATAAATAAGCCGGGGTGGGTGCTACGCCTAATTTCAATTTCGTTGCCAGAGATATAGCCTCTTTATCTACATTTCCCACTGAAAACCATGGTGTTTTAGATGATCTAGGTAGATGGAAATAAGTATCGATATGATGAGTGATATGTTGTCGAACGTCCTGGATGTGTATTCCTGGTGATGGATTTGGGGGAGAATTATTGGCAGCTGCTTTGGCCAGTTTATCTACGTACTCATTACCTGTTATGTTGGAATGGCCAGGTATCCATATCATATGTGTCATGTTATGTCGTTGATCTAAAGAATCTAGTTCGTGGAAACATAATATTTCCCACCAATCAAGAGAAGGTTTTATTTGGAATCTATTAAGAGTTTGTATAGCACTGTAGGAATCGATACAGAGTAGGATTGTGGAATTATGTATATGACGTAAAGAATATAGAGCTTGGTATATTGCGTATATTTCTGTTGAATAATTAGAAAAATAACGTGGAAGAGTGAATGAGTCACTGGTATCCGTGGTTTGATTAAAATATGCAGCTCCCGCCCCATGGTCAGATAGTGATCCATCAGTATATATAATCTGAGGGGGTGATTGTAAAGATTGAGAAAACTGGTCTAGGAAGTATGCAAACTGTTTAGGGGTAGTAACATCATGTTTTTGCCAGTTACACAGAATAAATTTGGTTTTAGGGATCAGTTGATCTTATTTGAGATAATATAAGGGAGGTCTCCTATGGGACATCCCTCCCTGGAATGATTTGAAAGCTTTAAATATTTTTAAATATATCGGTGTCTGCTTCCGTGATCCTATTTTGCACTGTAAACGGATATTAAGGCCTAGTTGCAATTTAGAGAACAGCGGTGTCTCTGTGAAGAGAAAGAGTTTTGCTATAAAAGGAATAGTTAGGGTTATCTGCCGTTCGGCGAAATTTTGTATTGCTAATTCGGCAAAACTTTTTGAGTAGCAGGTTTACCGCCGATCCCTAAAATGAGTTTACCAATTTGATAAATTATGGATGTAATTTTATTTTGCATTCCAACTGGATATGCAGTAATAGTGATGGCTCCGTAATCTATTTTCGATTGGCAAAGGGCTTTAAATATGATATATAGGTATCGTGGATGTGCTCCCCAATGTCGACCTTGTATGTATTTAAATATGGGAAGGGTTGATCTAAGGGTGGAGTGAAGATACACAGCATGATTTTTCCAGGATAGTTTATGGTCAAAATATAAGCCTAGGAATTTGGTTGACTGCGTGAGAGGTATAGGATGTCCGTCAATATGTAACGGTGATTGTAAAATTGGTGTGCCGCGTTTAAAGAAAATAGAATTACTTTTACTAACATTGAGTTTTAACCCTAGTCGTAGGAGGGTTTGCACTAACAAGTCTAAGTCATGTTGTAACTTATGTGTCGATAAACGGATTTCCTGAATCGTTGCCGGAGAGTAAAGGAGGATATCATCAGCAAAAAGGAGCAGTTGACTATGTTTAAAAGGAAGAGTACTAAGTTCCTGGATATAAATAATAAATAGTAGCGGACTTAGAGGAGTACCTTGGGGTAATCCTTGAGAACTGTAGCGAATTTGGGTGTATGAGTAGTGTAGATTTAATTGAATTTTACGGTCAATAAACAGGTGGTAAATACATCGTACTATAGGAGCTGGAATGAAAAGTTTCCTTAAAATAGGGATGAGGATGTCCAACTGCACAGAATCGTATGCGTGGGAAATGTCTAAGAAGTGGGCTAGAAGTCCTCGGTTGTGAGTCCAATTGACGTATATGTCATGCGTTAGTTGAAGTAGGTTGTGATGTGTGGAGAATAGTTTTCTGAATCCGTGTTGTCCTTTGGGCCAAAAACCGTAACGTTCCATATAAAACGTGAGTCGGGTTTTTAGAATTTGTTCAAATAGTTTCCTTAGTGTGTTGGCTAGGACAATCGGTCTATAGTGATTTGCTGCCCTTCCTGTTTTATTTGGTTTCAGAAGTGGTATGATGTAGAAGTGTTGCCATGAATCTGGGATATGACCTGTGTAAAGAATGTATGAATACCCATGTGTAATCAAAAGATTTAAGGTATGTGGAAAGTGTTTGATCATTTCGTATGATATTCTATCTGGTCCTGAAGCGGTGGATTTATGATGTGAATTAAGTGCATTAGATAGTTCGTGTGTTGAAATAGGTGACATGAGTGCTAGTGCACCCTCAAATAAAGGTTCTTCCTGTGTCATGGAATTCAGAAAAAGAGGATTGTTACGTACCGAGTCTGGAGTGTGTTGTTCTAAAAATTGTTGTTGAAGATGTATGTCCATGACTATGGGATTAGTAGGGTGTCCGGTATGTCGTGTGAACCAACGTAGTTTACGCCACATTGTGGAGGTAGTAATTGATGGTGACAATTCCGTACAGAATTTTCGCCAACCTTTGCGTTTATGGTAACGGATGATGCGTCGAGTGGATGCGCATTGTGCTTTTAAAACTATAAATTGGTTACAGGTTGGTGTTTGACGGTATTGGTTTAATGCTAATCTACGTTTAGCAACTGCCTCGGAACATTCTGGGGACCACCAAATGGGTTTGTACCTAGTTGTATTGGAATAGTGTATCCGAGTTGGAGATATATGTGATAGTACAGTTGCTACAATGAAAGACACGTGATCCATAGGATGTTGTGTTGGGTATGATTTGTTAGATGTTAATGAAGTTGCTATTAGCCTGTTGGTAAAATCATTCCAATCCAGTATTTGTTGACGAGGAATGGAAGGTCGACGAGCATCTAAAGTAGGTGGTTTGTCTATATTTATAAATATGGGAAAGTGATCACTTCCCATAGAATCAAGTCTTACTCTCCAATGGGTATTTTGCCATAGCGATGATGATATCAGTGATAGATCTGGATATGAGGGAAGTTGATGAGGAGGACCAAATCGGGTTGGTGAGTCGTCATTAAGCAAAAGGAAATGTTGTTCTATTAGCTGATGAAGAAAGGAAAAATTATGTTGGGAACAACGAATTTGGTTCGGAGTAAGGCCAAGATTAAAATCGCCACAGATTATGGTGTTTTTGTTTGGAAGTAATGGTATATGATTCATCCAAAAAGTACGAGAAATATAATGTTGTGGTGCATTATAGATTGCTATTAGCTGCAAACTAGGAAGTTGGAGCAATATGGCCTGAAATTGCTCGTCGAAACTGTTGATTGTTTGAAAAGAGGACACCAACAAAGAAGGATGAAGAAGAACCATGATTCCTCCTCCTCCCCCATGCAAGCGATCCTGTCGGATAACCTGGAATGGAGGATATCGAAATGTTTGTTGAGGGGTTAGCCATGTTTCTGAAATCACTATAATGTCTGTGTGATATCTCTTTAAGAGATGTTGTAGATCGTGTAATTTTGGCTTAATGGAACGGGCGTTCCATTGAACTATCGTGAAAGGAGCCATGCTATGAGTGTGATCAATTTAGTTAGCTCTGATTGAGGATATCAATTTGCATAGAAGTTGATTCAAGGCCTCGCTCGGAATGGGTTCATTTTTTCTGGTGAGTTTTCCCATTTCTTCTAGATAATTGAAGAAGAGTTGACTGTCCACTTTTTGAGTGGACAAAGGAGAAAGGGAGGGTTTAATAGGAAGTGTCTCGGAACATGTCTCCTGGCGTTCTTGGTTTTGTAGATATATGGGAGTATGTGATTCACGGGTACTATTTCTCCGCGTAAAGTAGAAAGGTTGATTGGACGGAATCTGGAAATGTGGTTTAGTGTTATTCGATTTGATTCGTTTCTGTTGTGGAGGTGTCTGGGGTATCTCGAAGGGTTTATATTTGTAAGGTCTTGTAACAGTATTACGAATTATGATGGGTTTATCTGGGATGAATTGATTCATTTTGGTAGAAGCGGGGTTTGTGTTATGTGGATCTGTTTGGCTATGTAATTTACTAGCGTATGACTGGTCCCCACGAATTAACTGTATAGCTTCGTATCTTGAGATACGTAAGGATGACATTTTATCAGTGATTGCTTGTTCGCGCAGAAAAACTGGGCAATGTTTGTCGTTAGCACGGTGTGGAAGTGTGCAATTATTGCATTTCAAGATGTCGCTATCACAATCTGAGGTGATATGGTTGTCTGCACAACGCATACATGTGGTATTACCACGACATGTTTTGGTAGAATGACCGAATTTAGCACATTTGAAACATTGTAATACTCTTTCTTTGTAGGGTGAAATTGGAAACTGGCTGTAATATAAGCGAAACTTTCGTGGGAGCATTTGCGATCTAAAGGTTAATAGACATGTTTAAGTGGGTTCGTAGGTTATTGTCCCATTATCTGATAGCACACGTCGTTTAAAACGATATACATGTTGTATTGGATAACCTTCTATAGTTTGTCCATATTTTTGGATTTCTGTTTCTGTGATTTCAGTGTCTATGTTATGTATAACTCCTTTTGTGTGTATATAGTGATGTGGTATATATGCCTTCAGCTGGTTTTTCGAAGCAAAGTCTGAATTGAGTAATGCATTCGCGGCAGATGCGGAGGGCAGAAATACTTCTAATCTATTTTTTCCTGTTTTTATAATTTTCTCTACTGCTAGATTTTGGTGATTTTCGAACATTAGTTTGCCCAATTTAAGTGGATGTAGTTGGGTTATGGTACCCACTGAACTAGTTAATACTACTATAAATGGTGCAGTATCTTGATTATGTATTGTAAAGTTGGTTTAACTATTTCTGTATTCGAATCAATTACGGGGGAGATATCCATAGTCACTGGAATATTTTTCTCATGTTCGAGAACGTCCGAAAGTGGCGGGGGAGCCTCCCCCGCCATAAGGAAATATAAGTTACACTAGCACACGCGTGATGAATATGTGCACCGAATAGAAATCAAAATGGCTATTACTCGACACTGAACTAAAGTCACTGAACACTGCTTTCTTGGTACACTCTTCGACTATTACGGAGCTCCAACGTTACTGGAATCTGAATGTAGTATAAGCTTCAAGCGATTGCTTCTTTATAACTAGTTTTAAACTAAAAACTGTGATGCGATGAAATCGAATCTATGCTGGCAATCACATCACCATCAACGGAGGAACAAAAATATGTATTAAGTGAAAGTTTAAGTGTCCAGTAGGAACTAAAAGTGGTAGGACTGTGTGTTTGGGGAGTAATACTTCTATAAATGGAAAGCTGTATCTACTGATAGGAGAAATAAGCACTTCATTAGCGTAAGTCCTGATTTTACATTATATGTATCTAACCTAGTATCATAGCGGATAGAAGAGAAAGTGTGAGCTCTCCCGCTAGTTCACTGCATGATCCGTGGTCCCGTGGCAACTGACCGAAACTGCGGCGTGGCGATCGCAGTCGCCTTAAAATTCGGCCGAACTGCCTAGTATGTGATTCGGAAGTATAGACAATTTTATACGTATGCGTTGTGTGTTGTGAGAAATTAGCTACATAACTTGTGAAATTGCTTCTAATTTTGTGCATAAATGTGTGCGTTCTTCAAAACGTAAGTTTCAAGTAACATCAATAATTGATTAAAAATGCCAACTTGTTTTGTACCCGGGTGTCGTTCAGGATACACAAACTGCTCAGAAGCTAGACATTTTATCCTAAAGATAAAAATCTGTTTTACAAATGGGAAAAGTCTATTCCTAGGAAAGACACTAAATTATCTGTTAAATCTAGTATTTGTGACAAACATTTTCCAGGGGACTTTTTAGTGAAAGTTGATTCATTCGTTGTGTATGGAAAACTAATTGAAATCCCTAGAATTAAATGGCGGTTAAAGCCAGGGGCAATTCCCTGTATATTTCCTAATTTACCCAGGTACTTAACTACAGTGCATAAATCCCGAAAATCTCCACAAAACAGAGACAAAAAATTACTGAAAAAGCAATATTCAACAATCAGTAAATTACCAGATGCAGGATCCAGTCAACCAGTTCTTATTTCAAACGCGCCGTCCTTCAACAATGAGGAATTCACAGAAAACAGTTCTAATTCCTCCAAGGTCACAAACACAAGTGTCAATAATGAAATTGCTACACTGAAGAAAAGAATTAGAAACCTCAATAGAAATTTAGTTAGAACTAAAATCCTGCTATCTAAAGAGAGGGCTAAATTAAAAATAGTAGAATAGAAATTCGCTACTAATTGTTGCGAACATAAACGCAATTTAAATTATTTAAGTAAAAAACAAAAGCTGGTTCTAGATCCAATGCTTAAAAAATACATAAGTTGCATTATGGTTTAATTTTTCAGCGTAAAATCATGTAAGCAGATATTTCCCACTGTTCTTCGTTAATTATAATACCCATTATTGTAAAATACCATCCTATATTATGTGTCAAGGAAAGACGATGTTTCAAAACAGTATTTCCAATATTCCTGCTTACGATTTTAGGTATTTAAAATGCTAACTGATAATATGAAACCCATTTTCACCATGCATTCGTGAACTAAAGTAAAGCGACCGCGACACCAGTGCCATCTTGCGAGCGAACCATAGTAACTCCCGAAGAGCTCACACTATCTCTTCTATCCGCTATGCTAGTATTGCAAGGACGCTAGTAAATATTGTAGATATGCACTCTAAACTGCATTACTAACTTTTTTTTTTAATTTATTTATTATTTGAAGTCGCTTCAACATAAAAGTCATATCGCGACTAAACAATGAGGAAAAAAAGGAGGAAACATCATGAAGTTTACAATGAATTTAAATATTAACTTTGCATGCTTTGATGAACTTGATGATTTTCTTGTGATATTACTAATTTGTCGCCCTGCATGTGCCTGTTTTTTTTCTTTCTTTCTTTTTTTTTAATGAAAGGTATGAGTAACATATTTTTCTTAACGTGGGAAACTTTATACAGAAAAGGGGCATTTTGAGTACCCGCTTGGGACTTTTAAGCTTCAAAGTTTGGCACCACTGCACACAGGTGGCTTGGGTAGTGTTGCCAATTTAGTTGTTTCTAAACTAAAACTGGTTTTTTTTTGGAAGATGTTCAGTTGGCAAAATTTATAAATTTAAAATTGCTTGTATAGGGATTTAGTTGTTTGATAAACTGCATTTAGTTGGAGAGAAGTATTTTTAACATCGACAACAAAGACATTTAGCAGATTTCTTATTTTTGTCTGGTTATTTTTCTTGATCCTCTATTGGCAACACTGGGCTTGGGTCGCTTGGGTGCTTGGGTCACAAATCTCACAAACTGTGGCTGGCTCCGCTGGTTTGTGGTGTCAGTTTGTCAGAGAAGCTGAAGGAAACGTTTTAATTTATGGTTGTGATTAACTATAATGGCGTCTAAGTGGATCGTAGAATGTATGGCTGAAGAGTGCATTTATTTAAGCTGCAAATTTAATGTTTGGCGAAAGTTGAACATAATTCCATTTATCATTGGAATTGGTTAGGTACAACAGGTAAGAATTAGCCCCTTGAAGCTTGTGACTCATCACTTTCATGTAATGTCTTAGGTTTTATTTGTAAGAAGTCGCAGGTGCACATTTATAGTTAAAAACCGTTTCGCACTCAAACGTCTGTAAATCGATCAACATATTTCTACACATCACTTTACCATACGTGGTAAATACAGAATTGCTCGGACTGTTTTAGGTCTTTAAGTTACAGTAAAACGCACGGTTTATATTGCAGTATACAATTTAGTGATGGGCAGAATCGAATACTCTGTATTCGAATACTTTAAGAATCGAATGTTTCTTCGAATGCAAGTTCTCGGATACTATCACTCACTAGTAGTTGTATTGAGTAATCGAAATCTCTAACATTCGAATGGGAGTTCTCGGACACTGTCACTCCCTAGTGGTAGTATTCGCTAATCGAAATCTCTTGCATTCGAATGCAAGTTCACTAGCAAAATATTTTATGGTAATTGTTTACAAAATCGGCCGCTCGAGAAAACGAATGAAACATAGTGTAATGGATGCCGTTTTTATTGCTGATTACGATTTTGAAAGTCGTATAGTGCGCTGAAGCTTCGTTTTTGATTTATGAGCAAATTACGTACTTGCGATGCAGCGGTTTTATTTCGCTTATGCGGCGGATATTTAGGAAATAAATGTTTATCAACGACTATAATATATGCTAGAATGATTAATGCATTTACTTTGAAATTGTTATTGCTGATTACAATTTTTGAAAGTTTTATTTGGCGGTCAAGCTTCGTTTTCATTTACCCTGTGTTAGGTTAGGTTTAGTGTGTGTATATGAGTGGGGTGACAGGGTCCTGTGTTATCCAAATATTCACAACTTGGGCTGTGTTTATGACACAATTTCAACGTAAATGCATTAATCAATCATTCTAGCATATATTATAGTCGTTGATAAACATTTATTTCCTAAATATCCGCCACATAAGCGAAATAAAATCGCTGCATCGTAGGTACGAAATTTGCTCATAAATAAAAAACGAAGCTTCAGCGCACTATAAGACTTCGCAAACCGTAATCAGCAATAACAACTGCATCCATTACTGTGTTTCATTCATTTTCTCGAGCGGCCGATTTTGTAAACATTTACCTTATTATTAAAGTTATTTACATTGTTAAACAGTAGTTCACATGTAGATACACTATTTTATGACATGCTTATTTGAAAATCAATATGTCAGCATTATAAATATGAATTTAGTGTCGAATTTATAATATTGCCGTCCATACGTTCTAGTTAACTGATCCCGTAATGTGCATTCCGTTATTCCATAATTTGTTATTTAAAATAGGATCACGAATATGACAATTGTTTGGAAACAGTTTGCTTTGGGATGGAAGGTCATGACGTGTAAAAGTATATTTTATATGTATACAGTATACTCATATTCCGCACTGGCCAGGTGATCATCAAGTTTAATTGCTTATGTGTCAGCTCAATCCTCCCCTGTACAATGCCGCGTGCCCAGGGATAGTTTGTATTTAATTCAGTGCACCTGTACATACGCGAGTAAAGTATTCAAAAACAGCACTCAGGACATCGCAAACAAGTACCGAGAACAAGCCGAGAGTATTCGAAACCAGCAGAGTAGTAATTGATAAATGAGAACAAGCTGAGAGTATTCGAAACCAGCACAGTAGTAATTAATAAACGAGAACCGAGAGCAAACCGAGTGAAGTATTCGAATACAGCACAAGGATTTGAGAACATCACGAGAACTTTCAAGAATCGAATATATCAACATTTTGCATTCGAATAATCCCATCACTAATACAATTACTTCATTTGCTTTGCTTCATTTAAATTTTAAACGATTTTCATCGCTTCCCTGGCTTTTGGAGAGGAAACTTCAAATTGGTGATGGGTAAAATCGAATACTTGCAAGAATAGACATTTTCATTCCAAGCAAGTTCTCGAGTACTGAAATGTCATAATGCCGTTTCAATATTCGTAAATTGAAATCTTTTTATTTGAATATAAGTTCTTTGATACTTAACGGTATCTTGCCATGATCGTTCTCACCATGATTTTTCTCAAATAAAGAATTCAAATGAAGCAATGCGAATAGCACAACGGTTATTCCCAAAATGTTGAATGTGCTTAGAAGGTCTTAGTTCTATTTAAGATTTTATCGTGACACATGCATAATGCACTTTCAATCGCTAAAATAATTCTGTTCACATTCTTTGGCGACAATCTATTTCTCCCATTTGTTATCTGCCCAGTTTTGTTAAAAAAAATCTGTTTGAATGGGGCAGAAGTTGCAGAAATGCAAAAGGTATTTTAAGTGAATTTCAACATCTATTAAATGAGATAAGAAATGTCGTTTTTAAAAGTTTTAGAAATATAGGGTGGTAATTTGATTCCTATTTGTCAACAAAATTATTTTGTGTTATGGTTGAAATATGAGTGTAATTGTGGAATAGTTAAAATTAGTATACTTAATGTGGAGTATATTTGGGTAATTCTGAACTTTCTGGGCCTGCAGAGTTAACCTTGCTTGTGACCTCCCCTCTGACCAATTCAGTCCCCCACCACTGCTTCCAAATACACCGTGTGACTCACTTCTGCTTCCTGTGATATGATGTTGCCCTTTATGTGAAGGGTACTGCCACACTACGCCATACTGATTACCTCTTCAAAGAACTTCCGTTATAACTGCCATATCCCACAAGGCCACAATCTCTGGCCAGTATTCCATTAGCTTGAAGCTTTGATAGTATTAAGCAGGACTGAAACTTGGAAATGGTTCTTTCTTTTAAAGTTCAAGGTGCTAGTTTGTTGCTGTTACTGCTAACAAAACCTCCAGAAATAAAACATTTGCACCAAATATGTAACTTCAGTAATGCACGATACACTGTATAAGGAAATACTGGTAGGAGCAGTCATATGATATAAGAGGGTACATGGGATACAGAAATGTTAGCACACAGTCACTCGTGCGGGCCCAGAAAATCCAGTATTATCTATATTTATTACTGTGCTTTTCAAATGGGAAGAGTTCTGATCTGCAGCCAAGGAGATACGTTTACATGTACAGCATTGCAAGCTCATTACCCCCACTCTTCATATTTTTTGGCAGGCGTCAAGTCCAACTTAAGGGGAAAGCAATATGACAACACAGAAGGATTCCGATTGGTTACCGGCCTGGAGACTCTCAAGGACAAACTTCTTCCCATTTGGAAAGCACAGTAGTCTCTTCATAGCAGTCGCCATGTTTGACTTTTATAAACACTTTAACATATTGAAAATAAAAACACTTTTTAAAGCTAATCATGACAGGAAAAAAATTAATTTTGAACGGAGAACATATTTTTAAGGCAATATAACGCAGTTTTAAGTACCTTGACAAAGCGTTCGACCAAAATGGTCATTATTGACCATTTGCTGATGCATATTAATTATATTATCATAAAATAAGATTTAGCATAAAAGATTGTTTTCATTGTTAAGTTCATATCAACAGGAGTTTATGCACTCCATTTTATATAACATACTGTACACATTTTGGTTGCAATTTCTGATTCAGAAAGCGTAAGTTTATTCATTTTTGCAGAATAGTCTAGTGAACTGTATGACAAAGCATTCTTATTAGTACGGTATGTGCATGCTAGCTCAGGAGCAGCTGTTTTTGACAGACCACTAGTTTCCTTATGGGAAATAAAGAATGCCTTTATTGACTTAGAATCGCTCCACCCTTGGATCTGCACTTAATGTAAACACAAGCCATCAACTAACCCACGATATGCTGAAACCAAAGTACACCATAAAATATAGTACCTTAAATATTGGCAATTATCTGGGTTTTCAAGATATATGATAACCCTGGTAAAGACTATTTGAATGTAATGCAATAGAAGCATTATTCCTACAACTCCTGAGTAAATATCGTTCTGTTGCAACATAAAGATGAGGTACTTGTCCATGGCATTTGTTTGTGTTAGTTGCAGCTGATACAAACACCAGGTTATCATGGAGGAATACAAGGTCTGGATCTAAGGCTGGATGAAGAAGTATAGAAGTAGACTTGTTTCATCCCTCACTGATTCTATGGTTAAATGAGCTTTTATATTTTCTGTGTCATGTCCAACTCCAGATTTCTTTCTGCATATTGAACAGTATGCCCTTTGAATACGGCCAGCAAAAATTTGTTGTGGGGAAACAAAAGAGAAACATCAGTAACAGATGTGTTTGTTTTTTTAGTGCGGAGGTAATCTTTTCCCCTCTAAGTGGTGTCTTCTTCACATCCTCATTTTTGTAGTTACTTTCTTCTATTTGCTTAGAGGCATAATCCAAATAATCACAATGGAATTATTGATTGTGTTTGAAAATGTTAAATGTTCAAAACCATGGTTGATACTAGAAACAGTACAGCACTTGTGGTGGGAGTTAATGCATAGAAAATGAAGGTAGTTTAATATTGAAGCACATGAGCTGGCTTGAGACGTTACAGGATACAATGAGAAACAAAGTGGAAATTAAATTCTAGATCTGGCCGCATTTGAGAAAGGGGCAGGGATAGACTTATGTCTTAGACTCAATGCAGTATTTTTCATTTCTGCACTCACCACCTGAAACTAGTAGCAGAGCGAATAGAAGGAGAAGTGCGATCACTGCTGTAGTTTGTGTTCCGCCGCACAGATGGCAGCACAGCTGCTAGTGCTGTACAGTGCTAATACAAACACTAGCGTTTAGCAGGAGATTAATTTTTTTTAAATTGTTGCTTAATGACTGTCAATTGCCGGGATCACATCAGCGTCGCCGGTGAGCCGGAATTTTGTCCCGCAGGAGTTCTTTTACATGCTAGTAAATACACTGACATGGAGCTGTCATTTTTAAGCACACTTAAAAACCATTGGCCTGGGCCAGTAGGCCAGTGTCTAACCAACTGAGTCACCCAGAACGACAGGAGATTCACTGGAAAAGTGGCAAAGCAGAAGAATAGTGTTGTTTAACAATGACTAACTCACGCATACACATTTTGACAGCCATTCAGAGAAATCCAAGACAATAATGATACCACTAGAATGCACACTGGCATTAAAGGAATAAAGTAAAATATAATTTCCTATGAATGAAGAGTTAACTTTGTTGCAAGAATAGTACAAGCTACTTGTATTTTGTTCTACAGATAAGAATGTACTCACCAATGTTGAAATCAGCTGTTAGTAACTTTCGACAATTTCCGAGATGATTTTGCAGGCTTTGATGATTGTAATTCCTTTCTTATTTCCTTGGTGCGGAAAAAGAAGCAACATTTCATGTAATGCAGAATTAGTTTGGGGACAAGATCCAGTAAATGTTTCTCACAACACCTAATTTGGTTAACACTGTCACAACAATCGAAAAATGTATCGCTACACAACTTACTTTCATTTGAAAGTTTCTCTGCTAAAACCCTCTCTACTTGCGAAAGCATGCCATATACGGATTTAGAGGGGTAAGTAAGGCATAAATTGTCTGTACCAGTTTTGTGGTCTTTAATTGTAGTTAAAAGTGATACAGAGGGGAAATCTGCACACTTGCCATGGAGTAAATTAACACATGCTTTGAACAATAATTGTGTACTATATACCCACTCAAGTGATATACCAGACATTCTTTAGCCATATCTTTCTGAGTAATTTCAGGTACATTGTTTTCCCATTCTTGTATATCAGGTTCCTCAATCTCAATTTCGTCCTTAATTTTGCTCTCTGTATTTCCTGTAATTCCACTATTATGGCTCACTATTTCCTTTGCTAATAACTTCATTTGGTTAACGAATGATGTTAAAGGCAGCTCTTGCCTATACTCACAATTGCCTTCAGATGATATTGCTAATTTATTTGGAACATAATTGACTCTAACATATACAACTGGAGAAAATCCACTGTAGATGGATGATGGTCAGAATATATCTCATACCTTTCTTTTTAGTTGCCTTTGATCTTTTCAAAATTGTATCAAAAGCAATTTTTTTTACTTAGGTATTTTGTTCCATCAGATTCATCGATATTCCACTACTTCCATTTACTTTCCTTTCAAGTACTTGAATCTTTGCATTGGCTACTTTCAATTGGCATTTTAGTCTAATTATATTACGCTGTTGTTGCTTTAACCTTTTCTTTAGTAGGCCTACTTTATTACTAAAATGTCTACTGGTATCCCCTGCGAGGGGAAGATTAACATTCATATTTCGAAGGCCTTCTGCATGATTCCCACTGTCTTCTAAATTGGTATTTCTTCCAACCCCTTTTGATAGTTGCTGTGAAGGTGGTTTACGGGAGTCTATTGGCCATGATACGGTTTTTGGAAGATTAGGAAAACGATGTGGAACTGCATGAGGCATTAACTTCCACCTTTGCCTTGCAATCTCAATATTTTCTCCATTAACTATAAATTTGTGTACCTTTATCAAAAGTTCTTATGAAAAATGTGAATCTCGCACGTAAATATTAGAAGAGAGGCACTTGTCCTTTCTTGGTATGGCCCTCTCCCATTTAGAAAACAGTAGTTTATCTTTTGGAAGTGTAAAGAAATGTTTAGCCTTAGATTTGTCATATCGAGACCTACAACCAGGCACGAAACAACATAGGCATGTTGATTATTTCTATAAATTCACAGTTTCATAAAAATTAACAATTCATCGCACTGTAACAAACGGAGCAACCATACACAACACTCCAATGCAATGCCCAGCGAAAAGTGCAGTAAATAGCCACACTAACGCCTTTGCTGCCACCTGACGGAGGTGCCAGGTAGCTCTTGTAAAATCATATGGAAGAGCAGTGGAGTGATCACACTTTCTCTTTCTATTCGCTCTGTTAGTAGTTTAAGTGTCCCAGGAAGGGAGTGTCCAGGACTGTAAACTTGGAACCTAAGTCAGGATGGTTGGTCACCCTACGTTCATATTGCAAAGTTCAGGATAACCAATGTTTGAATACAACTAGTCACTACCTATTCAAATTCACAGTTCCCCTTGTATAGTGGAAATTTAGATTAGGGGTAATATTTTTTTAGTATATATACACACCTAGGTTTTTGATACAGGTTAGGTTTTTCCTTTATATTTCTAGGCAGAGGCAATAGTTTTTGTTTTTAACGATAAATGAGGAAGTTATTCTATTACAGAGCAAATTGGTTTGCATGCATTTAGCATACTTTAAAAGTGATATGAGATTTTTCTGTTTATTTTTTTGAAAATTTTTCATATATCCCAGAATATTGTTTTTAGGGATAAATGAGAAGTACCTACTTTTTTAAAATTTTGCTTAGAAAAATAAGTTTTTTTATTCATAGACTCATAGTCGCTGAGTTTTGGTTTTAATAACAAAAGAAGTCGCATCTAATTCTTAGGAATTCAGTAGCAGCTTCTCCATTATCACCTTTCCAGCTGTTGATTTTACCTACATTTCATATCCTCTTCCTCACTCTTATACCTGGTGCTTGGCTGACCACCTGCTTCCAGATTTTCACTCTGTTTGGTCCATAGACAGACATCTGAGCCTAGGCTAGGCTTGTAAGACCTAGGGGGTGTAAGTCCTACATAAGGGGAGGGTAATCAGGTAAAGCAAGAAAGAACAAAGAAAGCTACCTGACAATGCAGTTGGCAAGGCTACAATAAAAGATTATCTCACAATGTCACATTTCCGTGTCATCAAAGCTGCTGAAATAAACTTCAAGCACAAAGAACTTCATGCCATTTTGAACAGTTAGGTCATAGTAACAAATTTAATGTAATAACAGAACTCTAACCACTTAAAGCAAAAGGTGAATGTTACCACTTTTTCTGTGAAACATCCCTTCAGTGTCTTTGGTTACCAGTATCAAATGCTGGCAGGGAAAGATTTTTTTTGTGCATGTAACTTGGTGGCCACAGACAGAACGACAACTATGAAAAATGAGTGTCAACTTTTATGTTGCAATTTAGCGATGCTGATTGATGGGCAATGGGCCTGATGTGTGATGCAGGTTATGTAGTGATTCATGTCATGGTGATAATACAATAAATGTTTTAATTGGGGAAATTTTGAACAATAATTGGACAGTAACATTGCGTACCTGCTAATTTTAATTTGCATGTAATTAATGCAAAGTTTAGTATAATATTCAACACAATGCCACTAACTTACATTATTCATAAGAATTTTTAAAATCATTATCACCAAAAATCTTGGCTTTGTATATAGGTTTAGGTTTCCAGTTGACAAGGTTAGTTTTTGGGTAATTTTTTTTTTAACAGGTGCTTTATTTTCTCATCAAGAATTTATCGGACAGAAATACTTAAATACCCTGCAAAGTGTTTATCAAAAAATAAATTGGGCCGCTGTATTAAATTCTCTATTCATATTTGGTATTTTGGGTGTGAATGGAAATTGAGCAATATCTTCATGCTCCCAAGGTTTGCATGTTGTCTTCATAAGCTTAGGTTAATTAGCAACCAGTTTCATAAATGCTTTACATCAGCATGTCTAAGTACAGGTACAGAAGACAGAATTTAAAACATCATTATAGTAGATTTGAATTCTTCAATCATGTTAGCATTTGCTTCATGGGCTATAAACGCTACATGGCATGTTTATGTTGGCAGTATGCCAAAATGTTTCTATAAAAGAAAGTGTGTGGATGGACTACAGGCTCTGAAAGTGGTCACATTAAGTATCAATGGACCATCAGCTATTGTGGTACATAAAACTTTTTAGGGGCTACTGCTGATTAGGTTTACAACTGGATCCAGTGGAAGATTAGCCAAATAACAAAATGTATCAGATTATATGAATGGATGGTTTATTGAGTACTAAAGAGAATACATCTTGGGCTATACCTGAGGTGAGCCCTTCTGCTGTTAGCGCAGCCCTTCAGTATATTTACATTTTACATAAACATTACACATGTTTAATTTGTGAACATTTACTTCCTACCTTTGCAATAATCTAATCCTGGCGAGTGGGTATTGTCATCCCTATCCCTCGACCTGGAAAAGACAGGACACTTCCCTTTAGTTACCGCCCTATTTGCCTAACAAGTGTTGTCTGTAAGACCTTCGAACGGATGATTAACACTCGTTTAGTGTGGTGGATAGAGACGCATAACCTGCTCACCAATATTCAGTGCGGTTTTTGTCGCCATCGCTCTAGTGTCGACCATCTGACACGCGTAGAGGCTTACATCCAGAATGCCTTTCTGCTGAAGCAGCATGTCGTGGGTGTCTTCTTTGATTTAGAGAAGGCCTGCGACACCACCTGGCTCTATGGAATCCTTTGTGCTCTGCGCGGTTACGGTTTACGCGGTCACTAAGCGCTGTTCATTTTAAATTTTTTACGACTTCGCAAATTTCGTATCCGCATCGGCAATACTCTGTCAGAAGAAAAGATTCAGGAGAATGGTGTGCCTCAGGGGTCTATCCTGAGTTTCACGCTCTTCGCCGTAGCAATTAACAGAATCGCTGATGTTCGTAGTGGAATCCTGATGTCGCTGTATGTTGACGACTTTGCAATTTGCTATCGATCTTATAATCTCGAGCACATTGAGCGTCAACTGCAGCTGACCATAACATCAATCGCAGACTGGGCCCTTCGCACCGGCTGTCAGTTCTCACCTACGAAAACTCAGTGTATCCACTTCCATCGAGTTCGCGGCGTACACCCTCCTCCTGATCTTTATATGCGTGGCACACGTCTACCGTTTGTCCCGCACCTCAAGTTCCTTGGCCTGCACTTCGACAGTAAGCTGACGTGGGAGTACCATATTCGCCAACTTCGTGCTTCCTGCGATCGCTCACTTCGAGTACTGCGCCTTTTGTCAGGAGTTCGGTGATCGTACAGATATGTTACGATTGTATCGATCACTGGTGCGGTCAAAGCTAGATAGCGGTAGTTTTATCTATGGCGCGGCGTCCGCCTATAAACTTCGTCTTTTAAACACTGTACACCATGCTGGTATCCGTCTAGCTACTGGGGCGTTTCGCACCAGTAGTTTAGTGTCTGTGCTGTCTGGAGAACCACCATTGTCGGTCCGTCGTTCGGTTTTATTGTGTTTTTATGTCGCAAGGTTTGCAGCCCATCCGGGTCGTCCTTTTAAATGTGTCCTGCGTCCGGACCTTGCTCACCGCTATCTGCGCAACACAACTATATCGCGCCCAAGCGGTATTCGGTTCCGCGAACTACTTGATAAACACGACCTGCTGTAGAGCGATTCTCTCCTGGACGCTATGCCCCGTTGCAACTCCAGCGCGCGCAATTCGACCTGGAGCTCTTAGGCTATGCTAAGCTTTTCACCCCGGTATTTACCGATGGGTCCCAGGTGGGTGGAGCTACGGGATGTAGTTTCGTGTGTAACGGCGAGGCGCACCAGTACCAACTTCCGGACCATGGTTCCGTTTACACTGCCGAGCTGTCTCCTATACTTGATTGTTTGCTTTTTGTCTCTAACTCAGCTCCCGGCAATTTTATCATTTGTTCAGACTCTCTGAGTGCCATTCAGTCCTTGCAACAGTTTATCGGCACCTCAGCATTCGTTTTAAAAATGCAGGCTCTCATTTCGCAAATGCTCTCGCGCGGATACCAGTTGCTTTTTACCTGGACCCCAGGCCATGTAGGTATTCCCGGCAATGAGGAAGCAGATGCGGCCGCTAAAGCTGCATGCCGTTTGCCGGATATTGCCACACACAGTCTGCCTTATGTCGATGTGCAGCGCCATTTCCGTCGACATCTTTTATCGATCTGGCAGCAGTCATGGGAGGAATTCTCTAGCTCTCAATTGCGGACCATTAAAGACAGCGTAGATCCCTGGATGACATCCTGCAGGGACTCCAGGCGGGCTGAAGTTATCCTCACCCGCCTGAGGATAGGTCACACACGGGCGACACATGGGTTCCATTTGCGTGGCGACCCGGCGCCTGTCTGCCCTACGTGTAACATCCAACTTTCTGTGGCCCATATCCTTATAGACTGTCCGCAATACGCTCGTGAGCGCCAGTCAGTTGGCCTGGGGTGTACGCTTGCCTCAATTTTGGGTAACGACCCGGTGTCTGCCTGTAAGGCGCTGCGGTTCGTTGCACAAATTGGGTTCGCAAAGCAAGTATAACGTGTTTTTTAATGTGTGAATTTTTTTTTAGCTTTTTAGCATTCGAATTTGCTTTTTAGCTTTTGTTTTACGTTTTACGATTTTAAGTGCTTAGTTTTAATGTGTTTTAGCTTTGATCTTTTACACATTTTAATGAATGGTTTTACCAAGTTTTAACTTAGGGCACTCATGTGCCGTTTGGTGTTTTTATCTGTCTGTGTTTTTAGTTGCCATTTTAAACCTCACATTTTAGGCAGTTTTTAGGGGAGGTTTAGATTTTTTTATATTCTGACCTAGGGCCCAAATGACCTAGTTGTCGACGGGCCCCTAAACTTCATCAATCCAATCCTTTACTGTAAATCTGCTCGCCTCCACCTCCCAGTTTGTGCGCCGATAGATAAGTGTATACCTTTGGGGTGGCCTTCAGTTGCGTTGGCTATTTGCAGGAAGGGCAGTACATTGTGTTTGACTAATCCAGTCTGTTTGGGTACTGTATGCAATGATAACCTCTGAAGCTCAAAAGTCCCATCCGAGTACTCAAAATGTCCCTTTTTTGCATAAAGTGCCACGTTAAGAAAAAAACATGGTTCCGTAGCTTTAAACTAACGAGGGGAAAAAGCACAATGCAGTGCGATAGAGTGCACATCTACAGTATTTACTAGCGTCCTTGCAGTACCAGGTTAGATATGTACATTTAATGTAAAATCAGGACCTACGTTATTGAAGTGCTCCTCCTATCAGTAGATACAGCTTTCCCTTTTAGAAGTATTACTCCCCAAACACACAGTACTCGCACGTTTAGTCCCCACTGCACAGTTAAACTTTTACTTAATATAAGGTTTTCTTATTGTGAAGATTGAGATGATTTTGTTTCACTTTAAAAGTTCTGCAGTCTATGCCATTTTCTTGAAATGAAGATCTCAACACATACAGAGTTCAAATTATCACCAATTCTGTTCCGTTTTCTGATTTTTACATAGCTTACAATAGAAAATATTCTTTCGGCTTCTGCATTAGAATGTGAAAGTGAAAGAACCAGATTAGCAAGTTTACTAATGTTTTGAAAACACAGCTGATCTTGGAAATCTTTCAACTTTGAGATTTCACTCCACATACACTCCAAGTCCTTATTTGAAAGTTCCTTCTTCTTATCCTCAGGCACAAGTGGAAGACTTCTCCATTCAAATGCTAAGGTATTGAGATGAAATCCTCCAAACTTTATTCAACACACGATACATCTTTTATCTGGAACCTTCCGTCAACTGATAAAGTAATATTTGGCTCTATGAATTTTAAGTTTAAAAAAAATTCATCCTGCATAGGTAGACGTTTCTTCATTCCTTCGGTTGCTGTGATATAGAAATCAAGGCATTTAAGTTTCAGTTGATGAATTTCCTTTTCACATTCTCTAGGAAGAGTTTGCAATAGCTGTTCACATTCCGGACCAAGGTACACTGATTCTAATGGGAGATAATGGCATGGTTGAAGTTTATTAATCTTGTGCATTTCTGTGAGGACGCCTGGTTTTAGAAAGTTCTGGGCAATGTTCTGAAACAGACGCAAAGAATCTTCTGAAAGCTTGTGAATTAATATTTTCCTCGATTGGAAAAGGGCGTTAAAACTGTTGAAGTACACCAAAACATACTTCAGAAAGAACATGTCAGCTTTAGTATACGAATTTTTTAATTCGCAAAGAATCATTTCTGCAGATTTTAATTTATCCTCAACGTAGTATTTCTTCCTTGCAATTAACGTTGTCTTTCTGTTTGTAGATTTCTATGGGTTCCCTTTGTAGTCGCGCGTAGTAGTTAACTGTAGAAGACAGGACTCGTGTTTCTTTAAGGTTGACATCATGGCCGAATAATAAGGCGTGCTCTGCCACACACGATTTGTCCGTATGTCCCAATCTGGTGTTACGCTCTTGTTCTTTTAATCTGGTGGCCACACTGCACATGGTAGTGCCTATACTTTGTCGCAACTGCAGGGAACTTCATATACACCTGCAGATGTTTGTGGATGGCGTTTCTTTTGGCCGATCTCAGGAGGTCTTTGATCTTGTTTGTCGGTCTGTAGACAGTATCAACTCCTATGTACTACGTGTACCACATGGCGCCATGGTATTCTCCGTACTCTTCACGGTACGGTTTGCGAGGTCTTTTAGCAATCTTTCTTTTTAATTTTTTAGCCCTGCGTCGCTTTCGTGTCCGCATTGGCAATACGTTCTCACAAGAGAGGATCCAGGAAAATGGTGTGCCCCAGGGGTCGATTCTTAGTGTAACGCTTTTTGCCGTTGCCATTAACGGCATTGCTGATGTTCGTAGAATACCGATGTCACTGTACGTTGAGGATTTTGCGATCTATTATCGATCTTATAGTCTTGAGCACATAGAACGTCAACTGCAGTTGACCATATCAGCTATCGCCGACTGGGCCCTTCACGCCGGTTTTAAGTTTTCTCCTACGAAAACACAATGTGTCCACTTTCATCTACTTCGTGGTGTACATCCTCCTCCAGAACTCCGTTTGCGTGACACACCCCTGCCGTTTGTTTCCCACATCAAGTTCTTGAGCCTTCACCTCGACAGCAGACTCACATGGGAGCACCACATTCGTCAACTTCGTGCCTTCTGCGGTCGTTCGCCTTGAATACGCCGGGTTTTAATTGGAGTATCCTGGGGCGGCGATCGCACTGTCATGTTGAGGCTGTATCGTTCATTGGTGAGGTCCAAACTAGATTACGGCAGTTTTATTTATGGCGCAGCGTCCGCCTCTAAACTTCGTTTTTTAAATACTGTACATAATGCTGGTATCCGTCTAGCTACTGGAGCTTTCCGCACTAGTCGTGTAGAGTGTCTGTATGCTGACTCTGGCGAACCTCCACTTTCTATTCGGCGCTCGTTTTTATTGTGTTCTTACGTGGCCCGTTTGGCAGCCCACCCCGGTCACCCGTCTTTTAATCCTGTATTGCGCCCGGAACTCGCTCACCGTTATCTCCGGAATAGCACTTTTCTTTCTTTTTTTTTTTTTTTTTTTTTTTTTTTTTTTAATTAGCGTCCTCCAACATTGTGTCATATCGGACGAACCAGAATAGCACGATCTCTCGCCCAAGCGGTATTCTGTTTCGCGAGGTGCTTAGTGCATACGCGCTCCGCATGCCTGCTGTCGAACGGTACTCTCATGGCCGCTGTCCTCCATGGCAATTACAGCGTGCCCAGTTCGAGCTGGAGCTTTCGACGCATGCTATGTTAGCTACCCCTCCATCGGTGTATCGTCAGCTTTTCACCGAGATCCTGGGACGTTACCGGAATTATACTACGGCATTTACCGATGGTTCCCAGGTGGATGGAGCTACAGGGTGTAGTTTTGTGCATAACGGTGAGACTCACAAGTACCGTCTCCCAGACTTGAGTTCTGTTTTTACCGCCGAGCTGTTTGCAATATTTTATTTCGTCCTTTTTATCTCCAGTTCCGTTCCTGGAAGTTGTATCGTCTGCTGCGACTCTTTGAGCGCGCTGCAGGCATTGCAACAGTTTGTCGGCACGTCAGCGCTAGTTATGAAAATACAGACACTCGTCTCGCAGTTGCTCACGCTTGGATACCAGATTGTTTTTACCTGGACCCCAGGCCGTGTAAGCATTTGCGACAATGAAGCGGCTGATGAGGCTGCTAAGTCTGCGTGGCGTTTGCCGGATATTTTAACACGCAGTCTCCTTACACGGATGCACAGCGGTACTTCCGACGTCATATTTTATCAGTCTGGCAGCAATCGTGGGAAGCGTTGGATGTCACTGGCACGCAATTGCGGACAATCAAGGACAGCACGCAACCCTGGCTGACATCTTCAAGGGATACCAGGCGGGCAGAAGTCATTTTGGCCCGCCTGAGAATAGGTCACACACGCATCACGCATGGACACCATCTGCGTGGTGAGCCGGCGCCTGAATGTCCCACCTTTGGCGTTCAGCTCTCTGTGGCCCATGTCCTAGTCGATTGTCCGCGTTACAATCGTGAGCGCCAGCTGTTTGGCCTGGGTCGTACTTTGAGGTCAATCTTAGGCGACGACCCGGTAGCTGTTAATTCAGAGCTGCGGTTCGTCGGCAGTATTGACTTGGGTAAGCAGGTTCAATTTCTATTTTATTTCTTGCTTTTATTTGTTACCTTTTAAGATCAATGTTCACGTTTTAAGTGCTTTTAGCGTCTTTTTAGATGAATTTACCAGTTCTAACTGTTTTAAGCTTACCGCTTAGATAAGTTTTACATTTTATCTATTTTAGGTATCTGTTTTAAATATGTAGTTAAGAGTTAAGTGGTGGTGAGCTTTTACAGTTTTTATCCTTTTGACTTTGGGCTCTAATGACCTAGCTGCCGACGGGCCCTTAAACCCTACTCACTCGTTGTTTATTAAACCAAATAGAGATACTTATTTTAAATAACAGGAATGTAAGTAGAGATTTGGGAAATGAAATACAACTTGAGATTCACCAACATTCCACTGATAACGTTCACACACTTTCTAAATTCAATCTGTGGTTTCTCAGTTTTATAGGATCGAGAACTTGCTAGCATCTGATATATTGGTAATAGATAATTTGTACTCGTGTATTTGCCTGTTGTACTGATATTCTTTACATTTATATCGCTTAGTGTGGTGGCTAGAGACGAATAACCTGCTGAGCAATGTTCAGTGTGGTTTTCGTCGCCATCGCTCCAGTATCGATAATCTGACGCGCATAGAGGCCTACATACAGAATGCGTTTCTCCTGAAGCAGCATTGCGTGGGTGTCTTCTTTGATCTGGAAAAGGCCTACGATACTACTTGGCGGTATGGCATTCTCCGTAGTCAGCACAGTTATGGTTTGTGCGGTCACTTAGAGGTTTTTCTGTTTAACTTTTTACTCATTCGCCGTTTTCGTGTCTGTGTAGACATCACGCTGTCGTAAGAGAAGATTCAGAAGAATGGTGTACCCTAGGGATCGATCCTGAGTGACACATTTTTCGCAGTTGCCATTAATGGCATCACTGGTGTTCGTAGCGGTATCCTGATGTCGCTGTATGTTGACGACTTTGCGATCTACTATCGCTCTTATACTTTAGAGCACATCGAGCGTCAACTGCAGCTGACCATAACCTCCATCGCCGAGTGGGCATTATGCACCGGCTTTCGACTGTCCCCTACGAAAACACAGTGTCTTCACTTTCACTTCCTCCTGATCTTCAGTTGCGTCCTTTTGTTCCGCACCTTAAGTTCTTGGGCCTGCACCTTGACAGCAGTCACATGGGAGTACCATATCCGCCATCTTCGTGCTTCCTGCGATCGTTCGCTTCGGATACTCGGGGTGTTCTCTGGGGCATCTTGAGGCGGCGATCGCACCGTCATAGTTCGGTCCAAATTAGACTACGGCTGGTTTGTTTATAGCGCGGCGTCTGCGTCTAAACTCCAGCGTTTAGACACAGTACATCACACTGGTATCCTCTCTACTGGGGCTTTTCGCACCAGTAGAATCGATTGTCTGTATGCTGATTTTGGCGAACCTGCACTGTCTGTTCGACGCTCTTTGTTACTTTGTTCTTACGTGGCAAGGCTGGCCGGCCATCCAGGTGACCCTTCGTTTCCACCGGTGTTGCGTCCAGACCTCGCGCATCGTTATAGGCGAAATACAACTCCCTCCCGTAGAGTGGCATTCACATGGCCGATTTCCTCCCTGGCATCTCCAGCGCGCACGCTTTGACCTGGAGCTGTCGGGCGGTGCTAAGATAGCTACCCTTCATTCCGTGTTTCGCCAACTACTCACGGAACTACTGGGCCGATACCGGACTTCCTGTCCGGTATTTACCGATGGCTCCCAGATGGTAGTGCGACGGGTTGCGCCTTTATATACCACGGCGACGCCAGTTCAGTATTTACCGCCGAGTTGTTTGCCATATTTTATTTCCTCCTTTTTATCTCCAGTTTAGGTCCTGGAAGTTTTATCGTCTGTTCCGATTCTTTTAGCGCTCTCCAGGCCCTGCAACAGTTTATCGGCACCTCGGCATTGGTTGTTAAAATCCAGACGTTGATCTCTCAGCTACTGTTTCGCGGATACCAGTTTGTTTTTACGTGGATCCCAGGCCATGTGGGTATTCCGGACAACGAGGCGGTGGATGCGGCTGCAAAGTCTGCATGTTGCCTTCCGGAGTATTCTACCCCTACGCTCCCCTATATAGATGTGCAGAAATATTTCCGTCGCCATCTATTTGCTCTCTGGCAGGAATCTTGGGAAGCGTTAGCTGGCACTCAGTTGCGGACAATCAAGGACACGGTACAACCCTGGTATACCAGGCGGGAAGAAGTGGTTTTAACCCGCCTGAGGATAGGCCATACCCTAGCCACGCGTGGACACCTTTTGCGTGGTGATCCAGAGCCTGTCTGTACGACGTGTAATATTCCAATCTCCGTCGCACATGTCTGATTGTCCGCGATACGCTTGAGAGCGCCAGTCCGTTGGCCTAGGCCTTACATTGTGGTCAGTTTTAAGCAACGACCCAGTATCTGTAAATACAGTGCTGCGGTCTTGTTCCACAATTGATTTTATGAAGCAAGTGTAAGGTTATTTTTTTTTTTTTAGAGATTTTAGCCCTTTAGATTGCCTTATTTTTGAGTTTTTTTTAAACGTTTTAGCCTTTTTTACTTTGTAGCATTTTAAATGGAACGTTTTATTAGTTGTTTAGCTGCTTTTATCTATTGACTTTAGAGTTTTAGTTATTTTTATGGGTGATATTTTAACACTTTACCGTCCCTAATTTTAATTTTGGACTAATCACCAAGTTGTCGACTGGCCCGTAAACCCGACACTCACTCTCTGCTACTTGCTATTAAATTGTAGATAAAACAACCCAATACCAGTAAGATAATTATAACTATAAGAACGAAACAGTACTTTGAGGACATTAGCACAATTTTGATCTTGAGCAATTGAAAAATATAAAATAACAAAATAATATTTATTATAGAGTGCTAATATTACACAGAATACTTCATATTAAACGAATATACATGTTTCAATTAAGAATTTTATACATTCAGCTTTCGGTAGATACTCTTGCCTTCTGACATCTTTTGGTTTTCACAAAATTCGCCACATTTGGAGACATTGAAACACAACCCCGCACCCTTAATGCGCACTTCAAGTTATGATCACTGATGTTTGCTCTTTGAGGGATTTTAATGCGTTTCGTAGCTGAAAATAAGGATTCACATACATAGGTCGAACGAAACATTGTAATTAGATGCCGCACGTCTGTGTAATCGAGGGAACTTTGATTTAGAAAATCTCCTGTGGAAATCTAGCAAACTTCCACTGTTTCTGTAACTGTCAGCTAACTCAATGTCACATTTCAAGGTGATAAGCTCCAGTTGAACATCTTTGGGAGTATCGTCAATATTCATGCTAAATGGCGTAGTGAATAAATCAAAATAGATTTTTAAGCCCGTGAGATCGTGAAATCTTTCATCAAACGCCGGGAAAGCAAGTGCAGATTTACAACATAAGATCCCACTCCTAGGGAATCAATCACAGATCCCGCTTTCCAATCTGGGAAAATGACAAGAATCACCATTTGACAGTTGACGTTCCCATAATGAGAGCGTATTTTTAAAAGCTTCAGTAGAACATATCTGTGATCAATTTGTTTTTCCCTTGAAGTGAAACATAAATATTCAAGTGTTCAATTATATCGGCCATAAATGCAAGATCACATTTCCACTTAACATACGTGAGCTCTACAATAGGTTTGTTCCATGAGCACATCATCCAGTAATTCAAAGAATCTGCTTAAAACCTTGGCTCGACTAAGCCACCTAACTGCTGTATGATACGGTATATCATACTCGTGCTCCAAATCTTCTAAGAAGCTTTTAAATTGTCGGTGTTTTAGACCGTTTGCTAGTTTATTTTTCAGGTGGGTCACAAATCCGTTGTGCAAACCAACCATAGCTGGGGTACCATCGCTGGCTACCGATATGAGTGTATCCTATGAAATCCCTGCATTCGCCACAACTTCTACTACACAATTTAGAATGTCTGATGCAGTTGTTCCTTTTATTGGTACCAGATCTAGCATTACTTCCACAACTTCCAAGTTTTCATTTACACCACAAATAAAAATACATCAATGAGTTATACTTTATAAGTCAGTGCTCTCATCAATGGCAATAGAGAATGCAACGAATTCTCTTGCTCTTTCAATAAGTTGTGCGTAAATGTGTCCGCCAGATCTTGAATTCTGCATGAAATAGTATGAGGTGACAGACTGACACTCGAACTGGTGAACACTGACATGGGTGAATTTACTTGCAGCTATAAGCATACGACGTTTAATAAGTGGACCATGAGGAAAACTAATAAAATATCTGGCAATTTGTAGTGCTATTTCGTAACTCACATAAACTGATGTTTCTGCCGTTCCGCCATCCCCTTCTTCCTGTTCCTCTTCCTGCGATGTGATCTTTTCTCTGAGCTTTTGTATCTCTGCAGTGCGATCTTCTTTTTATAGGATCGAATAATCATTAGCTTGCAATGTATTAAAATGTCGCTAAAGATTAAATCGTTTCAGCTTCAGCACTTGTAATTTTTTCTGGCAAATGAAACAAATAGCACTACCGCTACATTACATGAAGAAGCACTCAGCTTCCCATTCGGGATTGAAATAATGTGTCGGCGTGGGTGCCCTTTGCTTTAATGAGTGCCCTTTCATATCAAACTGACACTGAAGTAGGGAACGCCACTGCTAAGGAAGACAAACCGACCGCTCCACTGCGAAGGACGAACTGACGGAGCACGGTGCTTGTAGCCCAGCACATGCACCGCGGCAAGCGAGTTGGTTGTGGCTGGTATAGACTGAGGGACCCAATCGCCTTCAGGAGTGCATCGACTCATGCAATGGCCCCTCCCCGGGACTGACCTTTATCAGCGGATACGTACACATATCCTACATCCTAACCAGGGGCTGGGACTTACGCGGTTACCAAGTCACGTATCAGGTGGGTGCTCAAACAGAAAAGTGGACCAAAGTTATTTGGGCGTCTGACGGGTGCCCTCTCACCTCTTAGAGGAACCCAATCGAGAGTATGGCTCGGGGCTCGAGGTACGCCAAACCCGTACCTACCGTAGTTGGACCCCCTGGGCTCTTCTCCTAGATGAGTTGCCGACCAAGACTACCGAGCCTCATCTACCCGTTTTGGAATGCTCTTTGCTTCCCCTCATCTCTTGCCTACCTGTAGCCAAAAATAACACAGTAGGCCTTCTGGATCGGGTACCGAGCCACGTCAAGGCGACATTCCTTCGGAGGGGAGCCTGTCAGTGTTGAGATGCACAGAATTTTGAGCTCCTCGCGCGGCGTGATAAACACCCGTGTATTGGATGATTTAAGCAATGAGGAGATTCAAGAAAATCTTTTGGAGCAAGGCGTTACTAACGTTTACCGGGTTCAACGCAAAGAGGGTGGTGAACTGAAGCCAACACTTGCCCTGTTCCTGACGTTTGATCGGGTAGATCTCCCGCAAAGGATTTAGGCAGAGTATGAGTCCATCGAAGTTAGGCCTTTTATCCCGAACCCGCTCAGATGTTTTAAATGCCAACGCTTTGGGCATACCAGCGAGTTTGCAAGGGAGTGCCTACTTGTAATGTATGAGGGTGCATTACATGGTGGTGATTGTAGTGCAGCGCCGTCGTGCGTGAACTGCAAAGTTGAACATTCATCCAGTTCCCGAGATTACCCCCGTTTTGTAGAGAAAAGAGCGATCCAAGAGATAGGGGTTAGAGTGAAGGTGCCTTTCTCAGTTGCCCAGAGGCTCTTCCGTATACGCCAACCCTTTGTTCCAAGATCCGGTACCTATAGCTCAGTTACAGCTAAAGCGGTACCGAGATGAGTAATCGCAACACAAACCAACGATATAAATGGGGCAACAATATCAGAAAAGACACTCGTAGCCCGCAGCGCAATTCCAAAGCCTTCTACATCGGCACGCACATCTGTTTCAACGTCTACAAAGTCCGTAAGTGCAAAGAACAGCGTTACATCACCATCAAAAGCATCCAGATCAACACAAGAAACAAGCAAGCCCGTAAGATATGATGCCTCACTGATCAAGTTTAAGAAGACATGCAACGAACGACTTCCTCAAGGAAAATAGTATGTCCAATCCCAGTACATCGAAGAGATGTAAGAGTCTACGAACATCTCGAGGATCTCGAATATCCTCTTCTGGGGAATCTTCAGGGGTGGACTCAGACCGGCGCCTTTCATCTTCACCGGTCCCCATTAGGAACCGGTTCGAGACACTCGAAGTTCGCTATGGGAAAACGGACGTCTGCGACAGAGGACATGGAGGACCAATCTGCCCACACTGGGAGAACCAGTAGAAAAGAGGCGCGAAAAAGCGCCCGATAGAATGCCAGCCCAAGAGAGAAGAAAAGGGATAAATTAGTTCGACAACGGCCTACTCCAAAGTAATGAAGAGTTACCTTGGAATACCTGTCCCATACACAATGCAATATGGCTATCCTACAATGGAACGTACGTGGTATTAGAAGTCAACGTTCAGAACTTGAGCCTTTGCTCGAAGAAAATGAACCTCTGGTCCCATGTTTGCAAGAGACTAAGCTGCGTCCTCAGGACGCTTTCCATCTGAGATACGTCCCAGTACGCTGTGATGTCACACCAGAAGACGGTGTTCCGGCACATGGCGGCGCTATGATACTTGTAAGAGATGATATATACACAAAATCCGTACCGTGCACTCTGATATACAATCAGTTGCTGTAAGGATTATACTGCAAAACATGCAGATCACCATTTGTACTGTATATTTGCCTCCTCCCATGACTTCTCGCACATTGTTTTAGAAGCTCTGGTTTCTCAGTTACCAACACCGTTTCTCTTGGTGGGAAACTTCAATTCGCACCGCCACCTTTTGTGGTTCAAGTCGCACTTGTGCATGAGGTATGCTCATTGCCGATTTCTTGGACAATTACAACCTAGCTCTCAACACTGGAGAGCCTACATTAATTTCTGACTCTTATAATAGTTTCTCGCACCTTGATCTTGCAGTTTGTTCACCTCAGTTGGCAGTCTCCTTACAATGGAATGTCATATCTGATTTACACTCTAGTGACCGCTTCCCATGTCTTATTAGTCTTTTGACGCAAGATTCATGTTCCACACATATGTCCAGATGGCGTTTGAATTATCCGAACTGGAACCATTACACCCAGTTGGCTGTCTTTACGTCCAACCAGCACGACTCAGTGAATGATTGGCGCATCTCATGGAGACAATTATGTCTGCCGCTGAACAATCGGTTCCGCGGTCGACTACACACCCCCGTGGATTCCCCGTCCCCTGGTGGACGGAAGAATTTCGGAATGCCATTCGTGCTCGAAGGCATGCTCTTAGGGTTTTCCAACGTCACCCTACTTTGGGTAACCTAATCGAATACAAGAAAATGTGCGCCAAGGTCCAGACAAGTGATTAAGGATAGCAAATTTGTAGCTTATTTAACCGACACACACCTTCCTCGGTTGTGTGGGATAGATTAAGGCGTGTTGCAGCTAAAACTATCCATATACCTATTGCGGTACTAAAAACAGCCACAGGAGCTGTTGATTCATTTGAAGAGTCCAATACGTTTGGCAGTGCTTTCGCTCAAGTGTCTAGCTCGGAAAACTATTCCCCTGAGTTCCTTCCAACTAAATCTCAAGGCTTCGCGTTTCGGTCTGGAAACGTAGGAGATTACAATTGCCTTTTCACCATGGCGGCGCTAGAACATTCTCTTAAATCTTAGCGATTATCAGCACAAGGATCGGACGGTATTCATGTACAAATGTTACAACAGCTCTCTCCTGAAGGTAAGACATCCTGCTCGAGGTCTACAATCGTGTTTGGGTTGACAGTATACTCCCAGAAAATTGGCGGGAGGCAACTGTTATTGCCATCTTGAAGGCTGGAAAGGACCGTCATCTTCCCTCCAGCTACCGTCCTATTTCCCTCACCAGTTGCGTCTGCAAAGTGATGGAACGCATGATCAATGGACGATTGGTGTGGTGGTTAGAAAGTCGTAATCTACTAACATCCAGTATGGTTTTCGACGACGCCGTTCAACTGTTCAATCTTGTGTCAATATCGACACAGATAATGGACGGCTTAATAAGAACTGTCAAACCGTTGGCATATTTTTCGATCTCTAAGGGTTATTATACATGCTGGCGAGCAGGGGTTCTACCTTCCCTGTACGCCTGGAACATACGTGGACGCCTACCACTGTTCATTCAAGAGTTTATGAAGTACGGCTTTTTCGGAGTAAGAGTCGGCTCGGTTTTTTTCTAATTCTTTTGTTCAGGAGGGAGCACCTCAGGGTTCGGTGCTAAGTGTGACACTCTTTACTATAGCAATTAACTCCTGGAAATGTGTTCCACATGGAGTTTCGTCATGCCTATTCGTAGACGACTTAGCTGTCTATTGCACCTTTCAGCGCATGGCATTCTCACAACGTCGCCTGCAGCAATGTTTGGACAACCGTAGAGAATGGAGCGTCAAAAACGGCTTCCGTTTCTCAACTGAGAAGTCAATCTGCGTTAATTTCTGTCGTCGTAGGAGACGATTACCACCTTCGCTCCGCTTCGGTCCAGATTTACTTCCCTTCGCAGAAGAGACGCGCTTCCTTGGTTTGATCTTGGACAGGAAGCTTAGTTGGTTGTCTCATATTGCACAGCTAAGAGCACAATGAGACCGCTCCCTAAATATCATGCGAGTACTAAATGGCAAATTGTTGGGAGCGGATCGGACTACTTTGTTGTGAATGTATCGCGCACTCATCCGAATCAAACTAGGCTATGGGTGTATTGTTTATTCATCATCACGACCAGCTTTGCTGAGGAGATTAGACGCGGCCTACAATAGAGGCATCCGCATAGCAATAGGTTATCCAACAAGCCCAGTAGTGAGCCTTCACGCCGAGTCCGCAGAACCTCTGCAATATCGGCGTGAGATTGTTTTGGCAAATTATAGTTGTACGCTTAGAGTGAGTGTGGGGTTTAACGGCCCGACGACAACGAGGTCATTTGGGTCCACAGTTAAAGTCTAAAACACACTCACATAGTTAAAATTAACCCTTTCAACCCCATTTTTTAAACTTAAATTAGAACTTTGATCTTTATATAAAATGATAAATTAATGCACTAAAACACATTTTTATGATCTTTGAAAAATTTTCCTAATGGGTTTACATTTTATGACATGTTGCTTCAGAGCTACACTGGGGTTTCAGGGTAACTTAATATGGAACTCAAAATACTAGATATTTTGTTTTCCCATTTTTTGTATAACTTTATCATTAAAAACTAAATTGCAGTAATACGGCAATCATGATATTACTGTATAATTACTGAAGATGCTGAAGTACATTTATTTATTTATTTTTCAAAGTTTTATATATTCCTTACTTACACGTTGCCAGTGCACAAATGAAAACTACATTGCACCTAATACTGCCACACTTAAGAGCTCTAGAAATAGCATATAGATAACATTGGTAGTACTTAAAACAATAAATGGCTATTTAGAAGGAAACAAATAAAACGTTTTTTGTTGGTGTCAAACATAAATTTACTTTGCACTTTCTACATGTCATTTGTGTGAATCCATTGATGCAGTATTTACATCTCTCTTTTGCTGCATATTCTGGCCAGTGTTGGTATCCATCATAACGAACATCTTCAATAGGTCTAACTGCAAACTGTTTCTTTTTTGTTGCTTTTGATGTGGTTTCCCCTAAGTGTTTTCGTTGTGCTTTTGACTCGCCAGCTTCCATTAGTGCTGTGGAATGTATGCCTGAAACTTGGCTAGGGAGAATTCAGATTTCAAGTTGCTCGTAAAGTAGTTCAAATACATCTTTTGACCAATACAAACAAAAATAATTATGGTGTCATCTCATCCTGTGGATGGAGTCGGATTGTGAACGTCCATGTTGTATCTTCCGTTATCGTAAAATCAACTTTACGGAAAGTAAGTGTTCTTTTCCTTTTCTAGGGGATGATGCTGCTGTGGATAGCTCTCTACGTTCATTAGTAGTCCTCAGTTTCAACTGGATCTATATCCTGAAAAGTATAAGAAAAACAAACATTATTTTCCACATTTTCCTCTATGAAACATTTGAAAGGGATAATACTGTTCAGCAGTATTCCAAATTATTTATATTTAATACAGTTTTTACATCTGCAAGCTCATTTTCATCTCCAGATTCATTGGTATTCTCCACATTTTCTTCAGGGATTTGGTTTAGAGTAACCGTTTCATCTTCATTATCAAAATCAAATTCTCTATCCTCTAAATCACTTATATCAGAAGCATTCCCTTCAAGAACTTTCATAAGGTATTCCTCTACTTCATCCTGTTTCAAAATACTCTTCTTTTCCGGTTTACCTAAAAAGAAAATAATATAAATACAGCCATTCAAAAGTGAGGTTACGGTGTAACACTACCTCTGAACCCCAATGTTGCTCTGGAGCAACGTGTACTTTAATTGCTGGTTTTTGTAATTTAAATTGGAAACCATAACTATGTCAAAGTTGTTAGTTTAATGAAAAATTAAATATATTTGTATATTTGAAATGGTAAATGTGCATTACCTGGCATTTTGTAGTGAAATATTTCACCTGCTGCATAGACGATGACTCAGATGATGCGCATCAGATGATTCTCATACCAGGTGTCAGCACACTTGTGATTATATCTGCCATCTACCGAGTGGAATTTGAAGTATTAGCATGTAGGTTCCCTGACTTCTTGATATTCAGCGGGAAATTCAAATACTGTATTTTAAAATAATTCAAGAAACTGACGTAGCTCTGAACCAACACTGGTAGCGAAAGGGTTAAAAGACATGGGTAAAATACTCGGTAAAATGTGAGGTACAAAAGCTCTAAAATATAAAACTGCAAAAATATAAAATCCATCATGAATTGAAAAGAAAAACAAATCTGAGGTTTAAAAAGTTAAGACGTTAAAACATGTAAAAGAAATCTTAAAAGGCTAAAAACACATGTCAGACCTGTTTATCGAAGCCAATATCGGCGACGAACTGTAGAGTCTTAGCTACAGATTCCGGGTCTTGTGCGCTTAGATGTATGCCTAAGATCCCAACTTTCGCTCCTTTTTTCACAACCACGCACAGAGAGCGCCCTTAGTCCTAAGCCTGCGAGGTTTCGTTTCCAAGATCTAATGAAGCTTGGAGTGCAACTGCCTAGGATGTTCGCCAAGGGCGAGAGGCTTTACCCCTCTTGGTTATCTGGTACGTCCCATGTAGATCTTGGAATGACCATACACCAAAAGTCCATGATGCCCATTTCAAGTATCCGCACGTGTTTTTTTAGAAGTTTTGTCAGGCTACACTGACCGTCGATGTATTTATACCGACGGGCCAAAGAGCAACAACGGTGTTGTGTGTGCTTATGTTTAATGAACCGAACCATATACATTCGGTTTTCCAAATAGCACTTCCATTTTTACTGCGGAGCTTTATGCAATTTACCGAGCCGTTTTGTATGTGCGCCGTCGTAAATTAGGTGACTGCCTGATTTTGAGCGATTCCCTTAGTGCACTTCGGAGCCATTGTGAGCTGTACAAGCCCCACCCTATTGTACAACGTATCCAGGATGCCCTCCATGTTTTACATGGTCCTAGCGTTGACTTGGTGTGTGCATGGATTCCTGGTCACGAAGGTTTGTCGGGGAATGAAATGGGAGATTTGGCAGCAAAGACGGCAACTACAGAACCCAGTATTTCCATCTCACGTGTTACTTTGGAAGACTTCAGGCTTGAAGTGCGGAGAGCGGTGCTGTCGTCCTGGCACGACGAGTGGTCAGCTCTCCGCGGCAATAAGCTTAGAGAAGTGAAAGAACTTCCGATAAACTGGGTAACTTCCTTTCGCACATCTCGCCGCGAGGAGGTTAATTTAGTTCGATTAAGAATAGGGCACTGCAATTTTTCGCATGGTTACCTAATTAAAAGGGACCTGCCCCTCTATGTCCGTTGCGTGACAATCTTTTGTCTTTCCGCCACGTGCTGCTAGAGTGTAGCTCTAGCGCACCTTCGAGATTCTCTGCAGCTGCCTGCCAGACTTGCAGAGGTCTTAGCCGACGACAAAACAGCGGTTGATAAGAGTTTTTGAGTTTTTAGCGGACTGTAATATCAATTTGAGGATTTAAAATTTTTAGATTTTTGTTTATGCCTTTTAACATATTTGTTACCTTGTTTTATATCCAGCTGTTGCCACTGTTTTTTTTTCTTTTTTTCTTTTTTTTTTTTTTTTACGTTTATGTGTATATTTTCTTTGGTACTAGTAATTTTATTTTTGATTTAAATTTATATCTGGCTATTGCCATCAGTATTATAAGGACGCTGATGACCTAGATGTTGAGCGCCCTTAAGGATATCCATCGGTGAAAAAAGGCTAAAAATTTCCAGAATTGCCAAAAATGGATTTTTGTTTTATCAAATAGTATAAATCGTCTGCTTTATTTTGATACGCTTTTTATAGCCTTACGGCCTTTTTATCTATGTCACATGGCCGTCTAACTGATTGTCTGTAAGTGGTCGTGTCCATTTAAATCCATACAGTTCCACTATCCTTGCTATGACTTCAAACTTAGTTTTTCCACGTTTTTATTTTTAGCACTGTTTGCTCTTTAAAATGCTCCACACGATGCAATTTTCAGTACTTATGCATGAAATTTGGTGTACCTGCTTAGAAATAACATTAAAAAGAAATGAGATAATTTTCTCATAACGTGAATAACTGCTGAGTAATTAAATATTCAAGTTTACATTTCAAAACTTAAATGAAAAAAATAATGAATTTAAACTTTAAAATTTATTTTTATCCAAACTAATAACAATATTAAGAAATTATCTCATCAATTTGCTAACATGCTATTACAGGACATAACTGAAAATTATCAATTTTTTCAAATCAAAATTGCATCATGGGGAACCATTTATACAAATATTAAAACAAATATAATAAAATATTAATATGTTTGCAACTAATCTGCCTAAATGTATGAAATTTAGCACAGTTACTCCTCACTATACAGTGATTGTTGTGTTAAAATTTCAAATCAATCCAATGAAAACTGTAGATTTTCAAAATTTCACAGATGGGTATCCTTAAGCCCACTAATCATCACATTTCCAGATGGAGTTAATTGCTATAGCAAATAGCGTGAAATTTAGTACCGAACCCTGAGATACTCCCTCCGGAAGAAAAGAATTAGAAAAACCGAATCGACCCTTACTCTTGCTTCATAAACTGAATGAACAGCGGTAGGTGGCCACGTATGTTCAGGTATATAAGGAACGTAGAATCCCTGCTCGCCAGCACATATCATAAGCCTTCTCGGGATCGAAAAACATGCCAACGGTCTGACGGTTCTTCCTAACTCCGTCCATTATCTGTTTCAGTATTGACACAGGATGGTCTAGCGTTGAACGGCGTCGTCGAAGTAGCGTGGCCTAAAGCGGGGCACCACAGGTGGTTATTCCTGTGGTGGAGGCATAATGCCCCGTTTCGTGATGAACGGTTTACCCATGCGGACAAGCAGTGGAGATTGGAGGGTAGCTCTTCTGAAGTACGCCTTGAGGTCAGTCATGGAGGGGTCTCCATGGCGGCACAGACCGTGGAGATTTTAGTGTCTTTTATCGTTTGACCCCCGGATGGCAGGCTGACGCGAGGGTTCCGGATGGGGGTCCAATTCAATATGCATCCGCGCAGCACCCCTTTTTGTTACGCCTCCTTTTGCGCTATCCTTTCACCTACTTCCTTACCCTTTACTAACAACTTCCTTCCGCTGGATCGAGACAGCATAGTAACAAGTAATGCCAAGAAATACAACTTCACATTTATTATGAAATGAACACTATAAAATATAAGCATGTAAATATTAAAAGAACACAACAAATTTACCCCTAACTTTAAAATCAAAACAGATCAAGAAACTGCAATCTAACAGGAAAACCTGGCTGTCTACAATCGGGCACTGCAATTCTGTCCTCGCCCTCAACTGTTATCACCAAACACCCCTGCTTCTTCCTTAACGTCTGTTCCAAGCTCTACACAAACACTTCACTTAACTGAATTACTCCCCAGTTTAATAATGAAAGGTATCTCATAATGTGCAACCCCGACAGTTAACCTTTCCTTTAGATTTCCCCTAACTCCACAAAGAACTACTATTAATTGTTAACTTGGTACTCATCCCTATGTTGCAACTCGGAGCCGCATGGTGGACGGCAAACTCCCAGCCTGGAAAGTCAACGCCCTCGTAGTCAATGTACAGCTGGTTTCTCTGGTTTCATGGGCGCTCAGGAAATTCTCCTATCCATACGAGCGCCGACTGTTATTAGGAATCAATATGCTAATTCCACTCAGAACTCCACGAAGCTCAGTTCCCAAAGGAACCACATAAACAAGGTTGAATAATATGTGACTTGCAGAGTCAGGCTTGCACGCGTGCCTAGGTTCACGAATGGCTCTTCGCCGTCCAACCAACTTGCTAAGGTCCCCCGTTCGACTCCGTGCTGCTTGGGTGGGACCAATCCACTCCAGGGCACAACTGACGGTCAACTCGATTACTGTATGCCCAGCACAAGAAGGCGAGGCTTAGGAATGTGTAACGTAATCATGTTTTACTTCCCACCCGGTGTTTATGTCTAGTTTGCGAGTATGATAAGGATGCTAGGTTCGTTTAAAATACACAGTGTTGTCACATAACTCACGTAGAAGTCCAGTTGTCGTGCAAGATCCGAGTCGGAGAAGTCGTCACCTTCGCTGCTGTCACTACCGCTCTCTGGATCTTCGTCAGACCTCCTAGTGATATAATAAAATTGTCTATTGCATCTTCCACTAGCCCATCCTTTTGCCTGAACTCATCCTCAAGTTTCTTAACGTGCCTAACATAGCCCTCCCAATCAGCTGTTGTAACGGAGTTCACTGCACTTTCACACACTTGCTGTAGATTTCTTAAATGTAGATCGCCGGTTACATTATGCTCTGTCTCTTACATGTCGTTTTATTGCTGCCCATGACAATTCTATAGCGTTCAACTCGCACATATAAGGAGGTAATCTAAGAACCGTATGCCCATGCAGACCATATTCTGTCGATATGGTATATTTTTTCCTTTGGTTTATGTATTTGAATTAAATCAAACAAGCCGGTCTTTCGCATTGCAGCAGAATATGAAATGTTGTTCTCCAACCATTGTACCATTTCTTGCTTTACAACATATTTCGACGGAGGCTTATTTTCTTGTACACTGTGGTATGGAGCATTATCAAGCACGATGACACTTTTGCAGGGTATATTAGGTAACAGTTTCTCCTCCAACCATTTCTGGAAATTTTGTCCATTCATTTGGCCATGATAATCGCCGCTAGCAAGTCCAGCTTTGAATATCAAAGAAGCTCCGGGTATGAAAACTTCGTTGCTGCCTGCATTTACAAGAATCAGGCGGTTCGAAGAGCTATTGTTTGTCGTGATCCCGTAGATATGATCACTCTGCCAGCACTTCCCAAATGTCAAATTATTGTCCACCCAGGACTCATCAATGTAAATGATATTTCTCCCAGCATTTCTGTATCCATTTATAGCTCTTAGGTATTTAGCTCTCCAGTTAACTATATCTGGACGTTCAATAAGTAATTTTCTCTTACTTCCACATCGCTTCCATTTGAAACCCATATCGTGCAATAGCTTCCGCAGAGTTTCTCTTCCCCAAGGAAAATTTATTTTTCCCCTAATTGCTGCAAGTAGCTTCGGTACAGTGGGCACTTGTTTTTTAACCAAATAAAAGTCTCGAATTACGTTTTTAATTACTGTTCTATCAAAGTCATCACAATGAAATTTGCATTCCTGGGCCTTTGGTCTCTTTTTTCCCGGAGTATGAAGTGATTTTTCACCAGCTTTAACACCTTCTCTTCTTATTCTCGTTACACTATGTTCCGATATCCCACAATAATTTGCCACACTTAAATTTCTTTGTGATAATAAACATTTCAATTGTCCTGATTTCGCTTCTTCGTCACATACTTCTATCACTTTTCTAATTACCTCCCTTGCTTCACTGTGAATACTTCGTCCCTTCTTTCGAACTGCAGCCATATGTGAATATTAAGCCAAGAATAAAACTAACAAAATACGAGTATATAACTGTAGTGCCGTAGCGCGAGAGCCAAATAATGCATAATACTAAAAAATCTCTGCACCTGCACCTAATACTGCAAAGCGCATTAGATCTGGCAACGCGGGTGACTCATATGCATTCTCATGCACTCATTTCCTAGTAAACAGATACGCTACCGGAGCAGATAAACAATTGAAGCCCCCTCTGCCCTTCATTCCCCTCTAGCCTTCTTGTCGTGGGCATACAGTACACACAGCTCGCAGGATCAATCACCCCGTCAACCAGCTTTTGTCGCTGACGTAACATACCCGGCTGTTCCATCTTTGAGCTGCCACCCCCTTCCTTTTGGCTCTTCCAACGGCCCTTGATGCCGCCCACCAAAATACTCCCTTACACTCCCCCTTACATCTATTGTGAAACAATAGCATTAAGAAGTGTACCCTTCATCTTTCCCCGGAGAACATCTGAGTTTATAATTCGTATTCTTATTTCTTCAATTGAGACACATGTGCAAAACTTAATTTTTCAGTACCGCTTTGCCTCAATCGCACTGAGACTGGAGATGTAAATTCCTCAATTAACCATGGGCCCTTATACCGTGGGGCGAGTACTTACTACTTCCCTACTGTGGGTGGTTTTGTACATAAACTATATCCCCAACCTGAAAGTGATGAGCTTGTCGTCCCGCATTATAATACTTAGCCACTTTAACTCTGGCTTTCAATTACTTACGTCTGACCCATTTCCAGGTCTCCCGATTCTCGGATTCGCTTACTTTACCCGGCAAAATATCCTTAATCCCCCATAAGAGGACAGGCTAGAATTTAAGCATTAACTTAAACGGGCGTTTATCATGGCTCTCGTGCCTAGCCGCATTGCGTGCAAATTGCAATCAGTACAAGTTCTGGTCCCACTTGGTATGATCGTTTGAGTGATACACAAAGCATTGTTCAGGTTTCTGTTAACTCTTTCAGTTTGGGATGCCTTAGGATAGTAAGGTACCATTAGTATATTGCGAATGCCCTTTCCCCAACAAAACGATTTAAAGGCTGATGCAGGCTTACCCGCTCCTCAATTCCGCTGTCCTACGCGGAATTCTGCTCTCAGTTGATTTCTGCTCCGGACTGCTCGGCATGGATCTTAACCTCAGGGTATGCGGGAGTATTTGCAATAAAAGCCGGAACTCACACTTGTTTACGATCAAGTAACGTTTTACAGTTCGTTTGGTTTATGTTGAAACACGGGAATTAGAGAACGCACTATTGCGCTGCTGTGGGTAATCCATAACTGCCTAATGTCATTTCGCATCGGTTCCATGCAACATGCAACGGTGCGATTGACTGCCTGACTATATCGTAGCGCTTTAAGAACTGCTGTTAGATAGCGGCAGTGTAGAGATCCCGTCCCTGAAGGGTTCCTTGGAGGGTCCCGGTAAGCTGCTAAGATCTTCGGCTTCATGGATATCGGATGCTGGATCACATCCGCAGTCTTCACACGCATCTTCCGATTCAGTCACTGTCTTCTAAATTTAGGATAAAACTGTCCAACATATCTTCCATTAATCCGTCTTTTTCCCGATACATTTCTTGTACGCACTTCCCATGCTCACAGGCAGCTTTCCAATTTTCGGGAGTAACGTTTAGTACTGCATTGTGGAAGATCTCACGTCTCGTTCTTTGAATGTCACATTACGTTTCGTCACATCTGCTTTGATCTGTGCCCATATTAGCTCGATAGCATTAATATCACAATGATAAGGAGGCAGGCGAACTATGGTATATCCATTTAATTCTGCTATGGAGTCTATTGTATACTATTTGAACTTCTCTTTTTTTTCTCTTATTTACGTCATACAACACTGGTTTTGTTGCTCGTTCTTCGTAGTAGATTCTGCGATTCTGCAACCATTCTTGCATTACACGCTTTAGGGAATTCGATACTGGTGTTTTATTTCCACAGAATGATAGGGTGAATTATCCATTATAATAACACTGTTCTGGGATGTTCGGCAGGAGCTGGTTAGTAAACCATCGCTTCAATACATCTCCATTTCCTCGTGGTAATCCTCAGTGGATTTCGATGTAAACATTAGTAGTGCATCAGGGATAAATCCACTAAATGTTCCAGCATGCACAACAATGAATCTAGAACCCTTTCCCAATGGCACACGCAAAGGGTGATCCAGTTCGTTAATTGCGGAAATCCATATTTTCCCTTTTGACTGATCGACGTTCACCCAAGTTTCGTCCAAGTAGATAGGGGCCGCCCAGTATATCGCAGATACTGCATTTGCCGTAAAAACTGAAATCGTTTCACCAAGACATCGGCTTTCTGCATAAGCTATTTGCGTCCTAGATTGTTCCTTGCATAACGACATCCCATGTTCTTCATTATCTCACGTAGAGCTGCCTTTGTAGATGAATCGACTTGCTTGTTGGTTGTCTGTTTGGTCGTTTCCTTCCTGGTGTTCTAACAACGCTCCCGTTTTCGTCTGCTTTGTTCTTTTCTTGCAAAATTCTGTATACTGAAGTGCGAGATACACCAGTAGCTGCGGCGGTTCTTTCCATGACCTGTGTTATGGATATTGTTGGTTTACTTGATGTTAACGCCTCCAGTTTATCAGCAAAGAACTTATGTACCAAACATACAATTTCCCGTGCATCAGACTGAAGAGGTTTCCCCTTTTTTCCAACACTAGCTTGGAACAATACGATTGCCAACACAATGAGCATGACTAAACACATCACCAGCATTTCCATATTTCACTCTCAATATTAAGGGCTATATGTACATAAGCAGCCCATACACTCGTCGAAACACGTATTACCGACGGACGCAGACTAGGCAGTCGCGGATAGCCGCGGCGATGTCTCATCCCTCCCCTATCACACGGACGGGTAGTGCTAAGTGGCTCGTGTTCCAACTTAGACCAGACGGACTGTAGATTTGGCGATCGCTATTAGAATTTTGTTACGTCTTTACTGTGTCTTTACTAACACCGAAGATTGTTGCTCGAAACTGTCGTGTCTCCTCGCACTCGAGGTCCGGAAGGTAAATCTGACTCTCCCGCGATCTGGAAGGTCTCACCGACCTGCTCTCTCCGGGTTCTGGAAGGCAAGTGTCTCTGCGCCATGACGCTATCTATGCCTTTCACCCCTTAATTACCCCTACGACAGTAGCGGGTTTCAAAGAAGTCTCCGCGACTATCCCTTGTTTTCCTCTCCAACACCTGCACTAAGCGATTTCCAGGAAAACTGGAATTTCCAGGCCTCGCCTGACTACCTGACGCTTGCCTCTAATGACTTGTCTGTAACCTCGTGCCTTTTTGAGAGTTTTAACCGTGACCAATCCTCCCAGATTTTGTAGCTTTATACACGCAACGATTTTTAACATTTCTTGATTATTTAATTCTGCCATGTGATAGCAGTATTATATCCATACTTATGGCGTTCACAATTTCGACTTCAAATGCCCCCCATAGACATTGGCGTATTGTACAATAATATTGCAATGTTTTATGTCTTGCCCGAAAACAATCCTTCCAAAAATATTCCGCGATCGATCGGCAAATCTTGAGCTGATTACATAATTTTTACAATTGGTTACTCTCAATTTCCTTTACACTTAAAACATAGTTGCGTTCTCTTATACATATAAATGACCCTTCACATAATTCAAATAAAACATTTGTACAAAATTCACACTCAATAAATACATAATTATACAATTTTTCATGATTACAATTGTAATTATCTTATTGACTATTATTTACATATTTCTTTTCTCTTATCTTCCACTTCTATATACAATTTTGCAAAAGTCTGCTGGTTTAGACTTTTTTCTTATAGAAATATTATTCACTCTTTCACTTCACTTTTTTGCTTTCACTTGGTTGTTTTTTTTACATCTATTGACAATTTTGCTCTTAATATAATCCGATTTGTACATTCGTGCTATAACCAGTCTCAGGAAATTCACACCGTTTACATACTCTCAGGAATATTTAAAGGTTCCCGATAGGGTCTCAGAAGCTGTTTATGCCATCGGCCAGTAGATTTGTTAGTTTTCTTATACATTAGTTCGAAAGTACGTCCCCCAAATTTTGCCGTAATTATTACCGGACCTTTATACAATCATACTAACCTATGATTTCCCCCTCTTAGCGCACTGGATAGTGGATAGTTTGTGGTCTCTTGCAAGTACAAAATCTACCGTCTTAGGTTCCCATCTGTGCTTCCGTTTTTTTTTCTTTTCACTTTTGATTTTCTCTTTTCTGCCTTATCTTTTAACCTATCGAAGGCGATTTTCGCCCTTTGTTCCTCTGATAACGTCTGATGACTTCTCTGGAGTGCTTTGGGTGTTTCTTTAAAAACTAGCTCTGGTTGTACTCCCTGCATCAATTATACTGTTGTCGGGTTAAAAGTGTTAATTACTTTCTCGATTACAGTGCAATATCTGACCCAATTTTTATGATACTTGTGAGTAAGTACACGTAAGTATATTCCTATATCCTTCAATATACGTTCTGTTGGATTTCCGGTAGGAAAATAAGAGGAACAATGATAGTATTTGACATTTTGTTCATTCAACGTTTCCCTAAATATTTTACTCCGAATCACAGTGGCGTTATCTGTTAATACTGCTTCTATTTGACCATATTTAGGGTATACTAATCGTTCACAATTTTGCCCATACAAGTTTTACTAGTAATATTTCTTACAGGGTAGATTTTTACGAATTTACAAAACACACCATACAATACGAAAATATATCCATATTGACCCTTGGGCATTTCCACATGTGCATCGGCTGTAACTAACGCGTTCTTTCTTTCTCTTATAATTGCTTGCGGTTCGATGTTATATTTTAAGTTAAATGGCTTGGCCCTTTGACAAAGTTCGCACGTTGAGGACTTTCCTTACCTTTGTACCAAGTCGTTTGATGTAAAAATTGTCACTTATCGCTAAAATTAGTCTATCACTTCCCGTATGTGCCAAGGACTTATGATTGGCTATAATCAAAGTGTGTAAAGACTCAGGTACAATGACTTTCCTTTTAGGTTCTGTCCTACCGTGCAATTTATAAAGTTTACCCTCATACGTTCCCACAGTATCAGACATGGTTTCTGTAATGGGCTTTGCGTTCTTCATTAATTTCTTAATTTCATCTTCTTTCTGTAATTTTGCTATCTTTACCAATTGTTTCGACAGTCTCTGTTCTTCTACCGTCTCGAGGTACAACATTGCAATATCGTACTTATCATTAAGGGTATCTGGTGTTGATTGGTTCTCTTTCATTCTGGACAATAAGTCACTGAAAATATTTTAATTTCCAGGTATATGTTTTATTTCAATTTAATGGGACGTAATTTCATTAACATATCTGGAAATACGCGTGTTGGTCAGCTTACAAGAATTCATGAAAGCTAAACTTACATGATCAGTATACACCTTTATGGGTTGGTTGAAAACATTCCCTATATTTCGTCAACGCAAAGAAAATTGCAGCTATTTCTTTCTCATTAATGCACGCCTGCGATTCTGTTCTTGAAATGCTTCTCGAGGCTACTGCAATCAAATGGTTATTCTCATGTTCGTCTTTCTGAGTCAAGACAACTCCGTATCCTTTACCTGATGCGTCGGTATAGATTATATAGGGTAAATCTTCCCTGGGTTTCTCTAATAAAATGGAAGCCGCGAATAAGCTCTTAACTTGCGCAAAGGCTTCTTCAGTTCCCCATCTCCATTTAGTTTCTTTAATAATGCTCGTAAGGGAGTTACCACTGACGCAAAATCCACTATAAACCTGGATTGATAGTTGAGGATTCCCAAAAACCTACTAAGTTGTTTTATATTTCTTGGCACTGGGATCTTATTGATGCTTTCTATTCTCGCGGGGTTTGGCCTAATCCCTTCCTCGGAAACTATGTATCCTAAAAATTCAGTTTGCCTGGCAAAGAACGCTGTCTTACTGGGCTTTACTGTCATGTTGGCTTCTCTGAGTCTACTTAGCACATACTTTAGTTGTTCAAGGAGGTCTTCTATACTATTAGAAAATATTGTAAAGCATCGACATATTGTGCCACAGATTTCTTTAATGTTTCCCCGAAAATCTCATAATGCCCTTAATAACGCACTGCCACTAGTATTCAGGCCAAATACACAAACTTTAAACTGGTACAACACACCAGAATGCAAAAATGCTGTATATTTCCTGAGGTCCTCTCTCAACGGTATTTGCCAAAAGGATGGGGTTAGATCTAACGCTGAAAAGAACTTTCCTCTACGTAATTTATTCAAGATTACATCCACACTTTCAGGTCTAAAGCGATCCGGCGGACAATGAGCATTTAATTTTCTCGCGTCCAAGGTTACTCGGACCTTCCCGTTACTTCTGTGAACTACACAGTGGGTTGATATATTCAGAAGTGGAAATTTCTATTACGCCGTCTGATAACATTGCATGACTTTATCTACTTCCTCTATAATAGCGTATGGGATTGCTCTAGCTTTATGCGTGTATGGTTTTATAGCAGTCATTTCAAACGAATGGGTGTAATTGATGCACCTTCCAGGCTTTTCGGAAAACGCTTCTTTATTTTCCATTAAAATTTCCCATAATTCCCCTTTCTGTTTTTCACTTAGCTTGGTTAACTTGCTCTTTCAACAAATTTTCTAGTTCGACTGTCATGTACTTCATCATACGTATTTACATTCTTCTCATTCGAGCCTAACCTGGGATTTTCTTGGTTTTTCTTTTCTCCAACATTCTCATAAAAATTATATCCTCCGTGTGCTACGTTTTGTTCATCAATTTCATGTTCCTCTAACTTAACTTCCATAGCTCCAATGTTTATCACTGCTACAAAGAATGTCTCCCCTTGAATTTCATCCTTTACCTGATCCCTGGTGATTATTGCCGAATTACCGTCTTCTAAAAACGGCGCTCCCGCTCCGCGAGCCGTAGGGGATCTTCGGACTCCCAAACATCTGAGGAGTCGCCTGAGGACGGGGAAAGTCACTTCATTGGTCCCAAGTGCGCCAAGGTCAAAAGAAAGAAGAAGAAAGATAAAGACTGGCCACTAATCTCTCTTTAATATTCAAATAATCCAGTGGAATGTTAATGGGTTCCGGGCACGTGTTCCGGACATACAACATATAGTTGTTCAACGCTCTCCATCAATCATTTGTCTACAAGAGACCCACTTGAAATCTAATCAAGCTCTCTATCTTCGCGGTGTTTCGGCATTGAGACATGACTCTGCAGCTGATCGGCGAGCAAGCGGCGGTGTAGCAATTCTGGTGGCACACACTATCTCTGCCACCACCACCCCCCTCAACACGACGCTACAGGCCCCTCCGAAGGAGTGTCGCCTTGTCGTGGCGGAGGGGCTCAGTACCTGAACCAGACGGCCTACTAAGTGTCATTTTGACTACTGGTAGGCAAGAGGTGAGGGGAAGCAAAGAACATTCCAAACGGGTAGATGAGGCTCGGTAGTCTTCGTCGACAACTCATCTAGGAGAAGAGGACTCCGAAATCAAACTCCCCCAGGGGCTCCTACTACGGTAGGTACGGGTTTGGCGTGCCCGGGGCCCCGAGCCATACTCTCGATGGGTTCCTCCAAGAGGTGAGAGGGCACATGCCAAACGCCCAATCAACTTTGGTCCACTTTTGTGTTTGACCTTCCACCTGTTACCTCCCTGTACACAGTCTGATGGATAACCTACGCGCGGGTGACGCAAGGGGTGACTGGGTAATAGCGTAAGTCCCAGCCCCTGGTTATCATGTAGGATCTGTGTGCGTATCCGCTGATAAAGGTCAGTCCCGGGGAGGGGCCATTGCATGAGCTGATGCACTCCTGAAGGCGATTGGGTCCCTCTGTCTATACATTGGGAGGTGAGACCCTAGGGTGAGCCAGGTGCAGGCCAAGACTCTCACCTAAGCCGGGGTGGCGCCCAGGATGTGAGCATGCCATCGGAGACATTTGCAATGGTGGAGGATTAAAGCGCCATGAGTTCACAAAAAACTCAAAATAAACTAAAATACCAGAAGTATAGTGTAAAGGAAGTAGTCGAGTCCTGTGGTCCTCGCTACTTAGTAATTTTGAGAACTGAGGAAGGAAAAAGTTTCTTTCGGTGAGCCCATTTGTAATCCAGAAGGGCCTGGATAAGATAGCTGGTCCAGTGAAGTCATGCACTAGATCGCGTAATGGCACGCTTCTAGTAGAAGCGCATTCAGCAGAACAGGCAGCTAAAATACAGAAAGGAAACCTGTTGGCCAGCTATCCAATACGTGTTGACCTACATAAGACGAACTCGTCACGCGGTGTCGTCAATACCCTCGCATTAGACGGACTCAGTGTTGAAGAGATTAAGGAAAACCTAGAAGATCAGGGTGTTACCTGTGTGTATCGGGTTCATCGCAAAGAAAGCGGTGAATTGAAGCCTACTCGTACCCTGTTCCTGACCTTTGATCGGGTAGATCTCCCTCAAAGAATTAGGGCAGGATACGAAGCTATAGAAGTAAGGCCATATATCCCGAACCCAATCCGGTGCTTTAAGTGTAACCATTTTGGACACACAAGTGAACTATGTAACAGAACGGCTTCTTGCGTCAACTGCGGAGGCGTCCTTCACGACGCTCCATGTTCATTGCCTCCCAGTTGTGTGAACTGCAGCGGCGAACATCCAGCCAATTCGCGAGAGTGCCCCCGGTTTATAGAGGAAAGGGCGATCCAGGAAATCCGAGTCAAAGAGAAGGTGTCCTCAGAAGCTCGGAAACTCCTGCGTATCCGACAGCCCCCCCTTCCAAAGTCCGGTACCTATCGCTCTGTTGTAGCTAGGCCGGCAGAGAAGCGGGAAATCGCTACACAAACCAGCGATCAAACCGGGGCCACAATTTCACAAAAAATTATCGTAGCAAGAACAGTTCCAAAGCCTTCAACATCTACAGGTAAATCTACGTCTCCTACCAAGTCCGTAAAGGAAAAGAACACATCTACAAGGTCACCGTCTAAATTGCCAGTCTACAACAATGGCAAGAATGAGCCCGTTGTTTATGTTACATCACCGAAGAAATTTAAGAAACAATATGTAAGAACTGACTTCCTCAAAGAAGAAAACGTGTCTGTTCCCACTAAACCAAAGGGAAAGAAGAGCCAGCGTTCATCCCCCCGAAGATCGTCTACTGAGGATTCCTCCGGGATGGACACAGACCGGCAGCTTTCATCTTCGCCGGTATCCACGAGCAATCGGTTCGAGGCTCTCGAACCGAAATTTGCTATGGGGATACGCACCTCCTCGGTAGAGGAGATGCAAGAAGATCCTGCCTATACTAGGAGAAACCCAGTGAAAAAGAGGCAGGATAAATGTGAAAAGAGTGTGAGCCCAAAAGATCACAAAAGGGCTAAATTGAACCGACCACCGCCTACTACAAGGTAATACACTGTTACCTTGCAATATTTATCCCACACACATACTAATATGGCTATCTTACATTGGAACATACGTGGCATTCGAACTCAAAGGCCAGAACTTGAGCTCTTGCTCAAAGAAAACGAACCTCTGGTCGCATGTTTGCAAGAGACTAAGCTGCGTCCTCAAGACGCTTTCCATCTAAGGCGATACACCCCAGTACGGTGTGATGTTACACCAGAAGAGGGTGTTCCGGCACATGGCGGCGCTATGATACTTGTGAGAGATGACATTTATATGCAATCTGTACCAATACAGTCTGATATCCAATCAGTTGCAATAAGGATTATACTGCCAGACATCCATTTCACCATCTGTAATATATATTTGCCTCCGTCCCATGACCTCTCGCACATTGATTTAGAAGATCTAGTTTGCCAGTTGCCAACACCGTTTCTGTTGGTGGGAGACTTCAATGCTCACCACCCACTTTGGGGTTCAAGTCGCGCTTGTGCGAGAGGTAAACTCATTTCCGATTTCTTGGACAGTCACAACCTAGCTCTACTCAACAATGGAGAGCCTACATTCATTTCGGACTCCCACAGCACCTTCTCACACCTTGATCTTGCAGTTTGTTCACCTCAGTTGGCAGTCTCCTTACAATGGAATGTCATCTCTGATTTACACTCTAGTGACCACTTCCCATGTCTTATTAGTCTCTTGACGCAACATACATATTCCACACGTTTGCCCAGATGGCGTTTGGACCATGCCAACTGCAACCTTAACACCCAGTTGGCTGTCTTTACGTACAACGAGCACGACTCAGTGAATAATTTGGCGCAGCATCTCACGGAGACGATTCTCTCTGCTGCTGAACAATCGATTCCGCGGTCGACTACACACCCCCGTCGATTTCCCGTCCCCTGGTGGACGGAAGAATGTCGGAATGCCATTCGTGCTCGAAGGCGTGCACTTAGGGTTTTCCAACGTCACCCTACTTTGGAAAACCTAATCGAATACAAGAAAATGCGCGCCAGGTCCAGACAAGTCATTAAGGATAGCAAAAAGTCATCATGGAGCAAATTTGTAGCTTCATTTAACCGACACACACCTTCCTCGGTTGTGTGGGATAGATTAAGGCGTGTTGCAGCTAAAACGACCCAAATACCAATAGCGGGACTAAAAACAGCCACAGGAGCTGTTGTTGATTCATTTGAAGTGGCCAATACCTTTGGCAGTGCTTTCGCACAAGTGTCTAGCTCGGAAAACTACTCCCCTGAGTTCCTTCCAATTAAAACTCAGGTGGAATCTCAAGGCTTCTCGTTTCGTTCTAGAAACGTAGAAGATTACAATCGCCTTTTCTCCATGACAGAGCTGGAGTATTCCCTGAAATCTTCGCGATGTTCAGCACCAGGACCGGACGGTATTCATGTACAAATGTTACAACGGCTCTCTCCTGAAGGTAAGGCATTCCTGCTCGAGGTCTATAATCGTGTTTGGGTTGACAGTATACTCCCAGAAAATTGGCGGGAGGCCACCGTTATTCCCATCTTGAAGGCTGGAAAGGACCGTCATCTTCCCTCCAGCTATCGTCCTGTTTCCGTCACCAGTTGCGTTTGCAAGGTGATGGAACGCATGATCAATGGACGATTGATGGTGGTTAGAAAGTCGTAACCTACTAACATCCAGTGTGGTTTTCGACGACGCCGTTCAACTGTTGACCATCTTGTGTCAATATCGACACAGATAATGGACGGCTTTATGAAGAACTGTCAAACTGTTGGCATATTTTTCGATCTTGAGAAGGCTTATGATACGTGCTGGCGAGCAGGGATTCTACGTTCCCTGCATGCCTGGAACATACGTGGACGCCTACCACTTTTCATTCAGGAGTTTATGAAGGACCGCTTTTTCCGAGTAAGGGTCGGCTCGGTTTTTTCTAATTCTTTCGTTCAGGAGGAGGGAGTACCTCAGGGTTCGGTGCTAAGTGTCACGCTCTTTGCTATAGCAATTAACTCCATCTGGAAATGTGTTCCACCTGGAGTTTCGTCATGCCTATTTTAAGACGACTTCGCTGTCTATTGCACTTCTCAGCGCACGGCGTTCTCACAACGGCGCCTGCAGCAATGTTTGGACAACCTTAGAGAATGGAGCGTGAGAAACGGCTTCCGTTTCTCAACTGAGAAGACAATCTGCGTTAATTTCTGGCGCCGTAGGAGACGATTACCACCTTCGCTCCGCTTTGGTCCAGATTCACTTCCCTTCGCAGAAGAGACGCGCTTCCTGGGTTTGATCTTGGACAGGAAGCTTAGTTGGTCGTCGCATATTGCACAGCTAAGAGCGAGATGTGACCGTTCCCTAAATATTATGCGAGTACTGAATGGCAAATCGTGGGGAGCGGATCGAACAATTTTGTTGCGAATATATCGCGCATTGGTCCGATCCAAGCTAGACTATGGGGGTATTGTTTATTCGTCAGCACGACCATCTGTGCTGAGAAGATTAGACGTGGTCCATAATAGGGGCATCCATATTACAACAGGAGCTCTTCCAACAAGCCCAGTGGTGAGCCTTTACGCCGAGTCCGCAGAACCTCCTCTGCAATATCGGCGTGAGATTCTCTTCGGAAAATTATGGTTGTGCGGTTAGATGTATGCCTAAGCACCCAACGTTCGCTTCTTTTTTCACCAGCACGCTAGGAGAACGATATAGAAATAGCTCCCTTAATCCTAAGCCTGCAGGGTTCCGTTTCCAAGAGCTCCTAGTGAAGCTTGGAGTGGAACTGCCTGTGATGTTCGCCAAGGGCGAGAGACTTTACCCCCCTTGGCCATCTGGTACGCCCCATGTAGATCTTGGGATGACCATACACCAGAAGTCCACGATGCCTATTTCAAGTATCCGCACGTGTTTCTTAGAATTTTTGTCAGGCTACTCTGACCGTCGATATATTTACACCGATGGGTCAAAGGGCTCCAACGGTGTTGGATGTGCTTATGTTTATGGAACCGGACCATATACATTCGGTTTTCCAAATAGCACTTCCATTTTTACTGCAGAGCTTTATGCATTTTATCGAGCCGTTTTGTATGTTCGCCGTCGTAAATTAGGTGACTGCCTGATTTTGAGCGATTCCCTTAGTGCACTGCAGAGCCTTTGTCAGTTGTACAACCTCCATCCTATTGTACAACGTATCCAGGATGCCCTCCATGTTTTACACGCTTCTGGTGTTGACGTGGTGTGTGCATGGATTCCTGGTCACGTAGGTTTGCCGGGGAATGAAATGGCAGATTTAGCAGCAAAGACGGCAACTACAGAACCCAGTATTACCATCTCACGTGTTACTTCGGAAGACTTCAGGCCTGAAGTGCGGAGAGCGGTGCTATCGTCCTGGCACGACGAGTGGTCAGCTCTCCGCGGTAATAAGCTGAGAGAAGTGAAAGAACTACCGATAAACTGGGTAACTTCCTGTCGCACATCTCGTCGCGAGGAGGTTAGTTTGGCTCGATTAAGAATAGGGCACTGCAATTTTTCGCACGGTTACCTATTTAAAAGGGACCCTGCGCCTCTCTGTCCGCTGTGTGACGTTTTGTCGGTTCGCCACGTGTCGCTAGTGTTGCTCTCTAGCGCACCTTCGGGATTCTCTGCAGCTGCCTGCCAGACTTGCAGAGGTCCTAGCGGACGACTAAACAGCGGTTGATAGAGTTTTTAACTTTTTAGGGGAGTGCAATATAAATTTGAGGATTTAAATTTTTTAATTATCTGTTTCTGCTTTTGGATATATTTACCACCTTGTTTGATATCTGGCTATTGCCACTGATTTTTACCTTTGTAAATTTTCCTTGTTGCTAGTGTTTTTATTTTTTGAGTGAAATTTATATCTGGCTATTGCCATGAGTCTGTTAAGGGCGCTGATGACCTAGAAGTTGAGCGCCCTTAAACCAAATCCAAATCCAAATCCAAACGACGCTACAGGCTGTAGCGGTGTGTGTACAGCTGCAGGGGTTGTGTTTGTCTATTTGTAATGTCTATTTGCCGCCGCTCAGTGTCGTACACCAGCATGATCTTTGGGCTCTTTTGGCACAGATTCCTCCTCCACTTCTATTTCTGGGTGATCTGAATGCCAAACACACTTCATGGGGCTCCGACACTGACGATGTTCGTGGGTGCCTTGTGGCAAACGTTTGCGATCTGTCCGACCTAATTCTGTTAAACACTGGTGTCCCTACATTCCTATCATCTGCCTGTGGTACACACTCTGCTCTAGACATTTCCTTTTGTAGCCCGTCATTAGTACCACTTATTGATTGGTCCGTTCTTTCCGACCTATTTGGCAATGATCATTATCCCATTAACATTCAGCATTATTTCCAAGGCTGACTGGGGGAAATTCCGTTCCCTCATTCACCTGAACGACGAAGTATTTGCCACCATAGATGAAATTGAGTATTTTACTTGCACTGTCCTTGCAGCAGATTCCAGCATTCCTCGTGGTTCATCTACGCCACGACACTCCTGTGCCGTGGTGGACCGAGGAATGCCGTTTGGCTACCAAAGCACGCAAGTGAGCTCTGCGTGTTTTCAGTTCACATCCTAAGGAGGAGAACTTTATTGCCTTCAAGCGTTGTGCCAGGGCGCGTCTTGTCCTTCATAACGCAAAACGCACATCGTGGGAAACATACATCTCTTCCCTTTCCCGTAAGACCTCGGCACAAAAGGTATGGACTGCAGTTCGGCGTATGTACGGCAAGTATCGCCGGACGATAATTCCCGGTCTTGCCGTACATGGTTCAACTTACACTTCCAAACAGGATATCGCAGACGCCCTTGCTAATTCGTTCGCTGCTACTAGCCATACGGAAAGTTATGATCGTGCTGTTAAATCTCTGAATAATTCTGCGGAGCGGATAGTTCTTAATTTTAATAGTGACTGTAGTGAATCGTACAATGATCTTTTTACTCAAGCGGAACTGGCTCATTCCTTATCTCTCGCAAAGGACTCTTCTCCAGGACCCGATGACATCCACAGACAAATGCTGCTTCAACTTCCACCTACGGCTCTTTCGTTCCTGTTGGACATGTACAACCGTATATGGCCGGAGCAGGTTTTTCCGTCTTCTTGGCGAGAGGGTATTGTCATCCCTATCCCTCGACCCGGGAACGATCGGACGCTTCCCTCTAGCTACCGCCCTATTTGCTTAACGAGTGTCGTTTGTAAGATCTGATCAACACTCGTTGAGTGTGGTGGCTAGAAACGAATAACCTGCTGAGCAACGTTCAGTGCGGTTTTCGTCGCCATCGCTCCAGTGTCGACCATCTGGCACGCTTGGAAGCGTACGTTCAAAATGCCTTTCTTCTGAAGCAGCATGTCGTGGGTGTCTTCTTTGATTTAGAGAAGGCCTACGACACCACCTGGCGCTATGGAATCCTCTGCACTCTGCACACCAACGGTTTACGCGGCCAGTTAGCGATATTCATTTTTAACTTTTTACTACTTTCGCGTCCGCATAGAAAACACGCTTTCCCAAGAGAAGGTCCAGGAAAATGGTGTACCCCAGGGTCGATTATCAGTGTTATGGTTTTTACCGTTGCCATTAATGGCATCATTAGTGTTGTTCGTGGCGGAATCCCGATGTCGCTGTATGTTGACGACTTCGCGATATTGTATCGCTCTCACAGTTTAGAGCACATCGAGCGTCAACTGCAGCTGACCGTAACAGCCATCGCCGAGTGGGCCTTTCGCACCGGCTTTTAGTTCTCCCCTACGTAAACACAGTGTGTCCATTTCCATCGACTTCGTGGCATACATCCAACCCCTGATCTTTATTTGCGAGGGACACGTCTAACGTTTGTTCCGAACCTCAAGTTCTTGGGCCTTCACCTCGACAGGAAGCTCACCTGGGAGTACCATATTCGTCAACTTCGGGCTTCCTGCGATCGTTCGCTGCGGGTATTCAGATTTTTATCTGGGGCATCTTGGGGCGGCTATCGCACGGCGATGTTGAGGTTGTATCGCTCACTGGTCCGGTCCAAATTAGACCACGGCAGTTTTATCTTTGGCGCGGCGGCTGCGTCTAAACTCCGCCTTTTAGACACAATACATCACACTGGTGTCCGTCTCGCTACTGGGGCTTTTCGCACCAGTAGGGTCGAATGTCTGTGCTGATTCTGTCGAACCTCCACTGTCTGTTGGACACTTATTGTTACTTTGTTCGTACGTGGCAAGGTTGGCCGCTCATGCAGGTCATCCTTCGCATCCACCAGTATTGCGTCCAGACCTATTGCACCGTTATACGCGGAATACAACTATCTCCCGTCCCAGTGGTATCAGATTTCGAGAACTGCTGACCACACACGATCTCCGACTGCCAGTTGTAGAGCGGCATTTACTTGGCCGATGCCCTCCCCGGCAACTCTTCGACCTAGAGCTGTCATGTACGAAAACAGCTACCCCTCATTCGGTGTTTCACCAACTTTTCTCCGAACTTCTGGGCCGATACCGAACTTATACTCCGGTATTCAGCGATGGTTCCCAGATAGGTAGTGTGACGGCTTCCGCTTTTATTTGCAACGGTGACATTCGCACATTCCGCCTTCCAGACGCCAGTTCAGGTTTTACCGCCGAGCTGTTTGCCATCTTTTATTTTTTACTTTTTCTCTCCCGTTCAGTTCTTGGACATTTTATTGTATGTTGCGACTCGCTGAGCGCTCTTCAGGCGCTGCAACAGTTTGTTGGCAACTCGGTATTAATTACTAAAATACAGTTTTATCACAATTGTCATCTCGTGGATACCAGTTCGTTTGTACGTGGATCCCAGGCCATGTGGGTACTCCGGGCAACGAGGCGGCGGATGCGGCTGCGAAGTCTGCATGTCTCCTTCCGGAATATTCCACCCGTACGCTACCCTATATAGATGTGCAGAAGTAGTTTCGTCGCCATCTATTTACTCTCTGGCAGCAATCTTGTGAAGCGTTAGCTGGCACTCAGTTACGTACAATCAAGGACACGGTACAACCCTGGCAAAACATCTTGCAGGGATTCCAGGCGTGAGGAGGTGATTTTAACCCGCCTGAGGATAGGCCATACTCGAGTCACGCATGCACACCTTTTGCGCGGTGATCCGGAGCCTGTCTGTGCGACGTGCAATGTTCCACTCTCCGTCGCACATGTCCTTCTTGATTGTCCGCAATACACTCGTGAGCGCCAGTCCGTTGGCCTGGGCCTTGCACTGTGCTGTTTTAGGCAACGACCCAGTAGCTCTAAGTGCAGTACTGCGGTTTGTTGCCAAGATTGATTTTGGCAAGTGTAAGGTGTTTTTTATCCGGGCGGAATTAGTATTTTAGGTTGGTTTTAGTTTTTTAACAGTGTTACAAGGTTAAGTTTTTTACCAGTTTTAACTTTTAGCCGATTTAACTCACGCTTTAGTACTTTTAACTTTCGGTTTTAGTTATTTTAACTTCGACGTTTTAACGTTTTAGGGGTGAGGTTTTACTAATTTAGTTGTTTTTATTTTCTAACTTCGGGATCTAATGACCTACTTGTCGACGGGCCCTTAAACCCAAATCACTCACTCACTCTAAAAAGGGTGTGACTATGGTCTCTGGTTCAGTATCGATTTTCAAAAACTTATGTTCGAAGTTCACAATATCGTTCGACACAGACTCACACCCGATTATATCTGTAACTAGCCTAGGTACAACTAAAAATAATACGTCAATAATTTTACTACAAATTTCAAGATTCAACATGGCCTGAAACCTTACTCTTTCCTTTCTCTTTCCCACTGCTACCGATCAATATATTCCATGTACTGGCAAAGGAATTTCTTTTAACCCCCTGCGCAACAAATCTTCGTAAAAATTCTGTGAACATGCGGTAGTGTTAGCACCTGCATCAATTATTGCCTGAAATTGTTTCCCGTGGATGCCAACCTTTATCCTTGGTGGATCTGTTAACATTTTATTTTTTTCCAGCGTATCTTTTCTATCCCTATGCTCCTCTATCATTAGCTGCCTTCTATTATCCCTACTTTCCGTGTACTTCTCACGATAGGAATTCATCCCAATCCTCACTGAAGGCGAGTTTGATTGGGTGCGTAGTTTTCCGACACCTTGCTAACCGCGCCTGTCACATTTCCATTACTCGAATTTCCCGGGTTCGCATCCTGACTACCTTTTTCCCATCCATTGTTTAGCCGTATTGAGCGCATCAACTCTGTCATCCTGAATAGACGAATTTCTCCCACTTCTATTTCTATCATCTTGCCTTGGAGAATTAGGCCTATATCCATTATTACCATTATCACTATAATTATTCCCAGAATAACGTCGGTTTCTGTGAAACTGTCCCCTTCTATCTCTTAGGTACCTGTTGGTGTGCATAAAATTGACCTGAGCGTCTCGCCCTCTTTGATAATTTTCGTAACTTCCTTATAACTACCGTCAAAGTTATTTCTCCGGTTCTCATTGTCATTTTTCGGTACGGGCCCGTGGTATCTTTCCCGGATCGTAATTTCTAACCTCCATCGCTGACTGGGCCCTTCGCACCGGGTTTCAGTTCTCGGCTACGAAAACGCAATGTATCCACTTCCATCGACTCCGTGGTGTACACCCTCCACGTGATCTTTATTTGCATGGTACACACGTGCCGTTCGCACGTTAAGTTTCTGGGCCTTCACCTCGACAGCAAGCTAACTTGGGTGTTCCATATTCGTCAGCTTCGGGCTTCCTGGGATCGTTCACTTCGGGTACTCACGGTTTTATCTGGGGCCTCTTGGTGTGGCGATCGCACTGTTATGTTGAGGCTTTATCGCTCGCTGGTGCGGTCCAAACTGACTACGGCAGTTTTATCTATGGCGCGGCGTCCGCCACTAAACTCCGCCTTTTAGACACTGTCCACCATTCTGGTATCCGTCTAGCTACTGGAGCCTTCCGTACTAGTCGTGTTGAGTGTATGTTGATTCCGGGGAACCACCACTGTCTATTCGGCGCTCGATTTTATTAAGTTCCTACTTGGCCAGGTTGGCAGTTCACCCTGGTCACCCTTCCTTTATATCTGTATTGCGCCCTGAACTCACCCACCGTTATCTTCGGAATACGACTATATCCCGTCAAAGCGGCATTCGATTTCGCGAACTACACGCCACTCATAAGCTCCGAATGCATGCTGTAGAGCGTTTTTCCTTCTCCCGCTCTCCCCCTTGGCAACTTCATCGATCCTGGTTTGACCTTGCTCTTTCGGGTTGTGCTAATGTGGCCACCCCCCAGTCGGTGTTTCAACTATTCACCGAACTACTGGGACGTTACCGGACTTACACTCCGGTATTTACCGACGGTTCCCAGTTGGTTGGTGCTACGGGATGTAGCTTCGTATATAACGATGAGACACATCAATACCGCCTCCCGGACTACAGTTCTGTTGACTACAGTTCTGTTTATACTGCCGAGCTGCGTGCTATATTTCACTGCTTACTTTTTATTTCCAACTTACTCCTTGGAGGTTTTATAATTTGCTCCGACTCTCTGGGTGCAGTGGAGACTCTGCAGCAGTTCCTCGGCACGTCCACACTCGTTTTTAAAATTCAGACACTCATATCTCAGTTGCTCTCTCGCGGATACCAGTTAGTGTTTACATGGATCCCAGGCCTTACGGACATTCCGGGTAATGAAGCTGCGGATGCGGCAGCTAAATCTGCATGCCGTCTACCGCAGTCTTCTACCGACACTATACCTTATAAGGATGCTCAGCGGTACTTCCGTCGCCAGCTTCTATCGGTTTGGCAGCAGTCTTGGGAAGTGTTGGCTGGCACACAGCTGCGGATAATTAAAGACAGCGTGCAACCCTGGCTGACCTGCAGGGTTTTCAGGCGGACTGAAGTTATTCTTACCCGCCTGAGGATAGGTCACGCACGAGCCACTCACGGCCACCTTCTGCGTGGTGACCCGACACCTGTCTGTCCGACATGCGATGTTCGCCTCACCGTGGCACACGTGCTCTTGGATTGTCCAAGACACGCTCGTGCGCGCCAGTCAATTGGTGTGGGATCTACAGTAGGCTCAATTTTGGGTGACAACCCGGTGTCTGGCCAAGACCGTGCGGTTCGTTTCTCAGATTGGTTTTGCTACGCAAATGTAAGATATTTTAAATTTTTTTCTGAGGTTTTAACCTTGTTTTTAACTCTTTGATACATTTTACCTATTAATGTTTTAACAATTTAGTATTTTAGTTTTTTAGCTTTGAACTTTTACCTCTTTTTAGCACGTTGCTCTTTAGGGTTTTATTTTATCGTACTAACTTGTAGGCTGATGTTTTTAGCTGTTTACGGTGTTTAGTTGACATTTTAAGGTTCTACTTTTAACCCGAAAAGTTAGTGAGATTTTTTAGATTTTAAATTTTGACCTAGAGCCCATATGACCTAGCTGTCGACGGGCCCTTAAACCCCACTCGTAATTTCTACTATTTCCTGAATGTGCCCCCTGCCCGAAGAATTTTGTGGTACTTATTTCATTCTTAACAAAATTGTTACCCTGACTGACTTCGTTTTGACCTTTGTTTCTTTCTAATGCAAGCAATAAATCTTTTTTTTTAAATTATTTAGAACGATCAGCATTAAATACATGCTCTACAGATCTGGTAGAACAAATAACATTAACATAAGAGAAACATTGTAGAGGTAGGGCAGTGGGCCCCCTCTGAACTAATACAAATGTGATACATGCTTTTGTTGTGAGAATTTACATATTACAAAGATAGTAGAAAAGCAGAGGTGGAGCAGTAGATCAGTCAGAGCTAGAGGTGTCATCGTGGAGAAGCAGATCCTGTGGAAGTCGTCGTTTCAGTCGTGTTGGCCGGCGACTTGGGACGCCGATGTTGTACGTCACAGCTCCTGGAACGTGGCGTAGATTGGAGAAGAACCGTCGGGCGAGCTGTCGAATGAAATGGAGAGGAAGAAAGCCCAGTTCGTCATGGAGGTGCTGGTTGCGTATAAACCAAGGACCATTGGTGGCTATTTGCAGGAATCGGTTCTGGACGACCTGTAGACGCCGTAAGCGACACATACTGGCAGCCCCCCACACCTGGCAGGCATAAGTAATGAGAGGACGAACAAGAGATTTGCATAGGAGCAGTGAAGATTCCAAACCAAGTGAGGTGTGTTTGTGTTGCAAAGACGAAGGTTTATAAAGACGAGCCGATGCCAGGGTAATGTTGCGGTCTATACGAGGCTTCCACGTGAGCCGAGTGTCCAATAATACCCCAAGATACTTGACTGTGTAGAAGAGAAGAACCACGACACATGGGTATTCAGAAGACGCATAGACGGAGGTGAATTATAGCGGCGTAGAGTAAAAATTTGGCTTCCGTTTTCTGAGTGTTAATGGTAATACACCAAGTGCGAACTCCCCTATATAGATGTGCAGAAATATTTCCGTCGCCATCTATTTGCTCTCTGGCAGGAATCTTGGGAAGCGTTATCTGGCACTCAATTACGGACAATCAAGGACACGGTACAACCCTGGCATACCAGCTGCAGGAATTCCAGGCGGGAAGAAGTGGTTTTAACCCGCTTGAGGATAGGCCATACCCGAGCCACGCATGGACACCTTTTGCGTGGTGATCCGGAGCCTGTCTGTACGACGTGTAACATTCCAATCTCCGTCGCACATGTCCTTCTTGATTGTCCGCGATACGCTCGTGAGCGCCAGTCCGTTGGCCTGGGCCTTACACTGTCGTCAGTTTTAGGCAACGACCCAGTATCTGTAAATACAGTGCTGCGGTTTTGTTCCAAAATTGATTTTATGGAGCAAGTGTAAGGATATTTTATTTAAAAGATTTTAGCCTTTTAGATGGCCGTATTTTTGGGTTTTTTAACGTTTTAGTGTTTTTTACTTTGTAGCAATTTTAAGTTTCTGTTTTTAGCATTTTAAATGAAACGTTTTAATAGTTGTTTAGAGGTTTTTTATCTATTTTAACCGTAGATTTTTAGTTTTTAATGGGTGATGTTTTAACACTTGACGGTATGTAATTTTACTTCTGGACTCGGGGCCCTAATGACCAAGTTGTCGACGGGCCCTTAAACAAAACACACTCACTCACCCCCAAGTGCGAAACCAATGTGAGGCGATCAAGAGAGATCTGTAATGTGTTGATAGCGGAATGGAGTCTAGAGTGAGAATAATATAACACGGTATCGTCAGCATACAGGGCAATTGAGGTTGGAGCTAGATCGGGAATATCAGAGGTATAAATACTAAAGAGCGTGGGTGCTAGTACAGAACCTTGGGGGACTCCTGCTGAAATAGGGTGCTTAAGGGAAAGAGTACCTCCAATGCGCACTGCATAAGTGTGACCGGTGAGAAAGCTGGTAATAATGTGTACCAAATAGTCCGGAAGACCAGTGCGATAAAGTTTAAGTAGCAAGGCAGAATGCCACACTTTATCAAACGCCTGCGCCACATCAAGGAAAAGAGCTGGTGTATATTGGCGTTGCTCGAAGCCACGGACAACGTGCTGAGTTAACCTCAGTAACTGGTGAGTAGTAGAATGTTTCGGGCGAAATCCGAATTGAAACGAGGGAATGATGTGAGCATTGGTGAGGTACTGCACTAGACGGCGATGGATGACCTCAAAGAGTTTGGACAATGTGGGCAGAAGACTGATAGGACGTTAGCTGCCTGGCAGATGCTTAGGTTTATTGGGTTTGTGGAACACAATTATATGAGCAAATGTCCACGTGGAAGGAAAGTAGCCAATTTGAAGACAGAAATTCAGTATAGAAGAGAGATAGGCAAGCGCTTTCTTGGTGAGATGTTTCAAGACTATGTTGGGCAGAAGATCGTGCCCAGGTGATTTCTTGTTAGGAAGGCAGCGAATCAGTTGAAAGAGTTCCCGAGAACTAGTGAAGGAGATTCGTGATTGAACTTAGCTCGTTGAGTTGGGCATTGAGCTCATTTTCTATAGCTGCAGCGCTTGGAGATATGTTGTGAAGAGCAAAAGTTTGTTCGTAATGTACAGCCAAGATTCACACTTTGCTGCGACGTCCGTGACAAGATTGTTCCCATCGGAGAGTGCAGGAATCATAGTAGGTTCACGAAGAATCCGGCTGGTGGCATCCCACAAGGTGTGGTCGTATGGAGATATAGTCGACACATGGCGCTGATAAGCTTGTAGACTGTGACGCTCTAGTTCAACCTTTCCAAGACGTATCAAATTGTTGAGTCGTCTACGTAACGAAGGTTGCCGTTCTCGTTGCCATCGCCGACGAATAGCATTTTTCTCCCGAATAAGACGCAGAATGGATATTGGCAATGAATGTGGAGAGTTCCGCCGTGGAGAGTGTGACGTAGAAAGCCGTACACAGCTGCACAGGGTAGCAGTGAAATGCGCTACCGCGGCGTCAGTATCAGCAGTAGTCACTAGTTGATAAGAGGAAGTTAGGGCGTTATCTAACTGAGATTGAAAAGCGTCCCACTTCACAATACCAGTGATGAGGCGAGGAAAGGAAGTCAGCAAGGTAGGCGAGAGTTGAGAGGTAATCACAACAGGGCAATGATCGGAATCAAGTTCTGCTAAAGCGGTGACATAAGTTGGGAGAGGAAGATTCCTGTGAAGACCAATATCAAGGATATCAGGAGCGTGCATGGGATTGCTAGGATAAGTGGGATCCGATGGAGCGGAGATAGAAAGCCCATTGGTATTTAAAACATTGGAAAGAAGACGACCATTGGGATTGGTAGACCTACACCCCCATGAAGAATGTTTGCAATTCAGATCGCCCAAAAGGAGAGTGCTACAGTCAGGAGGGAATAGTAACGAGCGATATGTAGTATTAAGCCGGCGATTAGGAGGTTTATAAGCACAGATAATGACGTTAGTACCATCCGTGTTGGAGAGTTTAACGCCTGTCACTTCAAGTGCAGGAATAGTGGGTAGAAATATTGCACTTTGAGTAAGTGTGCGTCTGATGAGGATGGCAACACCTCCGGAAGCCGTTTCAGCTACACGATCCTGGCGATAGATTTGTAGCCAGGAACTGAAGGTCTCGCTCGGTAGAAAATGCGTTTCAGTGACGCAGGCATATCGATATTGTGCATGGTGAGAAATGCAACGAAAGATGCGCGTTTGGCACGGAGACCGTTAGCGTTCCAGTTAAGGAGGGTTAACTTTTTAAGATTAATGATATTACGGGTTGCCATTGGGAATTAAAGAAAGAATAAGAGAACTAAGCGGTGGAACTTGTGGTAGAATGGGGGTAAGCAGACTCCGGAAGTAAGAGAATAACTGAGAGAGCAAATCAGAGAAAAGAGTCAGTAAGGGCGTCGAAGAAGAATCCCTGGGTGGGGCAGTGGAAGAACTAGCCGGTGGAAAAGGAGAAGTGGAAGACGTCACTTGAGAATAAGTCCTCTGCTGCGCACCAGGAACGGTCGTTTGTTGGAAGGCTGATGGCTGCTGTGGACGTCGTTCGGGTGCAGGCACTGTGCGCGGCGTCGAAGGCGAAGATGATGAGAACCTGGGTTGCTGAGATCGGCGAGTCTTGCTTTCAGCGCCACATAGTAAGGACAGCCGCGATAATTAGCTGGGTGATCTTGCTGCTAGTTAACGCACTTAGCTGGTGTGGTGGAAGGTTTAGCAGTCGGAATAATGGTGTGCGCCTAAACATCTGACACATCGAGGTTCCAACTTGCAATAGTTCTTGGTATGTCCAAAGTTTTGGCAGCGAGTGCACTGTGTTAGATCGCTGGTACGGCAGCGATATTCGACCTTCACAACACAATAGAGCAGTCGGGTAAGATTCAGAATGTGTTTACCCTCATCGTTGTTTGCAAGTTCTACAGCACACAAAGGTATTGGGTTTCTGTTTCTGCCAAGTAAACGTGTGACCTTTTGAACAGGTTATCTCAGAGCACAAAGTTCATCATACACTTCCTGGTCATTTAGAGAGCAAGGAAGATTCCGAATCACAACGGAGAAGAGCTTTATCAGCTGGATTTCTAAAGGTATAATATGCTTGATTGATTGAGGTGAAGTAAGATGTAAGAGAACAGAAATCAGAAGCGGTGGCATAAATTTTTAGAATCTAACCTAGGAGCTCAGTGTCAAAATCCGAATTGACACATGTTTTGACATCCTTCAAGAACAATTGGTAATTGTGAATATCACACAGACAGATAGGGGGAATTTTCTCATTAGGAGCAAGAGACGGTGAATCTGTAGTGTCTAGGTCGGGAGTATCACCTAAAGCCTGGAAGCGGTTTGAAGTGAGTACCGTATAAGCATAACGGGGCGTGTTAGCCGATATAGAAGCTGACTCAAGACTGCCGCTTGGTAGAGCTGGCTGAGGGAGCTTGTGCAGGGCGCACATTGTGTGCCCCATTAGACTGGTCCGGTGTGGTGCTGTACTCTATATTATCGTCGTCTTGAACAGAATTATGTGTGCGTTATGGGGGTTGCTGTCAACTGAGAAGGCCGAAGAATAGGTTTACTCACTGTGATGTTGGTTGTTGCAGAAGTGTTCACTAACGCTTGTGAAGATAATGCAGGTTGTTGATGTAGAGATATTACAGAGCCGTGATGTCCAGGAGTGAAGTTAGTGTGAGCTTGTGGAGTAGAATCATTATTGTAGACTGCAAGTAAAGCGGAGCTGACAAGGTGGCCGGTAGCTTCCGACTGGTGAGCCATTGTAGAAAAGATCAAATATAGTGGTAAATACTCCACTACACGCACTAATCACAGTCAGAATCACTGTAGGTAATAACACTATTTGCAGGGAAACAAAGAATACAAAGGCGTAGCACTCGTAAACACACAGAGGCAGGCTTACACACACGTCCACCTCGCTGGGCTGCCAGCTTGGAACTTTCAAGCAATAGATCTTGATGCCGCAATTTTAACCGGTCTTGCATTATATAACCGGTCTAATTATAGTCTTGGATTGTTTCTGGAAAGTGGGTGGTTACCTGATTTATTAATTCCCTTTCTGCTATTAGCGGGTCAATCATCTTCGACTTCCGTGCCTTGTAGCAGACGTTTGCGATATGTCCGGTTTACTTTTGTTAAATACTGGTGCCCCTACCTTTCTATCATCTGCCTATGGTACACAATCCGCACTAGATGTTTCTTTTTGTAGTCCTTCGTTGGTACCTTTACTTGATTGGTCGGTCCTTTCCGGCTTATTTGGCAGTGATCACTACCCAATTAACATTCACCTGTCGTACCACCATCCTGCGGCAACGCGACATCCTCACTGGACTATTTCCAAGGCTGATTGGGGGAAATTTCGTTCCCTCATTCACCTTTATGACAATGGTTTTGACACCATCGATGAAATGGTGGAATATTTTACCTGCACTATCTTGCTTGCAGCGGATTCCAGCATTCCTCGAGGTTCATCCACCCTACGACACGTTCCTGTGCCCTGGTGGTCCGAGGAATGCCGTTTGGCTATTAAAGCTCGCAAACGTGGTCTGCGTGTGTTTACTGTACACCCAACAGAAGAACATTTTATCGCTTTTAAAGGCTCACGCGCTAGAGCACGATATGTACTGCGCAGCGCAAAACGTCGATCTTGGGAAACCTACACCTCTTCCCTTTCCCGTCGTACTTCAGCTCAACAGGTTTGGGTTGCTGTATGTGCCAAATCCTATGCGGTGCTTCCAGTGCCAGAAGTTCGGCCATACGAAGACATCGTGCACCCATCCTGCTGTCTGTGAGCGTTGTGGCTTGTCAGCACATGAGGGCACGGCGTGTACCCGTGATCCTCAATGTGTTAACTGTGGAGCGAGTCATCCATCTAGCTAGCTAGCTAGCTAGCTCGTGTCAGTGTGCGAAGTTTCTGGATGAAAAATCTATTCAGGAGCTACGCGTGAAAGAACATCTTACGTTTCCAGAGGCGCGTCGTCGCTTTGAGCAGCTGCAACCTGCGAACACCACAGGCTATGCCTTGGCTGCCCGACGCGCTCCTGTCAACACCGTAGCGATTCAGCATGTCCCTGTATCAGATGCTTACACAGACAGATCGTTCCACTGTCTCGTACCACACCTGCAACAGCTAGGTTTGCGCGGTCACTTAGCCGTTTTCCTTTTTAACTTTTTACTCATTCGCCGTTTTCGTGTCCGTATAGGCAACACGCTGTCTCAAGAGAAGATCCAGGAGAATGGTGTACCCCAGGGATCCATCCTCAGTGTCACACTTTTCGCAGTTGCCATTAATGGCATCACTAGTGTTGTTCGTAGCGGTATCCCGATGTCGCTGTATGTTGACGACTTTGCGATCTACTATCGCTCTTATAGTTTGGAGCACATCGAGCGTCAACTGCAGCTGACCATAACCTCCATCGCCGAGTGGGCATTACGCACGGGCTTTCGGCTGTCCCCTACGAAAACACAGTGTCTACACTTTCACCGACTGCGAGGAGTACACCCTCCTCCTGATCTTCATCTGCGCGACACACGTCTTCCTTTTGTACCGCACCTTAAGTTCTTGGGCTTACACCTCGACAGTAAACTCACATGGGAGCACCATATCTGCTATCTTCGTGCTTCCTGCGATCGTTCGCTTCGGGTACTCAGGGTCTTATCTGGGGCATCTTGGGGCGGCGATCGCACCGTCATGTTGAGGTTATATGGCTCTCTGGTCCGGTCCAAATTAGACTACGGCTGTTTTATTTATGGCGCGGCGTCTGCGTCTAAACTCCGGCTTTTAGACACAGTACATCACACTGGTATCCGTCTCGCTACTGGGGCTTTCCGCACCAGCAGAAACGATTGTCTGTATGCTGATTCTGGCGAATCTCCACTGTCTGTTCGACGCTCTTTATTACTTTGTTCTCACGTGGGAAGGCTGGCCGCCCATCCAGGTCACCCTTCGTTTCCACCCGTGTTGCGTCCAGACCTCGCGCACCGTTATATGCGAAATACAACCATCTCCCGTCCAAGTGGTATCCGGTTTCGTGAACTGCTTGCTGCACACGCCCTTCGACTGCCAGCCGTAGAACGGCATTCACGTGGCCGATGTCCTCCCTGGCAACTCCAGCGCGCACGCTTTGACCTGGAGCTGTCGGGCTGTGTTAAGTTAGCTACCCCTCATTTCGTGTTTCGCCAACTATTCACGGAACTACTGGGGCGATACCGGACTTCCTGTCCGGTATTTACCGATGGGTCCCAGATGGGTAGTTCGACGGGTTGCGCCTTTATATACAACGGTGACGCTCATACGTACCGCCTACCGGACGCCAGTTCAGTATTTACCGCCGAGTTGTTTGCCATATTTTATTTCCTCCTTTTTATCTCCAGTTCAGGTCCTGGAAGTTTTATCGTTTGTTCCGATTCTTTTAGCGCTCTCCAGGCCCTGCAGCAGTTTATCGGCACCTCGGCATTGGTTGTTAAAATCCAGACGTTGATTTCTCAGCTACTGTCTCGCGGATACCAGTTTGTTTTTACGTGGATCCCAGGCCATGTGGGTATTCCGGGTAACGAGGCGGCGGATGCGGCTGCAAAGTCTGCATGTCGCCTTCCGGAGTATTCCACCCGTACGCTCCCCTATATAGATGTGCAGAAATATTTCCGTCGCCATCTATTTGCTCTCTGGCAGGAATCTTGGGAAGCGTTATCTGGCACTCAATTACGGACAATCAAGGACACGGTACAACCCTGGCATACCAGCTGCAGGATTTCCAGGTGGGAAGAAGTGGGTTTAACCCGCCTGAGGATAGGCCATACCCGAGCCACGCATGGACACCTTTTGCGTGGTGATCCGGAGCCTGTCTGTACGACGTGTAACATTCCAATCTCCGTCGCACATGTCCTTCTTGATTGTCCGCGATACGCTCGTGAGCGCCAGTCCGTTGGCCTGGGCCTTACACTGTCGTCAGTTTTAGGCAACGACCCAGTATCTGTAAATACAGTGCTACGGTTCTGTTCCAGAATTGATTTTATGAAGCAAGTGTAAGGATATTTTATTTCAGAGATTTTAGCCTTTTAGATGGTCGTATTTTTGGGTTTTTTAACGTTTTAGTGTTTTTTACTTTGTAACAATTTTAAGTTTCTGTTTTTAGCATTTTAAATGAAACGTTTTAATAGTTTTTTAGAGGTTTTTATCTATTTTAACCGTAGATTTTTAGTTTTTAATGGGTGATGTTTTAACACTTGACGGTATGTAATTTTACTTCTGGACTCGGGGCCCTAATGACCAAGTTGTCGACGGGCCCTTAAACCCAACACACTCACTCACTTTTTTCACCACCACGCTAAGAGAACGATATAGAAATAGCTCCCTTAGTCTAAAGCCTGCGGGATTCCGTTTCCAAGAGCTCCTAGTGAAGCTTGGAGTGGAACTGCCTGTGACGTTCGCCAAGGGCGAGAGACTTTACCCCTCCTTGGCTATCTGGCACGCCCCATGTAGATCTTGGGATGACCATACACCAGAAGTCCACGATGCCTGTTTCAAGTATCCGCACGTGTGAAATTTATATCTGGTTATTGCCATAAATCTATTAAGGGCGCTGATGACCTAGAAGTTGAGCGCCCTTAAACCAAACCAAACCAAAGCCTCAATTTTGGGTGACGACCCTGTGTCTACCTGTAAGGCGCTGCGGTACGTTGCACAAATTGGGTTCGCAAAGCAAGTATAACGTGTTTTTAGTGTGTGAAATTTTTTTAGCGTTTTAACATAGGTTTTTGTGTTTTACGTTTTAGTGTTTTAAGTGCTTAGTTTTAATGTGTTTTAGCTACGATCTTTTACACATTTTAATGAATGGTTTTACCAAGTTTTAACTTAGCGCACTCATGTGCTGTTTGGTGTTTTTATCTGTCTGCGTTTTTAGTTGCCATTTTAAACTTCACATTTTAGGCAGTTTTTAGGCGAGTTTTAGATTTTTTATTTTCTGACCTAGGGCCCAAATGACCTAGTTGTCGACGGGCCCCTAAACTCCATTCATCCATCATTCATCCATCGATTGTCTGTATGCTGATTCCGGCGAAACTCCACTGTCTGTTAGACGCTCTTTGTTACTTTGTTCTTACGTGCAAGGTTGGCCGCTGATCCAGGTCACCGTTCGTTTCCACCCGTGTTGCGTCCAGACCTCGCGCACCGTTATATGCGAACCCGTCCAAGTGGTATCCGGTTTCGAGAACTGCTTGCTGCACACTCCCTTCGACTGCCAGCCGTAGAACGGCGTTCACATGGCCCGTGTCCTCCCTGGCAACTCCAGCGCGCACTCTTTGACCTGGAGCTGTCGGGCTGTGCGAAGATAGCTACCCCTCATTCCGTGTTTCGCCAACTATTCACGGAACTGCTGGGCCGATACCGGACTTCCTGTCCGGTATTTAGCGATGGCTCCCAGAGGGGTAGTGCGACGGGTTGCGCCTTTATATACAACGGTGAGGCTCATACGTACCGCATACCAGACGCCAGTTCAGTATTTACCGCCGAGTTGTTTGCCATACTTTATTTCCTCCTTTTTATCTCCAGTTCAGGTCCTGGAAGTTTTATCATCTGTTCCGATATTTTTTGTGCTCTCCAGGCCCTGCAACAGTTTATCGGCACCTCGGCATTGGTTGTTAAAATCCAGAGGTTGATCTCCCAGCTACTGTCTCGCGGATGCCGGTTTGTTTTTACGTGGATTTCAGGCCATTTGTGTATTCCGGGCAACGAGGTGGCGGATGCGGCTGCAAAGTCTGTATGTCGCCTTCCGGAGCATTCCACCCGTACGCTCCCCTATATAGATGTGAAATATTTCCGTCGTCATCTATTCGCTGTCTGGCAGGAATCTTGGGAAGCGTTATCTGGCACTCAGTTACGGACAATCACGGACACGGTACAACCCTGGCTGACCAGTTGTACGGATTCCAGGCAGGAAGAATTGGTTGTAACCCTTCTGAGGATAGGTCATACCCGAACCACGCATGGACACCTTTTGTGTAGTGATCCGGAGCCTGTCTGTACGACGTGTAATATTCCAATCTCCGTTGCACATGTCCTTGATTGTCTGCGATACGCCAGTGAGCGCCAATCCGTTGACCTGGGCCTTGCACTGTGGTCAGTTTCAGGCAACGACCCAGTATCTGTAAATACAGTGCTGCGGTTTGTTCCAGAATTGATTTTATGAAGCAAGTGTGAGGTTATTTTATTTCGGAGATTTTAGCCTTTTAGATTGCCTTATTTTTGCTTTTAACATTTTAGCGTTTTTTGCTTTGTAGCAATGAAATGGAACGTTTTAATAGTAGTTTAGCTGCTTTTATATATTTTAACTTTAGATTTTTAGTTTTTAATGGTAGATGTTTTAACACTTGACCGTACGTAATTTTACTTTTGGACTCGGGGTCTTAATGACCAAGTTGTCGACGGGGCTTTAAGCCCGACACACTCTTAACGCACTAAGTGCACTGTGTGCAAGGTTCGGACATCCTAATAAATGACGGTCTAAGGTGGCCTCTTGACCACAGTGGCAATAAGGTGTCCCAGAACCATAGCGGAACAAGTACGGCGGAGTGTAACAATGACCCACAGGCATCTGCGAGAGCAGTGAGACAAAGTGACGAGGATAGCGCAAAGGAGCAAACCCTGGACGATTGTGGGGCTGCGGGGGTGGAAGAGGACAAAATACGTGTTCTGCGTGTGTAAAGGCTTCTCACTCTTGGATCCATTGAGAATGGAGAGAATGCCTGCCGGATCTATATTCCCGCGGTCTGGTTGCCATAGATAACAGAATGACTAGATATCCAGGCAAAGACCACCCTCCTGACGCCCAGGGTAAGATGGAGTGATTTGGATGCCTGTACATACCAAGTACGGGGTGACAGCGCAGGAGTCTAGCGTCTGCAACACACCTAAGGAATCGGTATAAATAATTGCTCTTGTGAATTCCGTATCCCGAAGAAAGTCTAGCAGCTTGTAGATGGCGAAAAGTTTTGCAAAATAATTAGAGCAAAAATCCGGTAGAAGAAAGGTACGTCGTACCGCCAACTCTGGTGGGGAAGGGGCCGATCCCACCCTCGGGGGGATCCCCCTGGCGTGACCCGGTGAAAAGTTTGGTGGCCATCGTCTGCGATGGGAATAGGAGCTTGGAATAATAAACGGGCTCGGAAGGCATCAGGATAATCGTAGACACGCAGACATACCGTGACATACGAAATGGTATGTAAGCCTGTGGCATACTCAAAAGGAATGGCCCGGGGAAGTTTCGGCACGAAGTAAAAACCGGTCAGAAATCGGTAGGCTCGCATGAGTGGTAAGGTCTAACTTTCATGCGAAACCGCCCATCTGGACAGCGTTCCAGTAACAATTGCAACTTAGGGAATATTGGAAATGTGCTGTCGCAAACGGCGAGAAGATAGCGTAAAGCCACCACCGGGGCAAGATGTTTCAAAGGGGTGAGGCCTAGTTCTCTGTGCACTACCACTTTAATTGTCGAGAAGGCATAGCTCACAAGTCGAAGAAAGCGATTGAGGCAGACCTCTAGGGGCAATAATGCACGAGTAGCGGTTGCACCCCAGAGAAATGTTCCAAATGTTCATCCCCTGTACTATGGCTCCCCAGAGGGGGCAGCCCCAGTTTTTCCATAATAACGCACGAAAGAATTAGAGCTTACTGTCCAACCTGTTGCGTAAGCGAGAAATATGTGCCCGCCAGGTTAGCCCACGATCAAATGCGATACCCAAGAAGGTGTGTGTATTAACCTCATGTACAGGTTGGGAATCCCAGTAAACTGGGGGAAGGCGAATGTGGCGACGAGTACGGGAAAAATGGACAAGAGCCGCTTTCGGTATATTCACCGTGAGTCCGTTGTAGTCGGTCCAGTCTCGCAAGGCTGTCAGCGGTGAGTCGAAAGTTGATCGGAGAAGTGGGACATCTTTCTGGTTTCAAGAAGGGGAGAACTGTGAAGTGCTTCCAGGTAACAGGCAGAACACCCAAACGCAGAAAATAAAGCAAAGTAAAATTTGATGCTTCCGGGAATGTGGCAGCTGCCGGAGCATCTTATAGATCTCATCAGGACCAGGAGAGGTGTATTTAGTACCCGAGAGAGGAACTACAAACTCCGACTGGGTGAAAGGATCCAGAAAGGGATCTTCAGTAATGGAAACCAGCGAGAGCATGCAAGGTGGAGGAGGTGATGCCGAATCAGGCGTACACATATACAAAAAGTTGGTGAGAACTTCTGGTTCTACAGGATTCAGCAAGCTACGTGCAGGCAATTCACCCCTACAGGAACGATACAATGTCCACAGGTCGTCAGGCTCTCATTTCGCAGTTACTCTTACGCAGATACCAGTTGCTTTTTACCTGGACCCCAGGCCATTGTAGGTATTCCCGGCAGTGAGGAAGCGGATGCGGCCGCTAAAGCTGCATGCCGTTTGCCGGATGTTGCCACACAGTCTACCTTATGTCGATGTGCAGCGCCATTTCCATCGACATCTTTTATCGATCTGGCAGCAGTCATGGGAGGAATTCGCTGTCTCAATTGCGGACCATTAAGGACACCGTAGATCCCTGGCTGACATCCTGCAGGGACTCCAGGCGGGCGGAAGTTATCCTCACCCGCCTGAGGATAGGTCATACACGGGCGACACATGGGTACCATTTGAGTGGGGACCCGGGGCCTGTCTGCCCTACGTGTAACATCCAACTTTCTGTGGCCCATATCCTTATAGACTGTACGCAATATGCTCGTGAGCGCCAGTCGGTTGGCCTGGGGTGTATGCTTGCCTCAATTTTGGGTGACGGCCCGGTGTCTGTCTGGAAGGCGCTGCGGCTCGTTGTAGAAATTGGGTTCGCAAAGCAAGTATACCGTGTTTTTTAGTGTGTGAAATTTTTTAGCTTTTTAGCATTCGTATTTGCGTTTTCGCTTTTGTATTTTACGTTTTACTGTTTTAAGTGCTTGGTTTTAATGTCTGTTTTGGCTTTGACCTTCTACACATTTAATGAATGGTTTTACCAAGTTTTAATTTAGCGCACTCAGGTGCCGTTTGGTGTTTTTATCTGTTTGCGTTTTTAGTTCCTCTTTTAAACGTCACATTTTAGGCAGTTTTTAGGGGAGTTTTAGATTTTTTGTATTCTGACCTAGGGCCCAAATGACCTAGTTGTCGACGGGTCCCTAAACTTCATTCATCCAATCTAATCCAACCCACCGTTCGAGCACAGGCGTTTCGAAGGAGAAGGAACTGACCTGTAGCCAGGCAAATCTCTTGATTGAGCGGAGATACCGTCTTGTGACAGCTACCACTTGTTTATAGTGCAAATAATCTGCGAGAAATAACGAGCGCCGGTAAGCGGCCATTGCTTGTCTGTGGCGAGCTATATAAATGGAACATTCTGGGGTCCAGCAAACCGGAAATCGTCTCCTGGTACGAGGCAAGTAGCGATGAAAGGTATCCAAATAGGCATGTAGGATCTAAATGACTTCAGTATACTTATCAATCCCACGAGAATTTGAGAGAAATCCCAGGCGCCTCGTAAGGAAACTGCGGAAATTATCCCAATTGATATGGGGCAGCCGACGACGAGGCATCTACTACTACACGTGAGCGTGTATTCGTTATATGCTTATAATTATTTATTTGTACAAGCTTACATCTCTGATTCACGGGAGGTTAAGTTAGCGTTCATTTTATTTATGTTAGGTTAGTTAGCAGCCACTGGATATATCAAAGAATAAGGGGAGGAGCAGAACTCCGATCTAGACGGAATACCTCTTTCACATTCAGATTAGGTATGTTAAAGCTTTTCCTTTGTATAGTGCTTTTATTATTTGTTATATTTTTAATTGGGAGTGCTACACGCGATTGTTATTTAATCAGTAGCGTGTTTTAAACTACCGCATGAAGGATTGGTGGGTTGAATGCAGGGGGTGATAGTTGCAGGCTCCACGTGGTTTTCTCTCTTAGCAGCACGTAGTTACAAAAGCACTGCCGTTACTGCTCCAATCAGAGCGAGAGAGCGGAAGGATGCAATTTTAGGCATTGCTTACTTCACGACCAATTCTTTTGCTGAAACCACCATATCACAGTTTGTTTTTAGGCGGCATAACTAAAAAATGAAAAGTCGGTTAAAACCAAAGTTGGTGTTAGGTTTAATGTCTTTCAAGGATGCAACACGAAGATTTTGAAGAAAATAGCTCCACTCTAAACTATCCGTTATTTTTCGAAAATTTTTATTTTCTTGAAGATGGCTTGAAGATTTTGATTAAAATGGGATGTTTAAGATAATTTTATGAAACATGAAATGTATATTTTGAATTTTCTGGCTATAGCCTATGTAGTCCTGTTTACTCTGAATGACTTGTATAACTGGTAAACCATGAGAGATTAACCAAATCTTACTATACAAAAAATCCAGATCTCGCTAAAATTTGTTGTAACGTGAACCATTTCGGAGATATTCCTTGCTCTTTGTGTCGTCTTCCGGAAATTTAAACTTTCGTCAAATGCAACGTTGTTCAGTTTTTTATGTTAACCGTGCAAAGAGAATGCTCTCAAAGCTTTAAAAGATTTGACTATCGCTCAGAGCCTACTGTATTTCCATATTCCGCTTTTACCTATAAGGAGATAATTTCTGCAAATGTGTATCTCAACTAAGATATGGGAATATGAATTTGTAAGAATGGCTAGTGCAAGAGTAAAGAAAGTCACTTGAGTGCAACACATCAAATTTTTGAGTTTTGTGCTGCAGGATAAAAAAGAACCTTGAGTTTTTTCTCCTTTCTCTCCACATCCTGAACTACTTGAACTGCTTCTCCCAAAGCTATTCCTTTTGATTCCAGTTTCTTTATGGAATCACAGAGGAAACAAAAATTTCTTAACATAGTGTCTTAAATTTCAGTGTATTGTTGCACTTGCACTATTCTTTAATCTACTGTGAACTCAAAACTATTTCATTTCCCAGCACAACTAGAATGTTGTATAAACGGATCCACAAATGACTAATTGACTACACAGTTTAACAAGTATCAGTGTATATATTAGCTATACTGTGAAGCGATAACAGGTGCATTGGAGGAATTCCCCGTCCTTATCTTGCAGGCTCATGTAGCTAGAGTAATCAGGATGTTTATATTTTCTTGCAACTGAAGGGATACTATGGGTCACATATCTGTTCTTCCAATAATGAATGACAAATTGGCACATTCAATTGAGTATTAAAGAAGTGGATGATGACTTGTTAAAGATAATTTGCTGCTGCTTTTATGTGATATAGGTGAAAATTATTTTTAAAATGTTTCCGTTATGCGATTTTTGTGCAACTTATGGGAATATGCCAAAATATTTATTTAAATAAACAAATCAGAAAATTGAATTTTTATGTGCAATAAAATTTAAAATATTTGCTCCGGTGTGAATATCCGGGACATTAAACTTAAGATTCTAGTTCATACTAGACGCAAACAAAATACGCATTTACCTGAAAATCTGAGCCCTAATCATTACTATTACTTTTTATATTAGGCACTTTAACATCTACCTTCACATTGTTGTCTTTAGAATGGAGTACTTGTGTTTCAAAAGCTTGCACATTGTATTAAAACCCATGTTCTTTTTATTGTTTCAGCTTTAGTGTCACCGCAGTATTTCTGGCTGCTGCCGATACTGTCACGTCTTTCCTCCCCAGTGAAGCTCATCGCCAAAATTGGACTCTTCTTGCTGGGCCCGCTGGCGTTGCTGATCCTGGGAGGTCTTCTCACAGCGGGAGTGTGTATATTTACTCCCATCTGCACATTGACGTTCCTTGGCTTCGGCCTTAGGAGAGAGAACGTACGAGCACTACTTAATTCTGACAGGTGATGCAGAACTCAACAAATTTTGTTAGGAAACTTTTAGAGCTCTCTTCGCAAATCAGGGATGAACGATGTTTTCTACATTGTTTTTTTTAATTTATTTATTGATCTATCAGCAGTACAATACCTTACATATCAGTGAGGATTGAATATTATAATAGAGTAACATGAGAATAGAGTAACATGCAGGGTAGATTGCAAACCGCCCCATAACTACATTAGGTTGGAACACCAATATTGCATAGAACAGTCAATATGTAAGGTAGGCGAGGCACATTAACCACTGGAGTCACTAGAATCCGAGCTATCAAGAAGTAGGTCTTGCGGAAGTCTCCTCTTCAGGCGTGTGGGGTGGCGCGTACGGACGCCGATGTTATAGTGCACTGCTCCTGGAACATCCTGCATGATGCAGAAGAAACGGCAGCCGATCTGGCGAAAGTAGTCATGAAGAGGTAACAGTGCCAGTTCGTGATGAAGTTGCTCATTACGAATAAACCATGGAGCATTGGTAGCGATGCGCATGAAGCGATTCTGGATAACTTGGAGACGACGCAGGTGACATGTGAGCGGCTCCCCATACCTGGCAGGCGTAGGTAATAAGACTTGTAGAGTAACAGGGAAGACTGCAATCCAAGACTGAAATGGCGAGAGTTTTGAGAGCCGCCCTGAGGCTAACAATATGAGGCGATCTATGTGAGTGCGCCAGGTCAGTCGAGAGTGCAAAAGCGCACTAAGGTACTTAACAGGAGTAGTAGCAGGGAGCCAAGGTACGTTGTTTCTACAAAGACACAACGGAGGGAGAGCAGAGTATCGGCGGAGAGTAAAGATTTTAGCCTCAGTTTTTTGAGGGTTCAATGCGATGCGCCAGATGTGGAACCTTTGAGTGAGACGATTCAAAGAGAGTTGTAGGGGAGAATGGGAAAATGGGGATCAGTTAAGGGAATTTCAATATAATATTAAAACTAATAATGATTAATAACTAGGAATTGTGTTTCTTATTGTTTGAAGTGTTCACTTTTTAACGGAATAGGTTATAAACATGATACACAGCATAAAAATACTTAAAATGCAAACATTTTAAATGTATGACTTTGACCACTATTACCCACCTAGAGGGGTAATAGTGGTTAACTATAGGTATATATTAAAATAAGAGAAATTTTTTTATTGTGAAATGAAACACTGGCACGCAATTGCGGACAATCAAGGAAACGGTGCAGCCTTGGATAACATCATCAAGGGATACCAGGCGGGCAGAAGTCATCTTGGCCCGCCTGAGAATAGGTCACACGCGCATCACGCATGGACACCATCTGCGCGGTGAGCCGGCGCCGGTATGCTCCACCTGTGGCGTTCAGCTCTCTGTGGCCCATGTCCTAGTTGATTGTCCGCGCTACAATCGTGAGCGCCAGTTGTTTGGCCTGGGTTCTAGTTTAAAGACGATGTTAGGCGACGACCCGGTAGCTGTAGATTCAGTGCTGCGGTTTGTCGGCAGCATTGGCTTTGGTGAGCAAGTTTAAATTTTATTGCGTGGTTTTACTTTGTACCTTTTACGTTTTATCTGCTTACCTTTTTAGATCATTTTACACGCTTTTAACTATTTTGAGCATACATTTTAGACAAGTTTTTAAGTTTTAACTGTTTTAGCTTTTGGCTGTTTTAGCTTGCGTTTTACTATTTAACTTTGAGTTTTAAGTGGTGGTGAGTTTTATCCGTTTTTTATCTTTTGACTTGGGGCTCTAATGACCTAGCTGTCGACGGGCCCTTAAACCCTAATCACTCACTCACTCACTTGAAATGAAATAACATAACGTTTTCTCTAACTATAAACTAATGAAAATATGACATTGTTATTAATAGTCTGAACCTGTTCTAAAAGAACTTGCAAAATATAACATCCAAATTTAGTCCTTATTGTTCATTTTAACTTTCTCAAACATAGATCACACGTGTAAGCTTTGGCATTTTCCCAACCACTGCACTCAGCATGAACCCAAATACCACAACTTGTACATCTGAACCAAAGTTCCCCGTCTTTGCCAAATTCTTCACATATGAAACATATGTCCCTGTTGGTTTCAATATCATCTTCGCTGTTTTGACACAGTTCCGTTTCACTTAGCACTAGGTCATTCTCCTCTTCTGATGAACTGAAAACAAGCTTCTTTTGTATTCTTTTTTTATTTACTCCTTTAGCAACTGCTGTTTTTCTGTTCCTTTTTTTTAGCGGTTTGTGAGTAGGTTAGTTTTTAGATTTTTCACTGGCATCTTTTCGGTCTTTCTTCATCTCAAAAATAGACTTCATAGGTGATCCTGTTAAGAGTTCAGAAGTCCGTTTGCTACGGCCTTTCCTAGAAGCAACTTCATGGTACATCGATGGTAATAGGGATATTGCTGTAATTTTTTCAGAAAAAGAACTTTGTAAATTTTTCGAACACGAAGGTTCGCAAAAGATCTGCGACGAAGGTTTCTCCTTTGCAGAAACAGTCACAGGATTTTCCCTACAAGAATTCCCATCATATGGATTTTCACTTTGTGGAGTAGAATCCTTGTTCTGTTTAGCGAGAAGCACGTTTTCGCAAACAAAATCTTCATCTGAGAAGACATCTGGATTTAAAGGATAAATCCCGGTTTTCTCAAATCCAGATGTCGCTTTTGCAATGTTTGCGACTTGGGAATATGCCTTGTTAAAAATTCTAGCCAGATCATATGGCGTTATTTTAACCAATCCTTTCATTTTCTCCCCCAGGGGGACCTACCACGGTAGGTCCGGGCTTGGCGCACCCGGGGCCCCGAGCCGCTCATCCCCATTATCATCCCCTCGCCTCCATCAGGTCTAGCCACGTTATCATCCACTTAGATTTAGTCTCTTCCTCTTCTAGGTCTTATGGTTTTATGTAGGTTAAGTTTTAGAATTATAACTCCTGTCTCACCAACAGGGATCTATCCTGTCTCCGTGGTTCCTGTCCCACGGTTTCGGCGCAGCTTCCAACTTGTGTGCTCTTCGGAGGCTCAGGCGTGAAGGTTGAGTGGACCCTCCTCACTACCCCTTTTGTGCGACACTAGGTGCGGAGCCGTTCCATTGTCAAGTACACCCCCGTAGCTCCTTAGGGGCCGGGTCCCCATGGGTATCTCGGCGGCCGTGCTGCCGCTGGGGTGTACAGGGGGACCCGACGTGTTACCGCTGTCTGGGGTCCGATGTAATCAACCACAAGTCCCCTGAATCCACGCTGACTCCGTTGAGGCAGCGTGGGCTAGAGTGGGGAGCCACAGGCGGTTATTCCTGTGGTAGGGGCATAAAGTCGGGCCTGCCTTTGGTGGAAATGTCGCATACCGGTAAGTAGTGATAGGCGGAGGGTAACTTTTTCTGATGTACTCCTTGAGATCGGGTCTGAAGCGGGTGCTTCGGGCCGGCACAGACCGGAAGATTTAGGTGTCTTTTTCCTTTATCCCCCGGATGGCAGGCTGACGCCGACGGTCCGGAAGGGGGACCTTTTCATAATGTCTCCTCTGCGCTCCCCCCCTTCAACTCCACGATTTTTGGTTATGAGTATGGTAAGCGAGAAGAAGACCCTGGCTACTCTGAGTCCGTTTTATATTAAAAAGGAAGTAGATCGCTTATGTGGCGCTGTAAAAAATGTCACTCGATGTAGGGACGGCAACTTGCTGATAGAGGTGGCTCAAGACTCCCAAACCGCAAAACTACTTAAAGCCACTCTCCTAGGCTCTTATCCCGTAAAGGTAGAGAAGCATAAGACTTTGAATAGTTGTCGCGGCGTAGTTTCAACATCAAGTCTGGACAACCTCTCTAACGAGGACATAGTTAACTGCCTCTCAGACCAAGGTGTTATTGCTGCATACCGTTTAATTGGTAAGAAGGATGACAAGCCCTCCCCCTTACGTACGGTTTTCCTTACGTTTGAACGTACGACTCTGCCGCAATTCATTTTCTGCGGGTATGAAGGCGCAACCGTACGACCGTATGTGCCGAACCCTATGCGTTGTTTCCGCTGCCAGAAGTTCGGGCATACGCAGCAGCGATGTACCGGTACACCAGTTTGTCCTCGCTGTGGTCGAAATGCTCACGACGGCTCCCTGTGCGATCAGGACTCCACCTGTGTCAACTGTGGAGGTGCACACCCGTCGAACTCGCGCGATTGCCCCCGCTTTTTAGAGGAGAAGGCAATCCAGGAGCTTCGGGTTAAGGAACACCTGACTTTTGTAGACGCACGAAAGCGGTATCAGGAACTTCATCCAACCACCATCTTGAAGTTTTCTGCAGCTGTCCGCCAGGCTGTTCCGAAACAGGACGCCGTCGTACAGACGTGCCCCAGTTCGCCCTCTCGGGTTTCCGTGGGAGTACAAACTGGCTCACCTGACGAGCATAGTTCTACTCCACCTACAGTTCGACCACAGACTACCTCTTCTGCCGTCCAGACGCCAGTTCCGCCGCAGTCGACTAGCTCTGAGACTGCTTCGTTGCCTGTTGAACGCCATCGTTCCAGGCATAAACTCCGGGCCAGTAGTTGCACGTCCTCTGTGAAGTCCCGCTCCCGCTCTGCGAGCCGCAGGGGTTCTTCAGACTCTCGCACATCGGAGGAGTCACCGGAGGATGGTGGACCTCACATTATCGGTCCAAAGAGTGCGAAGGTGAAAAAGAAAATAAAGACCAACTACTAATTCGATTTTAGCATGGAAATAATCCAGTGGAATATTAATGGGTTCCGGGCCAGGGCTCCAGACATACAACATTTAGTTTCTCAGCGATCGCCTTCCGTCGTCTGCTTACAAGAAACCCATTTGCAGCCTAATCATGGTTTACATCTACGTAATTTTTCCGCATTTAGACATGACTCTGCAGCTGGTCGGCGGGCTAGCGGTGGTGTGGCTACGCTGGTGGCACATACCATCTCTGCTGCCAGCATACCGCTTAACACGCCGCTGCAAGCTGTAGCGGTTCGTGTACAGCTGCGGGGCCTGTGCTTTTCTATTTGCAATGTCTATCTGCCACCGGTCAATGTCGTACAAGAACACGATCTTCGGGCTCTTCTGGTTCAGATTCCGCCACCGCTTCTATTCCTCGGCGATCTGAATGCCAAAAACACTTTATGGGGCTCCGACATTGACGATGCTCGTGGGTGCCTTATAGCAGACGTTTGTGACATGTCTGGCTTACTTTTGCTGAACACTGGTGTCCCCACATTCTTATCCTCCACTCACGGCACACATTCAGCACTAGACGTTACCTTTTGTAGCCCGGCATTAGTTCCACTGCTTGATTGGTCGGTGCTTTCCGACCTATTTGGCAGCGATCATTACCCCATTAATATTCACCTCTACCATAGTCATACTGTGCCAACACGGCATCCTCACTGGATTATTTCCAGAGCTGATTGGGGGAAATTTCACTCGCTTATTCATCTCACCGACGATGGCTTTACCACCATTGACGACATGGTGGAATATTTTACATGTTCTGTGTTGCTCGCAGCAGATTCCAGCATTCCTCGTGGATCATCTACACCACGACACTTTCCTGTGCCTTGGTGGTCTGAGGAATGCCGTTTGGCTATCAAAGCGCGTAAACGTGCTCTGCGTCTTTTTAGTTTACATCCGACCGAAGACAATTTTATAGCTTTTAAGCGTTCTCGTGCCAGAGCACGTTTTGTTCTTCGGAGTGCAAAGCGCAGATCCTGGGAAAGCTACGTCTCTTCGCTTTCACGTCGCACTTCGGCACAAAGGGTGTGGACTGCTGTTCGGCGTATGTACGGCAAGTGTCGCCGGACCATTATTCCCGCTCTTGCCGTACAAGGCTCCACCTACACCTCCGAGCAGGACATCGCCGACACCCTTGCCGATTCTTTCGCTGCTGACAGCCAAACCCGAAGTTACAGTAATGCCTTTCTAGGAATCAAGGAATCTGCGGAGCGGATAATCCTCAATTTTAACAGTGACTGCAGTGAATCGTACAACGCGCCTTTCACCGAAGAGGAGCTAGAACGTGCTTTGTCTCTCGCAAAGGACTCCTCTCCTGGCCCTGATGACATCCACCGACAAATGCTGCTTCACCTTCCACCTGCGGCTCTCTCCTTCCTGCTGAGCATTTACAACCGCATATGGCTTCAGCAGGTTTTCCCGTCTTCCTGGCGCGAGGGTATTGTCATCCCCATCCCTCGGCCCGGAAAGGACCGGACACTTCCCTCTAGCTACCGCCCTATTTGCCTGACGAGTGTTGTTTGTAAGACCTTCGAACGTATGGTTAACACTCGCTTAGTGTGGTGGCTGGAGAAGAATAACCTGCTGAGCAATGCTCAGTGCGGTTTTCGTCGTCATCGCTCCAGTGTCGACAATCTGGCACGCATGGAAGCATATATACAAAATGCCTTTCTCTTGAAGCAGCATGTCGTGGGCGTCTTCTTCGATCTGCAGAAGGCCTACGATACTACCTGGCGCTATGGTATCCTACGTACTTTACACGGTTACGGTTTACGCGGTCATTTAGCCATTCTCGTTTTAAATTTTTTAAAACTACGCCGGTTTCGTGTCCGCATTGGGAATACACTATCCCACGACAGGATCCAGGAGAACGGTGTACCCCAGGGGTCGATTCTTAGTGTAACGCTGTTCGCCGTGGCGATTGACGGTATCGCCAGTGTTGTTCGTGGGGGAATCCCGATATCGCTGTATGTTGACGACTTTGCCATCTACTACCGCTCTTTTAATCTTGAACACATCGAACGCCAACTGCAGCTGACCATATCCTCTATCGCCGAATGGGCTCATCGCACCGGCTTTCAGTTCTCCCCTACGAAAACACAGTGTCTACACTTTCATCGACTTCGTGGTGTGCATCCTCCTCCTGTTCTTTATTTGCGTGACACGCGTATTCCTTTTGTTCCGCACCTGAAGTTCTTGGGCCTACACCTCGACAGCAAACTCACATGGGAGCACCATATTCGCCATCTTCGTGCTTCCTGCAATCGTTCGCTTCGGATGCTCCGGGTGTTATCTGGGGCATCTTGGGGCGGCGATCGAACCGTCATGTTGAGGTTGTATGGCTCACTGGTCCGGTCCAAATTAGATTACGGCTGTTTTATTTATGGCGCGGCATCTGCCTCTAAACTCCGCCTTTTAGATACGATTCATCATACTGGTATCCGCCTTGCTACTGGAGCTTTCCGTACTAGTCGAATTCCGTGTCTGTATGCAGAATCTGGCGAACCTCCATTGTCTGTGCGACGCTCGGTATTGCTTTCTTCATACGTGGCACGGTTAGCAGCTCACCCTGGTCACCCGTCATTTTACTCTGTATTGCGTCCAGACCTAGCCCACCGTTATATGCGAAATAGCTCAATATCCCGCCCCAGCGGTATTCGGTTTCGTGAACTGCTCGCCACACATTCTTTGCGAATGCCTGCTGTAGAGCGGTATTGCCATGGTCGCTTTCCTCCTTGGCAACTCCACCGTGCTCAATTCGACCTCGAGCTTGCAGCCCATGCTAAAGTAACTACCCCTCACTCGGTGTTTCGTCAACTCTTCACCGAGCTCCTGGGACGTTACCCGATTTACTTTCCGGTTTTTACCGATGGTTCCCAGGTGGGTGGTGCTACAGGCTGTAGTTTTGTTTATAACAATGAGGCTCACAGGTACCGCCTTCCGGACGCCAGTTCTGTTTTTACCGCCGAGCTGTTCGCCATATTTTATTTTTTACTCTTTATCTCCAGCTCAGGACCTGGAAATTTTATGATTTGCTGTGACTCTCTGAGTGCTCTCCAGGCCTTACAGCAATTTCTCGGCACTTCAGCACTCATAATTAAAATACAGACACTCATTTCACAGTTACTGACTCACGGATACCAGTTTGTTTTTATATGGATCCCAGGCCATGTGGGTATTCCTGGTAACGAGGAGGCGGATGCGGCTGCAAAGTCTGCATGTCGTCTGCCGGGATTATCCACACGAACTCTGCCTTTTAGTGATGCGCAACGATATTTCCGGCGCCATATTTTTTCGTTCTGGCAGAAGTCGTGGGAAGAAATATCTGGCACCCAATTACGGACAATCAAAGACACAGTAACACCCTGGCCGACATCCGTCAGGGATGCGCGGCGGTCGGAGGTCATTCTCACCCGGTTGAGAATCGGTCACACTCGCGCCACACACGGTCATCTACTGCGTGGCGACCCGGCCCCTGTGTGTCAGACGTGCGGTGTACAACTGTCCGTCCCACACGTTTTGCTTGATTGTCCACGATATACTAGAGAGCGCCAGTCCCTTGGCCTGGGTTTTACTATGCGGTCAATTCTGGGCGACGACCCGGTATCGGTAGATAAGGTTCTGCGGTTCGTCACCCAAATTGGGTTTGGGAAACAAGTTTAACTTGTGTTTTAGTTTTGGTGTTTTATTCTACGGTTTTTAGACAATGAATCCCGGTTTTATTGTAGCACCGTTTGTTTTTACTTTTTAGCTGTTTTATTTTAATATTTATCCGTAAGATTTTTAACGTTTTAACTGTTTTAGATTTTCACGTTTTACCTTCTTACAAGTTTACTGCTTTTTTAGTTTCCCCTTTTTAACCGTATTAATTTGTTTCAGCCTGTAAAAATTGACCCGGGGCCCAAATGACCCAGCTGTCGACGGGCCCTTAAACTCCACACTCCACTCCACTCCCTTTCATTTTCATGAAGAGGTCACATTCTTGGTGAAATTTTGTCTTCAGGGCCCGTAAAATGTCACGTCTAAAGGCGTGAGATGTGTGAGATGTGAGATGTGTGGGGCGGAATGGAAACCGCCACTATGCCATTAGCTCTACAGTTATTGTATGCGTCTATCGTGCTGTGACTTGTGATTGTCCAGAATCAATAATACTGGACTGTCTTGAGTAGCATTTGTGTGACTAACAAAATGCTGCAGCCAAATCATGAACAGATATTCATTTGTCCATCTTGACTTCGAGCAGTGGTATATAGAACCTGGAGGGCCATCTTTCTCTAGAAGGGGTGTCATTCTCTGTCGAGGGTAAATAAACATGGGAGGAACAAACCCACCGGCAGCACTCATAGCACATATAACTAATAGTTTTTCCTCTTTCCCAACTTGTAATGGACCCAACTCTTTTTTGTCCTTTTGGATTGAGAATTGAACCTGGATCTTGGACATTAGAAATACCTGTTTCATCCATATTATAACCCCTCCGAAGGAGTGTCGCCTTGCCGTGGCGGAGGGGCTCAGTACCCGATCCAGACGGCCTACTAAGTGTGTCTGTTTGACCACTGGTAGGCAAGAGGTGAGGGGAAGCTAAGAACATTCCAACGGGTAGATGAGGCTCGTTAGTCTTGGTCGACAACTCATCTAGGAGAAGAGGACTCCGAAATCAAACTCCCCCAGGGGAACCTACCACGGTAGGTCCGGGTTTGGCGCGCCCGGGGCCCCGAGCTGCGCACCATCATTTCACCCCCTCCATATACATTAACTGTGCCACGTGCAGCGATTTATGTTGCTTTTATATCACCCTCTTCCTCTTCTAGGTTTATTCCGATTATTAGTTAGTAAGGCTTTAGTTTTATAACTCCTGTCTCACCAGCAGGGATCTTTCCTATCTCCGTGGTCCTGTCCCACGGTTTTCAGCGCGGCCCCCGACTTGTGTGCTCTTCGGAGGTCTCAGGCGCGAAGGTTGTGCGGACCCTTCACACTGCCCCCATGTGTAGCCTTAGGTGCGGAGCCCGTCCACACGTCATGTACACCCACGTAGCTCCTTGAGGGCACGGCCGGTGTTAATCTCCCGACGGCCGCGTGCCGTCGGGTTAGTATCACCGGCCGGACGTGTTACCGCTGACGGAGCCCCGGTGTAATCAACCCGAAGTCCCCTGAATCCACGCTGACTCCGTTGAGGCAGCGTGTGCTAAAGCGGGGAGCCACAGGCGGTTATTCCTGTGGTGGGGGCATAAAACCGGGGTGTCACGTGGTGAACGGTTTACCCATGCGGACAAGCAGTGGAGATCGGAGGGTAGCTCCTCTGAAGTACGCCTTGAGGTCAGTCATGGAGGGGTCTCCATGGCGGCACAGACCGTGGAGATTTTGGTGTCTTTTATCCTTTGACCCCCGGATGGCAGGCTGACGCCGACGGTTCCGGATGGGGGTCCAAATAATCATGTCTCCGCGCAAACCCTCCCTCATTGACAGTTTTTTGGTGCTGACCTTGCAATGTGAAGGAAAGACGATGAAGGACATTAGCCCGTTCTATATCAAAAAGGAAGTCGATAGGATCTGTGGCCCGGTTAAAAACGCAACCAGACTTAGAGATGGCACGTTATTGATCGAGGTGATGAATGGAGATCAGTCGCAGAAGCTGTTGATGGCGAGTTTGTTGGGCTCCTACCCTATCCGGGTAGCCCCACATAAGACCCTCAACTCGTGTAGAGGAGTAGTAACCACTTCCAGCCTCGACGATCTCTCCAACGAAGAAATTGTCACCTGCCTCTCTGATCAGCGAGTCTGCCAAGCATACCGATTAACTCGGAAACAGGATGGGAAAGAGTGTGCCTTACGTACAGTATTCCTTACGTTTAAGGGCACTCAGCTGCCAGAATACATCTACTGTGGCTACGAGCGTGCTGCAGTACGACCGTATGTCCCGAATCCCATGCGCTGTTTTCAGTGTCAGAGATTCGGGCATACTAGGACCTCGTGCAACCATCCTGCAGCTTGTGAACGTTGCGGCTTACCGGCACACGAAGACACGGCTTGCACTCGAGACCCATGCTGTGTGAACTGTGGGGGTAACCATCCATCTAGCTCACGTCAGTGTCCTAAGTTCTTGGACGAAAAGAGTATTCAGGAGTTGCGGGTAAAGGAGCGCCTGACATTTATAGAAGCGCGTCGGCGTTTCGAACAACTGAAGCCTGCCACCACCTTAGCTTATTCGTCGGCAGCTCGGCGCCCTCCTGTTGCTACTGTCGGCTTGCAACATGTCACCGTTGCAAATGCCTCGACACAGACTGACCTTCCAGAGAGCACCCCAACAGTTAGTCGAAAAAGTGCAGTGTCTAAAACATCTTCCGCCGTGCAGACCACAGTTTCCAAGCCGTTAGGAAGCGGTAAGGATCCTATCGATGGAAGTCGTTCGCGTCATAAAGTTCGCGCAAGCAGTCTCACGTCCTCTCAGAGATCCCGCTCTCGCTCTGCGAGTCGTAGGGGATCCTCTGCCTCGCACACCTCCGAGGAATCGCCAGAGGACGGCGACTTCCACATCGTTGGACCTAAGTCAGCCAAAGTGAAAAAGAAGAAAAAGATGAAGACTAGCCATTAATCCTTTTTCACTATGGAAATAATCCAGTGGAATGTTAATGGGTTCCGGGCACGTGTTCCGGACATACAGCATCTAATTTCTCAACGCTGTCCATCTATCGTCTGTCTACAGGAAACCCATCTGCAACCTCATCACGCACTCTATCTTCGTGGATTTGTGGCCTTTAGACATGATTCTGCAGCTGATCGACGGGCAAGCGGTGGTGTTGCTATTCTGGTGGCGAATACCATCCCTGCCACCAGCATACCACTAAACACGCCGCTCCAAGCTGTAGCGGTACGTGTACAGCTGCAGAGCCTTTCTTTCTCTATCTGTAATGTCTATCTGCCACCGGTCAGTGTCGTACACGAGAACGAACTTCGGGCTCTCTTGGCACAGATTCCGCCACCGTTTCTTCTTCTAGGCGATCTGAATGCCAAAAACACCTTGTGGGGCTCCGACACTGACGATGCTCGTGGTTGCCTTGTAGCAGATGTTTGTGATATGTCCGGCCTACTTCTATTAAACACTGGCGCCCCTACCTTTTTATCATCTGCCTACGGTACCTACTCCGCTTTAGACGTGAGCTTCTGTAGCACGTCACTGGTGCCACTCCTTGATTGGTCGGTGCTCAGCGACCTCTTTGGCAGTGATCATTTTCCCATTAGCATTCACATATCTAGTCTCCATCCTGTGCCAACACGATATCCTCACTGGATTATTTCCAAGGCTGACTGGGGGAAATTTCGTTCCCTCATTCACCTTCACAACGATGTCTTCCCCACCATCGATGAACTGGTGGAATATTTTACTTGTTCTGTCCTGCTCGCAGCGAATTCCAGCATTCCTCGTGGTTCTACTACACCTCGTCACGTTCCTGTGCCTTGGTGGTCCGAGGAATGTAGTTTGGCTATTAAAGCAAGGAAACGTGCTCTGCGTGTCTTCAGTTCACATCCTACGGAGGAGAACTTGATAGCCTTTAAGCGTTCTCGTGCCAGGGCTCGATTTGTCCTCCGCTGTGCAAAACGCACATCGTGGGAAACTTTTGTCTCTTCTCTGTCCCGTCGCACTCCGGCACAGAGGGTGTGGACTGCTGTTCGCCGCATGTATGGCAAGTGTCGCCGGACTATCATTCCCGGCCTTGCCATAAGCGGATCGCATTACACCAGCGAACAGGATATCGCCGACGCCCTTGCTACTTCGTTTGCTGCTACTAGCCAAACGAATAGTTACGACAGAGCTTTTATACCTCTCAAGGAATCTGCCGAGCGGATAGTCCTTCCTTTTAATAGTGACTGTACTGAACCGTACAACGCACCCTTTACCGTAGCGGAGTTAGGGCACTCTTTGTCACTTGCTAAAGATTCCTCTCCTGGTCCAGATGACATCCATCGACAAATGCTGCTTCACCTTCCACCTTCGGCTTCGTCTTTCCTGCTTGGTATTTATAACCGTATCTGGCACGAGCAGGTCTTTCCGTCCTCCTGGCGAGTGGGTATTGTCATCCCTATCCCTCGACCTGGAAAAGACGGGACACTTCCCTCTAGTTACCGCCCTATTTGCCTAACGAGTGTTGTTTGTAAGACCTTCGAACGGATGATTAACACTCGTTTAGTGTGGTGGCTAGAGACGCATAACCTGCTCACCAACATTCAGTGCGGTTTTCGTCGCCATCGCTCTAGCGTCGACCATCTGACACGCTTAGAGGCTTACATCCAGAATGCCTTTCTGCTGAAGCAGCATGTCGTGGGTGTCTTCTTTGATTTAGAGAAGGCCTACGACACCACCTGGCGCTATGGAATCCTTCGTGCTCTGCACGGTTACGGTTTACGCGGTCACTTAGCGCTTTTCATTTTAAACTTTTTACGACTTCGAAAATTTCGTGTGCGCATTGGTAATACCCTGTCACAGGAAAAGATTCAGGAGAATGGTGTGCCTCAGGGGTCCATCCTGAGTGTCACGCTCTTTGCCGCAGCAATCAACGGAATCGCTGATGTTGTTCGTAGCGGAATCCCGATGTCACTGTATGTTGACGACTTTGCAATTTACTATCGCTCCTATAATCTCGAGCACATTGAGCGTCAACTGCAGCTGACCATAACATCAATCGCAGACTGGGCCCTTCGATCCGGCTTTCAGTTCTCACCTACGAAAACTCAGTGTATCCACTTCCATCGAGTTCGCGGCGTACACCCTCCTCCTGATTTTTATTTGCGTGGCACACGTCTACCGTTTGTCCCGCACCTCAAGTTCCTTGGCCTGCACTTCGACAGTAAGCTGACGTGGGAGTACCATATTCGCCAACTACGTGCTTCCTGCGATCGCTCACTTCGAGTACTCCGCCTTTTATCCGGAGTTTCTTGGGGCGGTGATCGTACAGTTATGTTACGATTGTATCGATCACTGGTGCGGTCAAAAATAGACTACGGTAGTTTTATCTATGGCGCGGCGTCCGCCTCTAAACTCCGTCTTTTAGATACTGTACACCATGCTGGTATCCGTCTTGCTACTGGGGCGTTCCGCACCAGTAGAGTTGAGTGTCTGTATGCTGAGTCTGGAGAACCACCACTGTCGGTCCGTCGTTCGATTTTATTGTGTTCGTATGTGGCAAGGTTGGCAGCCCATCCGGGTCATCCTTCTTTTAAATGTGTCCTGCGTCCCGACCTTGCTCACCGTTATCTGCGCAACACAACTATATCGCGCCCAAGCGGTATTCGGTTCCGCGAACTACTTGACAAACACGATCTCCGCATGCCTGCTGTAGAGCGATTCTCTCTAGGACGCTCTGCTCCTTGGCAACTCCGGCGCGCGCAATTCGACCTGGAGCTCTCAGGCTATGCTAAGCTTTCCACCCCGCAATCGGTGTATCGACAACTGTTCACCGAACTTTTGGGCCGCCACCGGACTTTCACCCCGGTTTTTACCGATGGGTCCCAGGTGGGTGGAGCTACGGGATGTAGTTTCGTGTGTAACGACGAGGCGCACCAGTACCGACTTCCGGACCATAGTTCGGTTTTTACTGCCGAGCTGTTTGCTATATTTTATTGTTTACTTTTTATTTCTAACTCAGCTCCCGGCAATTTTATCATTTGTTCAGACTCTCTGAGTGCCATTCAGTCCTTGGATCAGTTTATCGGCACCTCAGCATTCGTTTTAAAAATACAGGCTCTCATTTCGCAAATGCTCCCGCGCGGATACCAGTTGCTTTTTACCTGGACCCCAGGCCATGTGGGTATACCCGGCAATGAGAAAGCGGATGCGGCTGCTAAAACTGCTTGCCGTTTGCCGGATGTTGCCACACACAGTGTGCCATATGTCGATGTGCAGCGCCATTTCCGTCGACATCTTTTATCGATCTGGCAGCAGTCATGGAAGGAATTCTCTGGCTCTCAATTGCGGACCATTAAAGACAGCGTAGATCCCTGGATGACATCCTGCAGGGACTCCAGGCGGGCTGAAGTTATCCTCACCCGCCTGAGGATAGGTCACACACGGGCGACACATGGGTTCCATTTGCGTGGCGACCCTGCACCTGTCTGCCCTACGTGCAACATCCAACTTTCTGTGGCCCATATCCTTATAGACTGTCCGCAATACGCTCGTGAGCGCCAGTCGGTTGGCCTGGGGTGTACGCTTGCGTCAATTTTGGGTGACGACCCTGTGTCTGCCTGTAAGGCGCTGCGGTTCGTTGCACAAATTGGGTTCGCAAAGCAAGTATAACGTGTTTTTAGTGTGTGAATTTTTTTTTAGCGTTTTAACATAGGTTTTTGTGTTTTACGTTTTAGTGTTTTAAGTGCTTAGTTTTAATGTGTTTTAGCTTCGATCTTTTACACATTTTAATGAATGGTTTTACCAAGTTTTAACTTAGCGCACTCATGTGCCGTTTGGTGTTTTTATCTGTCTGCGTTTTTAGTTGCCATTTTAAACTTCAGTTTTTAGGCGAGTTTTAGATTTTTTATTTTCTGACCTAGGGCCCAAATGACCTAGTTGTCGACGGGCCCCTAAACTCCATTCATCCATCCATCCATATTATAAATATGGGTTGGGTCAAAGTTATGTTTGTAGATTACTTCTGTTAGATTTTCGAAAAAACGAGATACTTCCACTCTGCAAAAACCTGTGATTCTGTTTATACTTGTAGCTTCTGGTTTTCTAATGCTTATTCCAGGATTTCTCTTAAGAAACCCATACAGCCAATCTTTTTCTGCTGTGTGACTGCCTCTTACTAAAATTGTTTTAATGCCATTTTGCTCGGCAAACTCAAATGCAAGCCTTCGCAGTTGTAAAGAGCTCAAACCATAATATATATTAGCAAATAGCTTTACATGATCAGTAAAAGTTTGCTCTTGTTCCATTGTAAATACAGCATGGCGTCCTAATTGAGGTTCGTCAGTTTTTCCTTGAGAAATTCTTTTCTGCAATGTACTGAAAGGAATTTGGTATGACTTAGATGCAGATCTGATCGATATTCCACCCTGAATAGCTTTGATGGCTGATTCTAAATTTTCTTTCGTCCAAGCAGCTTTATCAGTAGTCCTTTTCCTATTACGTGCCATCTGCAATAAATAATAATTGAGTCTAATTATGTTCTAGCTTTTATAAATAGTAGAATACACTAAGTGTGTTATTATATTTCATGTGGGGAAATGAGTCACTAGGAGGGTAATAGCAGTCACCTTGACTCCCATTTCCCCACATGCTTAACCTCACTATTATCCTCGTGGTGGAAGAGCTTCTGCATATTTATCAAGAAATATCAACAGAATCCTACAGCTAAGAGTGCTAGCTTAATTTATTCCTAAAACTAAAGTTATTTAAATAATAAATTTTGTACTCACATCAGACTTTCCAACGCTAAAAACTTAGATCACAAAATTACAAAACGTATTCGTCCACCTCGTGTGCTCTCACAGAACAGAGTAATGGCGGCCTTTGCTGCAGTTGTCTTGCCAACCGCTAGATGTCAGGACTTACTAGAGGTCTTCAACTGAATCCGTTTTCTATATTCTGGACTGATTCCCATTTCCCGCTGACCACGATTCCCCCTCCCTCCCCTACTACTTGCTGTGCGTGCTGGAGATTAGAGTGAGAATAGTATAATACAGTGTCATCGGCGTAGAGAGCTAAAGAAGACGGAGCCAAGTCGGGAATATCAGAAGTGTAGATATTAAACAGTGTTGGAACCAAGATGGAACCTTGTGGTACACCGGCGGTAATAGTACGTGAAGAGGAAAGAATTTCGCCAATACGAACTGAAAAGCTGCGGTCGGAGAGCGAACTATCGATTAAATGAATTAAATAATTATGAATACCACTTTGGTAGAGCTTCAGGAGTAAACCAGTGTGCCAAACGTCGCCGAATGCCTGTGTTACGTCGAGGAAAACAGCTGCGGTGTACTCATGGGCTTCAAAGCCGTGGATAATTGACTGTAATCGTAAAAGCTGATGAGCAGCGGAATGTTTCTCACGAAACCCAAATTGGCAGGACGGGATAATATGATTGTGTGAGATAAGAGAGAAGACGGCAATGGATTACTTTTTCAAACAGTTTAGAGAGCGTCGGCAACAACTGATAGGACGATAACTTTCAGGGAGGTGTTTGGGTTTATTGGGCTTATGGAAGACTGCGATATGGGCAAACTTCCAGGTGCGAGGGAAATAGCCGGGTCGGAGACAGGCGTTTAGGATGGACGACAAATATGCCAGAGCCTTCTTGGTGAGCTTCTTAAGAACAATGTTGGGAATCAAATCGTGCCCTGGAGATTTCTTAAGTGGTAGAGCTCGGATCAAGGAAGATAATTCCCGTGGTCTGGTGAACGAGATCTTTTGAGAAACTGTGGGCCGAGTGCGGTAGTTATGCAATTCCTGTTTCATGTCTGCAAGAGCGCTGCCGTCGGCTGGCGGAGGAAGAGCAAACACACGCTCAAAGTGATTGGCCAGAATGTCACACTTGGTGGCAACATCCGTGACGAGTCTACCGTTGGCGGAGAGCGCCGGCACAACGGTCGGCTCACGGAGAACACGTTTAGTGGCCTCCCACAGCGTATGGTCGGAAGGAGAGAGAGAGACGCAAGATAGCACTCATAAGTCTGTAGGCGATGTCGCTCCAGCTCCAGCTTCACCCGTCGTATGAGACCGTTGAGCTTCCGACGGAGCCAGGGTTGTCGGCCTCGTTGCCACTGTCGACGTACTTTGTGTTTTTCTCGTAGTAGACTTAAGATGGAGAGGGGTAAATAGGAGGGAGAACAAGGACGTCTATTCGGACAGGTGGAAAGTCGGGTGCAGCTGCAAATGGTGTTGGTGAAATGCTGAATCGCAAGGTCGACATGAGTAGTAGCGAGTGGATAAGAGCTGGTGAGCGACGCATCCAGTTGAGACTGAAAGGTATCCCAATTGACGTATACATTTAGGAGTCTAGGAACTAATGGACGTAAGGCCGGGGGAAGATGAAAGGCGACAAGCACCGGGCAATGATCGAAGTCAAGTTCCGCTATAGAAGAAACAAAAGTGGGGAGGTGAAGATTACGATGTATACCGATGTCCAGAAAATCAGGAGAGAATAGGGGATTGGAAGGAAAATGAGTAGGATCCTCTGGTGCCAATACGGACAGGCCGTGGGTTGTAAGAGCTGTAAACAGGAGCCGTCCATTTGGATTGGTTGTTCGGCATCCCCAGGAGGAATGCTTACAGTTAAGGTCACCTAAAAGGAGAGTCCAGTTCCCCGAAGGGAAGAGGAGGTAGAGATAAGTAGTATTCAGCTGGCGATTAGGTGGCTTATAGGCGCTTAGAACAACGTCACCGCCGTCCGCACTGTGGAGTTTAATACCCACTACCTCCAGACTAGGCACTGTGACTCACTGTGACTCAAAGAACGTCGGACGAGGAGAGCCACACCACCGGAAGCTTTTTCCGCTTCTCGATCCTGCCGATAAATGACAGCCAGGAATGGTGAAAGGCTCATTAGGGAGAAAATGAGTTTCTGTAATACAAGCAATATCGATATTGTGGTGAGTGAGAAACGCAATGAAAGATGAGCGTTTAGCACGAAGACCGTTAGAGTTCCAGTTCAGGAGGGTGAGTTGACGTAGTGACAACAGATTACGGGGAGCCATTGGAGAACAAAGGAGAATGAAGTGATTGAGGAAGCTGCAGCAGTTGCGGTACAACTGGGGATTGTTTGTTTGATTTGGTTTAAGGGCGCTCAACTTCTAGGTCATCAGCGCCCTTAAAGGATTCATGGCAATAGCCAGATATAAATTTCACTCAAAAACTAAAAATACTAGCAACAAGAAAAGTTTACAAGTAAAAAGCAGTGGCAATAGCCAGATATGAAACAAGGTGATAAATATGTCCAAAAGCAGAAACAGATAATTAAAAAAAAAAATTTAAATCCTCAAATTGATATTACACTCCGCTAAAAAATTAAAAACTATCAACCGCTGTTTTGTCGTCCGCTAGAACCTCTGCAAGTCTGGCAGGCAGCTGCAGAGAATCCGGAAGGTGCGCTAGAGAGCAACACTCTAGCAACACGTGGCGAACTGACAAAAGGTTGTCACACAGCGGACATAGAGGCGCAGGGTCCCTTTTAAATAGGTAACCATGCGAAAAATTGCAGTGCCCTATTCTTAATCGAGCCAAACTAACCTCCTCGCGACGAGATGTGCGACAGGAAGTTACCCAGTTTATCGGAAGTTCTTTCACTTCTCTAAGCTTATTACCGCGGAGAGTTGACCACTCGTCGTGCCAGGACGACAGCACCGCTCTCTGCTCTTCAAGCCTAAAGTCTTCCGAAGTAACACGTGAGATGGTAATACTGGGTTCTGTAGTTGCCGTCTTTGCTGCTAAATCTGCCATTTCATTCCCCGGCAAACCTACGTGACCAGGAATCCATGCACACACCACGTCAACGCCAGAAGCGTGTAAAACATGGAGGGCATCCTGGATACGTTGTACAATAGGGTGGGGGTTGTACAACTGACAAAGGCTCTGCAGTGCACTAAGGGAATCGCTCAAAATCAGGCAGTCACCTAATTTACGACGGCGAACATACAAAACGGCTCGATAAATTGCATAAAGCTCTGCAGTAAAAATGGAGGTGATATTTGGAAAACCGAATGTATATGGTTCGGTTCCATAAACATAAGCACATCCAACACCGTTGGTGTTCTTTGATCCATCGGTATAAAAATATCGACGGTCAGTGTAGCCTGACAAAAATTCTAAGAAACACGTGTGGATACTTGAAATAGGCATCGTGGACTTCTGGTGTATGGTCATCCCAAGATCTACATGGGGCGTACCAGATAGCCAAGGGGGGTAAAGTCTCTCGCCCTTGGCGAACATCACAGGCAGTTCCACTCCAAGCTTCACTAGGAGCTCTTGGAAGCAGAACCCCGCAGGCTTTGGATTAAGGGAGCTATTTCTATATCGTTCTCTTAGCGTGGTGGTGAAAAAAGAAGCGAACGTTGGGTGCTTAGGCATACATCTAAGCGCACAACCATAATTTGCCAAGAGAATCTCACGCCGATAATGCAGAGGAGGTTCTGCGGATTCGGCGTAAAGGCTCACCACTGGGCTTGTTGGAAAAGCTCCTGTTGCAATGCGGATGCCCCTATTATGGACCACGTCTAATCTTCTCAGCACAGATGGTCGTGCAGACGAATAAACAATACACCCATAGTCTAGCTTGGATCGGACTAATGCGCGATATATTCGCAACAAAATTGTCCGATCCGCTCCCCCCTCCGAAGGAGTGTCGCCTTGCCGTGGCGGATGGGCTCAGTACCCAAACCAGACGGCCTGCTACGTGTGTCTTTGTGACCACTGGTAGGCAAGAGGTGAGGGGAAGCTAAGAACATTCCAACGGGTAGATGAGGCTCGTTAGTCTTGGTCGACAACTCATCTAGGAGAAGAGGACATCGAAATCAAACTCCCCCAGGGGAACCTACCACGGTAGGTCCGGGTTTGGCGCACCCGGGGCCCCGAGCTGCGCACAATCATTTCACCCCCTCCACCTTCATTAACTGTGCCACGTGCGACGTTTTATGTTGCTTTTTATATCACCCTCTTCCTCTTCTAAGTTTACCCCTCCGAAGGAGTGTCGCCTTGCCGTGGCGGAGGGGCTCAGTACCCGAACCAGATGGCCTGCTACGTGTGTCTTTGTGACCACTGGTAGGCAAGAGGTGAGGGGAAGCTAAGAACATTCCAAACGGGTAGATGAGGCTCGGTAGTCTTGGTCGACAACTCATCTAGGAGAAGAGGACTCCGAAATCAAACTCCCCCAGGGGAACCTACCACGGTAGGTCCGGGTTTGGCGCACCCGGGGCCCCCAGCTGCGCACAATCATTTCACCCCCTCCACCTTCATTAACTGTGCCACGTGCGACGTTTTGTGTTGCTTTTCATATCACCCTCTTCCTCTTCTAGGTTTATTCTGATTATTAGTTTGTAAGTTCCTAGATTTATAACTCCTGTCTCACCAGCAGGGATCTTTCCTATCTCCGTGGTCCTGTCCCACGGTTTTCGGCGCGGCCCCCGACTTGTGTGCTCTTCGGAGGTCTCAGGCGCGAAGGTTAGGCGGACCCTTCACACTGCCCCCATGTGTAGCCTTAGGTGCGGAGCCCGTCCACACGTCAAGTACACCCACGTAGCTCCTTGAGGGCACGGCCGGTGTTAATCTCCCGACGGCCGCGTGCCGTCGGGTTAGTATCACCGGCCGGACGTGTTACCGCTGACGGAACCCCGGTGTAATCAACCCGAAGTCCCCTGAATCCACGCTGACTCCGTTGAGGCAGCGTGAGCTAAAGCGGGGAGCCACAGGCGGTTATTCCTGTGGTGGGGGCATAAAACCGGGGTGTCACGTGGTGAACGGTTTACCCATGCGGACAAGCAGTGGAGATCGGAGGGTAGCCCCTCTGAAGTACGCTTTGAGGTCAGTCATGGAGGGGTCTCCATGGCGGCACAGACCGTGGAGATTTTGGTGTCTTTCTTTCTTTGACCCCCGGATGGCAGGCTGACGCCGACGGTTCCGGATGGGGGTCCAATTTCATTATGCAACCGCGCAAACCCTCCCTCTACGACAGTTTTCTTGTGATGACCTTGGCATGTGAACGGAAGACGATGAAGGATATAAGTCCGTTTTATATTAAAAAAGAAATAGACCGAATTTGTGGGCCGGTAAAGAATGCGGCACGGTTAAGAGACGGTACGCTATTGATAGAGGTCCTTACGGCAGATCAATCACAGAAGTTGCTGAAGGCGACTTTGTTGGGCTCCTACCCCATTCGGGTAGCCCCACACAAATCGTTGAACACCTGCAGGGGAGTAGTAACGACCTCCAGCCTGGACGATCTGTCGAATGACGAAATAGTAACGTGCCTGTCAGATCAGCGCGTGTGTCAGGCGTACCGTCTGACGCGAAAACAGGATGGGAAGGAGTTGGCTTTACGCACGGTTTTCCTTACATTTAAGGGAACTAAACTGCCAGAATACATCTACTGCGGCTACGAGCGTGCCGCAGTACGGCAGTATGTGCCAAATCCTATGCGGTGCTTCCAGTGCCAGAAGTTCGGCCATACGAAGACATCGTGCACCCATCCTGCTGTCTGTGAGCGTTGTGGCTTGTCAGCACATGAGGGCACGGCGTGTACCCGTGATCCTCAATGTGTTAACTGTGGAGCGAGTCATCCATCTAGCTCGCGTCAGTGTGCGAAGTTTCTGGATGAAAAATGTATACAGGAGCTACGCGTGAAAGAACATCTTACGTTTCCAGAGGCGCGTCGTCGCTTTGAGCAGCTGCAACCTGCGACCACCACAGGCTATGCCTTGGCTGCCCGACGCGCTCCTGTCAACACCGTAGCGATTCAGCATGTCCCTGTATCAGATGCTTCCACACAGACAGACCTACCAGCGAGTATCGTTCCACTGTCTCGTACCACACCTGCACCAGCTACAACATCTACAGCCGTGCAGACACCAGCTCACAAGGCGTCCACAAGCCGTAGCCAACCTGTTGAAAGTCATTCTTCTAGGTCTACTATTCGCGCAAGCAGCCGCACATCCTCAATGAAGTCCCGCTCCCGCTCCCGTTCCGCGAGCCGCAGGGGATCTTCTGACTCACGAACATCCGAGGAGTCAGCAGAGGATGGCGAAATTAATCTCCCCCGTCCGAAGTCGGTTAAGGTAAAAATGAAGAAGAAAAAGATGAAGACCAATCACTAACCTCTTCTCTACCATGGAAATAATCCAGTGGAATGTTAATGGGTTCCGGGCACGTCTTCCGGACATACAACATCTCGTTTCGCAACGCTCTCCATCAATCGTCTGTCTACAAGAAACGCACCTGCACCCGAACCACGCATTACATCTTCGTGGTTTTTCGGCATTTAGACATGACTCTGTAGCTGACAGACGAGCAAGCGGTGGTGTTGCTATCCTGGTGGCGCATACTATCTCTGCCACCAGTTTGCCACTTAACACGCCGCTGCAAGCTGTAGCGATCCGTGTACAGCTGCAGAGCGTCTGTGTCTCTATTTGCAATGTCTATCTGCCACCGGTCAGTGTCGTACACAAGAACGATTTTCGGGCTCTCTTGGCACAGATTCCGCCACCACTCATCTTTCTCGGCGATCTGAATGCCAAACACTCACTGGGGCTCCGACACTGACGATGCTCGAGGGTGCCTTGTAGCAGACGTTTGCGATATGTCCGGCTTAGTCTTATTAAACACTGGCGTGCCTACTTTCTTATCATCTGCCTATGGTACACACTCCGCGCTTGACGTTTCTTATAGTACTCCGTCACTGGTACCTCTAATCGATTGGTCGGTACTCTCCGACTTATTTGGCAGTGATCACTACCCCATTAACATTCACCTATCCGGCCACCATTCTGTGCCAACACGCTATCCTCACTGGATTATTTCCAAGGCTGACTGGGGGAAATTTCGTTCCCTCATTCACCTTACCGACAATGTTTTTACCACCATTGATGATATGGTAGGGTATTTTACCTGTTCTATCCTTCTCGCAGCGGATTCCAGCATTCCTCGAAGTTCATCTACACCACGTCACGTTCCTGTACCTTGGTGGTCTGAGGAATGCCGTTTGGCTATTAAAGCACGCAAACGTGCTCTGCGTGTCTTTACTTTACATCCTACAGAGGCTAACTTTGTAGCGTTTAAGCGTGCTCGTGCTAGGGCACGATTTGTAGTTAGAGATGCCAAACGCAAGTCATGGGAAAAATATGTCTGTTCCCTTTCCCGTCGAAGTTCGGCACAAAGGGTGTGGGCTGCTGTCCGGCGCATGTACGGCAAGTATCGCCGGACGTCTATCCCCGGTCTAGCCGTACAGGGCTCCCATTACACCAGCGAGCAGGACATCGCCGACGCCCTTGCCGACGCCTTCGCTGTTATTAGCCAAACGGATAGTTACGACAGAGCCTTTGTCCCTATTAAGGAATCTGCAGAGAGGATAGTTTTAGATTTTAAGAGCGACTGTACTGAACCGTACAACGCACCATTTACAGAAGCAGAGTTGGCACATTCTTTGTCCCTCGCGAAGGACTCTTCTCCTGGTCCTGATGACATCCACCGACAAATGCTGCTTCATCTCCCACCTACGGCTATCTTCTTCCTGCTGAGCATCTATAATCGCATCTGGCTTCAGCAGGTTTTCCCGTCTTCTTGGCGAGAGGGTATTGTCATCCCTATCCCTCGTCCTGGAAATGACCGGACACTTCCCTCTAGCTACCGCCCTATTTGCCTAACGAGTGTCGTTTGTAAGACCTTGGAACGCATGATTAACACTCGCTTAGTGTGGTGGCTAGAGACGAATAACCTGCTGAGCAATGTTCAGTGCGGTTTTCGTCGCAATCGTTCCAGTGTCGACAACCTGACGCGCATGGAAGCTTATATTCAAAACGCCTTTTTACTGAAGCAGCATGTCGTGGGTGTCTTCTTCGATCTGCAGAAGGCCTACGACACCACCTGGCGCTATGGGATACTCCGTACTCTGCATGAGTACGGTTTACGTGGTCATTTAGCGATTTTTATTTTTAACTTTTTAAAATTACGCCGCTTTCGTGTCCGCATTGGGACCACAGTCTCACAGGAGAGGATTCAGGAGAATGGTGTGCCCCAGGGGTCGATTCTGAGCGTCTCGCTTTTCGCCGTTGCCATTAACGGTATCACTAGTGTTGTTCGCAGCGGAATACCGATGTCGCTGTATGTTGACGATTTTGCTATATACTACCGCTCCTATAACCTTGAGCACATTGAACGTCAACTGCAGCTGACCTTAACATCCATCGCCGAGTGGGCGCTTCGCACCGGCTTTCAGTTCTCCCCTGCGAAAACAGTGCATCCACTTTCATCGACTTCGTGGTGTACATCCTCCTCCTGATCTTTATTTGAGGGGCACTTGTCTACCGTTTGTACCGCACCTTAAGTTTTTGGGCGTTCACCTCGACAGCACACTCAAATGGGAGCACCATATTCGCTATCTTCGTGCTTCCTGCGATCGCGCGCTTCGGGTGCTCCGGGTATTAACTGGGGCATCTTGGGGTGGGGATCGCACGGTAATGTTGAGGCTGTATCGCTCATTGGTCCGGTCCAAGCTAGACTACGGCTGTTTTATTTATGGCGCGGCGACCGCCTCTAAACTCCGTCTTTTAAATACTGTTCATCATACTGGTATCCGCCTTGCCACTGGAGCTTTCCGAACTAGTCGAGTCGAGTGTCTTTATGTTGAGTCTGGTGAACCTCCGTTGTCTATCCGTCGCTCGTTGCTGCTCTGCTCTTATGTAGCCCGTTTGGCAGCTAACCCTGGTCATCCGTCCTTTCAATGCGTATTGCATCCAGACCTTGCGCACCGTTACCTACGAAATACTACTATATCCCGCCCCTGTGGTATAAGGTTTCAAGAACTGCATTCCGCACAAGCCCTTCAACTGCCTGCTGTAGAACGTTCTTCTCTTGGCCGTTACCCTCCCTGGCAACTCCAACGTGCCAGTTTCGACCTGGAGCTTTCGGGCTGTGCTAAATCAACTACCCCTCATTCGGTTTTCCGCCAACTTTTTGCCGAAATCCCGGGCCGTTATCGAAGCTATACTCCGGTATTTACCGACGGCTCCCAGGTGGGGGTAGCTACAGGGTGCAGTTTCATATGTAACGGTGAGGCTCACCAGTATCGTCTTCCGGACTATAGTTCCGTTTTCACTGCCGAGCTGTTTGCCATCTTTTATTTTTTACTTTTTATTTCCAGCTCAAATCCGGGAAATTTTATTATCTGTTGTGACTGTTTGAGCGCTATTCAGGCGCTGCAACAGTTTGTTGGCAACTCGGCATTGATTCTGAAAATACAGACACTCGTATCTCAGTTGCTCTCTCGCGGATACCAGTTCGTTTTTACCTGGACCCCGGGCCATGTGGGTATTCCCGGCAACGAGGAGGCTGATGCAGCTGCTAAGTCTGCTTGTCGCTTGCCGGGATTATCAACGCGCACACTGCCTTATACAGATGTGCGGCGATACTTTCGTCGACATTTATTAACTGTATGGCAGCATTCATGGGAAGCGCTGGCTGGCACTCAATTGCGGACAATTAAGGACGGTGTTCAACCCTGGCTGACCTCCTGCAGAGATTCCAGGCGGGCTGAAGTTATTCTAACCCGCCTGAGGATAGGGCACACACGAGCCACACATGGCTACCTTTTGCGTGGCGACCCGGCGCCTGTCTGTCCTACATGTGACATCGAACTGTCCGTCGCACATATATTACTGGACTGTCCGCAATACGCTCGTGAGCGCCAATCTATTGGTCTGGGGTCTACATTAGCCTCTATTCTAGGCGACGACCCGGAATCTGTAGCTAAGACTCTACAGTTCGTCGCCGATATTGGCTTCGATAGACAGGTCTGACATGTGATTTTAACCCTTTAAGATTTCTTTTATATGTTTTAAAGTCTCGACTTTTTAAACCTCAGACTTGTTTTTCTTTTTAATTTATAATCGATTTTATATTTTTACAGTTTTATGATATTTTAGATCTTTTATACCTCACATTTTACCGCGTTAGTTTAGAATTTTACCCATCTCGTTTAATTTTCATTTTAACTATGTGAGTGTGTTTTAGATTGTTTAACTGTGGGCCCAAATGACCTCGTTGTCGTCGGGCCGTTAAACCCCACACACTCACTCACTCACTCTTCATGTATCCCTAATGAAGTGCATGCAGGGCTGAAATTTATTTTTTTCAGGCGTTTATTTAGAAAGGGACCTGCAAATTTTTTGTGTTTATCTCTTTTAGCATGAACTTTCAAGTCACTTAACTTGGAATTAATTTCACATCTGCAATATTTGCAATAGTAATCACTGCTCTTGTATGCTTAAATTGCTTTTAACTCGAAACGTTCACCAATGGTTTGTTGAATAAGACCTTTGTGATTCTTATGTTGCTGTCTTATTTCGGCTAACTTTCTTCAGTTGACTAGATGTTCTTCAGAGTTGATCACACTTCCTTTCGTACAGGACTTAGATTTTCACTTTTCTCTCCGGCATACATTTTGTTTCATCTCCAGTTTGGTTACAAATGACTAAATAAACATTTTATAACCTAGCAATGTAGCATGTAACATAGGAGCAGTAGGTATACTAAACTTAAAAATCTGATGTGCTGCACTCACATGACTTTCTCTACTCTGTACTAACCATTCTTACAAACTCTTATTCGTATATCTTCTTCGTGTTAGTTGAGATAAACAACTATTTTATTGGTTATTTTCTTGTAGGTGCAAGGAGAATATTAAAATACAGTAGGCTTTGTGCGATAGTCAAATCTTTTAAAGCTTGGAGATTACGTTCTCTTTGCGCACCTAGCATATAAAAAACGAATAAGGATGTTCCATTTCACGAAAGTCCTGTGTTTTCCGAAACTCGCACACATAACAAGGAATATCTCCGAAATGGTTCACCCTACAAGAAAATTTGAGACAAATTGTGTATTTTAGCAAGATCTACATCTTTTGATAGTATGATTTGGTCTATCTCTAACGGTTTGCTAGTTATGCAAAAGTCGTCCAGAGTAAATACGACTACAGGGTCTATAGACCGAAAATTCAAGATATACATTTCATTTGTCATCAAAATATCTCAAACATGACATTTTAATAAAAATCGTTAGAGCCATTTTCAAGAAAATAAAAATTTTCGAAAAATTTTCCATGTAAAGGGTAGTTTAGGGTGGGGCTGTTTCCTTCAAAATCTTCGTGTCACATCCTTGAAAGACATTAAACTTAAATACCAACTTTGGTTTTTAACCGACTTTTCCTTTTTGAGTTATGCTGTCCACAGACACACACACACACACACACACACACACACACACACACACACACAGAGAGAGAGAGAGAGAGAGAGAGAGAGAGAGAGAGAGAGATGGACCTTTTACTAAAAATTTTTTTTTGGTCAGGGGTCTCAAAACGTATTTCCAGTGAAATCTCGAAATCGAATTTTTGGGTGGAATACAATACTTCTACTTACCAGTAGATAAAGTAAAAACACTATTCAAGGTAGCAACTCCTTATTTATGAAAAGCCTGTTCACCAGGACAAAGGGCCACTCATAGCTAAACAGTTCCCCTTATTACACAAAAAGTGAGCCAGAGAAGGGATCTTTCTTGCTTATGCACATGGTATATTTCAGAATAACCGAAAGTCGAAATTTGTGGCTTTACATAAATAAGCGATTCAAATATTTAAGATTTTGATCCTTCCCCCCCCCCCTCCCCCTCCCATTTTCACTAGGCGGTTACTACTGTGTTTTCAGAGTCACCAACTTGATCTTTAGTGTGATTATTCCAACAACTTTTGAATGTTTGCAGGTTAGCTTCCTTAACTGCTGTTGTGAACAAAGCAATAGAAAAATATCAGGCTATGCAGAAAAAGAAGTTGCCCAAAAAGGTATACACAGCATCCAAATTTGTGCAGAAGCCATTAACGGAAGAAGCAGCTATGAAGGATAACGGCAAACAGGTGAAAGCGTAAGGGCACTTATGTGATGGCACAAATCTCCTTGATTAGTACGAGTGACTCAAAATCTTGGTTTTGGACATTATGGTGCAGATGTGCAAATCGCCGTTAAGTTGCTAGAGTGTAACCATGCTTTTCTTGCAAATTTCCGAGCACCTGTCTACATTTGTTCCGCTAAGCTAATCGCTAAATATTGAAAGAACGTTCAGTTGAACTAGGACTTCTCTAGTGATGTAGATCTTATTCCCACCGTTTGCTTTGAACATGAATTTATGTTGTGAAAGTTCAGAACATGTCATCCCATATATTTGTATGTGTAATATTAAATTATTGACGTATTTGCCATTTATTGTATTTGTTACTTAAATGTTTAATAAAGTGATATTTGAAAATAGATACGTTGATAATTTTATTTGGAAATCCATATATTCCTAATCCAATTATTTTATGTCCATCAACACTTCTGGCTCTTGAATTTCATTCGAGAGCGTGGATGTGCTGTAACCAGAGGAATACGGCGCATGGCTCACGCGTGCATTCCTCGGCCTGGAGCAGGGGCTGGAGTCACATTTCACCTCTTTTCCTATTACAAATCTTAAAGTTATGGAACTACTAACTTTGATGGAGAAATTGAAGCAATTGTGCAATTCTTGTTGTGTGATTCATTGCAATGCAGCAAATATATTGATGCAAAGGCTATAGGCAATACGGTATGACACATAAATAATCATTTAGGTTAACCACATACAGATGTGTGAACACTGCCTATACTAATGGTTTGTAGGTTAGTACAAATTGCATAACCTAAAAATATCCTTTTCACTATTCATTCAGGGCCTTCAAATGCTTTAAAGAAGCGTAAAATCGTTATGTACACAATGAATACATGCAGCGATACTAGCTGAAGACAATGATCTAGGCTCCATGTCTTCTTGAATGTTTATATGTATATGCACCTACATATACATATTGTATGTTTTCCGTGTATTTTCTATTCGCAAAATGTGCAATTTGTTATGCTTCGTTTATTAAATTTACGTTCGTTAAAACGTGCTGCCGATGTAAAAACAATCGTACAAAACATCGTATTGTATCAAACCACTACAATTATGGGCCAAAAGAATTATAGGTTATAACCCAATGACCATTGAGATATACCCATAATTTATGTTATTTATTTTATTTCATTTTATGACTGTCAGAAGTATAAAACTATTCTTGTATAATGTTATATACATGTTAAAAACTTACCTTTCTGTCGTAAATTCAATTTGATGTATCTCTGTTAAAACGCCGGATGTCGTGGCTTTTGACAATCTGTACCGTTGTCGGAACTCTTCTTCGTTCCACTCCTCGAAATTGTCTCTCCGCATTCTGAATCGCTTTGCTCTTCTTCTACTTAATACCCCTCCGAAGGAGTGTCGCCTTGCCGTGGCGGAGGGGCTCAGTACCCGATCCAGACGGCCTACTAGGTGTGTCTTTGTGACCACTGGTAGGCAAGAGGTGAGGGGAAGCTAAGAACATTCCAACGGGTAGATGAGGCTCGTTAGTCTTGGTCGACGACTCATCTAGGAGAAGAGGACTCCGAAATCAAACTCCCCCAGGGGAACCTACCACGGTAGGTCCGGGTTTGGCGTACCCGGGGCCCCGAGCTGCTCACCATCATTTCACCCCTTCATAGTCATTAACTGTGCCACGTGCAGCGATTTACGTTGCTTTTATATCATCCTCTTCCTCTTCTAGGTTTATTCCGATTATTAGTTAGTAAGGCCTTAGTTTTATAACTCCTGTCTCACCAGCAGGGATCTTTCCTATCTCCGTGGTCCTGTCCCACGGTTTTCGGCGCGGCCCCCGACTTGTGTGCTCTTTGGAGGTCTCAGGCGCGAAGGTTAGGCGGACCCTTCACACTGCCCCCTTGTGTAGCCTTAGGTGCGGAGCCCGTCCACACGTCAAGTACACCCACGTAGGTCCTTGAGGGCACGGCCGGTGTTAATCTCCCGACGGCCGCGTGCCGTCGGGTTAGTATCACCGGCCGGACGTGTTCCCGCTGACGGAGCCCCGGTGTAATCAACCCGAAGTCCCCTGAATCCACGCTGACTCCGTTGAGGCAGCGTGTGCTAAAGCGGGGAGCCACAGGCGGTTATTCCTGTGGTGGGGGCATAAAACCGGGGTGTCACGTGGTGAACGGTTTACCCATGCGGACAAGCAGTGGAGATCGGAGGGTAGCCCCTCTGAAGTACGCTTTGAGATCAGTCATGGAGGGGTCTCTATGGCGGCACAGACCGTGGAGATTTTGGTGTCTTTGTTTTCTTTGACCCCCGGATGGCAGGCTGACGCCGACGGTTCCGGATGGGGGTCCAATTTCAATATGCATCCGCGCAAACCCTCTCATTTTGACTCTTTTCTTGTTGTGACATTGGCTTGTGAAGGGAAGACGATTATGGATATTAGCCCTTTTTATATTAAACGTGAGGTAGATAGAATATGTGGCCCGGTGCAGAACGCGACAAGACTACGTGACGGTACGCTGTTAATTGAGACCAAAACCGCAGAGCAATCAGAGAAACTCTCGAAAGCGAAGTTGTTGGGATCCTACCTAATTCGGGTAGCCCCACACAAATCGCTCAACACTTGTAGGGGAGTTGTCACCACCTCAAGTTTAGACAACCTGTCGAATGAGGAGATTGTCACCTCTCTCTCTGACCAGCGTGTATGTCAGGCCTATCGCCTTACACGAAAACAGGATGGCAAGGAGTTAGCTTTGCGTACAGTATTTCTAACATTCAAAGGCACGAAATTACCTGAGTACATCTTTTGTGGATATGAACGTGCCGCTGTACGCCAGTATGTGCCAAACCCAATGCGTTGTTTCAGGTGGCAACGGTTCGGCCATACTAAGACTTCCTGTAATAATCCATCTATTTGTGAGCGTTGTGGATCACCAGCCCATGAAGACTCGGCATGTACACGGGATCCTCTTTGTGTGAATTGTGGAGAGAGCCATCCATCAAGCTCGCGTCAGTGTACTAAATTTATGGACGAGAAAGCTATACAGGAGTTGCGCGTGAAAGAACAGCTCACCTTTTTGGAAGCACGTCGCCGCTTTGAACAGCTGAAACCTGCGACAACCCTAGGTTTCGCGTCAGCAGTCCGCCGCACTCCTGCCCACACTGTGGCCATTCAGCACGTTCCAGTCGCTGATGCTGCCACGCAGACTGACTCGCCAACGAGCGCCTCTCCCTCTCCACCGTCCCGTGAACAACCTGCACCGGCAACTAAATCTTCCGCCGTGCAGACACCTGCTCACCAGCCATCCACAAGCAGTAGCCACACCGTTTTACGTGGAAACGCTCACCATTCGCGACCTAAAGACCGGGTGAGTAGTCGTCCATCATCAAGGAAGTCCCGCTCCCGCTCAACAAGCCGACAGGGCTCTTCAGACTCATCTGAGGATGGCGACTTGAACACACCAGCTCCCAAGTCGGTCAAGATAAGACTGAAAAAGAAATAGATGAAAATCAAACACTTACATTAAGCAGGTTTAACTTGTATTTTACTTTCTGATTTTATTTTTAACCTTCGCATTTTTATCTGTGTACATTTTAAGATCAGTTTTGAGGTTTTAACTGTTTTTATGTTATCTTTTTAGACCAGTTTTACATTTGGCCTGTTTTAGCTTTTATCTTTCTTTTAGACTCCCCGTTTTAATATTTGACTCATTGTTAGGTGGTGGTGAGTTTTCCCCTGCTTTTATCTTCTGACTTGGGGCCCTAATGACCTAGCTGTCGACGGGCCCTTAAACCCTACTCACTCACTCACTCACTAATCCAATTATTTTATGTCCATCAACACTTCTGGCTCTTGAATTTCATTCGAGAGCGTGGATGTGCTGTAACCAGAGGAATACGGCGCATGGCTCACGCGTGCATTCCTCGGCCTGGAGCAGGGGCTGGAGTCACATTTCACCTCTTTTCCTATTACAAATCTTAAAGTTATGGAACTACTAACTTTGATGGAGAAATTGAAGCAATTGTGCAATTCTTGTTGTGTGATTCATTGCAATGCAGCAAATATATTGATGCAAAGGCTATAGGCAATACGGTATGACACATAAATAATCATTTAGGTTAACCACATACAGATGTGTGAACACTGCCTATACTAATGGTTTGTAGGTTAGTACAAATTGCATAACCTAAAAATATCCTTTTCACTATTCATTCAGGGCCTTCAAATGCTTTAAAGAAGCGTAAAATCGTTATGTACACAATGAATACATGCAGCGATACTAGCTGAAGACAATGATCTAGGCTCCATGTCTTCTTGAATGTTTATATGTATATGCACCTACATATACATATTGTATGTTTTCCGTGTATTTTCTATTCGCAAAATGTGCAATTTGTTATGCTTCGTTTATTAAATTTACGTTCGTTAAAACGTGCTGCCGATGTAAAAACAATCGTACAAAACATCGTATTGTATCAAACCACTACAATTATGGGCCAAAAGAATTATAGGTTATAACCCAATGACCATTGAGATATACCCATAATTTATGTTATTTATTTTATTTCATTTTATGACTGTCAGAAGTATAAAACTATTCTTGTATAATGTTATATACATGTTAAAAACTTACCTTTCTGTCGTAAATTCAATTTGATGTATCTCTGTTAAAACGCCGGATGTCGTGGCTTTTGACAATCTGTACCGTTGTCGGAACTCTTCTTCGTTCCACTCCTCGAAATTGTCTCTCCGCATTCTGAATCGCTTTGCTCTTCTACTTAATACCCCTCCGAAGGAGTGTCGCCTTGCCGTGGCGGAGGGGCTCAGTACCCGATCCAGACGGCCTACTAGGTGTGTCTTTGTGACCACTGGTAGGCAAGAGGTGAGGGGAAGCTAAGAACATTCCAACGGGTAGATGAGGCTCGTTAGTCTTGGTCGACGACTCATCTAGGAGAAGAGGACTCCGAAATCAAACTCCCCCAGGGGAACCTACCACGGTAGGTCCGGGTTTGGCGTACCCGGGGCCCCGAGCTGCTCACCATCATTTCACCCCTTCATAGTCATTAACTGTGCCACGTGCAGCTTTTATGTTGCCTTTTATATCACCCTCTTCCTCTTCTAGGCTTATTCTGATTATTAGTTTGTAAGTTCCTAGATTTATAACTCCTGTCTCACCAGCAGGGATCTTTCCTATCTCCGTGGTCCTGTCCCACGGTTTTCTGCGCGGCCCCCGACTTGTGTGCTCTTCGGAGGTCTCAGGCGCGAAGGTTGTGCGGACCCTTCACACTGCCCCCATGTGTAGCCTTAGGTGCGGAGCCCGTCCACACGTCATGTACACCCACGTAGCTCCTTGAGGGCACGGCCGGTGTTAATCTCCCGACGGCCGCGTGCCGTCGGGTTAGTATCACCGGCCGGACGTGTTACCGCTGACGGAACCCCGGTGTAATCAACTCGAAGTCCCCTGAATCCACGCTGACTCCGTTGAGGCAGCGTGTGCTAAAGCGGGGAGCCACAGGCGGTTATTCCTGTGGTGGGGGCATAAAACCGGGGTGTCACGTGGTGAACGGTTTACCCATGCGGACAAGCAGTGGAGATCGGAGGGTAGCTCCTCTGAAGTACGCCTTGAGGTCAGTCATGGAGGGGTCTCCATGGCGGCACAGACCGTGGAGATTTTGGTGTCTTTTATCCTTTGACCCCCGGATGGCAGGCTGACGCCGACAGTTCCGGATGGGGGTCCAAATAATCATGTCTCCGCGCAACCCCTCTTCCTTTGACCCTTTCTTAGTTTTGACCATGGCATGTGACGGGAAAACGATAAAGGACCTTAGCCCATTTTATATAAAACGAGAAGTCGACAGAATATGTGGCCCGGTTAAGAACGCGACCAGAGTTCGAGACGGTACGCTGTTGATCGAAACCAACACGGCAGACCAGACCCAGAAACTTTTAAAGGCGAGTTTGTTGGGCTCCTACCCAATTCGGGTAGCCCCACACAAATCGCTCAACACATGTAGGGGAGTTGTCACCACCTCCAGTCTGGACAATCTGTCGAACGATGAGATTACCACCTGTCTCTCCGACCAGCGTGTGTGTCAGGCTTACCGTCTTACCCGAAAGCAGGATGGCTAGGATGTACCTTTGCGTACGGTGTTTCTGACGTTCAGAGAAACTAAATTGCCCGAGTACATATTTTGTGGCTACGAGCGTGCCGCAGTACGGCAGTATGTGCCGAACCCCATGCGTTGTTTTAGGTGCCAACGGTTCGGCCATACTAAGACCCTGTGTAATAATCCTGCTATATGTGAGCGCTGTGGTTTAAGCAGCCCATGAGGACCCGACATGTACACGGGATCCCCTCTGTGTGAACTGTGAAGGGAAGCATCCATCCAGCTCGCGTCAGTGTGCGAAGTTCTTGGATGAGAAGTGTATACAAGAATTGCGCGTGAAAGAACATCTCACGTTTCCAGAAGCGCGTCGTCGCTTTGAGCAGCTGAAACCTGCTACCACCACAGGTTATGCCTTGGCTGCCCGACGCGCTCCTGCCAGCAGCGTAGCGATCCAGCACGTTCCTGTGTCAGATGCTTCTACACAGACTGACCTACCTGCGAATACCCCTTCACTGTCTCGTGCCACAGCTGCACCTGCTACTACATCTATAGCCGTGCAGACACCAGCTCACAAGACAACTAGCCGCAGCCAGCCTGTTGACAGCCATTATTCTAGGCCTTCTGGTCGCGCCAGCAGTCGCACATCGTCCATGAAGTCCCGCTCCCGCTCTCGTTCAGCGAGCCGCCGGGGATCTTCAGACTCCCGGACGTCGGCGGAGTCACCAGACGATGGCGAATTTAACCTACCCCGTCCGAAGTCGGTTAAGGTAAAGATGAAAAAGAAAAAGATGAAGACGAATCCCTAATTCTTCTTTACCATGGAAATAATCCAGTGGAATGTTAATGGGTTCCGGGCACGCGTTCCGGACGTACAGCGTCTCGTTTCGCAACGGTCTCCATCAATCGTCTGTCTACAAGAAACGCACTTGCACCCTAACCACGCATTACAACTTCGTGGTTTTTCGGCATTTAGACATGACTCTGCAGCTGATAGGCGAGCCAGCGGGGGTGTTGCTATCCTGGTGGCGCATGATATCTCTGCCACCAGTGTGCCACTCAACACGCCGCTACAAGCTGTAGCGGTGCGTGTGCAGCTGCAGAGCCTCTGTTTCTCCCTTTGCAATGTCTATCTGCCACCGGTCAGTGTCGTACACACGAACGATCATCAGGCTCTCTTGGCACAGATTCCGCCACCGCTCATCTTTCTCGGCGATCTGAATGCCAAGCACTCTCATTGGGGCTCCGACATTGACGATGCCCGTGGGTGCCTTGTAGCAGACGTTTTCCATATGTCCGGCCTAGTCATATTAAACACTGGCGTGCCTACGTACTTATCATCTGCCTATGGTACACACTCCGCACTTGACGTTTCTTTTAGCAGCCCGTCACTGGTACCTCTACTCGACTGGTCGGTACTTTCCGACTTATTTGGCAGTGATCATTACCCCATTAGCATTCACCTATCGGGCCACAGTTGTGTGCCAACACGCTTTCCTCACTGGATTATTTCCAAGGCTGACTGGGGGAAGTTTCGTTCCCTCATTCACCTAACCGACGATGGTTTTACCACCATTGACGACATGGTGGAGTATTTTACTTACTCTATCCTTCGTGCAGCGGATTCCAGCATTCCTCGTGGTTCCACTACACCTCGTCACGTTCCTGTGCCTTGGTGGTCCGAGGAATGCCGTTTGGCTACTAAAGCACGCAAGCGTGCATTGCGTGTCTTTACATTACATCCTACGCAGGCGAACTTTGTCGCTTTTAAGCGTGCTCGTGCTAGGGCAAGATTTATACTTCGAGACGCAAAACGCAAATCGTGGGAAAAGTATGTATCTTCTCTTTCCCGTCGAAGTTCGGCGCAAAAGGTGTGGACTGCTGTTCGGCGAATGTACGGCAAGTGTCGCCGGACGACCATCCCTGGCCTTGCCGTACAGGGCTCCCGTTACACCAGCGAGCAGGACATCGCCGACGCCCTTGCCGAGTATTTTGCCTGTACTAGCCAAACCCAAAGCTATGATAGCGTTTTTAGGTATCAAGGAATCTGCGGAGCAGATAGGCCTTAGTTTTAACAGTGCCCAAAGTGAACCGTACAATGCACCATTTACCGAGGCGGAGCTAGCGCATTCCTTGTCCCTAGCAAAGAATTCTTCTCCCGGTCCTGATGACATCCACCGCCAAATGCTGCTTCATCTTCCACCTGCAGCTCTTTCCTTCATGTTGAGCATGTATAACCGCATCTGGCATCAGCAGGTTTTTCCGTCTTCCTGGCGAGAGGGCATTGTCATCCCTATCCCTCGACCAAGAAAAGACCGGACACTTCCCTCTAGCTACCGCCCTATTTGCCTGACGAGTGTCGTCTGCAAGACCTTGGAACGGATGATTAACACTCGCTTAGTGTGGTGGCTAGAGACGAACAACCTGCTGAGCAATGTTCAGTGCGGATTTCGTCGCTATCGCTCCAGTGTCGACAACCTGACGCGCATGGAGGCATACATACAGAATGTGTTTCTCTTGAAGCAGCATGTCGTGGGTGTCTTCTTTGATCTGGAGAAGGCCTACGATACTACTTGGCGCTATGGCATTCTCCGTACTCTACACGGTTATGGTTTGCGCGGTCACTTAGCCGTTTTCCTTTTTAACTTTTTACTCATTCGCCGTTTTCGTGTCCGTATAGGCAACACGCTGTCTCAAGAGAAGATCCAGGAGAATGGTGTACCCCAGGGCTCCATCCTCAGTGTCACACTTTTCGCAGTTGCCATTAATGGCATCACTAGTGTTGTTCGTAGCGGTATCCCGATGTCGCTGTATGTTGACGACTTTGCGATCTACTATCGCTCTTATAGTATGGAGCACATCGAGCGTCAACTGCAGCTGACCATAACCTCCATCGCCGAGTGGGCATTACGCACGGGCTTTCGGCTGTCCCCTACGAAAACACAGTGTCTACACTTTCACCGACTGCGAGGAGTACACCCTCCTCCCGATCTTCATCTGCGCGACACACGTCTTCCTTTTGTACCGCACCTTAAGTTCTTGGGCTTACACCTCGACAGTAAACTCACATGGGAGCACCATATCCGCTATCTTCGTGCTTCCTGCGATCGTTCGCTTCGGGTACTCAGGGTCTTATCTGGGGCATCTTGGGGCGGCGATCGCACCGTCATGTTGAGGTTATATGGCTCTCTGGTCCGGTCCAAATTAGACTACGGCTGTTTTATTTATGGCGCGGCGTCTGCATCTAAACTCCGACTTTTAGACACAGTACATCACACTGGTATCCGTCTCGCTACTGGGGCTTTCCGCACCAGCAGAATCGATTGTCTGTATGCTGATTCTGGCGAACCTCCACTGTCTGTTCGACGCTCTTTATTACTTTGTTCTTACGTGGCAAGGCTGGCCGCCCATCCAGGTCACCCTTCGTTTCCACCCGTGTTGCGTCCAGACCTCGCGCACCGTTATATGCGAAATACAACCATCTCCCGTCCAAGTGGTATCCGGTTTCGTGAACTGCTTGCTGCACACGCCCTTCGACTGCCAGCCGTAGAGCGGCATTCACGTGGCCGATGTCCTCCCTGGCAACTCCAGCGCGCACGCTTTGACCTGGAGCTGTCGGGATGTGTTAAGATAGCTACCCCTCATTCCGTGTTCCGCCAACTATTCACGGAACTACTGGGGCGATACCGGACTTCCTGTCCGGTATTTACCGATGGGTCCCAGATGGGTAGTTCGACGGGTTGCGCCTTTATATACAACGGTGACGCTCATACGTACCGCCTACCGGACGCCAGTTCAGTATTTACCGCCGAGTTGTTTGCCATATTTTATTTCCTCCTTTTTATCTCCAGTTCAGGTCCTGGAAGTTTTATCGTTTGTTCCGATTCTCTTAGCGCTCTCCAGGCCCTGCAACAGTTTATCGGCACCTCGGCATTGGTTGTTAAAATCCAGACGTTGATTTCTCAGCTACTGTCTCGCGGATACCAGTTTGTTTTTACGTGGATCCCAGGCCATGTGGGTATTCCGGGTAACGAGGCGGCGGATGCGGCTGCAAAGTCTGCATGTCGCCTTCCGGAGTATTCCACCCGTACGCTCCCCTATATAGATGTGCAGAAATATTTCCGTCGCCATCTATTTGCTCTGTGGCAGGAATCTTGGGAAGCGTTATCTGGCACTCAATTACGGACTATCAAGGACACGGTACAACCCTGGCATACCAGCTGCAGGAATTCCAGGCGGGAAGAGGTGGTTTTAACCCGCCTGAGGATAGGCCATACCCGAGCCACGCATGGACACCTTTTGCGTGGTGATCCGGAGCCTGTCTGTACGACGTGTAATATTCCAATCTCCGTCGCACATGTCCTTCTTGATTGTCCGCGATACGCTCGTGAGCGCCAGTCCGTTGGCCTGGGCCTTACACTGTCGTCAGTTTTAGGCAACGACCCAGTATCTGTAAATACAGTGCTGCGGTTTTGTTGCACAATTGATTTTATGAAGTCAGTGTAAGGTTATTTTATTTCAGAGATTTTAGCCTTATGGGTTGCCGTATTTTTGGGTTTTTTAACGTTTTAGTGTTTTTTATTTTGTAGCAATTTTAACTTTCTGTTTTTTAACATTTTAAATGAAACGTTTTAATAGTGGTTTAGAGGTTTTTTTTATGTATTTTAACCGTAGATTTTTAGTTTTTTATGGGTGATGTTTTAACACTTGACGGTATGTATTTTTACTTCTGGACTCGGGGCCCTAATGACCAAGTTGTCGACGGGCCCTTAAACCCGACACACTCACTCACTCACTCTACTCGACTGGTCGGTACTTTCCGACTTATTTGGCAGTGATCATTACCTCATTAGCATTCACCTATTGGGCCACAATTCTGTGCCAACACGCTTTCCTCACTGGATTATTTCCAAGGCTGACTGGGGGAAGTTTCGTTCCCTCATTCACCTAACCGACGATGGTTTTACCACCATTGACGACATGGTGGAGTATTTTACTTACTCTATCCTTCGTGCAGCGGATTCCAGCATTCCTCGTGGTTCCACTACACCTCGTCACGTTCCTGTACCTTGGTGGTCCGAGGAATGCCGTTTGGCTACTAAAGCACGCAAGCGTGCATTGCGTATCTTTACATTACATCCTACGCAGGCGAACTTTGTCGCTTTTAAGCGTGCTCGTGCTAGGGCAAGATTTATACTTCGAGACGCAAAACGCAAATCGTGGGAAAAGTATGTATCTTCTCTTTCCCGTCGAAGTTCGGCGCAAAAGGTGTGGACTGCTGTTCGGCGAATGTACGGCAAGTGTCGCCGGACGATCATCCCCGGCCTTGCCGTACAGGGCTCCCGTTACACCAACGAGCAGGACATCGCCGACGCCCTTGCCGAGTGTTTTGCCTGTACTAGCCAAACCCAAAGCTATGATAGAGCGTTTTTAGCTATCAAGGAATCTGCGGAGCAGATAGGCCTTAGTTTTAACAGTGCCCAAAGTGAACCGTACAATGCACCATTTACCGAGGCTGGGCGCTAATGACCGCCGTAGTTGTGCGCCCTAAAACCACAATACTACTACTACTATTTACCGAGGCGGAGCTAGCGCATTCCTTGTCCCTAGCAAAGAATTCTTCTCCCGGTCCTGATGACATCCACCGCCAAATGCTGCTTCATCTTCCACCTGCAGCTCTTTCCTTCATGTTGAGCATGTATAACCGCATCTGGCATCAGCAGGTTTTCCCGTCTTCCTGGCGAGAGGGCATTGTCATCCCTATCCCTCGACCAGGAAAAGACCGGACACTTCCCTCTAGCTACCGCCCTATTTGCCTGACGAGTGTCGTCTGCAAGACCTTGGAACGGATGATTAACACTCGCTTAGTGTGGTGGCTAGAGACGAATAACCTGCTGAGCAATGTTCAGTGCGGATTTCGTCGCTATCGCTCCAGTGTCGACAACCTGACGCGCATGGAGGCATACATACAGAATGCGTTTCTCCTGAAGCAGCATGTCGTGGGTGTCTTCTTTGATCTGGAGAAGGCCTACGATACTACTTGGCGATATGGCATTCTCCGTACTCTACACGGTTATGGTTTGCGCGGTCACTTAGCCGTTTTCCTTTTTAACTTTTTACTCATTCGCCGTTTTCGTGTCCGTATAGGCAACACGCTGTCTCAAGAGAAGATCCAGGAGAATGGTGTACCCCAGGGATCCATCCTCAGTGTCACACTTTTCGCAGTTGCCATTAATGGCATCACTAGTATTGTTCGTAGCGGTATCCCGATGTCGCTGTATGTGGACGACTTTGCGATCTACTATCGCTCTTATAGTTTGGAGCACATCGAGCGTCAGCTGCAGCTGACCATAACCTCCATCGCCGAGTGGGCATTACGCACTGGCTTTCGGCTGTCCCCTACGAAAACACAGTGTCTACACTTTCACCGACTGCGAGGAGTACACCCTCCTCCCGATCTTCATCTGCGCGACACACGTCTTCCTTTTGTACCGCACCTTAAGTTCTTGGGCTTACACCTCGACAGTAAACTCACGTGGGAGCACCATATCCGCTATCTTCGTGCTTCGTGCGATCGTTCGCTTCGGGTACTCAGGGTCTTATCTGGGGCATCTTGGGGCGGCGATCGCACCGTCATGTTGAGGTTGTATGGCTCTCTGCTCCGGTCCAAATTAGACTACGGCAGTTTTATTTATGGCGCGGCGTCTGCGTCTAAACTCCGGCTTTTAGACACAGTACATCACACTGGTATCCGTCTCGCTACTGGGGCTTTCCGCACCAGCAGAATCGATTGTCTGTATGCTGATTCTGGCGAACCTCCACTGTCTGTTCGACGCTCTTTATTACTTTGTTCTTACGTGGCAAGGCTGGCCGCCCATCCAGGTCACCCTTCGTTTCCACCCGTGTTGCGTCCAGACCTCGCGCACCGTTATATGCGAAATACAACCATCTCCCGTCCAAGTGGTATCCGGTTTCGTGAACTGCTTGCTGCACACGCCCTTCGACTGCCAGCCGTAGAGCGGCATTCACGTGGCCGATGTCCTCCCTGGCAACTCCAGCGCGCACGCTTTGACCTGGAGCTGTCGGGCTGTGTTAAGATAGCTACCCCTCATTCCGTGTTTCGCCAACTATTCACGGAACTACTGGGGCGATACCGGACTTCCTGTCCGGTATTTACCGATGGGTCCCAGATGGGTAGTTCGACGGGTTGCGCCTTTATATACAACGGTGACGCTCATACGTACCGCCTACCGGACGCCAGTTCAGTATTTACCGCCGAGTTGTTTGCCATATTTTATTTCCTCCTTTTTATCTCCAGTTCAGGTCCTGGAAGTTTTATCGTTTGTTCCGATTCTTTTAGCGCTCTCCAGGCCCTGCAACAGTTTATCGGCACCTCGGCATTGGTTGTTAAAATCCAGACGTTGATTTCTCAGCTACTGTCTCGCGGATACCAGTTTGTTTTTACGTGGATCCCAGGCCATGTGGGTATTCCGGGTAACGAGGCGGCGGATGCGGCTGCAAAGTCTGCATGTCGTCTTCCGGAGTATTCCACCCGTACGCTCCCCTATATAGATGCGCAGAAATATTTCCGTCGCCATCTATTTGCTATGTGGCAGGAATCTTGGGAAGCGTTATCTGGCACTCAATTACGGACAATCAAGAACATGGTACAACCCTGGCATACCAGCTGCAGGAATTCCAGGCGGGAAGAAGTGGTTTTAACCCGCCTGAGGATAGGCCATACCCGAGCCACGTATGGACACCTTTTGCGTGGTGATCCGGAGCCTGTCTGTACGACGTGTAACATTCCAATCTCCGTCGCACATGTCCTTGATTGTCCGCGATACGCTCGTGAGCGCCAGTCCGTTGGCCTGGGCCTTACACTGTCGTCAGTTTTAGGCAACGACCCAGTATCTGTAAATACAGTGCTGCGGTTCTGTTCCACAATTGATTTTATGAAGCAAGTGTAAGGATATTTTATTTCAGAGATTTTAGCCTTTTAGATGGCCGTATTTTTTGGGTTTTTTAACGTTTTAGTGTTTTTTACTTTGTAGCAATTTTAAGTTTCTGTTTTTAGCATTTTAAATGAAACGTTTTAATAGTTTTTTAGAGGTTTTTTATCTATTTTAACCGTAGATTTTTAGTTTTTAATGGGTGATGTTTTAACACTTGACGGTATGTAATTTTACTTCTGGACTCGGGGCCCTAATGACCAAGTTGTCGACGGGCCCTTAAACCCAACACACTCACTCACTCGTGGCAATGCGTGTCAAAATTGGGCGAGTAAATCACCACATCATCTAAATAGTGAAAAACATACTTAAACTTAATATCCGAAAACAATTGATCTAACAGCCGTGACAATACTTGGGCACCGGCTGCTAAACCAAAGGGTACCCTTTGAAACTCGTACAGTTGCCAAGGGGTTGAGAATGCCGTCACAGGTTTAGACGATTCTGATAATGGTATCTGATAATAAGCATTATTTAAATCTAAAGTAGTGAACACCTTCGCGTCAGCAAAATAATGAGCCGCGGAGTTTAAATGCGGGATGGGTTGTGCCTCAATTTTGATCCTCTTATTTAGTTGTTGATAGTCCACCACTACCCTAAAATCGTTATTGCCCTTCGGAACCATAAATACAGGACTACTATAATTAGATACGGACGGACGAATCACCCCTTTCTCCAACATGTCCTCAATTTTGCTCTTAAGTAGAGCCATTTTGGGCGGAGTCAGCCTATATGGAGCTAACTTCACAGGAGTGGTGTCTGTTAACTGGATGTCATATTCAACTAAATTTGTGACCCCCAATCGATTTGTAAACAACGCCGCGTGTTTAGCGCACAATTGTTCCAATGAATGAGCCTGATCTGCGGTCAAATGGGAGAAAAATTCTCGGTGTTAACCTGCTCTACCAGATCACTTGGAGCAACAGGGACCTGTTCGGAGAACTGCCCGTCCTGAAATCGAACGCGCCCATCTGGCGCAAAATCAAACGAAACTTCCTTTGCACGAAAATCAAGCCTTAGCCCGACTCGAACCATGAAGTCCGAGCCCAAGATTATTTTAAAAGGGAAATCTGGCAACAGATAAAAAATGTTTCCAGGTGAATCGCGACAGGTGAATCGTTAATTGAACTTTCGTATTTACCTTGAAGCTACGACCGTTAACAGAAATACACTGTATATTACATTTCTGGGGCTTACTCGAGCCTTTAACAAGGTATTGATAATAGTAAGCTTCGTGAACTAAGGAACATGAACTTCCCGAGTCTAAAAGGGCAAGCAGTAGGTGTTTACCAACCAACAACTGAACTGTTGGCTTCAAAGATTTTGGCTTGCCTACCAGACGACGAAATGTCATGCTAGCCGAAAGCACCCCCGACGCCTGGCGTCAACTGGGACGTGTTGGAACGCCCCTTTCTTTTGGTACTCGAACATATCTCCCCCGACCACGAGGAACAGGACATTGGTTTACCAGATGACTAGTAGATCCACACCGAAAACAAGGCCTATTTGACCGAATATTCCCTCGCCCGGGAACTGCACTACCATAATGCTGTGAGTGGTCTTCCACACCGAATGGTGGAGGCCGAGACACATCAACACCACGTGCCGAATTTGAAGCGTGATATTCCGCTAAATGAGGAAAAAGAGCTAAATCTTTAAAGCTTGTTGGTCGTGACATAAATACCAAAGCTGAACGTGTGTCAGGAGCCAGGCCAGTAAGAATTAAATCACATATCTTGCTCTCTGCGTCTGGCAATCTCAAAACACGTGCAAACAATTTCACTCTTGCCATATAATCCGCAAAAGATTCTCCCAACCCCTGGGGTTTCAAATAATCCTGGATTAACTTATGCGAAACGCCACTAGGAATAAAACATCTCAAAACCCTCTCGTGTAAGTCAGTTATCGGGTCAGCGTTCCCTTTAACATTTCCAATGATATCGCGCACCATATCGCCCGATCTGGACATAATCACTTCTAACAATTGTAAGTCAGAAACTTCACACAACCTTGCACGCTCTTTAGCCCGAACCAGAAATTTTAGGAACTCAACCGCAGTTGAAACATCTAACTCAAAAGGTTGAAATGATTCCGCCAGCTGTTGAAGTGGATGTAATAGTTTTAAGGGTTTGAAAGCTGATACAGTCGGACCTGCATTAGACGGCATATTAGACACTAAAGAGGTTTCCCCCTGCTGTTGCGAAAGTTGATCTAGATATTTCTTAAACTGCGTTCGTAAGTCAGCTAATGGTGTCGGTAAATGTTATGCCCGGTGGAAATCGTAAGAAATAATCCACTCTTTGCACATAATGAAAAATTCTAGCAGTTAAACGCCTAATCTGGTGTTTTGATAAACCAGAACTGGCATTGGGATCAGCAAACAATTCAGCAAACTCTAAGTTCGCTGCCTCGCATAATGAAGGCGACTCTACAACTAAAGGATGTGTTTCGGCCAATTGAACATAATCCTTCTCCTGGACCTGCCGGATAATGTCTAATAGGGCAGGTACATCTGCCGTAATTAATCTCCCCCACGAATTCCCACTTCAAAAAGCAATTCATGCTTTCGCAAAAGGTGAAAATCTGGCGATAGGGCCATAACTAAAATCAATTACTCGGCCTCCTAAAAACTCAACTACCTTCACTACCGGCAATGTTAACCACGCTCTGCTACCAAAATTACACCATTTTCATTATGTGGCTTGCTCTCCAAATGCCTCTCCATAACTAATACGGACCGGGTAGGGTTGGTTAACGGCAAACCTATACAAGAGAGAATAATTGCGGCCTGAAAGTCATTTATGACAACTACAATACATGTACTTTTAACCTTTTGCTCTAGATTACACACAATGTGAATTCCCCGTATTCAGGTACCATTGAGCACATTCGCAGAGCATCAAGAAGCTCGCAGAGTATCAGGAAGGCCCTCCCCCTTTAACTTAAACACGCAATATTAACGGCAGACTCGATAGTCCCCACTTACCAGTTATGCCAAGACCTCTCTCCTGAAAATCCACGCCGAGACTGACTGGCGCCAGCTTTCAGGCACCAACCTGCCATCGACAGTCACGCTCCTAGCGGGAATCAAACCAAACAAGACTACTCGAGTCAACTCAAATACTCTGCGATTGGCTGAATGCTGACTCTGGCGAACCTCCACTTTCTATTCGGCGCTCGTTTTTATTCTGCTCTTACGTGTCCCGTTTGGCGGCCCATCCTGGTCACCCGTCTTTTAATCCTGTATTGCGCCCGGAACTCTTTCACCGTTATCTTCGGAATAGCACGATCTCTCGCCCAAGTGGTATTCGATTTCGCGAACTGCTTAACGCACACGCGCTGCGCATGCCTTCTGTCGAACGGTGTTCCCTTGGCCGCTGTCCTCCATGGCAATTACAGCGTGCCCAGTTCCACTCATACAACGGTGAGGTTCACACATACCGCCTTCCAGACGCCAGTTCAGTTTTTACCGCCGAGCTGTTTGCCATCTTTTATTTCTTACTTTTTATCTCCCGTTCAGTTCCTGGACATTTTATTGTGTGTTGCGACTCCCTGAGCGCTCTTCAGGCGCTGCAACAATTTGTTGGCAACTCAGCATCAATTATTAAAATACAGACACTTTTATCTCAGTTGTTATCTCGTGGATACAGTTCGTTTTTACGTGGACCCCAGGTCATGTGGGTATTCCGGGCAACGAGGCAGTTGATGCGGCTGCGAAGTCTGCATGTCGCCTTCCGGAATATTCCACCCGTACGCTACCCTATATAGATGTGCAGAAGTACTTCTGTCGCCATCTATTTACTCTCTGGCAGCAATCTTGGGAAGCGTTATCTGGCACTCAGTTACGGACAATCAAGGACACGGTACAACCCTGGCAAACATCTTGCAGGGATTCCAGGCGTGAGGAGGTGATTTTAACCCGCCTGAGGATAGGCCACACTCGAGCCACGCATGCACACCTTTTGCGCGGTGATCCGGAGCCTGTCTGTGCGACGTGCAATGTTCCACTCTCCGTTGCACATGTCCTTACTGATTGTCCGCGGTATGCTCGTGAGCGCCAGTCCTTTGGCCTGGGTCTCACACTGTGCGCCGTGTTAGGCAACGACCCAGCAGCTGTAAATACAGTACTGCGGTTTGTTGCGCGTAGCGATTTTGGTAAGCAAGTGTAAGGTTTCTTTTATCTTGGCGGAAAAATACTTTTAGGATATTTTACTCGTGTTTTTACCCTTTTTCAACAGTATAAGTAGTTTAGGATTTTCGTAATATGGTTTTATTGATTTTTAATTTTCCTTTTTTACCTGTTTTAGCTCTCTTTTTAGTGGTTTTAACGTTCATTTTTAGGTATTTTAACTTTCACTTTTTAGTTTTAAAGGAGGTGAGATTTTATTTTCTTTGAATGCTTTTACATTGGACTTCGGGCCCTAATGACCTAGTTGTCGACGGGCCCGTAAACCCCACTACTCACTCACTCACTCACTCACTCACTCACTCACTCACTCACTCATCCAGGTCATCCTTCGTTTCCACCTGTATTGCGTCCAGACCTAGTGTACCGTTATACGCGGAATACAACTATCTCCCGTCCAAGCGGCATCAGGTTTCGAGAACTGCTGACCGCACACGATCTACGCTTGCCAGCTGTAGAGCGGCATTCGCATGGCCGATGCCCTCCATGGCAGCTCCAGCGTGCACGCTTTGACCTGGAGCTGTCGAGCTGTGCAAAGTTAGCTACCCCTCACTCGGTGTTTCACCAACTTTTCACCGCAGTTCTGGGCCGATACCGGACTCATACTCCGGTATTTACTGATGGCTCACGGATGGGTAGTGCGACGGGTTCCGCTTTTGTATACCATGGCGACGTTCGCAAGTACCGCCTTCCAGACGCCAGTTCAATATTTACCGCCGAGCTGTTTGCCATATTTTATTTCCTGCTTTTTATCTCCAGTTCAGGTCCTGGAAGTTTTATTATCTGTTCCGACTCTTTTAGCGCCCTCCAGGCCCTGCAATATTTTATCGGCACCTCGGCATTGATTATTAAAATTCAGACGTTGTTCTCGCAAGTACTGTCTCGCGGATACCAGTTTGTTTTTACGTGGATCCCAGGCCATGTGGGTATTCCGGGCAACGAGGCGGCGGATGCGGCTGCAAAGTCTGCATGCCGCCTTCCGGAATACTCCACTCGTACGCTACCCTATGTAGATGTGCAGAAATACTTTCGCCGCCATCTATTTACCCACTGGCAGCAATCTTGGGAAGCGTTAGCTGGCACTCAGTTACGGACAATAAAGGACACTGTACAACCCTGGCAGACCAGCTGCAGGGATTCCAGGCGTGAGGAAGCGATTTTAACCCGCTGAGGATAGGCCACACTCGAGCCACGCATGGACATCTTTTGCGTGGTGATCCGGAGCCTGTCTGCGACGTGCAATGTTCCACTCTCCGTCGCACATGTCCTTGATTGTCCGCAATACGGTCATGAGCGTCAGTCCCTAGGCCTGGGCCTTACACTGTGCTCTGTTTCAGGCAACGAAGCAGTAGCTGTCAATACAGCACTGCGGTTTGTTGCCAAGATTGATTTTTGCAAGCAAGTGTAAGGTGCTTTTATATTGGCGGATATTGACTTTTAGTTGTTTTTACTTTGGATGTTATTCTGTTTTTTACCTTTTAAAGATTTTATCAGTTTTAGGTTTTATAAGTTTACGTTTTTACCAGTTGTTTAAGTTTTAACTGTTTTAGCTCTCGGTTTTAGACTTTTTAACTTTTCTTTGTAAGTTATTTTAACTTTCTCCTTTTAGCTTTTTAGGGTGAGGTTTTATTGTTGGCTTGTTTTATTCTGTGAACTTAGGGCCCTAATGACCTAGTTGTCGATGGGCCCTTAAATAATACTCACTCACTCACTCTTTGTATTGAATCCTTCGATTTGCAGCACTGGACGTTTTTCTATAGAGAGCATTGCAAGTGCCACCAAGCGGTCTTGGTTCATGGAATTCCTCAAAAACGTTTTAATCCTCTTGAGAGTAGAAAAACATTGCTCTGGCTCACAAGTTGTCATAGGTGTTGTCACTAAGATTTTTAGAAGTTTGGCCAACTCGCTGAATGTATGTTGTCTAATTTATGCTTTATAATAAGTTGCAATAGGGGAACAGCACCAGCTATATTTCTGAAGTCTGCTCGGGAATATAACAGACTTAGCTCTGTTTTAAGCCTTCTTTTGTCAAATGAGGGATAATTTGCTCCACTTCATCAATGAGATTAATTGGGAATTGCTTTGAGAATGCCAACAAATTCTCACAATTAAGAATTTTTTCGCAATTTAAGTGATCGAGAGATTGAAAACGAGTACGAGCCTCTTCTATGATTCGATCGATCGCATATTTCTTTTGCATCATTGGCCATGGAAGAATTTCTTCGACTTTGGCAGGTCTTTCAATTGTTTCTTCATTGTCGCGATCTTCCAGAGAGTGCCTGATATTATGCATCGTCTGAATGAATGTCGTCACATTACTTTTAACTTTAATCACGTCGACATTTCTGGCTTGTATCTGATTGTTCCTTTGAAAACTTTATTAGACTCCATATGATCCTTCACTGCATTGTAAATACTGCTGATAAGATATGAGTCCTAAAAATACTCCAGGATTTTCTGATTCTGATGATTCATCATGCCCCCGAGGGCAAGCTCGAAGGCACCGCAAAACTTAATGCAGTCTATTATCCTAGATAAAATGTGTCTATTTTTTTCTATCTGCTGGATGTGTTTTATAATACTCTCTCGGTAGACTGCTTAATGTTGTGGCAATATTAACTGTTCCAAGCATGGACAGATCCATGCAATTTAATTAAATAGTTAAGATGGCCGAGATCTTTAACACCGGTTTTACTAAATGCATCACTATTCCCAAAAAAGGCAAGGAAAGCAGAACAGGGCATTTCTAATATCACAGCCACAAATCCAGTTACATGCATCATATGCTTTCCTATTGAACTGGCGTTTATATTCCCGATTGCCGGCGGCTTTCGCTTTTTGTGTTAGGTTTAAGTTGGGGACTGGCCTACTTAATTGTTTAATTCGTATTTTATCTTCTAAAGATTTAGAAGAAAATGATGTTTTAAATATACTATCAACTGAATTCATGTCTGTTCACTATTATCTAAAACTGTCACTCACCTCGGAAACTGAAAAACACAATGCTTAACTAGACATAAAAATACTACATCCACCATACAGATTTGAAAATCTCGTAAACAATATTATTTGAGCATGGCGGCTGGCGCTAATCTACGCTTGTATATATGAATGGTCTGACCAAGTGCGCCAACACTGGTTTTGAAATACTAGGCAATCCACTATTATTGTGTATGCAGGTCATATTCACGTAATATTACACGTACTGTACTGTATATATCTAATTTTATTTACTATAAGGATTGAAAATAGTTACTAATTACCACATTTTAACACGTGAAAAGTTTCCTAATTAAATACTGTACAATTTGAAGAACCCAAGATCTTTTGCACCAAGTACGAATGTTGGCAATCCTGGTTTGGCTCTTCTTCGCTGAGCACAGAAAGGCGCAGTTTGTGGAGGATTTCGGTGCATATCGGGGAGGAAAAGGGGAAACTGGCGCACGCGCACTTGCCTTTTCTCAATGGTGTCCTTGTGCTAAGCACATCTCATACTTCATTGGAGGTTGAATGCTGACGTGTAACTCAGCGGACGATTTAAATCGTTTAAAAATACACAACGGAGTGTCTGTTTCAAGGTATCATTTTCTTGGTGGAGGAAAATAATAAAATGAAGTAATTTTCTCTCTCTCTTCTTTTATCTATGTGCTGTAAGCACATTAGGGCCGGCCACCCCTGTACCTGAATTGGGTAGGACCCCAACAAAGCCGCTTTCAAAAGTTTCTGGGACTGATCTGCCGTGTTGGTCTCAATTAACAGCGTACCGTCTCGTACTCTCGTCGCGTTTTTCGCCGGGCCACATATGCTGTCTACTTCCCGTTTTATGTAGAATGGACTGATATCTTTAATCGTCTTCCCTTCACAGGCCAATGTCAGAACTAAAAACGAGTCAAACAAAGGGGTTTTGCGCGGATGCATTATGAATTGGACCCCCATCCGGAACCGTCGGCGTCATCCTGCCATCCGGGGGTCAAAGGATAAAAGACACCAAAATCTCCACGGTCTATGCCGCCATGGAGACCCCTCCATGACTGATCTCAAAGCGTACTTCAGAGGGGTTACCCTCCGACCTCCACTACTTGTCCGCATGGGTAAACCGTTCACCACGTGACACACCGGTTTTATGCCGCCACCACAGGAATAACCGCCTGTGGCTCCCCGCTTTAGCACACGCTGCCACAACGGAGTCAGGGTGGATTCAGGGGACTTCGGGTTGATTACACCGGGGTTCCGTCAGCGGTAACACGTCCGGCCGGTGATACTAACCGGACGGCACGCGGCCGTCGGGAGATTAACACCGGCCGTGCCCTCAAGGAGCTACGTGGGTGTACATGACGTGTGGACGGGCTCCGCACCTAAGGCTACACATGGGGGTAGTGTGAAGGGTCTACCTAACCTGCGCGCCTGAGACCTCCGAAGAGCACACAAGTCGGGGGCCGCGCCGAAAACCGTGGGACAGGACCACGGAGATAGGAAAGATCCCTGCTGGTGAGACAGGAGTTATAAATCTAGGAATTTACAAAGTAATACTCAGAATAAGCCTAGAAGAGGAAGAGGGTGATATAAAAGGCAACATAAAAGCTGCACGTGGCACAGTTAATGAGTATGAAGGGGTGAAATGATGGTGAGCAGCTCGGGGCCCCGGTTGCGCCAAACCCGGACCTACCGTGGTAGGTTTCCCTGGGGGAGTTTGATTTCGGAGTCCTCTTCTCCTAGATGAGTTGTCGACCAAGACTACCGAGCCTCATCTACCAGTTTGGAATGTTCTTAGCTTCCCCTCACCTCTTGCCTACCAGTGGTCACAAAGACACACTTAGTAGGCCGTCTGGATCGGGTACTGAGCCCCTCCGCCACGGCAAGGCGACACTCCTTGGGAGGGGTGCCTTCTTGATACTGAAGTCTCCTCTCTTAATTTTTCATTATTTCTGGTTCTATGGTATGTCCTTCTGGGTGCGTTCACCTTTTTTCTGAGTATCGTGAGCTCAGGTGACCACCATGGGACAGTTCTCCCACTGATCTCTTTTGTTTTCCCAGTGATTCGAAATGATCCCTTACATGCAGAATTTGTTCCTGCAAAACACTGTTCGACTAGTTGTTCTATATCTGTCGATTCATTTGTTATGTTGTAAACTTCTGTGTCAAGCTCACCGTCGTTCAAATCTGTATTAAGAAATTCTGTGAAATTTGTTATTAGAAGTTTATCAAATTTATTAAAGTTATCATCGTTTATAATAAATCTTGGAGCCTGTGTGTGTTATTTCTCTGCTTCGATTTATTTTGCCTATCTTGAATGTAATTAATTTGTGCTCTGAGCAGCTTTCTTCTTCACCAGTCTTCCATTCAATGATAAACTTCAATAATTTAGTGTTCACGATGGTGAGATGTAGCTTCGACCTTGTGCACTTTCGAAAGTTGCCTCTCCAGTGTCTTCGTTGATAATATGTAAATCGCTAGAAGTTATAAGGTCTACAAGTTTCTGTCCTCGTTCGTTATTAGTTGTGTCGAACCACATTTTATTTCTGGCATTCGGGTCTGCTGAAATAACTAATCAGGGGTCCTTAGTAAGATTAAAAAATCTTGCAATTTTTTGTATGTCTACTTCATTATCTCTAGTTATGTCAGTAGCATAAGAACATAGTTTCTCGGCAACTTTCAAGGTCATAGGGGGGTGGGGGGGGGTAATCTCAGGGTCATTCAAGATGGCCGCTATACATGGTATAGTTTCTCGACCAAATTCAAGGTCATAGGGGGGTGGGGGAATCCAGTGTGACGGTTGAAGGTTGAGGGGGTGGTAATCTCAAGTCATTCAAGATGGCCGCTATACATGGTATAGTTTCTCGGCCAAATTCAAGGTCATAGGAGGGGTGGGCGACTTCAGTATGACGGTTGGTGCGGGGAGGGGGTAGATGCCATATAGCGTTTTCCAATATGGTCGCTTAGGAACCGCCTTCGGTCTAGAGTATAGCCTATCCTAATCTAACTAGGAATGGATGTATCTAGCAAATGAGGAAATAGGAATGTTAGCTTCACATTAAAAATAAAACTCATAGTTTGATAAGTTTATTTTGAATAAAAAAAGATGATACGGTATATTGTCATTAAGAAAGTTTACCACAGATTAAGAGAAGGAAGAGTGAAGTTAAGATCCAGACAAGGAAGATGAATACTATTTCGAAGATCTTGTTGTCGTCGTTGTTGTTGACGGCGTGAAATCTCAAATTGTTGTCGGCTCTGTGAAGTATGTGATGCAGATGTGTTGTGTTGTTGCCTGGGCGAAGAGGAGCTCGCCTGGAGGATGGTATCCAGCGATCAGATATGACTGTGTTGGGAACATCCCCGACGAGCAGGTGCACATCCGGTTCCTCTGCGATATACTCCTGGTCCAGGAGCTCTGACGGCAGAGACGGTGTGCGTGACAAGAGTGCCACATGAGTGTTTTCAGGCCAGGGCAGGGTGGTTGCCTGTGAAATGGAGTCGTTATTGTTGGCCTCACCTATTCGTCCAGCAAAGTTTGTGAAAAAAGAGTCGCCAAGCAGACGCTGAAGCCTTTCTTGAAGCAATGTCTTCTTGGAGTAATGACTCAACGGAGACACTTGACTGTTGGTGTTCCATTATGAATTGGATATGACGCAGAGCTTAGAATATATCTATATATACCAGAGAGCAAGAGGGCGGGAAAGGGGTGGCGAGGGATAAGAGCATAGTTATAAGTCACACCAGAAACAAACAAAAAAAAAAAAAAAAAAAAAAAAAAAACAAAACAAAAAAAAAAAACAAAAAAAAAAAAAAACTAAAATTGTAGAGGATTATAAAAATATGTCTGTCGCTTAGGTTACATTAGGGTGAATCTCGATCCAAGCCGTGAGAGAGTTTTGGCAGTCCATTTTTTGAGTCAAAGTCAGGCTTCTTCTAACAACATGGTAAGGTGTATGGTGTAAGTTTCAATTGCTCACAGATGGCTTAGGGTGTTTAACGCTGTCTAACGTGGGAAAAATATATCATGGGATGCTACGCTCACACGGCATTCTCTACTCTTGTCCTAACAATTAATACAAAAATATTTTTCAACTAAATTCATTGTGTTAGGTGACATACATTTTCAGAAATCATCTTATTCTTTCACATTATAGAGCGAATACATCAAAGCTCGGGTTATTGACAAATATTTTCAGTTCTGAAATTCTCCGTCTACTGGAGATCACATAAAACAATGGAAACAATCAGCTTTTCTGACAAAATGCATGTTTTCAATATTCCTCTAATACCATAGAAACATCCAAAAAGTCCTACACGCACACGCACACACACATACACGCACGCACACAGACATACATGCACCCAAACACGTCCGCACACAGATTTGCATATACATAAATAGGTGCGCATTTCAGCTCTAGTATGCACAAAAATAATTACATGTAACGCACAGTAACATATAAGTTTTATTTTTAACCCTAGACACTTGTAGTTCCTGAGATAATTAAATGGACAGCCATTAGGATTCGAACCAAGTCCCTAGGGATACTGTATTCTAATATTTTACTTGTATATACAAGAACTTAGTAGTAATAAGCCAATTTCTAAATCTGCTTATATCGATTAAGATGAAGTACACAGAGAAATAAACATTGTATGAATATCTCACACACCAGCAAAGAAAATCATATGAATGTATGGTCATATTTTTCACCCTAATGTATCCGGCTGTGATAGGGGAAACTCGATCCAAGCCGTGAGGGTGGCTTTCCCTATCGATTTAGGTTACAATGGGGTGAAACTCGATCCAAGCCGTGAGAGAGTTTTGGCAGTTAATTTTTTGAGTCAAAGTCAGGCTTCTTTTAACAATATGGGTGTTTAACGCTGTCTAACGTGGGAAAAATATATCAGGGGATGCTACGCTCACACGGCATTCTCTACTCTTGTCCTAACAATTAATACAAACATGTTTTTTCAACTAAATTCATTGTGTTAGGTGACATGCATTTTCAGAAATCATCTTATTCTTTCACATTATAGAGCGAATACATCAAAGCTCGGGTTATTGACAAATATTTTCAGTTCTGAAATTCTCCGTCTACTGCAGATCACATAAAACAATTGAAACAATCAGCTTTTCTGACAAAATGCATGTTTCCAATATTCCTCTAATACCATGGAAACATATCCAAAAAGTCCTACACGCACACACGCACACGCACGCACACGATCTCACACAAAATAGCCAATAATGCTGTTTTACTTCATGCTATGTAAGTTAAATACTTGCTAAAATATTTTTCATTAGACATTCATTCTGATAAATGCAATGTATGATATATAATTTATCTTTTTTAAACTTTAAACCTGAGGGAAGTGCATTTTAGCGTTGAACTGATAAATAAAAACCAAACAAGATAATCTTGACGCATGCAGTTTCTTACTAATATATATTATATATTAAAAAAAAAAAACAAAAAACAAAAAACAAAAAACAAAAAAAAAAAAAAAAAAAAAAAAAAAAGAAACTTAACCTTGTATCACGTAGTCGCTTATAACAAATTTTTTTAAAATGTACACTTATCTATACAGCGACACCTGCGCAAACAGATTTACACACTGACAGACACACGCACACGCACACACAAGCACATACACGCACGCACATACATACATACACACCTGCACATGCATACAACCAACTGGGGATAAGAAATAAGAAAGAATTCAGAGAAAGGAAAGAAAATCATGTATATATTCTCTGTAATAAAATGTAATGTTCAGTAATTCTGCTTTACGTTTTATTTAAATATATGTTTTCCCATAAGTGAGTTAACAGACAGACATATCAGAGATGTCATTTCTTTCGCTACATGCCAGCAAGCGGTAACGTAATCTAGTCTCTTACAGTTGGGGAAGGAGTTGTTGCTACATTAGGGGGGAAATCCAGTGTTACGCTCACATAGTTTTCTCTACTCACTATCTGTGCATACCCCTCCGAAGGAGTGTCGCCTTGCCGTGGCGGAGGGGCTCAGTACCCGAACCAGACGGCCTGCTACGTGTCTTTGTGACCACTGGTAGGCAAGAGGTGAGGGGAAGCTAAGAACATTCCAAACGGGTAGATGAGGCTCGGTAGTCTTGGTTGACAGCTCATCTAGGAGAAGAGGACTCCGAAATCAAACTCCCCCAGGTGAACCTACCACGGTAGGTCCGGGTTTAGCGCTCCCGGGGCCCCGAGCTGCTCACTATCACTTCACCCCCTCCACCTTCATTAACTGTGCCACGTGCAACGTTTTATGTTGCTTTTTATATCACCCTCTTCCTCTTCTAGGCTTATTCTGATTATTAGTTTGTAAGTTCCTAGATTTATAACTCCTGTCTCACCAGCAGGGATCTTTCCTATCTCCGTGGTCCTGTCCCACGGTTTTCAGCGCGGCCCCCGACTTGTGTGCTCTTCGGAGGTCTCAGGCGCGAAGGTTGTGCGGACCCTTCACACTGCCCCCATGTGTAGCCTTAGGTGCGGAGCCCGTCCACACGTCATGTACACCCACGTAGCTCCTTGAGGGCACGGCCGGTGTTAATCTCCCGACGGCCGCGTGCCGTCGGGTAGGTATCACCGGTCGGACGTGTTACCGCTGACGGAGCCCCGGTGTAATCAACCCGAAGTCCCCTGAATCCACGCTGACTCCGTTGAGGCAGCGTGTGCTAAAGCGGGGAGCCACAGGCGGTTATTCCTGTGGTGGGGGCATAAAACCGGGGTGTCACGTGGTGAACGGTTTACCCATGTGGACAAGCAGTGGAGATCGGAGGGTAGCTCCTCTGAAGTACGCCTTGAGGTCAGTCATGGAGGGGTCTCCATGGCGGCACAGACCGTGGAGATTTTGGTGTCTTTTATCCTTTGACCCCCGGATGGCAGGCTGACGCCGACAGTTCCGGATGGGGGTCCAAATAATCATGTCTCCGCGCAACCCCTCTTCCTTTGACCCTTTCTTGGTTTTGACTTTGGCATGTGACGGGAAAACGATAAAGGACCTTAGCCCATTTTATATAAAACGAGAAGTCGACAGAATATGTGGCCCGGTTAAGAACGCGACCAGAGTTCGAGACGGTACGCTGTTGATCGAAACCAACACGGCAGACCAGACCCAGAAACTTTTAAAGGCGAGTTTGTTGGGCTCCTACCCAATTCGGGTAGCCCCACACAAATCGCTCAACACATGTAGGGGAGTTGTCACCACCTCCAGTCTGGACAATCTGTCGAACGATGAGATTACCACCTGTCTCTCCGACCAGCGTGTGTGTCAGGTTTACCGTCTTACCAAAAAGCAGGATGGCAAGGATGTGCCTTTGCGTACGGTGTTTCTGACGTTCAGAGGAACTAAATTGCCCGAGTACATCTTTTGTGGCTACGAACGTGCCGCCGTACGCCAGTATGTGCCGAACCCCATGCGTTGTTTTAGGTGCCAACGGTTCGGCCATACTAAGACCCTGTGTAATAATCCTGCTATATGTGAGCGCTGTGGTTTAGCAGCCCATGAGGACCCGACATGTACACGGGATCCCCTCTGTGTGAACTGTGAAGGGAAGCATCCATCCAGCTCGCGTCAGTGTGCGAAGTTCTTGGATGAGAAGTGCATACAAGAATTGCGCGTGAAAGAACATCTCACGTTTCCAGAAGCGCGTCGTCGCTTTGAGCAGCTGAAACCTGCTACCACCACAGGTTATGCCTTGGCTGCCCGACGCGCTCCTGCCAGCAGCGTAGCGATCCAGCACGTTCCTGTGTCAGATGCTTCTACACAGACTGACCTACCTGCGAATACCCCTTCACTGTCTCGTGCCACAGCTGCACCTGCTACTACATCTATAGCCGTGCAGACACCAGCTCACAAGACAACTAGCCGCAGCCAGCCTGTTGACAGCCATTATTCTAGGCCTTCTGGTCGCGCCAGCAGTCGCACATCGTCCATGAAGTCCCGCTCCCGCTCTCGTTCAGCGAGCCGCCGGGGATCTTCAGACTCCCGGACGTCGGCGGAGTCACCAGACGATGGCGAATTTAACCTACCCCGTCCGAAGTCGGTTAAGGTAAAGATGAAAAAGAAAAAGATGAAGACGAATCCCTAATTCTTCTTTACCATGGAAATAATCCAGTGGAATGTTAATGGGTTCCGGGCACGTGTTCCGGACGTACAGCATCTCGTTTCGCAACGGTCTCCATCAATCGTCTGTCTACAAGAAACGCACTTGCACCCTAACCACGCATTACAACTTCGTGGTTTTTCGGCATTTAGACATGACTCTGCAGCTGATAGGCGAGCAAGCGGGGGTGTTGCTATTCTGGTGGCGCATGATATCTCTGCCACCAGTGTGCCACTCAACACGCCGCTGCAAGCTGTGGCGGTGCGTGTGCAGCTGCAGAGCCTCTGTTTCTCCCTTTGTAATGTCTATCTGCCACCGGTCAGTGTCGTACACACGAACGATCTTCGGGCTCTCTTGGCACAGATTCCGCCACCGTTCATCTTTCTTGGCGATGTGAATGCCAAGCACTCTCATTGGGGCTCCGACATTGACGATGCCCGTGGGTGCCTTGTAGCAGACGTTTGCCATATGTCCGGCCTAGTCATATTAAACACTGGCGTGCCTACTTATCATCTGCCTATGGTACACACTCCGCACTTGACGTTTCTTTTAGCAGTCCGTCACTGGTACCTCTACTCGACTGGTCGGTACTTTCCGACTTATTTGGCAGTGATCATTACCCCATTAGCATTCACTTATCGGGCCACAATTCTGTGCCAACACGCTTTCCTCACTGGATTATTTCCAAGGCTGACTGGGGGAAGTTTCGTTCCCTCATTCACCTAACCGACGATGGTTTTAGCACCATTGACGACATGGTGGAGTATTTTACTTACTCTATCCTTCGTGCAGCGGATTCCAGCATTCCTCGTGGTTCCACTACACCTCGTCACGTTCCTGTGCCTTGGTGGTCCGAGGAATGCCGTTTGGCTACTAAAGCACGCAAGCGTGCATTGCGTATCTTTACATTACATCCTACGCAGGCGAACTTTGTCGCTTTTAAGTGTGCTCGTGCTAGGGCAAGATTTATACTTCGAGACGCAAAACGCAAATCGTGGGAAAAGTATGTATCTTCTCTTTCCCGTCGAAGTTCGGCGCAAAAGGTGTGGACTGCTGTTCGGCGAATGTACGGCAAGTGTCGCCGGACGACCATCCCCGGCCTTGCCGTACAGGGCTCCCGTTACACCAGCGAGCAGGACATCGCCGACGCCCTTGCCGAGTATTTTGCCTGTACTAGCCAAACCCAAAGCTATGATAGAGCGTTTTTAGCTATCAAGGAATCTGCGGAGCAGATAGGCCTTAGTTTTAACAGTGCCCAAAGTGAACCGTACAATGCACCATTTACCGAGGCGGAGCTAGCGCATTCCTTGTCCCTAGCAAAGAATTCTTCTCCCGGTCCTGATGACATCCACCGCCAAATGCTGCTTCATCTTCCACCTGCAGCTCTTTCCTTCATGTTGAGCATGTATAACCGCATCTGGCATCAGCAGGTTTTTCCGTCTTCCTGGCGAGAGGGCATTGTCATCCCTATCCCTCGACCAGGAAAAGACCGGACACTTCCCTCTAGCTACCGCCCTATCTGCCTGACGAGTGTCGTCTGCAAGACCTTGGAACGGATGATTAACACTCGCTTAGTGTGGTGGCTAGAGACGAATAACCTGCTGAGCAATGTTCAGTGCGGATTTCGTCGCTATCGCTCCAGTGTGGACAACCTGACGCGCATGGAGGCATACATACAGAATGCGTTTCTCCTGAAGCAGCATGTCGTGGGTGTCTTCTTGGATCTGGAGAAGGCCTACGATACTACTTGGCGCTATGGCATTCTCCGTACTCTACACGGTTATGGTTTGCGCGGTCACTTAGCCGTTTTCCTTTTTAACTTTTTACTCATTCGCCGTTTTCGTGTCCGTATAGGCAACACGCTGTCTCAAGAGAAGATCCAGGAGAATGGTGTACCCCAGGGATCCATCCTCAGTGTCACACTTTTCGCAGTTGCCATTAATGGCATCACTAGTGTTGTTCGTAGCGGTATCCCGATGTCGCTGTATGTTGACGACTTTGCGATCTACTATCGCTCTTATAGTTTGGAGCACATCGAGCGTCAACTGCAGCTGACCATAACCTCCATCGCCGAGTGGGCATTACGCACGGGCTTTCGGCTGTCCCCTACGAAAACAGTGTCTACACTTTCACCGACTGCGAGGAGTACACCCTCCTCCCGATCTTCATCTGCGCGACACACGTCTTCCTTTTGTACCGCACCTTAAGTTCTTGGGCTTACACCTCGACAGTAAACTCACTTGGGAGCACCATATCCGCTATCTTCGTGCTTCGTGCGATCGTTCGCTTCGGGTACTCAGGGTCTTATCTGGGGCATCTTGGGGCGGCGACCGCACCGTCATGTTGAGGTTGTATGGCTCTCTGGTCCGGTCCAAATTAGACTACGGCTGTTTTATTTATGGCGCGGCGTCTGCGTCTAAACTCCGGCTTTTAGACACAGTACATCACACTGGTATCCGTCTCGCTACTGGGGCTTTCCGCACCAGCAGAATCGATTGTCTGTACCTACTCCGCTTTAGACGTGAGCTTCTGTAGTCCGTCACTGGTGCCACTCCTTGATTGGTCGGTGCTCTCCGACCTCTTTGGCAGTGATCATTTTCCCATTAGCATTCACATATCTATTCTCCATCCTGTGCCAACACGATATCCTCACTGGATTATTTCCAAGGCTGACTGGGGGAAATTTCGTTCCCTCATTCACCTTCACAACGATGTCTTCCCCACCATCGATGAACTGGTGGAATATTTTACTTGTTCTGTCCTGCTCGCAGCGAATTCCAGCATTCCTCGTGGTTCTACTACACCTCGTCACGTTCCTGTGCCTTGGTGGTCCGAGGAATGCAGCTTGGCTATTAAAGCAAGGAAGGGTGCTCTGCGTGTCTTCAGTTCACATCCTACGGAGGAGAACTTGATAGCTTTTAAGCGTTCTCGTGCCAGGGCTCGATTTGTTCTCCGCTGTGCAAAACGCACATCGTGGGAAACTTTTGTCTCTTCTCTGTCCCGTCGCACTCCGGCACAGAGGGTGTGGACTGCTGTTCGCTGCATGTATGGCAAGTGTCGCCGGACTATCATTCCCGGCCTTGCCATAAGCGGATCGCATTACACCAGCGAACAGGATATCGCCGACGCCCTTGCTACTTCGTTTGCTGCTACTAGCCAAACGAATAGTTACGACAGAGCTTTTATACCTCTCAAGGAATCTGCCGAGCGGATAGTCCTTCCTTTTAATAGTGACTGTACTGAACCGTACAACGCACCCTTTACCGTAGCGGAGTTAGAGCACTCTTTGTCACTTGCTAAAGATTCCTCTCCTGGTCCAGATGACATCCATCGACAAATGCTGCTTCACCTTCCACCTTCGGCTTCGTCTTTCCTGCTTGGTATTTATAATCGTATCTGGCACGAGCAGGTCTTTCCGTCCTCCTGGCGAGTGGGTATTGTCATCCCTATCCCTCGACCTGGAAAAGACAGGACACTTCCCTCTAGTTACCGCCCTATTTGCCTAACGAGTGTTGTTTGTAAGACCTTCGAACGGATGATTAACACTCGTTTAGTGTGGTGGCTAGAAACGCATAACCTGCTCACCAACATTCAGTGCGGTTTTCGTCGCCATCGCTCTAGTGTCGACCATCTGACACGCTTAGAGGCTTACATCCAGAATGCCTTTCTGCTGAAGCAGCATGTCGTGGGTGTCTTCTTTGATTTAGAGAAGGCCTACGACACCACCTGGCGCTATGGAATCCTTCGTGCTCTGCACGGTTACGGTTTACGCGGTCACTTAGCGCTGTTCATTTTAAACTTTTTACGACTTCGAAAATTTCGTGTCCGCATTGGTAATACCGTGTCACAGGAAAAGATTCAGGAGAATGGTGTGCCTCAGGGGTCCATCCTGAGTGTCACGCTCTTCGCCGTAGCAATCAACGGAATCGCTGATGTTGTTCGTAGCGGAATCCCGATGTCACTGTATGTTGACGACTTTGCAATTTACTATCGCTCTTATAATCTCGAGCACATTGAGCGTCAACTGCAGCTGACCATAACATCAATCGCAGACTGGGCCCTTCGCTCCGGCATTCAGTTCTCACCTACGAAAACTCAGTGTATCCACTTCCATCGAGTTCGCGGCGTACACCCTCCTCCTGATTTTTATTTGCGTGGCACACGTCTACCGTTTGTCCCGCACCTCAAGTTCCTTGGCCTGCACTTCGACAGTAAGCTGACGTGGGAGTACCATATTCGCCAACTACGTGCTTCCTGCGATCGCTCACTTCGAGTACTCCGCCTTTTATCCGGAGTTTCTTGGGGCGGTGATCGTACAGTTATGTTACGATTGTATCGATCACTGGTGCGGTCAAAAATAGACTACGGTAGTTTTATCTATGGCGCGGCGTCCGCCTCTAAACTCCGTCTTTTAGATACTGTACACCATGCTGGTATCCGTCTTGCTACTGGGGCGTTTCGCACCAGTAGAGTTGAGTGTCTGTATGCTGAGTCTGGAGAACCACCACTGTCGGTCCGTCGTTCGATTTTATTGTGTTCGTATGTGGCAAGGTTGGCAGCCCATCCGGGTCATCCTTCTTTTAAATGTGTCCTGCGTCCCGACCTTGCTCACCGTTATCTGCGCAACACAACTATATCGCGCCCAAGCGGTATTCGGTTCCGCGAACTACTTGACAAACACGATCTCCGCATGCCTGCTGTAGAGCGATTCTCTCTAGGACGCTCTGCTCCTTGGCAACTCCGGCGCGCGCAATTCGACCTGGAGCTCTCAGGCTATGCTAAGCTTTCCACCCCGCAATCGGTGTATCGACAACTGTTCACCGAACTTTTGGGCCGCCACCGGACTTTCACCCCGGTTTTTACCGATGGGTCCCAGGTGGGTGGAGCTACGGGATGTAGTTTCGTGTGTAACGACGAGGCGCACCAGTACCGACTTCCGGACCATAGTTCGGTTTTTACTGCCGAGCTGTTTGCTATATTTTATTGTTTACTTTTTATTTCTAACTCAGCTCCCGGCAATTTTATCATTTGTTCAGACTCTCTGAGTGCCATTCAGTCCTTGGACCAGTTTATCGGCACCTCAGCATTCGTTTTAAAAATACAGGCTCTCATTTCGCAAATGCTCTCGCGCGGATACCAGTTGCTTTTTACCTGGACCCCAGGCCATGTGGGTATACCCGGCAATGAGAAAGCGGATGCGGCTGCTAAAACTGCTTGCCGTTTGCCGGATGTTGCCACGCACAGTGTGCCATATGTCGATGTGCAGCGCCATTTCCGTCGACATCTTTTATCGATCTGGCAGCAATCATGGAAGGAATTCTCTGGCTCTCAATTGCGGACCATTAAAGACAGCGTAGATCCCTGGATGACATCCTGCAGGGACTCCAGGCGGGCTGAAGTTATCCTCACCCGCCTGAGGATAGGTCACACACGGGCGACACATGGATTCCATTTGCGTGGCGACCCTGCGCCTGTCTGCCCTACGTGCAACATCCAACTTTCTGTGGCCCATATCCTTATAGACTGTCCGCAATACGCTCGTGAGCGCCAGTCGGTTGGCCTGGGGTGTACACTTGCCTCAATTTTGGGTGACGACCCTGTGTCTGCCTGTAAGGCGCTGCGGTCGTTGCACAAATTGGGTTCGCAAAGCAAGTATAACGTGTTTTTAGTGTGTGAATTTTTTTTTTTTAGCCTTTTAACATAGGTTTTTGTGTTTTACGTTTTAGTGTTTTAAGTGCTTAGTTTTAATGTGTTTTAGCTTTGATTTTTTCCACATTTTAATGAATGGTTTTACCAAGTTTTAACTTAGCGCACTCATGTGCCGTTTGGTGTTTTTATCTGTCTGCGTTTTTAGTTGCCATTTTAAACTTCAGTTTTTAGGCGAGTTTTAGATTTTTTATTTTCTGACCTAGGGCCCAAATGACCTAGTTGTCGACGGGCCCCTAAACTCCATTCATCCATCCATCCATCCATCTAAACTCCGTCTTTTAAATACTGTTCATCATACTGGTATCCGCCTTGCCACTGGAGCTTTCCGAACTAGTCGAGTCGAGTGTCTTTATGTTGAGTCTGGTGAACCTCCGTTGTCTATCCGTCGCTCGTTGCTGCTCTGCTCTTATGTAGCCCGTTTGGCAGCTAACCCTGGTCATCCGTCCTTTCAATGCGTATTGCATCCAGACCTTGCGCACCGTTACCTGCGAAATACTACTATATCCCGCCCCTGTGGTATAAGGTTTCAAGAACTGCATTCCGCACAAGCCCTTCAACTGCCTGCTGTAGAACGTTCTTCTCTTGGCCGTTACCCTCCCTGGCAACTCCAGCGTGCCAGTTTCGACCTGGAGCTTTCGGGCTGTACTAAATCAACTACCCCTCATCCGGTTTTTCGCCAACTTTTTGCCGAAATCCTGGGCCGTTATCGAAGCTATACCCCGGTATTTACCGACGGCTCCCAGGTGGGGGTAGCTACAGGATGCAGTTTCATATGTAACGGTGAGGCTCACCAGTATCGTCTTCCGGACTATAGTTCCGTTTTCACTGCCGAGCTGTTTGCCATCTTTTATTTTTTACTTTTTATTTCCAGCTCAAATCCGGGAAATTTTATTATCTGTTGTTACTCTTTGAGCGCTATTCAGGCGCTGCAACAGTTTGTTGGCACCTCGGCATTGGTTGTTAAAATCCAGACGTTGATTTCTCAGCTACTGTCTCGCGGATACCAGTTTGTTTTTACGTGGATCCCAGGCCATGTGGGTATTTCGGGTAACGAGGCGGCGGATGCGGCTGCAAAGTCTGCATGTCGCCTTCCGGAGTATTCCACCCGTACGCTCCCCTATATAGATGCTCAGAAATATTTCCGTCGGCATCTATTTGCTGTCTGGCAGGAATCTTGGGAAGCGTTATCTGGCACTCAATTACGGACTATCAAGGACACGGTACAACCCTGGCATACCAGCTGCAGGAGTTCCAGGCGGGAAGAAGTGGTTTTAACCCGCCTGAGGATAGGCCATACCCGAGCCACGCATGGGCACCTTTTGCGTGGCGATCCGGAGCCTGTCTGTACGACGTGTAATATTCCAATCTCCGTCGCACATGTCCTTCTTGATTGTCCGCGATACGCTCGTGTGCGCCAGTCCGTTGGCCTGGGCCTTACACTGTCGTCAGTTTTAGGCAACGACCCAGTATCTGTAAATACAGTGCTGCGGTTTTGTTCCACAATTGATTTTATGAAGCAAGTGTAAGGTTATTTTATTTCAGAGATTTTAGCCTTTTAGATTGCCGTATTTTGGGGTTTTTAACGTTTTAGTGTTTTTTACTTTGTAGCAATTTTAAGTTTCTGTGTTTAGCCTTTTAAACGAAACGTTTTAATAGTGGTTTATCTGTTTTTTATCTATTTTAACCTTAGATTTTTAGTTTTCAATGGGTGATGTTTTAACACTTGACGGTATGTAATTTTACTTCTGGACTCGGGGCCCTAATGACCAAGTTGTCGACGGGCCCTTAAACCCAATACACTCACTCACTCACTCGGTTATTGGGCATCGTTTTACCCGCGACGTTGCCGCAGGGCGAAACAAGATTTCCTCCATGGCTCCGTCGCGAGACCCATGTCAACCTGGGTTTGTTGTCCATGCCGAAGTCATCAACGCCAGATTTCGTCCTTCGTTCTGCCTTTTTAGATATCCAGGCACAGTGTGGACCCTGTAGTTTTATATACACTGACGGCTCGAAGGACGATCGAGGTGTAGGTTGTGCTTTTATTCATGGTGGCCAGAGTTTTAGTTTTCGTCTTTTATCGCAGTGCTCGATTTTTACAGCAGAGCTTTTTAGTATATACCAAGCGCTTTTATATATTCGTCGGCAAACCTTACAGAACTGGGTTATTTGCTCAGATTCTTTGAGTGCCCTTGAGAGCCTGCGGACGCTGTTCCACTACCATCCCCTGGTAGAGCGTATCCAGGACTGCCTTCACACCCTCGCTACTTGCGTCTCATTTGTGTGGGTACCTGGACACGTAGGCCTGGAAGGTAACGAGGCTGTCGATGCTGCTGCTAAGGCAGCAGTTTTAGCTCCCAGGCATTTTAGTTCTTGTGTTCCCTCGGTTGATTTTAGCGTAGTTTTACGTCATGCCATTCTCTCCCGGTGGAGAGATGTTTGGCATGGTCTTGAGGGTAACAAACTTCGTGAGGTGAAGCCCCTACCTGTTGCCTGGAGGACCTCCTCGCGCGCCACTCGCCGCGAGGAAGTGATTTTAGCCAGAATGCGCATCGGGCACTGCCGTTTTAGCCATGGTCATCTTTTATCATCTGACGCTGCACCGCTCTGTGGTCACTAATGAACCTCTGACGGTGCGGCACTTTTTAGTTCAATGCCAGTTTTTAACACAGCTCAGAGACACACTGGGTCTGCCAATCACCCTGGCTGAGGTGCTGGCAGACACGTCCTGTGCAGTAGAGCGTGTTTTACGTTTTATTCGTTTAAGTGGAATGTGCGCACGAATCTGACTCGTTCATCAATATTTTATCCAGCTTATTACGTTCGGTTATTGTTACGAGTCGTTTTTACCAATACATATAACTGTTTCCGTGCTTTGCTCTACTCTGCACCCCTCCGAAGGAGTGTCGCCTTGTCGTGGCGGAGGGGCTCAGTACCCGATCCAGACGGCCTACTCAGTGTGTCTTTGTGACCACTGGTAGGCAAGAGGTGAGGGGAAGCTAAGAACATTCCAACGGGTAGATGAGGCTCGTTAGTCTTGGTCGACAACTCATCTAGGAGAGGAGGACTCCGAAATCAAACTCCCCCAGGGGAACCTACCACGGTAGGTCCGGGTTTGGCGCGCCCGGGGCCCCGAGCTGCGCACCATCATTTCACCCCCTCCATATACATTAACTGTGCCACGTGCAGCGATTTATGTTGCTTTTATATCACCCTCTTCCTCTTCTAGGTTTATTCTGATTATTAGTTTGTAAGTTCCTAGATTTATAACTCCTGTCTCACCAGCAGGGATCTTTCCTATCTCCGTGGTCCTGTCCCACGGTTTTCGGCGCGGCCCCCGACTTGTGTGCTCTTCGGAGGTCTCAGGCGCGAAGGTTAGGCGGACCCTTCACACTGCCCCCATGTGTAGCCTTAGGTGCGGAGCCCGTCCACACGTCAAGTACACCCACGTAGCTCCTTGAGGGCACGGCCGGTGTTAATCTCCCGACGGCCGCGTGCCGTCGGGTTAGTATCACCGGCCGGACGTGTTACCGCTGACGGAACCCCGGTGTAATCAACCCGAAGTCCCCTGAATCCACGCTGACTCCGTTGAGGCAGCGTGAGCTAAAGCGGGGAGCCACAGGCGGTTATTCCTGTGGTGGGGGCATAAAACCGGGGTGTCACGTGGTGAACGGTTTACCCATGCGGACAAGCAGTGGAGATCGGAGGGTAGCCCCTCTGAAGTACGCTTTGAGGTCAGTCATGGAGGGGTCTCCATGGCGGCACAGACCGTGGAGATTTTGGTGTCTTTCTTTTCTTTGACCCCCGGATGGCAGGCTGACGCCGACGGTTCCGGATGGGGGTCCAATTTCATTATGCATCCGCGCAAACCCTCCCTCTACGACAGTTTTCTTGTGATGACCTTGGCATGTGAACGGAAGACGATGAAGGATATAAGTCCGTTTTATATTAAAAAAGAAATAGACCGAATTTGTGGCCCGGTAAAGAATGCGGCACGGTTAAGAGACGGTACGCTATTGATAGAGGTCCTTACGGCAGATCAATCACAGAAGTTGCTGAAGGCGACTTTGTTGGGCTCCTACCCCATTCGGGTAGCCCCACACAAATCGTTGAACACCTGCAGGGGAGTAGTAACGACCTCCAGCCTGGACGATCTGTCGAATGACGAAATAGTAACGTGCCTGTCAGATCAGCGCGTGTGTCAGGCGTACCGTCTGACGCGAAAACAGGATGGGAAGGAGTTGGCTTTACGCACGGTTTTCCTTACATTTAAGGGAACTAAACTGCCAGAATACATCTACTGCGGCTATGAGCGTGCCGCAGTACGGCAGTATGTGCCAAATCCTATGCGGTGCTTCCAGTGCCAGAAGTTCGGCCATACGAAGACATCGTGCACCCATCCTGCTGTCTGTGAGCGTTGTGGCTTGTCAGCACATGAGGGCACGGCGTGTACCCGTGATCCTCAATGTGTTAACTGTGGAGCGAGTCATCCATCTAGCTCGCGTCAGTGTGCGAAGTTTCTGGATGAAAAATGTATACAGGAGCTACGCGTGAAAGAACATCTTACGTTTCCAGAGGCGCGTCGTCGCTTTGAGCAGCTGCAACCTGCGACCACCACAGGCTATGCCTTGGCTGCCCGACGCGCTCCTGTCAACACCGTAGCGATTCAGCATGTCCCTGTATCAGATGCTTCCACACAGACAGACCTACCAGCGAGTATCGTTCCACTGTCTCGTACCACAACTGCACCAGCTACAACATCTACAGCCGTGCAGACACCAGCTCACAAGGCGTCCACAAGCCGTAGCCAACCTGTTGAAAGTCATTCTTCTAGGTCTACTATTCGCGCAAGCAGCCGCACATCCTCAATGAAGTCCCGCTCCCGCTCCCGTTCCGCGAGCCGCAGGGGATCTTCAGACTCACGAACATCCGAGGAGTCAGCAGAGGATGGCGAAATTAATCTCCCCCGTCCGAAGTCGGTTAAGGTAAAAATGAAGAAGAAAAAGATGAAGACCAATCACTAACCTCTTCTCTACCATGGAAATAATCCAGTGGAATGTTAATGGGTTCCGGGCACGTCTTCCGGACATACAACATCTCGTTTCGCAACGCTCTCCATCAATCGTCTGTCTACAAGAAACGCACCTGCACCCTAACCACGCATTACATCTTCGTGGTTTTTCGGCATTTAGACATGACTCTGTAGCTGATAGACGAGCAAGCGGTGGTGTTGCCATCCTGGTGGCGCATACTATCTCTGCCACCAGTTTGCCACTTAACACGCCGCTGCAAGCTGTAGCGATCCGTGTACAGCTGCAGAGCGTCTGTGTCTCTATTTGCAATGTCTATCTGCCACCGGTCAGTGTCGTACACAAGAACGATTTTCGGGCTCTCTTGGCACAGATTCCGCCACCACTCATCTTTCTCGGCGATCTGAATGCCAAACACACTCACTGGGGCTCCGACACTGACGATGCTCGAGGGTGCCTTGTAGCAGACGTTTGCGATATGTCCGGCTTAGTCTTATTAAACACTGGCGTGCCTACTTTCTTATCATCTGCCTATGGTACACGCTCCGCGCTTGACGTTTCTTATAGTACTCCGTCACTGGTACCTCTAATCGATTGGTCGGTACTCTCCGACTTATTTGGCAGTGATCACTACCCCATTAACATTCACCTATCCGGCCACCATTCTGTGCCAACACGCTATCCTCACTGGATTATTTCCAAGGCTGACTGGGGGAAATTTCGTTCCCTCATTCACCTTACCGACAATGTTTTTACCACCATTGATGATATGGTAGGGTATTTTACCTGTTCTATCCTTCTCGCAGCGGATTCCAGCATTCCTCGAAGTTCATCTACACCACGTCACGTTCCTGTACCTTGGTGGTCTGAGGAATGCCGTTTGGCTATTAAAGCACGCAAACGTGCTCTGCGTGTCTTTACTTTACATCCTACAGAGGCTAACTTTGTAGCGTTTAAGCGTGCTCGTGCTAGGGCACGATTTGTAGTTAGAGATGCCAAACGCAAGTCATGGGAAAAATATGTCTGTTCCCTTTCCCGTCGAAGTTCGGCACAAAGGGTGTGGGCTGCTGTCCGGCGCATGTACGGCAAGTATCGCCGGACGTCTATCCCCGGTCTAGCCGTACAGGGCTCCCATTACACCATCGAGCAGGACATCGCCGACGCCCTTGCCGACGCCTTCGCTGTTATTAGCCAAACGGATAGTTACGACAGAGCCTTTGTCCCTATTAAGGAATCTGCAGAGAGGATAGTTTTAGATTTTAAGAGCGACTGTACTGAACCGTACAACGCACCATTTACAGAAGCAGAGTTGGCACATTCTTTGTCCCTCGCGAAGGACTCTTCTCCTGGTCCTGATGACATCCACCGACAAATGCTGCTTCATCTCCCACCTACGGCTATCTCCTTCCTGCTGAGCATCTATAATCGCATCTGGCTTCAGCGGGTTTTCCCGTCTTCCTGGCGAGAGGGTATTGTCATCCCTATCCCTCGTCCTGGAAATGACCGGACACTTCCCTCTAGCTACCGCCCTATTTGCCTAACGAGTGTCGTTTGTAAGACCTTGGAACGCATGATTAATACTCGCTTAGTGTGGTGGCTAGAGACGAATAACCTGCTGAGCAATGTTCAGTGCGGTTTTCGTCGCAATCGCTCCAGTGTCGACAACCTGACGCGCATGGAAGCTTATATTCAAAACGCCTTTTTACTGAAGCAGCATGTCGTGGGTGTCTTCTTCGATCTGCAGAAGGCCTACGACACCACCTGGCGCTATGGGATACTCCGTACTCTGCATGAGTACGGTTTACGTGGTCATTTAGCTATTTTTGTTTTTAACTTTTTAAAATTACGCCGCTTTCGTGTCCGCATTGGGACCACAGTCTCACAGGAGAGGATTCAGGAGAATGGTGTGCCCCAGGGGTCGATTCTGAGCGTCTCGCTTTTCGCCGTTGCCATTAACGGTATCACTAGTGTTGTTCGCAGCGGAATACCGATGTCGCTGTATGTTGACGATTTTGCTATATACTACCGCTCCTATAACCTTGAGCACATTGAACGTCAACTGCAGCTGACCTTAACATCCATCGCCGAGTGGGCGCTTCGCACCGGCTTTCAGTTCTCCCCTGCGAAAACACAGTGCATCCACTTTCATCGACTTCGTGGTGTACATCCTCCTCCTGATCTTTATTTGAGGGGCACTTGTCTACCGTTTGTACCGCACCTTAAGTTTTTGGGCGTTCACCTCGACAGCACACTCAAATGGGAGCATCATATTCGCTATCTTCGTGCTTCCTGCGACCGCGCGCTTCGGGTGCTCCGGGTATTATCTGGGGCATCTTGGGGTGGGGATCGCACGGTAATGTTGAGGCTGTATCGCTCATTGGTCCGGTCCAAACTAGATTACGGCTGTTTTATTTATGGCGCGGCGACCGCCTCTAAACTCCGTCTTTTAAATACTGTTCATCATACTGGTATCCGCCTTGCCACTGGAGCTTTCCGAACTAGTCGAGTCGAGTGTCTTTATGTTGAGTCTGGTGAACCTCCGTTGTCTATCCGTCGCTCGTTGCTGCTCTGCTCTTATGTAGCCCGTTTGGCAGCTAACCCTGGTCATCCGTCCTTTCAATGCGTATTGCATCCAGACCTTGCGCACCGTTACCTGCGAAATACTACTATATCCCGCCCCTGTGGTATAAGGTTTCAAGAACTGCATTCCGCACAAGCCCTTCAACTGCCTGCTGTAGAACGTTCTTCTCTTGGTCGTTATCCTCCCTGGCAACTCCAACGTGCCAGTTTCGACCTGGAGCTTTCGGGCTGTACTAAATCAACTACCCCTCATTCTGTTTTTCGCCAACTTTTTGCCGAAATCCTGGGCCGTTATCGAAGCTATACCCCGGTATTTACCGACGGCTCCCAGGTGGGGGTAGCTACAGGATGCAGTTTCATATGTAACGGTGAGGCTCACCAGTATCGTCTTCCGGACTATAGTTCCGTTTTCACTGCCGAGCTGTTTGCCATCTTTTATTTTTTACTTTTTATTTCCAGCTCAAATCCGGGAAATTTTATTATCTGTTGTGACTCTTTGAGCGCTATTCAGGCGCTGCAACAGTTTGTTGGCAACTCGGCATTGACTCTGAAAATACAGACACTCGTATCTCAGTTGCTCTCTCGCGGATACCAGTTCGTTTTTACCTGGACCCCGGGCCATGTGGGTATTCCCGGCAACGAGGAGGCTGATGCAGCTGCTAAGTCTGCTTGTCGCTTGCCGGGATTATCAACGCGCACACTGCCTTATACAGACGTGCGGCGATACTTTCGTCGACATTTATTAACCGTATGGCAGCATTCATGGGAAGCGCTGGCTGGCACCCAATTGCGGACAATTAAGGACGGCGTTCAACCCTGGCTGACCTCCTGCAGAGATTCCAGGCGGGCTGAAGTTATTCTTACCCGCCTGAGGATAGGGCACACACGAGCCACACATGGCTACCTTTTGCGTGGCGACCCGGCGCCTGTCTGTCCTACATGTGACATCGAACTGTCCGTCGCACATATCTTACTCGACTGTCCGCAATACGCTCGTGAGCGCCAATCTATTGGTCTGGGGTCTACACTAGCCTCTATTCTAGGCGACGACCCGGAATCTGTAGCTAAGACTCTACAGTTCGTCGCCGATATTGGCTTCGATAAACAAGTCTGACATGTGATTTTAACCCTTTAAGATTTCCTTTTATATGTTTTAAAGTCTCGACTTTTTAACCCCAGACTTGTTTTTCCTTTTAATTTATGATGGATTTTATATTTTTACAGTTTTATGATATTTTAGACCTTTTATACCTCACATTTTACCGCGTTATTTTAGAATTTTAGCCATGTCATTTAATTTTCATTTTAACTGCGTGAGTGTGTTTTAGATTGTTTAACTGTGGGCCCAAATGACCTCGTTGTCGGCGGGCCGTTAAACCCCACACACTCACTCACTCACTCTACTCTGCAGTTGCTGGCACTTATTGGTGACTTTTTAAGGTTTTATTGGTTTAGTTTTAGCCCTGTTAGTTTGTTACTTTGTAACTTACATTTTTAAGCTTTTAGTTCTACTTGGGCGCTAATAACCTTAGCAGTTGAGCGCCCTAAAACCACACTACTACTACTCATTAGTTCCTTTTTAATCATACACACTACTGCTTCTGAACACCCGATAGCCTTAGCTGTTTCTTTTACTGCCTTACTTACACACATTTTGCTTCGAAAATAATATAACACATTCATAATTATTTGGCGTTCCTTACTTCTTAATTTACCAACATATCGTCTCTTCCTAGCTTCCCCCTCCATAACTACAAATATTTACAAAAATATTAAACAAATAACGCAATAACAGCTCACAGTTACACACACGGCTTCTTTCGAACTAATGTTAGTTTTGCTCCTTATACTATCTTCTGTGTTAGGCCTGACGCTGAATAGATGAATACCTTTTGTTTGCCTTACTGGATTAAATAAAGAAGTTACTGCCTTTTGGTTTATTTTAAAAACTTTCTCCAACCCTCCTCAACATTTGTTCTCGCTGGTTCCCTGATGTAAACTCAATAACAAAAAAGTTTCACACTGCGCAATGTTTGCAGTGCACAGATATAAAATTTTCCGAAAACATTTCATTTTAAAAATTATAAAACTTAACTGGGTAAACATAGAGAATTCAAAGTGGGCGGGTAGTAGCACTATGGTATACTCTACCTAAGAAAAAAATATAGATGCATTCTAGCAGTTAGTTTGTGGCAATTTGTATGTGCTAGATAGAGACAGAGATGTCCCATTTAACTCCATACTGTCTTCTAAGAGTGGAACGCTATATAGTGTATAATGTAATTAACAATAAATACATTTTGCTTAACATTCCTTTGTTTTAAAAAAATGGCTTAACAAAACAAAAAAAATATTAACTTATTCAAATAAAATGATAAACAGTAACAGAAAATATTTGTAAGAACAAGTTTACCTTTGATAAAATAGATAAGTAAATAATTCAACATAATAATTTGCTTTAAAATTGTGTAAACATGGTTAAAAATTTGGTAATTATTATTAGAGAGCCGAAAGTATTAATTAACAGAATAATACTTCGATTTCGAAGTAATGGCGGTCACACGGGATAGTGTTCAGCAATGACATTTAGCATCACACTAAAAATATCACTATCCCGGAAACGATTGCGGAACATAAATTCATGCAAGTATGAGGTGAAGAGGGCATTGGAGGTACCAAATTGGCACCGAATTTTTCTCTTCATTCTCATTCACAGGTTTTCTACATTCTGGTTGTGGATTGAATGATCTTCCGGGTCCACGAAATTCCTCTCATGGACTATCACATCATGAATATATACACCGCCATTCAGATTGTTGATGTTGGCATAGGAGGCCCACCCATCGGACACAATGCGTGTTCCTGGCAAAATGTGATGGATAATCAGTGCCTCCAAAGTTTCTGCCCTCCTGTTTGGCACTTCTACTAGGAAGCACTTCTCAGTGTCTCTTTCAATGCCACCAAATACCCAGTGACCCTCCCGCCACAACCCTCTGTGGTATTTGCGGTGAAAGAACTTGGACTCATCGATCTCCACCGTGATTGGTTGGTTATGCTCATCCATCCCGCCGATGACATCAGGATGATCTTCCAGCCACCGCTCGCATTCTTCCCTCAGGTAGTTGCTCCAATCTACAGAGGTGTGACAGTTGGCCACCTGGGCTTCCCGCCGCATAACAATCTGGGATTGATCCAAAGCCCATGAATATGTCATGAAGAGTATCTGCTCCAACTTCAGTTTGCTTCCAGAGAAGAAGGAACCATCTCTAATGGACTTTTTCCCCTTGCAACCTGCGCAGTCCCACCGCTTCCCATCTCTGCTCTTTGCATAGTTATTAAGAGCATAATGCTCGTTGCAATTGTTGCAGTACCTCGTGTTTGCGATTAGTCGACGTTGGGCCAACCACTGTAGAACTGCTAATGGCCCGTCAATTGTGCGGGCCAGGACGGGCAGGGTCCACTTCTCCAATAAAATAGTATCGCGACCAAGGATCTGTTCTTGTGGCACAATGTTAATCACTCGAGCCATGGTTACAACTTACAATCTGATCACAAATGGCAATGTTAAATGACCCAGATGGGAGTCACAGTTATGTGCCGGTGAACCCCAGATTTTTAGTGGTTATCTGGCCAGCTAGCGAGCCCAAAACACCCGCGCTTTTATTATATTGTCAGAGAAATATATTGGCTCTAAGGTCCAACGTTGAGTTTTGTTCGTTATGCATTTGGGGATTGTTAACAACGTAACGCTTATTTTAAAACTAAAGTTTTCTGCAGAATGTAGATTTCAAATTAGTATGTGTGTGTGTGTGTGTGTGTGTGTGTGTGTGTGTGTGTGTGTGTGTGTGTGTGTGTGTGTGTGTGTGGAAACATTCACTAAAATCGGCGAGAGCTAACCCGGCATTTGACAGTTGATTCACTTACCTGCAAACAAGGCTAGCCCTTTCTCGTCCAATCGACCAATTGTTGCGATATGTGTTTCTAACACCATTGGACGAGATAGCACTAGCCTCAAATTAGGATATATAAACATTGTCGGAGTTCCCACACCAACCAACGGGTACGGGCACTAGGTTATTACGACCACAGAGCATCACGCAGAAGGACAAGTTACCGGCTTCCTAAGGGCGCCCTTAAGTGATGCCAATTTAGTTGTTTTTAAACTAAATCTGGTCTTTCTGGGAAGATCTTTAGTTGTCAAAATTTATAAATTTAACATTGCTAGTATACGGATTTAGTTGTTTGATAAACTGCATTTGGTTGGACAGAAATGTTTTTAACATTTACACCACAGACATTTAGTGGATTTCTTATTTTTGTCTGGTTATTTTTGTTGATCCTCTGTTGGCAACACTGGCGCCCTTGGGTAACGGTAATGCATCTCCCATCTTCTAACACTAACTATATAAAACAGCACGTTTTGGAAAGGGTCTGTGTGTGAGAGGTTTGAATACTCGCCGAACCCACAAAAATGGTTCTCATGAGTATAAAGTTTTGTATAAGATGTTTTCGTTTGTCATATATGATGTAACTCGCCAGGTGGCGAGAAGCAATGGTGAGTCATGTTATGTAGTGAATCCCCAGTTTCCATCCTTTCATTATTTGTTTATGCGTAGACAATATAATATGAACTAATATGAACTGACTAACTACTAACCTACTGACTAACATCCAGTGTGGTTTTCGACGACACCGTTCAACTCCCCTCCGAAGGAGTGTCGCCTTGCCGTGGCGGAGGGGCTCAGTACCCGATCCAGACGGCCTACTAAGTGAGTCTTCGTGACCACTGGTCGGCAAGAGGTGAGGGGAAGCTAAGAACATTCCAACGGGTAGATGAGGCTCGTTAGTCTTGGTCGACGACTCATCTAGGAGAAGAGGACTCCGAAATCAAACTCCCCCAGGGGAACCTACCACGGTAGGTCCGGGTTTGGCGTACCCGGGGCCCCGAGCTGCTCACCATCATTCCACCCCTTCATAGTCATTAACTGTGCCACGTGCAGCTTTTATGTTCCCTTTTATATCACCCTCTTCCTCTTCTAGGCTTATTCTGTTTATTAGTTTGTAAGTTCCTAAATTTATAACTCCTGTCTCACCAGCAGGGATCTTTCCTATCTCCGTGGTCCTGTCCCACGGTTTTCTGCGCGGCCCCCGACTTGTGTGCTCTTCGGAGGTCTCAGGCGCGAAGGTTGTGCGGACCCTTCACACTGCCCCCATGTGTAGCCTTAGGTGCGGAGCCCGTCCACACGTCATGTACACCCACGTAGCTCCTTGAGGGCACGGCCGGTGTTAATCTCCCGACGGCCGCGTGCCGTCGGGTTAGTATCACCGGCCGGACGTGTTACCGCTGACGGAACCCCGGTGTAATCAACCCGAAGTCCCCTGAATCCACGCTGACTCCGTTGAGGCAGCGTGTGCTAAAGCGGGGAGCCACAGGCGGTTATTCCTGTGGTGGGGGCATAAAACCGGGGTGTCACGTGGTGAACGGTTTACCCATGCGGACAAGCAGTGGAGATCGGAGGGTAGCTCCTCTGAAGTACGCCTTGAGGTCAGTCATGGAGGGGTCTCCATGGCGGCACAGACCGTGGAGATTTTGGTGTCTGTTATCCTTTGACCCCCGGATGGCAGGCTGACGCCGACGGTTCCGGATGGGGTCCAAATAATCATGTCTCCGCGCAACCCCTCTTCCTTTGACCCTTTCTTAGTTTTGACTTTGGCATGTGACGGGAAAACGATAAAGGACCTTAGCCCATTTTACATAAAACGAGAAGTCGACAGAATATGTGGCCCGGTTAAGAACGCGACCAGAGTTCGAGACGGTACGCTGTTGATCGAAACCAACACGGCAGACCAGACCCAGAAACTTTTAAAGGCGAGTTTGTTGGGCTCCTACCCAATTCGGGTAGCCCCACACAAATCGCTCAACACATGTAGGGGAGTTGTCACCACCTCCAGTCTGGACAATCTGTCGAACGATGAGATTACCACCTGTCTCTCCGACCAGCGTGTGTGTCAGGCTTACCGTCTTACCCGAAAGCAGGATGGCAAGGATGTACCTTTGCGTACGGTGTTTCTTACGTTCAGAGGAACTAAATTGCCCGAGTATATCTTTTGTGGCTACGAACGTGCCGCCGTGCGCCAGTATGTGCCGAACCCCATGCGTTGTTTTAGGTGCCAACGGTTCGGCCATACAAAGACCCTGTGCAATAATCCTGCTATATGTGAGCGCTGTGGTTTAGCAGCCCATGAGGACCCGACATGTACACGGGATCCCCTCTGTGTAAACTGTGAAGGGAAGCATGCATCCAGCTCGCGTCAGTGTGCGAAGTTCCTGGATGAGAAGTGTATACAAGAATTGCGCGTGAAAGAACATCTCACGTTTCCAGAAGCGCGTCGTCGCTTTGAGCAGCTGAAACCTGCTACCACCACAGGTTATGCCTTGGCTGCCCGACGCGCTCCTGCCAGCAGCGTAGCGATCCAGCACGTTCCTGTGTCAGATGCTTCAACACAGACTGACCTACCTGCGAATACCCCTTCACTGTCTCGTGCCACAGCTGCACCTGCTACTACATCTATAGCCGTGCAGACACCAGCTCACAAGACAACTAGCCGCAGCCAGCCTGTTGACAGCCATTATTCTAGGCCTCCTGGTCGCGCCAGCAGTCGCACATCGTCCATGAAGTCCCGCTCCCGCTCTCGTTCAGCGAGCCGCCGGGGATCTTCAGACTCCCGGACGTCGGCGGAGTCACCAGACGATGGCGAATTTAACCTACCCCGTCCGAAGTCGGTTAAGGTAAAGATGAAAAAGAAAAAGATGAAGACGAATCCCTAATTCTTCTTTACCATGGAAATAATCCAGTGGAATGTTAATGGGTTCCGGGCACGTGTTCCGGACGTACAGCACCTCGTTTCGCAACGGTCTCCATCAATCGTCTGTCTACAAGAAACGCATTTGCACCCTAACCACGCATTACAACTTCGTGGTTTTTCGGCATTTAGACATGACTCTGCAGCTGATAGGCGAGCCAGCGGGGGTGTTGCTATCCTGGTGGCGCATGATATCTCTGCCACCAGTGTGCCACTCAACACGCCGCTACAAGCTGTAGCGGTGCGTGTGCAGCTGCAGAGCCTCTGTTTCTCCCTTTGCAATGTCTATTTGCCACCGGTCAGTGTCGTACACACGAACGATCTTCGGGCTCTCTTGGCACAGATTCCGCCACCGCTCATCTTTCTCGGCGATCTGAATGCCAAGCACTCTTATTGGGGCTCCGACATTGACGATGCCCGTGGGTGCCTTGTAGCAGACGTTTTCCATATGTCCGGCCTAGTCATTTTAAACACTGGCGTGCCTACTTATCATCTGCCTATGGTACACACTCCGCACTTGACGTTTCTTTTAGCAGCCCGTCACTGGTACCTCTACTCGACTGGTCGGTACTTTCCGACTTATTTGGCAGTGATCATTACCCCATTAGCATTCACCTATCGGGCCACAGTTCTGTGCCAACACGCTTTCCTCACTGGATTATTTCCAAGGCTGACTGGGGGAAGTTTCGTTCCCTCATTCACCTAACCGACGATGGTTTTACCACCATTGACGACATGGTGGAGTATTTTACTTACTCTATCCTTCGTGCAGCGGATTCCAGCATTCCTCGTGGTTCCACTACACCTCGTCACGTTCCTGTGCCTTGGTGGTCCGAGGAATGCCGTTTGGCTACTAAAGCACGCAAGCGTGCATTGCGTATCTTTACATTACATCCTACGCAGGCGAACTTTGTCGCTTTTAAGCGTGCTCGTGCTAGGGCAAGATTTATACTTCGAGACGCAAAACGCAAATCGTGGGAAAAGTATGTATCTTCTCTTTCCCGTCGAAGTTCGGCGCAAAAGGTGTGGACTGCTGTTCGGCGAATGTACGGCAAGTGTCGCCGGACGACCATCCCCGGCCTTGCCGTACAGGGCTCCCATTACACCAGCGAGCAGGACATCGCCGACGCCCTTGCCGAGTATTTCGCCTGTACTAGCCAAACCCAAAGCTATGATAGAGCGTTTTTAGCTATCAAGGAATCTGCGGAGCAGATAGGCCTTAGTTTTAACAGTGCCCAAAGTGAACCGTACAATGCACCATTTACCGAGGCGGAGCTAGCGCATTCCTTGTCCCTAGCAAAGAATTCTTCTCCCGGTCCTGATGACATCCACCGCCAAATGCTGCTTCATCTTCCACCTGCAGCTCTTTCCTTCATGTTGAGCATGTATAACCGTATCTGGCATCAGCAGGTTTTTCCGTCTTCCTGGCGAGAGGGCATTGTCATCCCTATCCCTCGACCAGGAAAAGACCGGACACTTCCCTCTAGCTACCGCCCTATTTGCCTGACGAGTGTCGTCTGCAAGACCTTGGAACGGATGATTAACACTCGCTTAGTGTGGTGGCTAGAGACGAATAATCTGCTCAGCAATGTTCAGTGCGGATTTCGTCGCTATCGCTCCAGTGTCGACAACCTGACGCGCATGGAGGCATACATACAGAATGCGTTTCTCCTGAAGCAGCATGTCGTGGGTGTCTTCTTTGATCTGGAGAAGGCCTACGATACTACTTGGCGCTATGGCATTCTCCGTACTCTACACGGTTATGGTTTGCGCGGTCACTTAGCCGTTTTCCTTTTTAACTTTTTACTCATTCGCCGTTTTCGTGTCCGTATAGGCAACACGCTGTCTCAAGAGAAGATCCAGGAGAATGGTGTACCCCAGGGATCCATCCTCAGTGTCACACTTTTCGCAGTTGCCATTAATGGCATCACTAGTGTTGTTCGTAGCGGTATCCCGATGTCGCTGTATGTTGACGACTTTGCGATCTACTATCGCTCTTATAGTTTGGAGCACATCGAGCGTCAACTGCAGCTGACCATAACCTCCATCGCCGAGTGGGCATTACGCACGGGCTTTCGGCTGTCCCCTACGAAAACACAGTGTCTACACTTTCACCGACTGCGAGGAGTACACCCTCCTCCTGATCTTCATCTGCGCGACACACGTCTTCCTTTTGTACCGCACCTTAAGTTCTTGGGCTTACACCTCGACAGTAAACTCACATGGGAGCACCATATCCGCTGTCTTCGTGCTTCGTGCGATCGTTCGCTTCGGGTACTCAGGGTCTTATCTGGGGCATCTTGGGGCGGCGATCGCACCGTCATGTTGAGGTTGTATGGCTCTCTGGTCCGGTCCAAATTAGACTACGGCTGTTTTATTTATGGCGCGGCGTCTGCGTCTAAACTCCGGCTTTTAGACACAGTACATCACACTGGTATCCGTCTCGCTACTGGGGCTTTCCGCACCAGCAGAATCGATTGTCTGTATGCTGATTCTGGCGAACCTCCACTGTCTGTTCGACGCTCTTTATTACTTTGTTCTTACGTGGCAAGGCTGGCCGCCCATCCAGGTCACCCTTCGTTTCCACCCGTGTTGCGTCCAGACCTCGCGCACCGTTATATGCGAAATACAACCATCTCCCGTCCAAGTGGTATCCGGTTTCGTGAACTGCTTGCTGCACCCGCCCTTCGTCTGCCAGCCGTAGAGCGGCATTCACGTGGCCGGTGTCCTCCCTGGCAACTCCAGCGCGCACGCTTTGACCTGGAGCTGTCGGGCTGTGTTAAGATAGCTACCCCTCATTCCGTGTTTCGCCAACTATTCACGGAACTACTGGGGCGATACCGGACTTCCTGTCCGGTATTTACCGATGGGTCCCAGATGGGTAGTTCGACGGGTTGCGCCTTTATATACAACGGTGACGCTCATACGTACCGCCTACCGGACGCCAGTTCAGTATTTACCGCCGAGTTGTTTGCCATATTTTATTTCCTCCTTTTTATCTCCAGTTCAGGTCCTGGAAGTTTTATCGTTTGTTCCGATTCTTTTAGCGCTCTCCAGGCCCTGCAACAGTTTATCGGCACCTCGGCATTGGTTGTTAAAATCCAGACGTTGATTTCTCAGCTACTGTCTCGCGGATACCAGTTTGTTTTTACGTGGATCCCAGGCCATGTGGGTATTCCGGGTAACGAGGCGGCGGATGCGGCTGCAAAGTCTGCATGTCGCCTTCCGGAGTATTCCACCCGTACGCTCCCCTATATAGATGTGCAGAAATATTTCCGTCGCCATCTATTTGCTCTCTGGCAGGAATCTTGGGAAGCGTTATCTGGCACTCAGTTACGGACAATCAAGGACACGGTACAACCCTGGCATACCAGCTGCAGGAATTCCAGGCGGGAAGAAGTGGTCTTAACCCGCCTGAGGATAGGTCATACCCGAGCCACGCATGGACACCTTTTGCGTGGCGATCCGGAGCCTGTCTGTACGACGTGTAACATTCCAATCTCCGTCGCACATGTCCTTCTTGATTGTCCGCGATACGCTCGTGAGCGCCAGTCCGTTGGCCTGGGCCTTACACTGTCGTCAGTTTTAGGCAACGACCCAGTATCTGTAAATACAGTGCTGCGGTTTTGTTCCATAATTGATTTTATGAAGCAAGTGTAAGGATATTTTATTTCAGAGATTTTAGCCTTTTTAGATGGCAGTATTTTTGGGTTTTTAACGTTTTAGTGTTTTTTACTTTGTAGCAATTTTAAGTTTCTGTTTTTAGCATTTTAAATGAAACGTTTTAATAGTTGTTTAGAGGTTTTTTATCTATTTTAACCGTAGATTTTTAGTTTTTTAATGGGTGATGTTTTTAACACTTGACAGTATGTAATTTTACTTCTGGACTCGGGGCCCTAATGACCAAGTTGTCGACGGGCCCTTAAACCCGACACACTCACTCACTCACTCACTCACTCACTGTACGACGTGTAATATTCCAATCTCCGTCGCACATGTCCTTCTTGATTGTCCGCGATACGCTCGTGAGCGCCAGTCCGTTGGCCTGGGCCTTACACTGTCGTCAGTTTTAGGCAACGACCCAGTATCTGTAAATGCAGTGCTGCGGTTTTGTTGCACAATTGATTTTATGAAGTCAGTGTAAGGTTATTTTATTTCAGAGATTTTAGCCTTTTGGATTACCGTATTTTTGGGTTTTTTAACGTTTTAGTGTTTTTTATTTTGTAGCAATTTTAACTTTCTGTTTTTAACATTTTAAATGAAACGTTTTAATAGTTGTTTAGAGGTTTTTTATCTATTTTAACCGTAGATTTTTAGTTTTTAATGGGTGATGTTTTAACACATGACGGTATGTAATTTTACTTCTGGACTCGGGGCCCTAATGACCAAGTTGTCGACGGGCCCTTAAACCCGACACACTCACTCACTGGATCGGGTACTGAGCCCCTCCGCCACGGCAAGGCGACACTCCTTCGGAGGGGATAAGCTTAGAGAAGTGAAAGAACTTCCGATAAACTGGGTAACTTCCTGTCGCACATCTCGTCGCGAGGAGGTTAGTTTGGCTCGATTAAGAATGGGGCACTGCAATTTTTCGCACGGTTACCTATTTAAAAGGGACCCTGCGCCTCTATGTCCGCTGTGTGACAACGTTTTGTCGGTTCGCCACGTGCTGCTAGAGTGTTGCTCTCTAGCGCACCTTCGGCATTCTCTGCAGCTGCCTGCCAGACTTGCAGAGGTCCTAGCGGACGACAAAGCAGCGGTTGATAGTTTTTAATTTTTTAGCGGAGTGCAATATAAATTTGAGGATTTAAATTTTTTAATTATCTGTTTCTGCTTTTGGACATATTTATCACCTTGTTTCATATCTGTTTATTGCCACTGATTTTTACCTTTGTAAACTTTCCTTGTTGCTAGTATTTTTATTTTTTGAGTGAAATTTATATCTGGCTATTGCCATGGATCTTTTAATGGCGCTGATGACCTAGAAGTTGAGCGCCCTTAAACCAAACCAAACCAAACCAAACTACTACAGCAAAGCTCTCTAATAATGCAATGGCATTCATGTTTGATGAGATTCGATTGGACATGAATGGAACGACTATAGATAGAACAAGAAATCCAGGGATTTCATCAACTATTCGGAACTATGCTGCCCTCAACCCAATGGAATCAAGCCGCTTGATAAATGCTGGATGGTGCTATCCTGGCAAAGATGTGTATATTGTACATTCTGAGAGTGGAGCATTCAACGCTATATTACCACTGTCAATGCTTCTGGGGTTTGCAGATGACCACATGGATCTCATTCTCAATAGCAAGTTTGAACTGGTACTCATTCGTTCCAAGGACTCTAAGAACTGTATTGTGACATCTGCCGGAGAAGCGGATGCGTCTGTTAATCTTATTCGCATTGAGTGGAGGATGTCTGTAATACGCCTTTCAGATGCTAAAAAAGTGGAGATCCTCAAGATTGTCAAGTCGGACAGGCCGCTACATATTGCCTTTCGAACTATGGATCTTCATACTCAGTCTGCTGTGCCGCAAACTAGATCCTTTACATGGAACGTTGCAACAACATCGAAACCAGAGAAACCAAGATTTGTCGTTGTCGGAGCACAGACGTCAAAACTGAATAATGCAACTAAGGACTGCTCCATGTTTGATCATTGCAACATAACAAATTTGAGACTTTACCTCAATAGTGAATGTTATCCCTACCACGAAATGAACTTGGACTTTGGAATCTCAAGATTTGCAGCATTATATGAAATGTATGCCAAGTTCCAAAACTCTTATTACGCTAAAGACAATTACCCCTTGTTGAAAAGAAAGGATTTTCTTAAATATGCCCCAATATTTATCATTGACTGCTTACATCAGCCTGAGGAGATTGTAAATGGAGCTGTCAACATTAGACTTGAAATTCAAACAAGTGCAAATATTCCTGCACAGACCTCGTTGTATTGTCTAATAATACATGACAAAGTATTTACTTACAAGCCCCTCACTCATGTGATGCAGTCTCTATTTTGAAATGCTACAAACTAATATTGTATTTTTATTAGGAATATAAGGAATGTAAGATGTTTCTTAATGAATAAAACATGTTATAAGCAGATAATTATTTTTTTTCATACACTTCAATCATCTTCCTCCTCCAGCTCCTTGTCCCTACGTATATGTCCGTATTTGCATTGGAGAGGTTGCACAAATGTTTATCAATATAGGCTTCAAGTCTTTTCACTTCAGATATTTCACTGTAATTTAAAAGTATTTCCCCGTTATTAAAAATTGTATTCAAAAGACTTATACTCTCATTTTCCATAGTTGCAATTAGATTATACGAGTATACTACATTTTCAACATAAGCACTGGGCGGACACTTCTTCAATTTGAGGAAAGTTTCGAAAATGTAGAGATTTTGTTGAATGATCTCCCAGTCTAGCAATGACATGTACACAAATTCGTTACTGAATGTTGTTTTTATGAAGACTGATGGAATTTCATGAAACAATCCTACATTTACGTTATGGTTTCTTGAGATGGAGACGTCTTGGAGCACGAGTGTTACTGGTGGTGCTTCCATCTGACTTTGAGTTGGCGAGTCGTGTCATACGATCTTCCAAGAGCTTGAGCCTTCTCTGGAGATCAGCAAAGGTATTCTTCTTCAATGTTTTGAGGGATCTGAAACATTTCCATATTGACTTTGTTAGAAATTTTAGGTCTTGGTAAATGCAAAGGAGAAATCCTGAAAGAAATACAATAGATAGCGTTAAAGCTGGTGAATAGTTTCTGCAGTAAAGATTATTTGACTAATAAGGTTGATTACTTACAAAAATTTTTTCCCGACTTCTGGTTGTTTCCTGGGCGAATGCTCAGGAGTCGCCTGCAACAGATTGTCTATTGGAAGGGTGTCACTATCTGCGATGTCTGCATCTACTTCATCTACCCCTCCGATGCTCGGATCTTCACCTTCTCTAGGATTGGGTGTTGTCATGCGTATTCTGTGAACACGAATAATGTTTTCATCATTACACATTAAACTACATCTCGCCTATAAGTATATTTAATTTTTTTTTCTGTAATGATACTCACTTTAAGTTTCTCTGCCTGAGTTGATATATACCACAGTTTTCGTTACACATAAAGTATGATGACATTTGGTCATGAACCTCGGGCTTGTCGCATAGGGTTGCATGAGTGTAACCGTTACAAAACTCTGAATGGCATTCTGCAGCATGGCTAGAAACAACTGCGTCTACTTCATCTACCCCTCCGATGCTCGGATCTTCACCTTCTCTGAAAAATATATACAAGTATTACATTAAACATTTCCTTAAAGACATGCTAAGAATATTTCTAAATATAATTAAAAAAAGATATATACTTACAAGTATCTTCTTCTGTATATGCGGCAGTTTTCTGTGCATACATCTCTATAAGACATCTGGTCGTGATACGAAGGCATGCTACATACAATTGAATGCATAAGCCCATTACATGACTCCTTGTGGTAGTATGTATAGTGATACGCTTCCTCTCCGCATTCACTCCAAAAGTCATCCATTCCACTCATAACAATATTGTTATCCTACTAAGCCCCTAGTAAGATTCCACCTCGCAACTAATACTGCAGACAATGAGACGAGACTTATATACTCTAGACCGAAGGCGGTTCCTAAGCGACCATATTGGAAAACCCTATATGGCATCTACCCCCTCCCCGCACCAACCGTCATACTGAAGTCGCCCACCCCTCCTATGACCTTGAATTTGGCCGAGAAACTATACCATGTATAGCGGCCATCTTGAATGACTTGAGATTACCACCCCCTCAACCTTCAACCGTCACACTGGAGTCCCCCCACCCCTCCCCCACCCCCTATGACCTTGAATTTGGTTGAGAAACTATACCACGTATAGCGGCCATCTTGAATGACCCTGAGATTACCCCCCCCCACCCCCTATGACCTTGAAAGTGGCCGAGAAACTATGTTCTTATGCTACTTATGTCGAAGTACATGCTTGCAGCGAAAAAGTTTTCGTCCCCATATTTTACTTCTATAACTACACAATCTTCATCAGATACCTGGGCTAATTTAATGACATCAATGCTTTTGTTGTTGATTATTATAGCTGCTCTTTTCCTCAGGTTACCACTTGTATATGTTCTTAATTTATTGGGAATTCCAGCAAGTTTGTTATTTAGCGTATACGGTTCCTGAACGAATATTAAATCAATACTGTATTCATTAATAATTTGTACTAAATTGCACGTAGCTATCCTCGAATGTTTGACGTTCACTTGATAACATTTCAGAATATAACTATCCATATTAGCATTACTTTTCACCGCACGCTTATGTTGTAGGCAATTCATAGATCTCATATTTATTTTTGTGTGAGTTTCTGCCATGTCAGTAGTCAATTTTCTTTGCATTTCTCTTAATCATGTTCATGTAGCATATACAACTCTTGTCCAAGGATGAGTGATTTTTCATTCAATGATTTTTCATTGCACTTATTGAAATTAATGCAATTGATGCATCGATAGCTGACTTTGCTGGCCTTACATTCGCTAATCTTATGTTTCATTGCGCAATGAGGGCATGTCAACTCTCCTTTGCAATCTTCTGCTTTATGATTGAATTTAGAACATTTATGGCATCTTAGAATTGAAATATAATCATCAGTATTGCAGATGTGCCATCCAATTTTGAACTTTTTACCTTGAAGTCGTTTCCTAAGTTCAGAGTTGACTTCTATGATCACATTCTTGCGTTTCTTTCTGTCCTCAAATATGAATTTAGGAATAACATCTTCATTGAGTTCTGCTTCCGAATTTTGCGATACAATCACTTCTACCGCGTTTTTCATTGTTAAATCTTGGGACATTAAAAATAATCAATCTAGGGTTTCTAACTTTCGGTAGGTGACTCTCCAATTCAAGCCCACAAACGTTTATTTCACTACATACCTTCTCTAAATTGCATTTTTTATCAGACTATGAATATTTGTCAATTTTTCAATGATTTCATAGCAGTTACTCCAACTTTCATCTTAGCTGCATTCAGCTTTGTCTTGAGTGAAGTTTTGGTGTACTCTGTACTTTGATCAGTTTTGGATTTAAGAAATAATTTCTAGATCTTCTTTTCTTTGTTCTTATTCCTTTCTGAATCATACTCTCTACTGGCCAGAATATCAGAATATTGTTTCTTCCGTCTACCACCATAGATCACTTTCGTCCATTCACCACTGTCACAGCCTTCCCCAGTGCTTGATCCGCCAGTGACACACTTAACACCTTGATGTAATTGGTTATGATCTGCCGAGACACCAACCGCGGCGTCAACATAATTTTTTCTGGCTGCTAGTTTCTTTCTTCATTTCTAAACGCAATTCGTTCAATTCTCTCTCCTTTTCCTTGGAATCACTCTTAAGCTTACAAATTACTTTCCTTAGTACATTTACCGATTTTACTAAACTTTCCTTTAAATCAATCCCCCAGGGGAACCTACCACGGTAGGTCCGGGTTTGGCGCACCCGGGGCCCCGAGCTGCTCACTATCACTTCACCCCCTCCACCTTCATCAACTGTGCCACGTGCAACGTTTTAGGTTGCTTTTTATATCACCCTCTTCCTCTTCTAGGCTTATTCTGATTATTAGTTTGTAAGTTCCTAGATTTATAACTCCTGTCTCACCAGCAGGGATCTTTCCTATCTCCGTGGTCCTGTCCCACGGTTTTCGGCGCGGCCCCCGACTTGTGTGCTCTTCGGAGGTCTCAGGCGCGAAGGTTGTGCGGACCCTTCACACTGCCCCCATGTGTAGCCTTAGGTGCGGAGCCCGTCCACACGTCAAGTACACCCACGTAGCTCCTTGAGGGCACGGCCGGTGTTAATCTCCCGACGGCCGCGTGCCGTCGGGTTAGTATCACCGGCCGGACGTGTTACCGCTGACGGAGCCCCGGTGTAATCAACCCGAAGTCCCCTGAATCCACGCTGACTCCGTTGAGGCAGCGTGTGCTAAAGCGGGGAGCCACAGGCGGTTATTCTTGTGGTGGGGGCATAAAACCGGGGTGTCACGTGGTGAACGGTTTACCCATGCGGACAAGCAGTGGAGATCGGAGGGTAGCTCCTCTGAAGTACGCTTTGAGGTCAGTCATGGAGGGGTCTCCATGGCGGCACAGACCGTGGAGATTTTGGTGTCTCTTTTCTTTGACCCCCGGATGGCAGGCTGACGCCGACGGTTCCGGATGGGGGTCCAATTTCAATATGCATCCGCGCAAAAACCTTTTCACTGACCCATTTCTTGTTGTGACCTTGGCATGTGACGGGAAAACGATTAAGGACCTGAACCCTTTTTACATTAAGCGCGAAGTGGACAGGATATGTGGACCCGTAAAGAATGCGAGCAGACTACGCGACGGCACGCTATTGTTAGAGACCAATACTGCAGAACAAAGCCAGAAAATTCTAAAGGCTAGTTTGTTGGGGTCCTACCCTATTTGGGTAGCCCCCCACAAAACTCTCAACACCTGCAGGGGAGTCGTCACCACTTCTAGTCTCGACAATCTCAGTAATGAGGAGATAGTCAGTTGCCTGTCTGATCAGCGAGTCTGTCAGGCGTATCGGCTTACGCGCAAGCAGGATGGCAAGGACGTACCATTGCGGACAGTGTTCCTTACGTTCAAGGGCACTGTCTTGCCGGAATATATCTTTTGCGGCTACGAACGTGCCTCTGTGCGGCAGTATGTTCCGAACCCTATGCGCTGCTTCCAGTGTCAGAAGTTCGGGCATACCAAAACATCATGTAACCATCCTGCTGTATGTGAGCGTTGTGGCCTACCGACACATGAGGGAACGGCTTGTCCCCGTGACCCTCATTGTGTTAACTGTGGAGGGAGTCATCCATCGAGCTCTCGACAGTGTCCGAAGTTTCTGGATGAGAAGTGTATTCAGGAACTGCGTGTGAAAGAACACCTCACCTTTCCAGAAGCGCGTCGCCGCTTTGAGCAGCTCAAGCCCACGACCACCTTGGACTATGTCTCTGCTGCCCGACGCGCTGCTGTGAACACAGTCGCCATACAGCACGTTCCTGTTGCAGACGCTTGTACCCAGACCGAGCCACTGGCAGTACCCCTCCACTTAATCGTGCCACACCTGCATCGGCGAAAACATCCTCAGCCGTGCAGACCAAAGCTCCTAAGCCGTCCACAAGCCGTAGCCAGCCTGTTGAAAAACATCGTTCCAGGCCTATTGTTCGCGCCGGTAGTCGCTCTTCCTCTTTGAAGTCCCGCTCGCGCTCCGCGAGCCGTAGAGGATCTTCCTCACATACATCTGAGGAATCTCCAGAGGACGGCGACTTTCACATCGTAGGTCCAAAGTCCGCCAAAGTAAGAAAGAAAAAGATGAAGACAAACCACTGATCTCTTTCTTACTATGGAAATAATCCAATGGAATGTTAATGGGTACCGGGCACGTGTTCCGGACATACAGCATCTACTTTCTCAACGCTGTCCATCAATCGTCTGTCTACAAGAAACCCATTTGCACCCTAACCACGCTCTCCGTCTTCGCGGTTTCTCGGCATATAGACATGACTCTGCAGCTGATGGGCGAGCATGTGGTGGTGTGGCTATTTTGGTGGCGCATAACATCTGCCGTCAGCATACCACTTAACACGCCGCTGCAAGCCGTAGCGATACGTGTACAGCTGCAGAGCGTCTGTTTCTCTATTTGTAATGTCTATCTGCCACCCGTCAGTGTTGTACACGAAAATGATCTTCGGGCTCTCTTGGCGCAGATTCCGCCACCACTCCTTTTTCTCGGCGATCTGAATGCCAAGCACACTTACTGGGGCTCCGACACTGACGATGCTCGAGGGTGCCTTGTAGCAGAACTTTGCGATATGTCCGGCTTAGTCCTATTAAACACTGGCGTGCCTACTTTCTTATCATCTGCCTATGGTACACACTCCGCTCTAGACGTTTCTTATAGTACTCCGTCACTGGTACCACTACTTGACTGGTCGGTAATTTCCGACTTATATGGCAGTGATCATTACCCCATTAACATTCACCTGTCCGGCCACCATTCCGTGCCAACACGTTTTCCTCACTGGATTATTTCCAAGGCTGACTGGGGGAAATTCCGTTCCCTCATTCACCTTCGAGACAATGATTTTGACACCATTGATGAAATGGTGGAATATTTTACCTGTTCTATCTTGCTCGCAGCGGATTCCAGCATTCCTCGAGGTTCCTCTACCCCACGACGTGCTCCTGTACCTTGGTGGACCGAGGAATGCCGTTTGGCTATTAAAGCACGCAAGCGTGCTCTACGTGTCTTCCACTTACATCCAACGGAGGCAAACTTTGTTTCTTTTAAACGCTGTCGCGCAAGGGCTCGTTTTGTACTTCGCAGTGCAAAGCGGAGCTCCTGGGAGTCTTATGTTTCTTCTCTTTCCAGTCGCAGTTCTGCACAACAGGTGTGGACTGCTGTGCGGCGTATGTACGGTAAGTGTCGCCGGACGATAATACCCGGGCTTGCCGTACAGGGCTCCACTTACACCAGTGAGCAGGATGTTGCCGACGCCCTTGCCGACTCTTTCGCTGCCGATAGCCAAACGCAAAGTTACAATACCGCCTTTTTACCCATGAAGGAATCTGCGGAGCGGATAGCCCTCAATTTTAGCAGTGACTGTAGTGAACCATACAATGCTCTTTTTACGGAAGAGGAACTGGCCCATGCTCTGTCTATTGCAAAGGACTCATCTCCGGGTCCTGATGAGATCCACCGACAAATGCTGCTTCATCTCCCACCTGAGGCTCTCTCCTTCATGTTGGGCATGTACAACCGTATCTGGGTTCAGCAGGTTTTCCCATCTTCCTGGCGCGAGGGTATTGTCATCCCTGTCCCTCGGCCTGGGAAAGACCGGATACTTCCCTCCAGCTACCGCCCTATCTGCTTAACGAGTGTCGTTTGTAAGACCTTGGAGCGAATGATTAACACTCGTTTAGTGTGGTGGCTGGAGACGAATAACCTGCTGAGCAATGTTCAGTGCGGTTTTCGTCGCCATCGCTCAAGCGTCGACAACCTGACACGCATGGAGGCTTATGTTCAGAATGCCTTTCTCATGAAGCAGCACGTCGTGGGGGTCTTCTTCGACCTACAGAAGGCCTACGACACTACATGGCGCTATGGTATCCTCCGTAATCTGCACGACTACGGTTTACGCGGGCATCTAGCGACCTTCGTTTTTAACTTTTTAAAACTTCGCCGTTTTCGTGTACGCATTGGCCATACCCTCTCAGAAGAAAAGATCCAGGAGAATGGTGTACCCCAGGGTTCGATTCTCAGCGTAACGCTTTTCGCCGTGGCCATTAACGGGATTGCCAGAGCTGTTCGTAGCGGAATCCCGATGTCACTGTATGTTGACGACTTCGCGATATATTACCGATCATATAATCTTGAGCACCTCGAGCGTCAACTGCAGCTGAACATAACCTCCATCGCTGACTGGGCCCTTCGCACCGGGTTTCAGTTCTCCGCTACGAAAACGCAATGTATCCACTTCCATCGACTCCGTGGTGTCCACCCTCCACCTGATCTTTATTTGCATGGTACACGTCTGCCGTTTGTTCCGCACGTTAAGTTTCTGGGCCTTCACCTCGACAGCAAGCTAACTTGGGAGTTCCATATTCGTCAGCTTCGGGCTTCCTGCGATCGTTCACTTCGGGTACTCAGGGTCTTATCTGGGGCCTCTTGGGGTGGCGATCGCACTGTTATGTTGAGGCTTTATCGCTCGCTGGTGCGGTCCAAACTGGACTACGGCAGTTTTATCTATGGCGCGGCGTCCGCCACTAAACTCCGCCTTTTAGACACTGTCCACCATTCTGGTATCCGTCTAGCTACTGGAGCCTTCCGCACTAGTCGTGTTGAGTGTCTGTATGTTGATTCCGGGGAACCTCCACTGTCTATTCGGCGCTCGATTTTATTAACTTCCTACGTGGCCAGGTTGGCAGCTCACCCTGGTCACCCTTCCTTTAGATCTGTATTGCGCCCCGAACTCGCCTACCGTTATCTTCGGAATGCGACTATATCCCGTCCAAGCGGCATTCGATTTCGCGAACTACTCGCCACTCATGAGCTCCGAATGCCTGCTGTAGAGCGTTTTTCCTTCTCCCGCTCTCCGCCTTGGCAACTTCATCGAGCCCGGTTTGACCTTGGGCTTTCAGGCTGCGCTAAGGTGGCCACCCCCCAGTCGGTGTTTCGTCAACTTTTCACCGAACTACTGGGACGTTACCGGACTTACACTCCGGTATTCACCGATGGTTCCCAGTTGGGTGGTGCTACGGGATGTAGTTTTGTCTATAACGGTGAGCCACATCAATACCGCCTCCCGGACTACAGTTCTGTTTATAGGGCCGAACTGCGTGCTATATTTTACTGCTTACTTTTTATTTCCAACTTAGTCCCTGGAGGTTTTATAATTTGCTCCGACTCTCTGAGTGCAGTGGAGACCCTGCAGCAGTTCCTCGGTACGTCTACACTCGTTTTTAAAATTCAGACACTCATATCTCAATTGCTCTCACGCGGATACCAGTTAGTGTTTACATGGATCCCAGGCCATACGGGCATTCCGGGTAATGAAGCTGCGGATGCGGCAGCTAAGTCTGCATGCCGTCTGCCGCAGTCTTCTACCGACACTATACCCTATAGGGATGCTCAGCGGTACTTCCGTCGCCAGCTTCTATCGGTTTGGCAGCAGTCTTGGGAAGCCTTGACTGGCACACAGCTGCGGATAATTAAAGACAGCGTGGAGCCCTGGCTGACCTCCTACAGGGATTCCAGGCGGGCTGAAGTTATCCTTACCCGCCTGAGGATAGGTCACACACGAGCCACTCACGGCCATCTTCTGCGTGGTGACCCGGCACCTGTCTGTCCGACATGCGATGTTCGCCTCACCGTCCCACACGTGCTCTTGGATTGTCCAAGACACGCTCATGCGCGCCAGTCAGTTGGTCTGGGATCTACAGTAGCTTCAATTTTGGGTGACAACCCAGTTTCTGTGGCCAAAACTCTGCGGTTCATTACCCAGATTGGATTTGCTACGCAAGTGTAACACTTTTTTAATTCCTTTTATAGGTTTTAACCCTGTTTTTAACTGGGATACATTTTACCTTTCAATGTTTTAACAATTTTGTATTTTAGTTTTTTTTTTAGCTTTCAACTTCACCTCTTTTTAGTACGTTGCCCTTCAGGGTTTTATTTTATCGTGTTACTTTGTAGGTTGAGGTTCTTAGGTGTTCACAGTTTTTAGTTGTTATTTTAAGGTTCAACTTTTAGCCAGAAAAGTTAATGAGTGTTTTTAAATTTTAAACTTTGACCTAGGGCCCAAATGACCTAGCTGTCGACGGGCCCTTAAACCCCACTCACTCACTCACTCACTCACTCACTGTACAATATATGTATACATCTGCTAATTTGTGCATTGCGGCACTTTATCTGCACGACACCAATTTAAAATTGTTCTTTACGCACGCCTTACAATCACGCGGGAAAATTAATCACACGAGCTATAACCCAAATCTGTGCACGAGGTACAAGCTGAAATGTTATTTTATTATCGTTTGCGGTTTTCACCTGTTCTGAAAAGCTTCTTACCTTTCTGGGTCTTTCGGGAAACGAAACAATTTGGACGACTTGTCCCTCCCTGTAGTTGGGCAACCGGGAACGGCACACTTTTTGTTTTCAAGATATTTGTACATGTTTGAGTTCTTGTCGTATGGTGCCATTTTCCCCCAGGAGCCTCACTTCGAGTACTCCGTCTTTTATCCGGAGTTTCTTGGGGCGGTGATCGTACAGTTATGTTCCCATTGTATCGATCACTGGTGCGGTCAAAAATAGACTACGGTAGTTTTATCTTTATTTTTTTAACGACGAGGCGCACCAGTACCGACTTCCGGACCATAGTTCGGTTTTTACTGCCGAGCTGTTTGCTATATTTTGTTTACTTTTTATTTCTAACTCAGCTCCCGGCAGTTTTATCATTTGTTCAGACTCTCTGAGTGCCATTCAGTCCTTGAACCAGTTTATCGGCACCTCAGCATTCGTTTTAAAAATACAGGCTCTCATTTCGCAACTGCTCTCGCGCGGATACCAGTTGCTTTTTACCTGGACCCCAGGCCATGTGGGTATACCCGGCAATGAGAAAGCGGATGCGGCTTCTAAAACTGCTTGCCGTTTACCGGATGTTGCCACACACAGTCTGCCATATGTCGATGTGCAGCGCCATTTCCGTCGACATCTTCTATCGATCTGGCAGCAGTCATGGAAGGAATTCTCTGGCTCTCAATTGCGGACCATTCAAGAGAGCGTACATCCCTGGATGACATCCTGCAGGTACTCCAGGTGGGCTGAAGGTATCCTCACCCGCCTGAGGATAGGTCACACACGGGCGACCCATGGGTACCATTTGCGTGTGGACCCGGCGCCTTTCTGCCCTATGTGTAACATTCAACTTTCTGTGGCCCATATCCTTATAGATTGTCCGCAATACGCTCGTGAGCGCCAGTCCGTTGGCCTGGGGTGTACACTTGCCTCAATTTTGGGTGACGACCCGGTGTCTGCCTGCAAGGCGCTGCTGTTCGTTGCCCAAATTGGGTTCGCTAAGCAAGTATAACGTGTTTTTTAGTGTTTGAGATTTTGTCTTTTTTTAGCACTCGTTTTTAGAATTTGGTGTTTTACATTTCACTGTTTTAAATGTTTAGTTTTAATGTCTTTTTTAGATTTGAACTTTTACACTTTTTATGAATGGTTTTACCAAGTTTTTACCTTAGCGCAACTACGTGCCGTTTAGTGGTTTTATGTTTGCGCTTTTAGTTGCTCTTTTAGCCCTCACATTTTAGGTAGCTTTTAGGCGAGTTTTAGGTTTTTAATATTCTGACCTAGGGCCCAAATGACCTAGTTGTCGACGGGACCCTAAACTCCATCAATCCCCCCAGGGGGACCTACTACGGTAGGTCCGGGTTTGGCGCACCCGGGGCGCCGAGCCAACTGACTCCCTCGATGTGGGTTCCTCTTAGTGGTGAGGGAGTCAGTCAAATCGCCCACCCACGTGTAGGCCGTGCGTGGAGACCCGTGTCGGTGGAAAGGTTTATCCTGGTGGTTGAGGGATGCGTATCTGAGCTCGGTGCAGTTACTTTCTGAATTCGGGGAGGGTGCGCATTTCCAATACATTGCTTTGGTTACTGCTTCATCTAAACGGGAGGCTAGGGACTAACCCACCCCTAGTCAATCGGCCAGGACTAGGTAGTGCACCGAACTCCAGGGTGAGTGGGACGGCGAGCCCGCTATATCCCCTGTGTAGCCCTGTCATCCCAGTGGGATGACCCCTTGTTGGGCTCCGTGGTGGGTGGGGAGCACTGGGGGATGAAATTTATAGCCTCCTTTCTATGGCAAACAAAACAATAAAAAGAAAACGACAAGTTAACGAAATAGAGGTACACGTAGCTCCTACCGCTCGTTACCTAGTCATCAGTAGGACGGAAGAGGCTCAGACGTTTTTGAAGGTAAACCCCTTTGTAATACAGTCAGGTCTTGATAAAATAGCCGGGCCGGTGAAATCATGTACCCGCCTAAGAACAGGATCGCTTCTTGTTGAAACGTATACGTCCACTCAGTTCGACACGTTGCTGAAGGCGAAACTACTCCACGGATATCCTATCCGTGTTGAGAAGCACAGGAGCCTCAACTCTTCCAAGGGCGTAATAACCACCCACTTGTTGGATGGTATGCCGGAGGAAGAGATTCAGGGATACTTATCTGACCGGGGAGTAACATCTGTGTATCGGGTCCGCACTAGGCGTGACGGAGTGCAGGTTGATACCCGCACTCTGCTTCTTACGTTTGATCTGCTCGATCTCCCTCAGAAGATAAAGGCCGGCTATGAGGTGATTAACGTTCGACCGTATATCCCGCGTCCAATGCGGTGTTTTCAATGTCAACGTTATGGCCATACACAGACCTCTTGCAAGGTTTCGGTTCCTGTTTGTGTCACCTGTGGAAAGGATGCCCATGAAGGAGCATGTCCATCTGCTCCTAGCTGTGTAAACTGTCGAGGTGCCCACCCGGCGACATCCCGTGACTGTCCACGTTACCTGGACGAGAAGGCTATACAAGAGCTACGGGTGAAGGAGCGTTTATCGTTTTCTGAAGCCCGCAAAAAACATCTTGCTCGCCAGCCTTCAATTCTCAAATTTGGTACCTTTAGTTCGGTTGTGTCAACCCCAGTGTCAAAGCGGGATATGGGTACCCAAACTGGCCCTGTTACCACCACCCCTGTTGCACCTCAACCTAGTCAGGCCACAGCTTCCACATCAACCTGTACCAGCCCCAAGAATCTTCCTGCCAGTACCGATACCCGGAAGTTTAGAGTTGAGCCGAAACGCAGCGACTTCCTTAAAGACCCTCCGAGATCGGCCACTGGGAAGCGTGCCTCACCTTCCCCTCCTCGGCGCTCATGCTCTCAGGACACCAAAGGGCGTGGTCGGGCGCCAAGGGTCTCTTCACCTCCCGTTTCCACGGGTAACAGATATTCTGTTCTATCTACTGTTAGTGGTGACACAGAGCCTCCTCCGTCCGTGGAGCCTATGGAGCACGAACCATCTGATCCAAACAGCCCTAGCCCCACGCGTTCTCAGAAGGGCAAATTGAAGCGGCAACCGCTGGTCAAGTGACCGTAATCGACAGCTTATCCTCTTCGTTCCAGGATGTCCATAATTCAGTGGAATATACATGGCATACGTGCACATAGGACCGACCTGCAAGTGCTTATTAGTTCGCTATCCCCTAGCGTTCTGTGCTTGCAGGAGACAAAGCTTCGCCAGCAGGACTCTTTCACATTCAAAGGCTTTACTCCGGTGCGCTTTGACCTACCACCCGAACCAGGTATTCCTGCTCATGGAGGTGTCATGCTCCTAATTCGTGATGACGTCTTTTACCAACCTCTTAATCTTACCACTCCATTGCAAGCTATTGCTGTTACCCTGAGCTTACCCGGTTTTTCGTTTAGTCTCTGTTCCGTCTATTTACCGCCTTGTTCTCCCTTCGCAATTGCGGATCTCTCCCATCTAGTATCCCAGCTCCCAACGCCGTACTTACTGTTGGGAGACTTCAATGCCCACCACCCTCTTTGGGGTTCACCAAGGGCTTGCGCAAGGGGAACACTCATAGCCGCTTTCTTTACAGAGAACTCTCTTTCACTACTGAACACTGGTGAACCTACTTTTGTTTCCGACTCCACTGGCACCCTTTCCCACCTGGATTTATCCGTCTGTTCAGCTCAGCTTGCACCTCATTTGGAGTGGAACGTCGTCTCCGACACCTTCTCTAGCGATCACTTTCCATGTGTGATCAGCTTGCTTTCTCACCACGCACCCTCGCCACGTGTACCTCACTGGCGTCTAAACAGCGCGGATTGGAATCTATTTACCCGCTTAGCAGTTTTTGACAACCGCTTTTTCGACGATGTAGACCAGATGATGGCTCACTTCACATCTGTTCTTAGCGCTGCCGAAGGCGCAATACCCCGATCGTCTGGCCATCCACGACGTGTAGCGGTCCCTTGGTGGACCGATGAATGCCGAACTGCCGTCCGTGCGCGGCGGTCGGCGCTACGCGTGTTTCGGTGTCACCCTACTTTGGACAATCTGGTCGTATTTAAGCAATCGCGCGCCAGGGCTCGTCGCGTCATACAGGCCAGTAAGAGGGCATCCTGGCTCCGTTTTGCGGAGTCCTTTAATAAATTTACACCTTCATCTATCGTTTGGGATAAGCTCCGTCGCGTGGCCGGCAAGGCTTCGCCGTTTGCCGTACCCGGTCTCCGGCTCAATAATACCTCCATTGTTTGCCCTAGAGCTGTTGCTGACACTCTGGGCAACGCTTTTGCTGGTATTTCAGGCTCGTCGCATTACCACCCGAATTTTATGCGTATCAAACATGACTCTGAGTCGCACAACCTTTCTTTTAACTCATCGAACGCGGAGTGTTATAACGCCTTTTTCACCATGCGGGAGTTGGAGCGGGCCCTAGCTTCCTCCAAACCCTCCGCTCCTGGGCCGGATGGTGTCCATGTCTTAATGCTACAGCACCTGTCTTCGGCTGGTAAACTCTTTCTCTTACACGTGTATAACCGTATCTGGCGCACAGCAACATTTTCATCCGCTTGGCGCGAGGCCACCATTGTCCCGATTTTGAAACCTGGGAAGGATCGTCAACTACCTTCCAGCTATCGTCCGATCTCCCTCACCAGTGTGATCTGCAAGGTGATGGAGCGCATGATCAACGGGCGACTGACATGGTGGCTTGAATTTCATAATTTGTTGTCAAATGTTCAGTGCGGTTTTCGCCGATTCCGTTCAACGGACGACCATTTAGTGTCTTTATCCACGTATATTATGAACGGTTTCCTGAGGAAGAGCCAAACGGTTGCTGTCTTTTTTGACTTGGAGAAAGCGTATGATACGTGCTGGAGGTACGGAATTCTTCGTACCCTTCATCAATGGGGCATCCGCGGTCGAATGCCGCTTTTTATTCGGGAGTTTATGCGCGATAGAGTCTTTCGGGTACGTGTGGGGTCGGTTTTATCTCGTGTTTTTATTCAAGAGAACGGGGTACCGCAGGGCTCGGTACTCAGTGTCACATTGTTTGCCATTGCAATCAATCCCATTGTGGAGTGCGTCCCATTGGGCATCTCTTCATCGTTATTTGTGGACGACTTCGCTATTTATTGCAGTACTCGGCGGACTTCTCTCTTACAACGCCGCCTCCAATTGTGTCTTGACCGCCTGTACACTTGGAGTGTCGAAAACGGTTTCAAGTTCTCCGCCGAGAAGACCGTCTGCGTTAACCTCTGGCGCCGGAAGGCGTTTCTTGCACCTTCTCTACGTCTCGGCCCAGATACACTTCCTTTCGCAGACGAGACGAAATTTTTGGGATTGATTTTTGATAGGAAACTTTAACTCACATGGGAGCACCATATCCGCTATCTTCGTGCTTCCTGCGATCGTTCGCTTCGGGTACTCAGGGTCTTATCTGGGGCATCTTGGGGCGGCGATCGCACCGTCATGTTGAGGTTATATGGCTCTCTGGTCCGGTCCAAATTAGACTACGGCTGTTTTATTTATGGCGCAGCGTCTGCGTCTAAACTCCGGCTTTTAGACACAGTACATCACACTGGTATCCGGGGCCCTAATGACCAAGTTGTCGACGGGCCCTTAAACCCAATACACTCACTCACTCTCTCACTTGATAGGAAACTTAGTTGGTCTTCCCATATCTCGTATATAAATGCACGGTGTGAGCGTTCTCTTAATATTTTATGGGTTTTAAGTGGCACATCCTGGGGAGCTGATCGGACCATTCTTTTACGACTATACCGTTCACTGGTCCGATCGAAACTTGACTACGGCTGTGTCGTGTATTCCTCAGGTCGCCGGTCGGTTTTAAATCGCCTCAACGCTATACATCACCGTGGCATCCGATTGAGTATAGGCGCATTTCCCACGAGCCCGGTTCTTAGCTTATGTGCGGAAGCTGCTGAACCTCCGCTTAGTTATCGGCGCGACGTTCTTCTCTGCAGCTACGCTTGCAGACTTTATGGTCTACCTGAACACCCATCCTTTCGTTTATTTTATGATGACAGCTTGGACCGGCAGTATTTAACGAGCTCCCTAGCCATACTTCCTCCTGGCGTTCGATTTCGTTCACTACTTCGGTTATTGGGCATCGTCTTACCCGCGACGTTGCCGCAGGGCGAAACAAGATTTCTTCCATGGCTCCGTCGCGAGACCCATGTCAACCTGGGTTTGTTGTCCATGCCGAAGTCATCAACGCCAGATTTCGTCCTTCGTTCTGCCTTTTTAGATATCCAGGCACAGTGTGGACCCTGTAGTTTTATATACACTGACGGCTCGAAGGACGATCGAGGTGTAGGTTGTGCTTTTATTCATGGTGGCCAGAGTTTTAGTTTTCGTCTTTTATCGCAGTGCTCGATTTTTACAGCAGAGCTTTTTAGTATATACCAAGCGCTTTTATATATTCGTCGGCAAACCTTACAGAACTGGGTTATTTGCTCAGATTCTTTGAGTGCCCTTGAGAGCCTGCGGACGCTGTACCACTACCATCCCCTGGTACAGCGTATCCAGGACTGCCTTCACACCCTCGTCACTTGCGTCTCATTTGTGTGGGTACCTGGACACGTAGGCCTGGAAGGTAACGAGGCTGCCGATGCTGCTGCTAAGGCAGCAGTTTTAGCTCCCAGGCATTTTAGTTCTTGTGTTCCCTCGGTTGATTTTAGCGTAGTTTTACGTCATGCCATTCTCTCCCGGTGGAGAGATGTTTGGCATGACCTTGAGGGTAACAAACTTCGTGAGGTGAAGCCCCTACCTGTTGCCTGGAGGACTTCCTCGCGCGCCACTCGCCGCGAGGAAGTGTTTTTAGCCAGAATGCGCATCGGGCACTGCCGTTTTAGCCATGGTCATCTTTTATCATCTGACGCTGCACCGCTCTGTGGTCACTGTAATGAACCTCTGACGGTGCGGCACTTTTTAGTTCAGTGCCAGTTTTTAACACAGCTCAGAGACACACTGGGTCTGCCAGTCACCCTGGCTGAGGTGCTGGCAGACACTTCCTGTGCAGTAGAGCGTGTTTTACGTTTTATTCGTTTAAGTGGAATGTGCGCACGAATCTGACTCGTTCATCAATATTTTATCCAGCCTATTACGTTCGGTTATTGATCCGAGTCGTTTTTACCAGTACATGAAACTGTTTCCGTGCTTTGCTCTACTCTGCAGTTGCTGGCACTTATTGGTGACTTTTTAAGGTTTTATTGGTTTAGTTTTAGCCCTGTTAGTTTGTTACTTTGTAACTTACATTTTTAAGCTTTTAGTTCTACTTGGGCGCTAATAACCTTAGCAGTTGAGCGCCCTAAAACCACACTACTACTACTACTACTACTACTCCATCAATCAATCAATTCTTAATATCACACTCAACCTTAATGTTACACAACTCATTTTCAAGTTCACTTCTATTCAAAATTTCGGGTTGAAAAGGTAATTCCATGTTTATAAAATACACAACCTAAAGTGAGGCAAACAATTCATAAATCAAAACATTAAATACATTCAAGGATGCATTAGTATACCTTTCAATTTGTGTCGAATTTAGTCTCAACTATAAAGTTATAAACCAGTAATCACAAAAATTACAAGTAACCAAGAGAATTAAATGTAACCATGAAATTACAAAGATCCGCGATCTCTGTTACCACTACTGGAACCACTGCATGTAACCACGCTCTGCTACCACTACTGTCGCATGCCACTCTCTCCATCTTTAACTATCTGCTACCATTACTTGACTTGACACTTGCTAAGCCTAGTCCCATGATTTTCCTGCTACCCCACTTGACATGGCTTAGCGAGAGTGAGTGGACATCCATTTGGGGAATCGTGTTGGGAATTGATCGGTGGGGTATATTGTGGTTACATATAATACCAAATGCCTTTTCCTTGAATATATTTTGAAAACCATAAATACAAGACAACACTGACGGTGTTAAGTAACAAGAATATACATAAGAACATTCAAAGTATGGTGAATGATGAAAAAAAAAAATATATATATATAACGAAAATGTAAAAATAAGCACAGTTCCATAAAATAGACATAAATGTAAACTATACTTTGCACTGAGCAATAATTCCTGCCTGACTATTTGACTTCCTGAGCAACACTGGTAGAATGGGCCTGACTCACCAATATAACTTGGAACCCAAAAGTCATCCCATTTAACTACACACTCACTTGATTGTGTTAGTCGGAATTATAACTATTGCCGTTTAGGCTACATTAACCGTGATACAAAAGATCACCTACCCTTCTTTGGCATAAAAGCCCTAAAACACTGAACACACATATCGAAATGAAAATACAGAACTGTTTGTCTCACCCAAATGTCTGGTGTGCTAATGAACAGGTCCTTCTCCAATTATGTTGAAATGAACATGCACACGGACTGTGACATATTCCTGCATATCAGCCATGAAGAATAAACGCGTCGTTCCTGCTTAATTCCGCGTATGCCCAGTGTATGCCTGAATTAGCATACATCTCGAAGAAATGGTGGTGGATGCCGACGTTGCTTCTCTACGGAGAAAAGTTGCTCACTTGCTTGCCCCCTTTGACAAGCAAGAGCCTGAAGCAGGACCCCGTTGACTTCGATGCGTGCTGACGTCACTGTTGGTGAGCCGCTTGGCTCGATGAAGAAGAGCTTGCCGAGTAATGTTAGTAGAATTGAAAATTGCTAAGCCTATCGGCTCATTAAAGACGAACATGTAGGAAAGTATGTAAGATACTAATGCTGAGAGCCTCGGCTCGATGAAGACCAAACCATAGTGTGTAAGGCTCATACAATACGCTTGGTCGACGCTGACTATACTTTGGCTGTCGAAGACAACTGATGGCAGCGCCTAACAGAGCTCGACTACTCGACGAAGACTGAAGGCAGCGCGCTTCCGCGCTGAAGTGAACTACGGAGACTGAAGGCAGCGCGCTTCCGCGCTGAAGTAACATTGGATTGGATTGGATTTGGTTTAAGGGCGCTCAACTTCTAGGTCATCAGGGCCCTTAACAGACTCATGGCAATAGCCAGATATAAATTTCACTTAAAAAATGAAAATACTAGCAACAAGAAAAATATACAAAGGTAAAAAGCAGTGGCAATAGCCAGATATGAAACAAGGTGATAAATATGTCCAAAATCAGAAACGGATCATTAAAATTTTTAAATCCTCAAATTTATATTGCACTGCGCTAAAGAATTAAAAACTCTATCAACCGCTGTTTTGTCGTCCGCTAGGACCTCTCCAAGTCTGGCAGGCAGCTGCAGAGAATCCCGAAGGTGCGCTAGAGAGTAACACTCTAGGAGCACGTGGCAAACCGACAAAACGTTGTCACACAGCGGACATAGAGGCGCAGGGTCCCTTTTAAATAGGTAACCGTGCGAAAAATTGCAGTGCCCTATTCTTAATCGAGCCAAACTATCCTCGCGACGAGATGTGCGACAGGAAGTTACCCAGTTTATCGGAAGTTCTTTCACTTCTCTAAGCTTATTACCGCGGAGAGCCGACCACTCGTCCCCTGCGAAGGAGTGTCGCCTTGCCGTGGCGGAGGGGCTCAGTACCTGATCCAGACGGCCTACTAAGTGTGTCTGTTTGACCACTGGTAGACAAGAGGTAAGGGGAAGCTAAGAACATTCCAACGGGTAGATGAGGCTCGTTAGTCTTGGTCGAGAACTCCTCTAGGAGAAGAGGACTCCGAAATCAAACTCCCCCAGGGGAACCTACCACGGTAGGTCTGGGTTTGGCGCACCCGGGGCCCCGAGCTGCTCACCACCATTTCACCCCTTCGTAGTCATTAACTGTGCCACGTGCAGCTTTTATGTTGCCTTTTATATCACCCTCTTCCTCTTCTAGGCTTATTCTGATTATTAGTTTGTAAGTTCCTAGATTTATAACTCCTGTCTCACCAGCAGGGATCTTTCCTATCTCCGTGGTCCTGTCCCACGGTTTTCGGCGCGGCCCCCGACTTGTGTGCTCTTCGGAGGTCTCAGGCGCGAAGGTTGTGCGGACCCTTCACACTGCCCCCATGTGTAGCCTTAGGTGCGGAGCCCGTCCACACGTCAAGTACACCCACGTAGCTCCTTGAGGGCACGGCCGGTGTTAATCTCCCGACGGCCGTGTGCCGTCGGGTTAGTATCACCGGCCGGACGTGTTACCGCTGACGGAACCCCGGTGTAATCAACCCGAAGTCCCCTGAATCCACGCTGACTCCGTTGAGGCAGCGTGTGCTAAAGCGGGGAGCCACAGGCGGTTATTCCTGTGGTGGGGGCATAAAACCGGGGTGTCACGTGGTGAACGGTTTACCCATGTGGACAAGCAGTGGAGATCGGAGGGTAGCCCCTCTGAAGTACGCTTTGAGGTCAGTCATGGAGGGGTCTCCATGGCGGCACAGACCGTGGAGATTTTGGTGTCTTTTATCCTTTGACCCCCGGATGGCAGGCTGACGCCGACGGTTCCGGATGGGGGTCCAAATTCAAAATGCATCCGCGCAAAACCTCTTTATTTGACTCGTGTTTGGTAATGACAATGGCATGTGATGGAAAGACGTTAAAGGACCTGAGCCCATTTTATATTAAACGGGAAATAGACAGGATTTGTGGCATTGTGAAAAATGCGACTAGAGTTCGAGACGGTACGCTTTTGATCGAAGTGACTTCTGCAGACCAGGCGCAAAAACTTCTTAAAGCGACCTTGTTGGGATCCTACCCAATCCGGGAAGTCGTTGAACACATGTAGAGGAGTAGTCACCACGTCTAGTCTGGACAACCTCACCAATGAGGAGATTGTTACTTGCCTCTCCGACCAGCGTGTGTGTCAAGCGTACCGTCTGACAAGAAAGCAGGATGGTAAAGTTATTGAGTTGCGTACGGTGTTCCTCACTTTTAAGGGCACACAGTTGCCAGAATACATCTTCTGCGGGTATGAGCGTGCCGCCGTACGTCAATATGTCCCGAACCCTATGCGCTGTTTTCAGTGTCAGAAGTTCGGACATACTAAGACCGCGTGCAACCATCCTGCCGTTTGTGAGCGTTGTGGCCTATCACCTCATGAGGGCACGGCTTGTACCCGTGACCCTCATTGTGTGAATTGTGGAGAGAGCCATCCATCAAGCTCGCGTCAGTGTTCTAAATCTATGGACGAGAAAGCTATACAGGAGTTGCGCGTGAAAGAACGGCTCACCTTTTTGGAAGCACGTCGCCGCTTTGAACAGCTGAAACCTGCGACAACCCTAGGTTTCGCGTCAGCAGTCCGCCGAACTCCTGCCCACACTGTGGCCATTCAGCACGTTCCAGTCGCTGATGCTGCCACGCAGACTGACTCGCCAACGAGCGCCTCTCCCTCTCCACCGTCCCGTGAACAACCTGCACCGGCAACTAAATCTTCCGCCGTGCAGACACCTGCTCACCAGCCATCCACAAGCAGTAGCCAGACCGTTTTACGTGGAAACGCTCACCATTCGCGACCTAAAGACCGGGTGAGTAGTCGTCCATCATCAAAGAAGTCCCGCTCCCGCTCAACAAGCCGACAGGGCTCTTCAGACCCATCTGAGGATGGCGACTTGAACACACCAGCTCCCAAGTCGGTCAAGATAAGACTGAAAAAGAAAAAGATGAAAATCAAACACTTACATTAAGTAGGTTTAACTTGTATTTTACTTTCTGATTTTATTTTTAACCTTCGCATTTTTATCTGTGTACATTTTAAGATCAGTTTTGAGGTTTTAACTGTTTTTATGTTATCTTTTTAGACCAGTTTTACATTTGGCCTGTTTTAGCTTTTATCTTTCTTTTAGACTCCCCGTTTTAATATTTGACTCATTGTTAGGTGGTGGTGAGTTTTCCCCTGCTTTTATCTTCTGACTTGGGGCCCTAATGACCTAGCTGTCGACGGGCCCTTAAACCCTACTCACTCACTCATCTTCTGACATGGGGCCCTAATGACCTAGCTGTCGACGGGCCCTTAAACTCTACTCACTCACTCACTCCTTACACTGATGTACAACGGTACTTCCGACGTCATATTTTATCAGTCTGGCAGCAATCGTGGGAAGCGTTGGATTTCACTGGCACGCAATTGCGGACAATCAAGGACACCGTGCAACCTTGGCTGACATCCTCAACGGATACCAGGCGGGCAGAAGTCATCTTGGCCCGCCTGAGAATAGGTCACACACGCATGGACACCATCTGCGTGGTGAGCCGGCTCACTCACTCACCCCATGCTTTGTGAACCGTGGGGGTAACCATCCATCTAGCTCACGTCAGTGTCCTAAGTTCTTGTACAAAACGAGTTTTCAGGAGTTGCGGGTAAAGGAGCGCCTGACATTTATAAAAGCGCGTCGGCGTTTCGAACAACTGAAGCCTGCCACCACCTTAGCTTATTCGTCGGCATCTCCCCCCGCAGTGGGACCTACTACGGTAGGTCCGGGCTTGGCGCACCCGGGGCCCCGAGCCAACTGACTCCCTCGGTGTGGGCTCCTCTTCGTGGTGAGGGAGTCAGTCAAATCGCCCACCCACGTGTAGGCCGTGCGTGGAGACCCGTGTCGGTGGAAAGGATTATCCTGGTGGTTGAGGGGTGCGTATCTGAGCTCGGGACAGTTTTTTCTGAATCTGGGGAGGGTGCGCATTTCCGATACACTGCTTTGGTTTCTGCTTCACCTAAACGGGAGGCTAGGGACTAACCCACCCCTAGTCAATCGGCCAGGACTACGTATTGCACCGAACTCCAGGGTGAGTGGGACGGCGAGCCCGCTATATCCCCTGTGTAGCCCTGTCATCCCAGTGGGATGACCCCGTGTTGGGCTCCGTGGTGGGTGGGGAGCACTGGGGGATGAAATTTATAGCCTTTTTTCTATGGCACACCAAAACATTAAAAGAAAACGACAGGTTAACGATGAAAAAGAGGTATGCGTAGCGTCCACAGCTCGTTACCTAGTAATCAGTAGGACGGAAGAGGGACAGTCTTTTTTGAAGGTGAACCCGTTTGTCATCCAATTAGGTCTAGATAAAATAGCCGGTCCAGTCAAGTAATGTACTCGTATTCGATCAGGATCACTACTTGTGGAAACTTACACGTCCACCCAGTTCGACAAGTTGCTGAAGGCAAAACTACTCCACGGATACCCGATCCGTGTCGAGAAGCACCGGAGCCTTAACTCTTTCAAGGGCGTCATTACCACCCACTTGTTGGACGGTATGCCGGAGGAGGAGATTCAGGGTTACCTGGCTGATCAGGGAGTATCCTCTGTTTCTCGAGTCCGAACAAAGCGTGACGGAGAGCTAGTAGATACCCGTACGCTTTTTCTTACCTTTGACCGACTCGATCTCCCTCCGAAGATAAAGGCTGGCTATGAGGTCATTAACGTTCGGCCGTATATCCCCCGCCCTATGCGGTGTTTCCAATGCCAACGATATGGCCATACTCAGACCTCTTGTAAAACCTCTGTTCCTGTTTGTGTCACCTGTGGCAAAGATGCCCACGAAGGAGCGTGTCCATCTGCTCCTAGCTGTGTTAACTGTAGAGGTGCCCATCCGGCGACTTCCCGCGATTGTCCACGTCACCTGGACGAGAAGGCTATTCAAGAGCTGCGGGTCAAAGAGCGCTTATCGTTCTCTGAGGCCCGCAAACGCCACCTTGCTCGGCAGCCGTCGATACTCAAATTTGGTACTTTTAGTTCAGTAGTGTCCGCCCCAGTACCAAAGCGGGATGTAGGTACTCAAACCTTCCCTATAGCCAGCACCACCAACACACCTCGTGCACCATCCACAGCTACAGCCTCAACCAGTACCAGCTCCAAGACTATCCCTACTAGCCCTCAAACCCGTAAGTTCCGAATTGAACCTAAACGGAGTGACTTTCTGAAAGACCCAACGACCTCTGCCAGTGGGAAGTGTGCTCCTCCTGCCACTTCCCCCTCTCCTCCCCGGCGCTCATGCTCTCAGGACACCAGAGGGCGTAGTCGGGTGCCACGGGTCTCTCCAACTCCCGTTACCGTAGGCAACCGGTACACAGTCCTATCTTCTGCTACTGGTGACACAGAGCCTCTTCCGTCCGAAGAGCCCATGGAGCAAGAACCAACTGCTCCAAAGAGCCCTAGCCCCACGCGCTGCCAGAAGGGCAAATTAAAGCGCCAACCGTCGGTCAAGTGACCCTAGACGACAGCTTATCCCATTTGTCCTAGGATGTCCATTATTCAATGGAATATACGTGGCATATGTGCGCGTAGAGCTGACTTAACATCACTTTGTAATTCGCTGTCCCCTACTATTCTGTGCCTGCAGGAGACCAAGCTTCGCCATCAAGACTCTTTCACGTTTTCTGGGTTTATTCTGGTGCGTTATGACCTCCCATCGGAACCCGGTACTCCTGCACATGGAGGTGTCATGCTCCTCGTTCGCAACGACGTTTTTTACCAGCCAGTCATGCTCACCACTCCATTGCAAGCTGTTGCTATTACTCTGAGATTACCAGGCTTTTCTTTTACTCTCTGTTCCCTTTATCTACCGCCTAATTCCCCCTTCGCTATAGGGGACCTGTCCCATCTAGTGTCCCAGCTCCCAACACCCTATCTTCTGTTGGGAGACTTTAATGCCCACCACCCTCTTTGGGGTTCACCTCGGGCGTGCGCAAGGCGGACCGTCCTAGTCGATTTTTTCACACAGAAATCTGTTTCTTCTAAACACTGGTGAACCTACTTTTCTTTCTGATTCTACTGGCACTCTCTCCCACCTGGACCTCTCAATTTGCTCAGCTCAGCTTGCACATCGTTTTGAGTGGAACGTCGTCTCTGACACCTTCTCCAGCGACCATTTTCCATGTAGTATCAGCGTCCTGTCGCACCACGTACCTTCGCCACGTGTACCCTCCTGGCGACTGAACTTTATACTCGTTTGGCTGTTTTTGACGATCGCTTCTTCGCAGACATTGACCAGATGGTGGCCCACCTCACATCCGTCGTTGTTACCGCTGCCGAGCGTGCCATACCTCGGTCGTCTGGGCACCCGAGACGTTTGCCGGTCCCTTGGTGGACCGAAGAATGCCGAGCGGCCGTCCGTGCGCGACGGGCGGTTTTGAGGGTGTTTCGACGCCACCCTACACTTGAGAATCTGGTCGCTTTTAAGCGATCTCGCGCCAGAGCTCGTCGCATCATCCAGGCGAGTAAGAGGACATCCTGGCTCCGTTTTGTTGAGTCATTTAATCCATCCACGACCTCGTCTGTGGTTTGGGATAAGCTTCGCCGTGTGGCCGGCAAAGTTTTGTCGGTTACCGTACCTGGCCTACGGATCCAGAACACCACCATTGTTTGCCCTAGAGCTGTCGCTGACACTCTGGGCAACGCCTTTGCTGATGTGCCAGGCTCTTCGCACTACCACCCGGATTTTCTACCCATCAAAAATAGCTTCGAATCTCATAACCTTTGCTTTAACTCTACCAACCGGGAGAGTTACAACGCCTTTTTCACCATGCCGGAGTTGGAGCGGGCCTTGGGCTCCTCCAAACCCTCCGCTCCTGGGCCGGATGGTGTCCATGTTTTAATGTTGCAGCACCTGTCATCAGCTGGCAAACTCTTCCTCTTAGATGTGTATAACCGTATCTGGCGTTCAGCAGCATTTCCATGTGCTTGGCGCGAAGCCACCATCGTCCCGATTTTAAAACCTGGGAAGGATCGCCATCTACCTTCCAGCTATCGTCCGATCTCCCTCACCAGTGTGATCTGCAAGGTGATGGAGCGCATGATCAACGGACGATTGACGTGGTGGCTTGAATCCCAACATTTGCTGTCCAATGTTCAGGGCGGTTTTCGTCGCTTCCGTTCAACGGTCGACCATTTAGTCTCACTATCCACGCACATCATGGACGGTTTTCTGAGGAAGAGCCAAACGGTTGCTGTATTTTTCGATCTAGAGAAGGCCTATGACACGTGCTGGAGGTATGGCATTCTTCGCACCCTCCATAGATGGGGCATTCGTGGCCGACTGCCCCTTTTTATTCGGGAGTTCATTCGGGATAGTCTTTCGCGTACGGGTGGGTTCAGTTTTATCTCGTGTTTTTAATCATGAGAACGGAGTACCGCAGGGCTCGGTACTCAGCGTCACACTATTTGCTATTGCCATCAATCACATTGTGGAGTGAGTTCCTGCTGGTGTGTCATCTTCCTTGTTTGTGGATGACTTCGCCATTTACTCTAATTCTCGGCGGACTCATCTTCTTGAGCGGCGCCTCCAACTCTGTCTTGATCGCCTCTTTATTTGGAGTGTGGAAAACGGCTTTAGGTTCTCCGCCGAGAAGACCGTCTGCGTGAACTTCTGGCGCCGGAAGGTCTTTCGCCCGCCTTCTCTTCACCTCGGTCCAGATGTTCTCCCTTTTGCAGACGAGGCGAAATTTTTGGGATTGGTGTTTGACAGGAAGCTTAGTTGGTCCTCTCATATATCATGTCTGAACGCCAGGTGTGACCGTTCTCTTAGTGTTTTACGTGTTTTAAGTGGCACATCATGGGGAGCTGATCGGACTGTTCTTTTAAGATTATATCGTTCTTTGGTCCGATCTAAACTTGATTACGGTTGTATTGTGTATTCATCAGCTCGGCCGTCCGTTTTAAAACGTCTTGATCCCATTCACCACCGTGGTATACGATTGAGTATTGGCGCCTTTCCTACAAGCCCGGTTCTCAGCCTATGTGCGGAAGCTGCTGAACCCCCGGTTTCTTATCGGCGGGATGTTCTTCTCTGCAACTACGCTTGCAGACTTTCTAGTCTGCCAGAACTCCCGTCTTTTAGTTCGTTTTTTAATGATACTTTGGACCGCCAATACTCATCGAGCTCCCTGGCCCTGCTCCCTCCTGGCGTTCGATTTCGTTTATTGCTTCGGCTGTTGGACGTAGATTTACCGGCGACATATCCCAAGGGAGAAACCCGATTTCCCCCGTGGCTTCGTCCGGTGACGCACATTGACCTAGGTTTGCTGTCCATGCCAAAGTCGTCGACGCCAGATTCAGTTCTTCGTTCGGCCCCTCCGAAGGAGTGTCGCCTTGCCGTGGCGGAGGGGCTCAGTACCCGAACCAGACGGCCTGCTACGTGTGTCTTTGTGACCACTGGTAGGCAAGAGGTGAGGGGAAGCTAAGAACATTCCAACGGGTAGATGAGGCTCGTTAGTCTTGGTCGACGACTCATCTAGGAGAAGAGGACTCCGAAATCAAACTCCCCCAGGGGAACCTACCACGGTAGGTCCGGGTTTGGCGCACCCGGGGCCCCGAGCTGCTCACTATCACTTCACCCCCTCCACCTTCATTAACTGTGCCACGTGCAGCATTTTATATTGCTTTTTACATCACCCTCTTCCTCTTCTAGGTTTATTCCGATTATTAGTTAGTAAGGCCTTAGTTGTATAACTCCTGTCTCACCAGCAGGGATCTTTCCTATCTCCGTGGTCCTGTCCCACGGTTTTCAGCGCGGCCCCCGACTTGTGTGCTCTTCGGAGGTCTCAGGCGCGAAGGTTGTGCGGACCCTTCACACTGCCCCCATGTGTAGCCTTAGGTGCGGAGCCCGTCCACACGTCATGTACACCCACGTAGCTCCTTGAGGGCACGGCCGGTGTTAATCTCCCGACGGCCGCGTGCCGTCGGGTTAGTATCACCGGCCGGACGTGTTACCGCTGACGGAGCCCCGGTGTAATCAACCCGAAGTCCCCTGAATCCACGCTGACTCCGTTGAGGCAGCGTGTGCTAAAGCGGGGAGCCACAGGCGGTTATTCCTGTGGTGGGGGCATAAAACCGGGGTGTCACGTGGTGAACGGTTTACCCATGCGGACAAGCAGTGGAGATCGGAGGGTAGCTCCTCTGAAGTACGCCTTGAGGTCAGTCATGGAGGGGTCTCCATGGCGGCACAGACCGTGGAGATTTTGGTGTCTTTTATCCTTTGACCCCCGGATGGCAGGCTGACGCCGACAGTTCCGGATGGGGGTCCAAATAATCATGTCTCCGCGCAACCCCTCTTCCTTTGACCCTTTCTTGGTTTTGACTTTGGCATGTGACGGGAAAACGATAAAGGACCTTAGCCCATTTTATATAAAACGAGAAGTCGACAGAATATGTGGCCCGGTTAAGAACGCGACCAGAGTTCGAGACGGTACGCTGTTGATCGAAACCAACACGGCAGACCAGACCCAGAAACTTTTAAAGGCGAGTTTGTTGGGCTCCTACCCAATTCGGGTAGCCCCACACAAATCGCTCAACACATGTAGGGGAGTTGTCACCACCTCCAGTCTGGACAATCTGTCGAACGATGAGATTACCACCTGTCTCTCCGACCAGCGTGTGTGTCAGGCTTACCGTCTTACCAAAAAGCAGGATGGCAAGGATGTGCCTTTGCGTACGGTGTTTCTGACGTTCAGAGGAACTAAATTGCCCGAGTACATCTTTTGTGGCTACGAACGTGCCGCCGTACGCCAGTATGTGCCGAACCCCATGCGTTGTTTTAGGTGCCAACGGTTCGGCCATACTAAGACCCTGTGTAATAATCCTGCTATATGTGAGCGCTGTGGTTTAGCAGCCCATGAGGACCCGACATGTACACGGGATCCCCTCTGTGTGAACTGTGAAGGGAAGCATCCATCCAGCTCGCGTCAGTGTGCGAAGTTCTTGGATGAGAAGTGCATACAAGAATTGCGCGTGAAAGAACATCTCACGTTTCCAGAAGCGCGTCGTCGCTTTGAGCAGCTGAAACCTGCTACCACCACAGGTTATGCCTTGGCTGCCCGACGCGCTCCTGCCAGCAGCGTAGCGATCCAGCACGTTCCTGTGTCAGATGCTTCTACACAGACTGACCTACCTGCGAATACCCCTTCACTGTCTCGTGCCACAGCTGCACCTGCTACTACATCTATAGCCGTGCAGACACCAGCTCACAAGACAACTAGCCGCAGCCAGCCTGTTGACAGCCATTATTCTAGGCCTTCTGGTCGCGCCAGCAGTCGCACATCGTCCATGAAGTCCCGCTCCCGCTCTCGTTCAGCGAGCCGCCGGGGATCTTCAGACTCCCGGACGTCGGCGGAGTCACCAGACGATGGCGAATTTAACCTACCCCGTCCGAAGTCGGTTAAGGTAAAGATGAAAAAGAAAAAGATGAAGACGAATCCCTAATTCTTCTTTACCATGGAAATAATCCAGTGGAATGTTAATGGGTTCCGGGCACGTGTTCCGGACGTACAGCATCTCGTTTCGCAACGGTCTCCATCAATCGTCTGTCTACAAGAAACGCACTTGCACCCTAACCACGCATTACAACTTCGTGGTTTTTCGGCATTTAGACATGACTCTGCAGCTGATAGGCGAGCAAGCGGGGGTGTTGCTATTCTGGTGGCGCATGATATCTCTGCCACCAGTGTGCCACTCAACACGCCGCTGCAAGCTGTAGCGGTGCGTGTGCAGCTGCAGAGCCTCTGTTTCTCCCTTTGTAATGTCTATCTGCCACCGGTCAGTGTCGTACACACGAACGATCTTCGGGCTCTCTTGGCACAGATTCCGCCACCGTTCATCTTTCTTGGCGATGTGAATGCCAAGCACTCTCATTGGGGCTCCGACATTGACGATGCCCGTGGGTGCCTTGTAGCAGACGTTTGCCATATGTCCGGCCTAGTCATATTAAACACTGGCGTGCCTACTTATCATCTGCCTATGGTACACACTCCGCACTTGACGTTTCTTTTAGCAGTCCGTCACTGGTACCTCTACTCGACTGGTCGGTACTTTCCGACTTATTTGGCAGTGATCATTACCCCATTAGCATTCACTTATCGGGCCACAATTCTGTGCCAACACGCTTTCCTCACTGGATTATTTCCAAGGCTGACTGGGGGAAGTTTCGTTCCCTCATTCACCTAACCGACGATGGTTTTAGCACCATTGACGACATGGTGGAGTATTTTACTTACTCTATCCTTCGTGCAGCGGATTCCAGCATTCCTCGTGGTTCCACTACACCTCGTCACGTTCCTGTGCCTTGGTGGTCCGAGGAATGCCGTTTGGCTACTAAAGCACGCAAGCGTGCATTGCGTATCTTTACATTACATCCTACGCAGGCGAACTTTGTCGCTTTTAAGCGTGCTCGTGCTAGGGCAAGATTTATACTTCGAGACGCAAAACGCAAATCGTGGGAAAAGTATGTATCTTCTCTTTCCCGTCGAAGTTCGGCGCAAAAGGTGTGGACTGCTGTTCGGCGAATGTACGGCAAGTGTCGCCGGACGACCATCCCCGGCCTTGCCGTACAGGGCTCCCGTTACACCAGCGAGCAGGACATCGCCGACGCCCTTGCCGAGTATTTTGCCTGTACTAGCCAAACCCAAAGCAATGATAGAGCGTTTTTAGCTATCAAGGAATCTGCGGAGCAGATAGGCCTTAGTTTTAACAGTGCCCAAAGTGAACCGTACAATGCACCATTTACCGAGGCGGAGCTAGCGCATTCCTTGTCCCTAGCAAAGAATTCTTCTCCCGGTCCTGATGACATCCACCGCCAAATGCTGCTTCACCTTCCACCTGCAGCTCTTTCCTTCATGTTGAGCATGTATAACCGCATCTGGCATCAGCAGGTTTTTCCGTCTTCCTGGCGAGAGGGCATTGTCATCCCTACCCCTCCGAAGGAGTGTCGCCTTGCCGTGGCGGAGGGGCTCAGTACCCGAACCAGACGGCCTGCTACGTGTGTCTTTGTGACCACTGGTAGGCAAGAGGTGAGGGGAAGCTAAGAACATTCCAACGGGTAGATGAGGCTCGTTAGTCTTGGTCGACGACTCATCTAGGAGAAGAGGACTCCGAAATCAAACTCCCCCAGGGGAACCTACCACGGTAGGTCCGGGTTTGGCGCACCCGGGGCCCCGAGCTGCTCACTATCACTTCACCCCCTTCACCTTCATTAACTGTGCCACGTACAGCTTTTTATGTTGCTTTTTATATCACCCTCTTCCTCTTCTAGGTTTATTCCGATTATTAGTTAATAAGGCCTTAGTTTTATAACTCCTGTCTCACCAGCAGGGATCTTTCCTATCTCCGTGGTCCTGTCCCACGGTTTTCAGCGCGGCCCCCGACTTGTGTGCTCTTCGGAGGTCTCAGGCGCGAAGGTTGTGCGGACCCTTCACACTGCCCCCATGTGTAGCCTTAGGTGCGGAGCCCGTCCACACGTCATGTACACCCACGTAGCTCCTTGAGGGCACGGCCGGTGTTAATCTCCCGACGGCCGCGTGCCGTCGGGTTAGTATCACCGGCCGGACGTGTTACCGCTGACGGAGCCCCGGTGTAATCAACCCGAAGTCCCCTGAATCCACGCTGACTCCGTTGAGGCAGCGTGTGCTAAAGCGGGGAGCCACAGGCGGTTATTCCTGTGGTGGGGGCATAAAACCGGGGTGTCACGTGGTGAACGGTTTACCCATGCGGACAAGCAGTGGAGATCGGAGGGTAGCTCCTCTGAAGTACGCCTTGAGGTCAGTCATGGAGGGGTCTCCATGGCGGCACAGACCGTGGAGATTTTGGTGTCTTTCTTTTCTTTGACCCCCGGATGGCAGGCTGACGCCGACGGTTCCGGATGGGGGTCCAATTTCAATATGCATCCGCGCAAAACCCCTTTCACCGACCCATTTCTTGTTGTGACCTTGGCATGTGACGGGAAAACGATTAAGGACCTGAACCCCTTTTACATTAAGCGCGAAGTGGACAGAATATGTGGACCCGTAAAGAATGCGAGCAGACTACGCGACGGTACGCTACTGTTAGAGACCAATAATGCAGAACAAAGCCAGAAAATTCTAAAGGCTAGTTTGTTGGGGTCCTACCCTATTCGGGTAGCCCCCCACAAAACTCTCAACACCTGCAGGGGAGTCGTCACCACTTCTAGTCTCGACAATCTCAGTAATGAGGAGATAGTCAGCTGCCTGTCTGATCAGCGAGTCTGTCAGGCGTATCGGCTTACGCGCAAGCAGGATGGCAAAGACGTACCATTGCGGACAGTGTTCCTTACGTTCAAGGGCACTGTCTTGCCGGAATATATCTTTTGCGGTTACGAACGTGCCTCTGTCCGGCAGTATGTTCCGAACCCTATGCGCTGCTTCCAGTGTCAGAAGTTCGGACATACCAAAACATCATGTAACCATCCTGCTGTATGTGAGCGTTGTGGCCTACCGACACATGAGGGCACGGCGTGCACCCGTGACCCGAACTGTGTTAACTGTGGAGGGAGTCATCCATCGAGCTCCCGACAGTGTCCGAAGTTTCTGGATGAGAAGTGTATTCAGGAACTGCGTGTGAAAGAACACCTCACCTTTCCAGAAGCGCGTCGCCGCTTTGAGCAGCTCAAGCCCACTACCACCTTGGACTATGTCTCTGCTGCCCGACGCGCTGCTGTGAACACAGTCGCCATACAGCACGTTCCTGTTGCAGACGCTTGTACCCAGACCGAGCCACTGGCAAGTACCCCTCCACTTAATCGTGCCACACCTGCATTGGCGAAAACATCCTCAGCCGTGCAGACCAAAGCTCCTAAGCCGTCCACAAGCCGTAGCCAGCCTGTTGAAAAACATCGTTCCAGGCCTATTGTTCGCGCCGGTAGTCGCTCTTCCTCTTTGAAGTCCCGCTCTCGCTCCGCGAGCCGTAGAGGATCTTCTTCCTCACATACATCTGAGGAATCTCCAGAGGACGGCGACTTTCACATCGTAGGTCCAAAGTCCGCCAAAGTAAGAAAGAAAAAGATGAAGACAAACCACTGATCTCTTTCTTACTATGGAAATAATCCAATGGAATGTTAATGGGTACCGGGCACGTGTTCCGGACATACAACATCTACTTTCTCAACGCTGTCCATCAATCGTCTGTCTACAAGAAACCCATTTGCACCCTAACCACGCTCTCCGTCTTCGCGGTTTCTCGGCATATAGACATGACTCTGCAGCTGATGGGCGAGCGTGTGGTGGTGTGGCTATTTTGGTGGCGCATAACATCTCTGCCGTCAGCATACCACTTAACACGCCGCTGCAAGCCGTAGCGATACGTGTACAGCTGCAGAGCGTCTGTTTTTCTGTTTGTAATGTCTATCTGCCACCCGTCAGTGTTGTACACGAAAATGATCTTCGGGCTCTCTTGGCACAGATTCCGCCACCACTCCTTTTTCTCGGCGATCTGAATGCCAAGCACACTCACTGGGGCTCCGACACTGACGATGCTCGAGGGTGCCTTGTAGCAGACCTTTGCGATATGTCCGGCTTAATCCTATTAAACACTGGCGTGCCTACTTTCTTATCATCTGCCTATGGTACACACTCCGCTCTAGACGTTTCTTATAGCACTCCGTCACTGGTACCACTACTTGACTGGTCGGTAATTTCCGACTTATATGGCAGTGATCATTACCCCATTAACATTCACCTATCCGGCCACCATTTTGTGCCAACACGTTTTCCTCACTGGATTATTTCCAAGGCTGACTGGGGGAAATTTCGTTCCCTCATTCACCTTCGGGACAATGATTTTGACACCATTGATGAAATGGTGGAATATTTTACCTGTTCTATCTTGCTCGCAGCGGATTACAGCATTCCTCGAGGTTCCTCTACCCCACGACGTGCCCCTGTACCTTGGTGGACCGAGGAATGCCGTTTGGCTATTAAAGCACGCAAGCGTGCTCTACGTGTCTTCCACTTACATCCAACGGAGGCAAACTTTGTTTCTTTTAAACGCTGTCGCGCAAGGGCTCGTTTTGTACTTCGCAGTGCAAAGCGGAGCTCCTGGGAGTCTTATGTTTCTTCTCTTTCCAGTCGCAGTTCTGCACAACAGGTGTGGACTGCTGTGCGGCGTATGTACGGTAAGTGTCGCCGGACGATAATACCCGGTCTTGCCGTACAGGGCTCCACTTACACCAGTGAGCAGGATGTTGCCGACGCCCTTGCCGACTCTTTCGCTGCCGATAGCCAAACGCAAAGTTACCATACCGCCTTTTTACCCATGAAGGAATCTGCGGAGCGGATAGCCCTCAATTTTAACAGTGACTGTAGTGAACCATACAATGCTCTTTTTACGGAAGAGGAACTGGCCCATGCTCTGTCTATTGCAAAGGACTCATCTCCGGGTCCTGATGAGATCCACCGACAAATGCTGCTTCATCTCCCACCTGAGGCTCTCTCCTTCATGTTGGGCATGTACAACCGTATCTGGGTTCAGCAGGTTTTCCCATCTTCCTGGCGCGAGGGTATTGTCATCCCTGTCCCTCGGCCTGGGAAAGACCGGATACTTCCCTCCAGCTACCGCCCTATCTGCTTAACGAGTGTCGTTTGTAAGACCTTGGAGCGAATGATTAACACTCGTTTAGTGTGGTGGCTGGAGACGAATAACCTGCTGAGCAATGTTCAGTGCGGTTTTCGTCGCCATCGCTCCAGTGTCGACAACCTGACACGCATGGAGGCTTATGTTCAGAATGCCTTTCTCATGAAGCAGCACGTCGTGGGGGTCTTCTTCGACCTACAGAAGGCCTACGACACTACATGGCGCTATGGTATCCTCCGTAATCTGCACGACTACGGTTTACGCGGTCATCTAGCGACCTTCGTTTTTAACTTTTTAAAACTTCGCCGTTTTCGTGTACGCATTGGCCATACCCTCTCAGAAGAAAAGATCCAGGAGAATGGTGTACCCCAGGGTTCGATTCTCAGCGTAACGCTTTTCGCCGTGGCCATTAACGGGATTGCCAGAGCTGTTCGTAGCGGAATCCCGATGTCACTGTATGTTGACGACTTCGCGATATATTACCGATCATATAATCTTGAGCACCTCGAGCGTCAACTGCAGCTAAACATAACCTCCATCGCTGACTGGGCCCTTCGCACCGGGTTTCAGTTCTCCGCTACGAAAACGCAATGTATCCACTTCCATCGACTCCGTGGTGTACACCCTCCACCTGATCTTTATTTGCATGGTACACGTCTGCCGTTTGTTCCGCACGTTAAGTTTCTGGGCCTTCACCTCGACAGCAAGCTAACTTGGGAGTTCCATATTCGTCAGCTTCGGGCTTCCTGCGATCGTTCACTTCGGGTACTCAGGGTCTTATCTGGGGCCTCTTGGGGTGGCGATCGCACTGTTATGTTGAGGCTTTATCGCTCGCTGGTGCGGTCAAAACTGGACTACGGCAGTTTTATCTATGGCGCGGCGTCCGCCACTAAACTCCGCCTTTTAGACACTGTCCACCATTCTGGTATCCGTCTAGCTACTGGAGCCTTCCGTACTAGTCGTGTTGAGTGTCTGTATGTTGATTCCGGGGAACCTCCACTGTCTATTCGGCGCTCGATTTTATTAACTTCCTACGTGGCCAGGTTGGCAGCTCACCCTGGTCACCCTTCCTTTAGATCTGTATTGCGCCCCGAACTCGCCCACCGTTATCTTCGGAATGCGACTATATCCCGTCCAAGCGGCATTCGATTTCGCGAACTACTCGCCACTCATGAGCTCCGAATGCCTGCTGTAGAGCGTTTTTCCTTCTCCCGCTCTCCGCCTTGGCAACTTCATCGAGCCCGGTTTGACCTTGCGCTTTCAGGCTGCGCCAAGGTGGCCACCCCCCAGTCGGTGTTTCGTCAACTTTTCACCGAACTACTGGGACGTTACCGGACTTACACTCCGGTATTCACCGATGGTTCCCAGTTGGGTGGTGCTACGGGATGTAGTTTTGTCTATAACGGTGAGCCACATCAATACCGCCTCCCGGACTACAGTTCTGTTTATACGGCCGAACTGCGCGCTATATTTTACTGCTTACTTTTTATTTCCAACTTAGTCCCTGGAGGTTTTATAATTTGCTCCGACTCTCTGAGTGCAGTGGAGACCCTGCAGCAGTTCCTCGGTACGTCTACACTCGTTTTTAAAATTCAGACACTCATATCTCAATTGGTCTCACGCGGATACCAGTTAGTGTTTACATGGATCCCAGGCCATACGGGCATTCCGGGTAATGAAGCTGCGGATGCGGCAGCTAAGTCTGCATGCCGTCTGCCGCAGTCTTCTACCGACACTATACCCTATAGGGATGCTCAGCGGTACTTCCGTCGCCAGCTTCTATCGGTTTGGCAGCAGTCTTGGGAAGCGTTGACTGGCACACAGCTGCGGATAATTAAAGACAGCGTGGAGCCCTGGCTGACCTCCTACAGGGATTCCAGGCGGGCTGAAGTTATCCTTACCCGCCTGAGGATAGGTCACACACGAGCCACACACGGCCATCTTCTGCGTGGTGACCCGGCACCTGTCTGTCCGACATGCGATGTTCGCCTCACCGTCCCACACGTGCTCTTGGATTGTCCAAGACACGCTCGTGCGCGCCAGTCAGTTGGTCTGGGATCTACAGTAGCTTCAATTTTGGGTGACAACCCAGTTTCTGTGGCCAAAACTCTGCGGTTCATTACCCAGATTGGATTTGCTACGCAAGTGTAACACTTTTTTAATTCCTTTTATAGGTTTTAACCCTGTTTTTAACTGGGATACATTTTACCTTTCAATGTTTTAACAATTTTGTATTTTAGTTTTTTTTTTAGCTTTCAACTTCACCTCTTTTTAGTACGTTCCCTTCAGGGTTTTATTTTATCGTGTTACTTTGTAGGCTGAGGTTTTTAGGTGTTCACAGTTTTTAGTTGTTATTTTAAGGTTCAACTTTTAGCCAGAAAAGTTAATGAGTGTTTTTAAATTTTAAACTTTGACCTAGGGCCCAAATGACCTAGCTGTCGACGGGCCCTTAAACCCCACTCACTCACTCACTCACTTGTCATCCCTATCCCTCGACCAGGAAAAGACCGGACACTTCCCTCTAGCTACCGCCCTATCTGCCTGACGAGTGTCGTCTGCAAGACCTTGGAACGGATGATTAACACTCGCTTAGTGTGGTGGCTAGAGACGAATAACCTGCTGAGCAATGTTCAGTGCGGATTTCGTCGCTATCGCTCCAGTGTCGACAACCTGACGCGCATGGAGGCATACATACAGAATGCGTTTCTCCTGAAGCAGCATGTCGTGGGTGTCTTCTTTGATCTGGAGAAGGCCTACGATACTACTTGGCGCTATGGCATTCTCCGTACTCTACACGGTTATGGTTTGCGCGGTCACTTAGCCGTTTTCCTTTTTAACTTTTTACTCATTCGCCGTTTTCGTGTCCGTATAGGCAACACGCTGTCTCAAGAGAAGATCCAGGAGAATGGTGTACCCCAGGGATCCATCCTCAGTGTCACACTTTTCGCAGTTGCCATTAATGGCATCACTAGTGTTGTTCGTAGCGGTATCCCGATGTCGCTGTATGTTGACGACTTTGCGATCTACTATCGCTCTTATAGTTTGGAGCACATCGAGCGTCAACTGCAGCTGACCATAACCTCCATCGCCGAGTGGGCATTACGCACGGGCTTTCGGCTGTCCCCTACGAAAACACAGTGTCTACACTTTCACCGACTGCGAGGAGTACACCCTCCTCCTGATCTTCATCTCCGCGACACACGTCTTCCTTTTGTACCGCACCTTAAGTTCTTGGGCCTACACCTCGACAGTAAACTTACATGGGAGCACCATATCCGCTATCTTCGTGCTTCGTGCGATCGTTCGCTTCGGGTACTCAGGGTCTTATCTGGGGCATCTTGGGGCGGCGATCGCACCGTCATGTTGAGGTTGTATGGCTCTCTGGTCCGGTCCAAATTAGACTACGGCTGTTTTATTTATGGCGCGGCGTCTGCGTCTAAACTCCGGCTTTTAGACACAGTACATCACACTGGTATCCGTCTCGCTACTGGGGCTTTCCGCACCAGCAGAATCGATTGTCTGTATGCTGATTCTGGCGAACCTCCACTGTCTGTTCGACGCTCTTTATTACTTTGTTCTTACGTGGCAAGGCTGGCCGCCCATCCAGGTCACCCTTCGTTTCCACCCGTGTTGCGTCCAGACCTCGCGCACCGTTATATGCGAAATACAACTATCTCCCGTCCAAGTGGTATCCGGTTTCGTGAACTGCTTGCTGCACACGCCCTTCGACTGCCAGCCGTAGAGCGGCATTCACGTGGCCGATGTCCTCCCTGGCAACTCCAGCGCGCACGCTTTGACCTGGAGTTGTCGGGCTGTGTTAAGATAGCTACCCCTCATTCCGTGTTTCGCCAACTATTCACGGAACTACTGGGGCGATACCGGACTTCCTGTCCGGTATTTACCGATGGGTCCCAGATGGGTAGTTCGACGGGTTGCGCCTTTATATACAACGGTGACGCTCATACTTACCGCCTACCGGACGCCAGTTCAGTATTTACCGCCGAGTTGTTTGCCATATTTTATTTCCTCCTTTTTATCTCCAGTTCAGGTCCTGGAAGTTTTATAGTTTGTTCCGATTCTTTTAGCGCTCTCCAGGCCCTGCAACAGTTCATCGGCACCTCGGCATTGGTTGTTAAAATCCAGACGTTGATTTCTCAGCTACTGTCTCGCGGATACCAGTTTGTTTTTACGTGGATCCCAGGCCATGTGGGTATTCCGGGTAACGAGGCGGCGGATACGGCTGCAAAGTCTGCATGTCGCCTTCCGGAGTATTCCACCCGTACGCTCCCCTATATAGATGTGCAGAAATATTTCCGTCGCCATCTATTTGCTCTCTGGCAGGAATCTTGGGAAGCGTTATCTGGCACTCAATTACGGACTATCAAGGACACGGTACAACCCTGGCATACCAGCTGCAGGAATTCCAGGCGGGAAGAAGTGGTTTTAACCCGCCTGAGGATAGGCCATACCCGAGCCACGCATGGACACCTTTTGCGTGGTGATCCGGAGCCTGTCTGTACGACGTGTAATATTCCAATCTCCGTCGCACATGTCCTTCTTGATTGTCCGCAATACGCTCGTGAGCGCCAGTCTGTTGGCCTGGGCCTTACACTGTCGTCAGTTTTAGGCAACGACCCAGTATCTGTGAATACAGTGCTGCGGTTTTGTTCCACAATAGATTTTATGAAGCAAGTGTAAGGATATTTTATTTTAGAGATTTTAGCCTTTTAGATGGCCGTATTTTTGGGTTTTTTTTTAACGTTTTAGTGTTTTTTACTTTGTAGCAGTTTTAAGTTTCTGTTTTTAGCATTTTAAATGAAACGTTTTAATAGTTGTTTAGAGGTTTTTTATCTATTTTAACCGTAGATTTTTAGTTTTTAATGGGAGATGTTTTAACACTTGACGGTATGTAATTTTACTTCTGGACTCGGGGCCCTAATGACCAAGTTGTCGACGGGCCCTTAAACCCGACACACTCACTCACTCAGTTCTTCGTTCGGCCTTTTTACATGTGCAGGCGCAGTTAGGACCCGGTACTTTTATTTACACTGATGGCTCCAAGGACGATCGGGGAGTAGGATGTGCTTTTATTCATGGCCGCGAGAGTTTTAGATTTCGTCTTTTACCGCAGTGCTCGATTTTTACGGCAGAGCTTTTTAGTATTTACCAAGCTCTTTTATATGTTCATCGGCAGGCCTTCCGGCGCTGCATTATTTGTTCTGATTCCTTAAGTGCTCTTGAAAGCCTACGGACGCTGTACAGTTACCATCCCTTGGTGCAGCGTGTCCAGGACTACCTTTATGCCCTAGCCAGTGCTGGCACTAGCGTCTCCTTTGTGTGGGTACCTGGACACGTAGGCTTGCAGGGAAATGAGGCTGCCGATTCTGCGGCAAAGGCAGCAGTTTTAGCACCCAGGATTTTTAGCTATTCCGTTCCCCCTGACGATTTTTGGCGTCTTTTTACGTCAGGCCCTCCTCTCACGGTGGAGTGGTACCTGGCATGATGTTCAGGGGAATAAACTTCGGGAGGTGAAATCGCTCCCTGTTACCTGGAGGACTTCCTCGCGTGCCTCCCGCCGTGAGGAAGTGATTTTAGCTAGATTGCCCCTCCGAAGGAGTGTCGCCTTGCCGTGGCGGAGGGGCTCAGTACCCGATCCAGACGGCCTACTAAGTATGTCTTTGTGACCACTGGTGGGCTAGAGGTGAGGGGAAGCTAAGAACATTCCAACGGGTAGATGAGGCTCGTTAGTCTTGGTTGACAACTCATCTAGGAGAAGAGGACTCCGAAATCAAACTCCCCCAGGGGAACCTACCACGGTAGGTCCGGGTTTGGCGCGCCCGGGGCCCCGAGCTGCGCACCATCATTTCACCCCTTCCATATACATTAACTGTGCCACGTGCAGCGATTTATGTTGCTTTCATATCACCCTCTTCCTCTTCTAGGTTTATTCCGATTATTAGTTAATAAGGCTTTAGTTTTATAACTCCTGTCTCACCAGCAGGGATCTTTCCTATCTCCGTGGTCCTGTCCCACGGTTTTCAGCGCGGCCCCCGACTTGTGTGCTCTTCGGAGGTCTCAGGCGCGAAGGTTAGGCGGACCCTTCACACTGCCCCCATGTGTAGCCTTAGGTGCGGAGCCCGTCCACACGTCAAGTACACCCACGTAGCTCCTTGAGGGCACGGCCGGTGTTAATCTCCCGACGGCCGTGTGCCGTCGGGTTAGTATCACCGGCCGGACGTGTTACCGCTGACGGAACCCCGGTGTAATCAACTCGAAGTCCCCTGAATCCACGCTGACTCCGTTGAGGCAGCGTGTGCTAAAGCGGGGAGCCACAGGCGGTTATTCCTGTGGTGGGAGCATACAACCGGGGTGTCACGTGGTGAACGGTTTACCCATGCGGACAAGCAGTGGAGATCGGAGGGTAGCCCCTCTGAAGTACGCTTTGAGGTCAGTCATGGAGGGGTCTCCATGGCGGCACAGACCGTGGAGATTTTGGTGTCTTTTATCCTTTGACCCCCGGATGGCAGGCGAACGCCGACGGTTCCGGAAGTGGGTCCAAACCAATCATGTATCCGCGCAAAACCCCTTACACTGATGTTTTCTTGGTTATGACCTTGGCAAGTGATGGAAAATCGATGAAGGATATTAGCCCTTTCTATATAAAGAAGGAAGTGGATCGGATTTGTGGACCAGTCAAGAACGCAACACGCCTTAGAGACGGTACGCTGCTATTGGAGACGACAAATTCAGACCAGTCACAGAAGCTCCTTAAAGCGCATTTGTTGGGATCCTATCCCGTGCGGGTAGCCCCACACAAGTCGCTTAATTCATGTCGGGGAGTTGTTACCACCTCTAGCTTGGACAGTCTCTCTAATGAGGAAATTGTCACCTGTCTCTCGGACCAAAGAGTGTGTCAAGCGTACCGTCTCTCACGAAAGCAGGAAGGCAAGGAGATCGCCTTACGAACGGTGTTTCTTACGTTCAAGGGTACCACCTTGCCAGAATACATCTATTGCGGTTATGAGCGGGACATACGTCCGTATGTACCGAACCCCATGCGCTGCTTGCAGTGTCAGAGGTTCGGACATACAAGGAGCTCGTGCACGCATCCTGCTATTTGTGAACGATGCGGGTTAGCAGCACATGAAGAGACCGCGTGTACACGGGACCCCTGCTGCGTGAACTGTGGAGGGAAACATCCTTCTAGCTCGCGTCAGTGCCCACAGGTTTCTGATGAAAAGATTATCCAGGAGTTACGAGTTAAGGAACACCTAACGTTTCTGGAAGCACGGCGGCGCTTCGAACAGCTAAAACCTGCGAACACCACCGGGTATGCGTCTGCTGCCCGCCGCCCTCCTGTGACCACTGTGGGCCTGCAACACGCACCTGTATCGGACGTTGGCACACAAACCGATTGGTCAGCGAGCACTCCTCCACAGCGTCACCCTAATCCTCCTGCGACTACATCTATCGCAGTGCAGACTTCAGCTCTCGAACCGTCCCAATGTGCAACCACTTCTGTGGACAAACCTCGAGCCAGGCACGTTGTTCGAGCCAGCAGTCCCACGTCCTCCATGAAGTCCCGCTCCCGCTCTGCGAGCCGTAGGGGATCTTCGGACTCCGGAACATCGGAGGAGTCGCCAGAGGATGGGGAAAGCCACTTCATTGGTCCCAAATGCGCCAAGATGAAACGAAAGAAGAAGAAAAAGATAAAGACTGGCCACTAATCTCTTTTTAATATGGAAATAATCCAGTGGAATGTTAATGGGTTCCGGGCACGTTCTCCGGACATACAGCACTTAGTCTTTGAAAGAACTCCTTCAATTGTCTGTCTACAAGAAACCCACTTGAAGCCTCACCACGCATTACATCTCCGTGGTTTTTCGGTATTTAGACATGACTCCGCAGCTGATCGGCGCGCAAGCGGTGGTGTTGCCACTCTGGTGGCTCATAACATCTCTGCCACAAGCATCCCGCTTAACTCGCCACTGCAAGCTGTGGCAGTACGCGTCCAGTTGCAGGGTCTGAGTCTGTCTATTTGTAACGTCTATCTGCAACCGGTCAGTGTCGTACAACAAAACGATCTTCGGGCTCTCTTGGCACAGATTCCACCACCGATCTTGTTTTTGGGCGATCTGAATGCCAAAAATACCCTTTGGGGCTCCGACACTGACGATGCTCGTGGTTGCCTTGTAGCAGACGTGTGCGATATGTCCGGCTTACTTTTGTTAAATACTGGTGTCCCTACCTTCATATCATCTGCCTACGCTACACAGTCCGCCATAGACGTTTCCTTTTGTAGCCCATCGCTAGTACCTATTCTGGATTGGTCGGTTCTCTCCGACTTATATGGCAGTGATCATTATCCCATTAACATTCACCTATCCGTCCACCATCCTGTGCCAACACGACACCCTCACTGGATTATTTCCAAGGCTGATTGGGAGAAATTTCGATACCTCATTCACATACACGACAATGGCTTTGACACCATTGATGAAATGGTGGAGTACTTTACCTGCTCTATCTTGCTCGCGGCAGATTCCAGCGTTCCTCGAAGTTCCTCTACGCCACGACACGTTCCCGTACCGTGGTGGACCGAGGAATGCCGCTTGGCTATCAAAGCTCGTAGGCGTGCTCTGCGTGCTTTTCACCTGCATCCTACGGAGACCAATTTTATATCTTTTAAACGCGCTCGTGCGAGGGCACGTTTTGTACTCCGTAGTGCAAAACGTAGCTCCTGGGAATCTTACGTCTCTTCCCTCTCCCGTCGCAGCTCTGCAACACAAGTGTGGAATGCTGTTCGGCGTATGTACGGCAAGTGTCGCCGGACGATAATACCCGGTCTTGCCGTGCAGGGACGCTCTTACACCCACGAGCAGGATATCGCCGACGCCCTCGCAGACGCTTTCGCTGCTGATAGCCAAACCCAAAGCTACCACACTACCTTTTTACCCGTCAAGGAATCTGCGGAGCGGGTAGTCCTCAATTTTAAAAGTGACTCTAGTGAACCGTACAACGCTCATTTTACGGAGGCGGAGCTAGCCCATGCTTTGTCTCTCGCGAAGGACTCTTCTCCTGGGCCTGATGACATTCACCGACAAATGCTGCTTCATCTTCCACCTGAGGCGTTGACCTTCCTGCTGAACATGTACAACCGCATCTGGCTTCAGCAGGTTTTCCCTTCTTCCTGGCGCGAGGGTACTGTCATCCCTATCCCTCGGCCGGGGAAGGACCGGACACTTCCCTCTAGCTACCGTCCTATCTGCCTGACGAGTGTCGTTTGTAAGACCATGGAACGAATGATTAACACTCGCTTAGTGTGGTGGCTAGAGACGAATAACCTGCTGAGCAACGTTCAGTGCGGCTTTCGTCGTCATCGCTCGAGTGTCGATAACCTTACTCGCATGGAGGCCTACATCCAGAATGCCTTTCTCATGAAGCAGCATGTCGTGGGGGTGTTCTTCGACCTGCAGAAGGCCTACGACACTACATGGCGCTATGGTATCCTCCGTAGTTTACACGACTACGGTTTACGTGGCCATCTAGCTCTCTTTGTTCTTAATTTTTTACAACTTCGCCGATTTCGTGTCCGCATTGGCCATACGCTTTCACAAGAACGAATCCAGGAGAATGGTGTACCCCAGGGGTCGATTCTGAGTGTAACACTTTTCGCCGTGGCCATCAACGGCATTGCAAGTGTTGTTCGTAGGGGAATACCAATGTCACTGTATGTTGACGACTTTGCGATATACTATCGCTCTCATAGTTTAGAGCACATCGAGCGTCAACTGCAGCTAGCTATAACATCCATCGCCGAGTGGGCATTTCGCACCGGCTTTCAGTTCTCCCCTACGAAAACACAATGTGTCCACTTCCATCGACTTCGTGGCGTACACCCGGCCCCTGATCTTTATTTGCGTGGCACGCGTCTTCCATTTGTTCCGCACCTGAAATTCTTGGGCTTACACCTCGACACCAAACTTACATAGGAGCACCATATTCGTTATCTGCGTGCTTCCTGCGATCGTTGGCTTCGGGTGCTCCGGGTTTTATCTGGGGTATCTTGGGGCGGCGATCGCACGGTCATATTGAGGTTGTATCGTTCACTGGTCCGGTCCAAATTAGACTACGGCTGTTTTATCTATGGCTCCGCATCCGCCTCTAAACTCCGCCTTTTAGATACAATACATCACACTGGTATCCGTCTCGCTACTGGGGCTTTCCGTACAAGTAGAGTGGACTGTCTGTATGCTGATTCTGGCGAACCCCCACTGTCTGCCCGACGCTCGTTGTTACTATGTTCCTACGTGGCAAGGTTGGCCGCTCATGCAGGTCATCCTTCGTTTCCACCTGTATTGCGTCCAGACCTAGTGTACCGTTATACGCGGAATACAACTATCTCCCGTCCAAGCGGCATCAGGTTTCGAGAACTTCTGACCGCACACGATCTACGCTTGCCAGCCGTAGAGCGGCATTCGCATGGCCGATACCCTCCATGGCAGCTCCAGCGTGCACGCTTTGACCTGGAGCTGTCGAGCTGTGCGAAGTTAGCTACCCCTCACTCGGTGTTTCACCAACTTTTCACCGCAGTTCTGGGCCGATACCGGACTCATACTCCGGTATTTACTGATGGCTCACGGATGTGTAGTGCGACGGGTTCCGCTTTTGTATACCATGGCGACGTTCGCAAGTACCGCCTTCCAGACGCCAGTTCAGTATTTACCGCCGAGCTGTTTGCCATATTTTATTTCCTGCTTTTTATCTCCAGTTCAGGTCCTGGAAGTTTTATTATCTGTTCCGACTCTTTTAGCGCCCTCCAGGCCCTGCAACAGTTTATCGGCACCTCGGCATTGATTATTAAAATTCAGACGTTGATCTCGCAACTACTGTCTCGCGGATACCAGTTTGTTTTTACGTGGATCCCAGGCCATGTGGGTATTCCGGGCAACGAGGCGGCGGATGCGGCTGCAAAGTCTGCATGCCGCCTCCCGGAGTACTCCACCCGTGCGCTACCCTATGTAGATGTGCAGAAATACTTTCGCCGCCATCTATTTACCCACTGGCAGCAATCTTGGGAAGCGTAAGCTGGCACTCAGTTACGGACAATAAAGGACACTGTACAACCCTGGCAGACCAGCTGCAGGAATTCCAGGCGTGAGGAAGTGATTTTAACCCGCCTGAGGATAGGCCACACTCGAGCCACGCATGGACATCTTTTGCGTGGTGATCCGGAGCCTGTCTGTGCGACGTGCAATGTTCCACTCTCCGTCGCACATGTCCTTCTTGATTGTCCGCAATACGGTCATGAGCGTCAGTCCCTAGGCCTGGGCCTTACACTGTGCTCTGTTTTAGGCAACGACGCAGTAGCTGTCAATACAGCACTGCGGTTTGTTGCCAAGATTGATTTTTGCAAGCAAGTGTAAGGTGCTTTTATATTGGCGGATATTGACTTTTAGTTGTTTTTACTTTGGATGTTATTCTGGTTTTTACCTTTTAAAGATTTTATCAGTTTTAAGTTTTATAAGTCTACGTTTTTACCAGTTGTTTAACTTTTAACTGTTTTAGCTCTCGGTTTTAGACTTTTTAACCTTTTTTAAGTTATTTTAACTTTCACCTTTTAGCTTTTTAGGGTGAGGTTTTATTGTTGGCTTGTTTTATTCTGTGAACTTAGGGCCCTAATGACCTAGTTGTCGATGGGCCCTTAAACAATACTCACTCACTCACTCACTAGCTAGATTGCGTATCGGGCACTGCCGTTTTAGCCATGGTCACCTTTTATCCTGTGACGCTGCACCACTCTGTGCTCATTGTCATGAGCCTCTGTCGGTGCGGCATGTTTTAATTTAGTGTCAGCATTCAAGCCAGCTCCGTGACCCACTGGGCCTGCCAGCCACCCTGGCTGAGGTGCTGGCAGACAATATAGGTGCTGTGGAGCGTGTGTTACGTTTTATGCGTTTCAGCGAAATGTGCTCTCGTGTATGACTGATACGGATCATTTGTGTTTTTACCCCTCCGAAGGAGTGTCGGCTTGCCGTGGCGTAGGGGCTCAGTACCCGATCCAGACTGCCTACTAAGTGAGTCTTCGTGACCACTGGTAGGCAAGAGGTGAGGGGAAGCTAAGAACATTCCAACGGGTAGATGAGGCTCGTTAGTCTTGGTCGACGACTCATCTAGGAGAAGAGGACTCCGAAATCAAACTCCCCCAGGGGAACCTACCACGGTAGGTCCGGGTTTGGCGCACCCGGGGCCCCGAGCTGCTCACTATCACTTCACCCCCTCCACCTTCATTAACTGTGCCACGTGCAACGTTTTGTGTTGCTTTTTATATCACCCTCTTCCTCTTCTAGGCTTATTCTGATTATTAGTTTGTAAGTTCCTAGATTTATAGCTCCTGTCTCACCAGCAGGGATCTTTCCTATCTCCGTGGTCCTGTCCCACGGTTTTCAGCGCGGCCCCCGACTTGTGTGCTCTTCGGAGGTCTCAGGCGCGAAGGTTGTGCGGACACTTCACACTGCCCCCATGTGTAGCCTTAGGTGCGGAGCCCGTCCACACGTCATGTACACCCACGTAGCTCCTTGAGGGCACGGCCGGTGTTAATCTCCCGACGGCCGCGTGCCGTCGGGTTAGTATCACCGGCCGGACGTGTTACCGCTGACGGAGCCCCGGTGTAATCAACCCGAAGTCTCCTGAATCCACGCTGAGGCAGCGTGTGCTAAAGCGGGGAGCCACAGGCGGTTATTCCTGTGGTGGGGGCATAAAACCGGGGTGTCACGTGGTGAACGGTTTACCCATGCGGACAAGCAGTGGAGATCGGAGGGTAGCTCCTCTGAAGTACGCCTTGAGGTCAGTCATGGAGGGGTCTCCATGGCGGCACAGACCTTGGAGATTTTGGTGTCTTTTATCCTTTGACCCCCGGATGGCAGGCTGACGCCGACGGTTCCGGATGGGGGTTCAAATTCAAAATGCATTCGCGCAAAACCTCTTCATTTGACTCGTTTTTGGTAATGACAATGGCATGTGATGGAAAGACGTTAAAGGACCTGAGCCCATTTTATATTAAACGGGAAATAGACAGGATTTGTGGCATTGTGAAAAATGCGACTAGAGTTCGAGACGGTACGCTTTTGATCGAAGTGACTTGTGCAGACCAGGCGCAAAAACTTCTTAAAGCGACCTTGTTGGGATCCTACCCAATCCGGGTAGCCCCACACAAGTCGTTGAACACATGTAGAGGAGTAGTCACCACATCTTGTCTGGACAACCTCACCAATGAGGAGATTGTCACTTGCCTCTCCGACCAGCGTGTGTGTCAAGCGTACCGTCTGACAAGAAAGCAGGATGGTAAAGTGATTGATTTACGTACGGTTTTCCTCACTTTTAAGGGCACACAGTTGCCAGAATACATCTTCTGCGGGTACGAGCGTGCCGCCGTACGTCAATATGTCCCGAACCCTATGCGCTGTTTTCAGTGTCAGAAGTTCGGACATACTAAGACCGCGTGCAACCATCCTGCCGTTTGTGAGCGTTGTGGCCCATCACCTCATGAGGGCACGGCTTGTACCCGTGACCCTCATTGTGTTAACTGTGGAGCCGGTCATCCATCTAGCTCGCGTCAGTGTGCGAAGTTTCTGGATGAAAAATGTATACAGGAGCTACGCGTGAAAGAACATCTTACATTTCCAGAGGCGCGTCGTCGCTTTGAGCAGCTGCAACCTGCGACCACCACAGGTTATGCCTTGGCTGCCCGACGCGCTCCTGTTAACACCGTAGCGATACAGCATGTCCCTGTATCAGATGCCTCCATACAGACAGACCTACCAACGAGTATTGTTCCACTGTCTCGTGCCACACCTGCAAAAGCTACAACATCTACAGCCGTGCAGACACCAGCTCACAAGGCGTCCACAAGTCGTAGCCAGCCTGTTGATAGCCATTCCTCTAGGCCTGATGTTCGCGCCAGCAGCCACACGTCATCAATGAAGTCCCGCTCCCGCTCCCGTTCCGCGAGCCGCAGGGGATCTTCAGACTCCCGTATATCCGAGGAGTCACTAGGGGATGACGAAATTAACCTACCCCGTCCAAAGTCGGTTAAGGTAAAGATGAAAAAGAAAAAGATGGACGAATCACTAATTCTTCTTTACCATGGAAATAATCCAGTGGAATGTTAATGGGTTCCGGGCACGTGTTCCGGACATACAGCATCTCGTTGCGCAACGCTCTCCATCAATCGTCTGCCTACAATAAACACATTTGCACCCTAATCACGCATTACATCTTCGTGGTTTTTCGGCTTTTAGGCATGACTCTGCAGCTGATCGACGAGCAAGCGGAGGAGTTGCTACTTTGGTGGCGCATACCATCTCTGCCACAAGCATCCCGCTAAACACGCCGCTGCAAGCTGTGGCTGTGCGTGTCCAGTTGCAGGGCTTAAGTCTGTCAATTTGCAATGTCTATCTGCCACCGGTCAGTGTTGTACACGAGAACGACCTTCGAGCTCTTTTGGCTCAGATTCCGCCACCCTTTATCTTCCTTGGTGATCTGAATGCCAAACACTCTTCATGGGGCTCCGACACTGACGATGCTCGCGGATGCCTTGTAGGAGACGTTTGCGATATGTCCGGCCTCCTTTTGTTGAACACTGGTGCCCCTACCTTTTTATCATCTGCCTATGGTACGTACTCCGCCTTAGACGTTAGCTTCTGTAGCCCGTCATTGGTACCACTCATTGATTGGTCGGTGCTCTCCGACCTCTTTGGCAGTGATCATTTTCCCATTAACATTCACATATCTGGTTTCCATACTATTCCAACACGACACCCTCACTGGAGTATTTCCAAGGCTGACTGGGGGAAATTTCGTTCCCTCATTCACCTTACCGACGATGGTTTTACCACCATCGACAACATGGTGGAGTATTTTACATGTTCTGTCCTGCTTGCAGCAAATTCCAGCATTCCTCGCGGTTCTACTACACCTCGTCATCTTCCTGTGCCTTGGTGGTCCGAGGAATGTCGTTTGGCTGTTAAAGCCCGCAAACGGGCCTTGCGAGTTTTCAGTGCACATCCTACGGAAGAGAACTTTATTACCTTTAAGCGAGTGCGTGCCCGGGAGCGTTTTGTACTTCGCAGTGCAAAACGCACATCCTGGGTAACTTACGTCTCTTCCATCTCTCGACGCACTTCAACACAAAGGGTGTGGACTGCGGTTCGGCGTATGTACGGCAAGTGTCGCCGGACGATTATTCCCGGCCTTGCCGTACAGGGCTCTTATTACACTAGCGAGCAGGCGATCGCCGACGCCCTTGCCGATTTCTTCTCGGCTACCAGCCAAACCCAAAGTTACGATAGGTCGTTTTTAGCTATCAAGGAATTTGCGGAGCGGATAGCTCTTAATTTTAACAGCGACGGTAGTGAGCCATACAACACGCCTTTTAGCATAGCAGAGCTGATGCACTCCTTGTCTCTCGCGCACGATTCTTCTCCCGGTCCTGATGACATCCACCAACAAATGTTGCTTCATCTTCCACCTCAGGCTCTTTCCTTCCTGCTGAGCATCTATAACCGAATCTGGCTCCAGCGGGTTTACCCGTCTTCCTGGCGCGAGGGTATCGTCATCCCTATACCTCGGCCCGGGAAAGACCGGGTACTTGCCTCTAGCTACCGCCCTATTTGCCTAACGAGTGTCGTTTGCAAAACCCTCGAACGTATGATCAACACTCGTTTAGTGTGGTGGCTAGAGACGAATAACCTGCTGAGTAATGCCCAGTGCGGTTTTCGTCGCCATCGCTCCAGTGTTGACAATCTGACAAGCATGGAGGCCTACATACAGAATGCATTTTTCTTGAAGCAGCATGTCGTGGGTGTCTTCTTTGATCTGGAGAAGGCCTACGACATTACATGGCGCTACGGCATCCTGCGTGCTTTGCACGGTTATGGTTTACGCGGTAACTTGTCGTTTTTTATTTTTAACTTTTTACTAATTCGCCGCTTTCGTGTCCGCATAGGTAACACGCTCTCCCAAGAGAAGGTTCAGGAGAATGGCGTACCCCAGGGGTCGATTCTCAGCGTTACGCTTTTCGCCGTTGCCATTATAGCATCACCAGCGCTGTTCGTAGCGGAATCCCGATGTCGCTGTATGTTGACGACTTTGCGATATACTATCGCTCTTATAGTCTGGAACACATAGAGCGTCAACTGCAGATGACCATAACATCCATCGCCGAGTGGGCGTCTCGCACCGGCTTTCGGTTTCCTCCTACGAAAACACAGTGTCTCCACTTTAACCGACTCCGTGGTGTACACCCCGCTCCTGATCTCCATTTGCGTGGCACACGTCTTCCATTTGTTCCGCACCTGAAGTTCTTGGGCTTACACCTCGACAGCAAACTCACATGGGAGCACCATATACGTCACCTTCGTGCTTCCTGCGGTCGTCACGTGTTACTTCGGAAGACTTTAGGCTTGAAGTGCGGAGAGCGGTGCTGTCGTCCTGGCACGACGAGTGGTCAGCTCTCCGCGGTAATAAGCTTAGAGAAGTGAAAGAACTTCCGATAAACTGGGTAACTTCCTGTCGCACATCTCGTCGCGAGGAGGTTAGTTTGACTCGATTAAGAATAGGGCACTGCAATTTTTCGCACGGTTACCTATTTAAAAGGGACCCTGCGCCTCTATGTCCGCTGTGTGACAACGTTTTGTCGGTTCGCCACGTGCTCCTAGAGTGTTGCTCTCTAGCGCACCTTCGGGATTCTCTGCAGCTGCCTGCCAGACTTGCAGATGTCCTAGCGGACGACAAAACAGCGGTTGATAGAGTTTTTAATTTTTTAGCGCAGTGCAATATAAATTTGAGGATTTAAAATTTTTAATTATCTGTTTCTGATTTTGGACATATTTATCACCTTGTTTCATATCTGGCTATTGCCACATCTTTTTACCTTGTATATTTTGTTGTTTCTAGTATTTTTATTTTTTGAGTGAAATTTATATCTGGCTATTGCCATGAGTCTGTTAAGGGCGCTGATGACCTAGAAGTTGAGCGCCCTTAAACCAAATCCAATCCAATCCCCGGTCGTTCGCTTCGGGTACTCAGGGTCCTATCTGGGGCATCATGGGGAGGCGATCGCACGGTAATGTTGAGGTTGTATCGTAGTAGTAGTAGTAGTGTGGTTTTAGGGCGCTCAACTGCTAAGGTTATTAGCGCCCAAGTATAACTAAAAGCTTAAAAATGTAAGTTACAAAGTAACAAACTAACAGGGCTAAAACTAAACCAATAAAACCTTAAAAAGTCACCAATAAGTGCCAGCAACTGCAGAGTAGAGCAAAGCACGGAAACAGTTTCATGTACTGGTAAAAACGACTCGGATCAATAACCGAACGTAATAGGCTGGATAAAATATTGATGAACGAGTCAGATTCGTGCGCACATTCCACTTAAACGAATAAAACGTAAAACACGCTCTACTGCACAGGAAGTGTCTGCCAGCACCTCAGCCAGGGTGACTGGCAGACCCAGTGTGTCTCTGAGCTGTGTTAAAAACTGGCACTGAACTAAAAAGTGCCGCACCGTCAGTGGTTCATTACAGTGACCACAGAGCGGTGCAGCGTCAGATGATAAAAGATGACCATGGCTAAAACGGCAGTGCCCGATGCGCATTCTGGCTAAAAACACTTCCTCGCGGCGAGTGGCGCGCGAGGAAGTCCTCCAGGCAACAGGTAGGGGCTTCACCTCACGAAGTTTGTTACCCTCAAGGTCATGCCAAACATCTCTCCACCGGGAGAGAATGGCATGACGTAAAACTACGCTAAAATCAACCGAGGGAACACAAGAACTAAAATGCCTGGGAGCTAAAACTGCTGCCTTAGCAGCAGCATCGGCAGCCTCGTTACCTTCCAGGCCTACGTGTCCAGGTACCCACACAAATGAGACGCAAGTAACGAGGGTGTGAAGGCAGTCCTGGATACGCTGTACCAGGGGATGGTAGTGGTACAGCGTCCGCAGGCTCTCAAGGGCATTCTCAGAATCTGAGCAAATAACCCAGTTCTGTAAGGTTTGCCGACGAATATATAAAAGCGCTTGGTATATACTAAAAAGCTCTGCTGTAAAAATCGAGCACTGCGATAAAAGACGAAAACTAAAACTCTGGCCACCATGAATAAAAGCACAACCTACACCTCGATCGTCCTTCGAGCCGTCAGTGTATATAAAACTACAGGGTCCACACTGTGCCTGGATATCTAAAAAGGCAGAACGAAGGACGAAATCTGGCGTTGATGACTTCGGCATGGACAACAAACCCAGGTTGACATGGGTCTCGCGACGGAGCCATGGAGGAAATCTTGTTTCTCCCTGCGGCAACGTCGCGGGTAAGACGATGCCCAATAACCGAAGTAGTGAACGAAATCGAACGCCAGGAGGAAGTATGGCTAGGGAGCTCGTTAAATACTGCCGGTCCAAGCTGTCATCATAAAATAAACGAAAGGATGGGTGTTCAGGTAGACCATAAAGTCTGCAAGCGTAGCTGCAGAGAAGAACGTCGCGCCGATAACTAAGCGGAGGTTCAGCAGCTTCCGCACACAAGCTAAGAACCGGGCTCGTGGGAAATGCGCCTATACTCAATCGGATGCCACGGTGATGTATAGCGTTGAGGCGATTTAAAACCGACCGGCGAGCTGAGGAATACACGACACAGCCGTAGTCAAGTTTCGATCGGACCAGTGAACGATATAGTCGTAAAAGAATGGTCCGATCAGCTCCCCAGGATGTACCACTTAAAACCCATAAAATATTAAGAGAACGCTCACACCGTGCCTTTATATACGAGATATGGGAAGACCAACTAAGTTTCCTATCAAAAATCAATCCCAAAAATTTCGTCTCGTCTGCGAAAGGAAGTGTATCTGGGCCGAGACGTAGAGAAGGTGCAAGAAACGCCTTCCGGCGCCAGAAGTTAACGCAGACGGTCTTCTCGGCGGAGAACTTGAAACCGTTTTCGACACTCCAAGTGTACAGGCGGTCAAGACACAATTGGAGGCGGCGTTGTAAGAGAGAAGTCCGCCGAGTACTGCAATAAATAGCGAAGTCGTCCACAAATAACGATGAAGAGATGCCCAATGGGACGCACTCCACAATGGGATTGACTGCAATGGCAAACAATGTGACACTGAGTACCGAGCCCTGCGGTACCCCGTTCTCTTGAATAAAAACACGAGATAAAACCGACCCCACACGTACCCGAAAGACTCTATCGCGCATAAACTCCCGAATAAAAAGCGGCATTCGACCGCGGATGCCCCATTGATGAAGGGTACGAAGAATTCCGTACCTCCAGCACGTATCATACGCTTTCTCCAAGTCAAAAAAGACAGCAACCGTTTGGCTCTTCCTCAGGAAACCGTTCATAATATACGTGGATAAAGACACTAAATGGTCGTCCGTTGAACGGAATCGGCGAAAACCGCACTGAACATTTGACAACAAATTATGAAATTCAAGCCACCATGTCAGTCGCCCGTTGATCATGCGCTCCATCACCTTGCAGATCACACTGGTGAGGGAGATCGGACGATAGCTGGAAGGTAGTTGACGATCCTTCCCAGGTTTCAAAATCGGGACAATGGTGGCCTCGCGCCAAGCGGATGGAAATGTTGCTGTGCGCCAGATACGGTTATACACGTGTAAGAGAAAGAGTTTACCAGCCGAAGACAGGTGCTGTAGCATTAAGACATGGACACCATCCGGCCCAGGAGCGGAGGGTTTGGAGGAAGCTAGGGCCCGCTCCAACTCCCGCATGGTGAAAAAGGCGTTATAACACTCAGCGTTCGATGAGTTAAAAGAAAGGTTGTGCGACTCAGAGTCATGTTTGATACGCATAAAATTCGGGTGGTAATGCGACGAGCCTGAAATACCAGCAAAAGCGTTGCCCAGAGTGTCAGCAACAGCTCTAGGGCAAACAATGGAGGTATTATTGAGCCGGAGACCGGGTACGGCAAACGGCGAAGCCTTGCCGGCCACGCGACGGAGCTTATCCAAAACGATAGATGAAGGTGTAAATTTATTAAAGGACTCCGCAAAACGGAGCCAGGATGCCTTCTTACTGGCCTGTATGACGCGACGAGCCCTGGCGCGCGATTGCTTAAATACGACCAGATTGTCCAAAGTAGGGTGACGCCGAAACACGCGTAGCGCCGACCGCCGCGCACGGACGGCAGTTCGGCATTCATCGGTCCACCAAGGGACCGCTACACGTCGTGGATGGCCAGACGATCGGGGTATTGCGCCTTCGGCAGCGCTAAGAACAACAGATGTGAAGTGAGCCATCATCTGGTCTACATCGTCGAAAAAGCGGTTGTCAAAAACTGCTAAGCGGGTAAATAGATTCCAATCCGCGCTGTTTAGACGCCAGTGAGGTACACGTGGCGAGGGTGCGTGGTGAGAAAGCAAGCTGATCACACATGGAAAGTGATCGCTAGAGAAGGTGTCGGAGACGACGTTCCACTCCAAACGAGGTGCAAGCTGAGCTGAACAGACGGATAAATCCAGGTGGGAAAGGGTGCCATTGGAGTCGGAAACAAAAGTAGGTTCACCAGTGTTCAGTAGTGAAAGAGAGTTCTCTGTAAAGAAAGCGGCTATGAGTGTTCCCCTTGCGCAAGCCCTTGGTGAACCCCAAAGAGGGTGGTGGGCATTGAAGTCTCCCAACAGAAAGTACGGCGTTGGGAGCTGGGATACTAGATGGGAGAGATCCGCAATTGCGAAGGGAGAACAAGGCGGTAAATAGACGGAACAGAGACTAAAAGTAAAACCGGGTAAGCTCAGGGTAACAGCAATAGCTTGCAATGGAGTGGTAAGCTTAAGATGTTGGTAAAAGACGTCATCACGAATTAGGAGCATGACACCTCCATGAGCAGGAATACCTGGTTCCGGTGGTAGGTCAAAGCGCACCGGAGTAAAGCCTTTGAATGTGAAAGAGTCCTGCTGGCGAAGCTTTGTCTCCTGCAAGCACAGAACGCTAGGGGATAGCGAACTAGTAAGCACTTGCAGGTCGGTCCTATGTGCACGTATGCCACGTATATTCCACTGAATTATGGACATCCTGGAACGAAGAGGATAAGCTGTCGATTACGGTCACTTGACCAGCGGTTGCCGCTTCAATTTGCCCTTCTGAGAACGCGTGGGGCTAGGGCTATTTGGAGCAGATGGTTCGTGCTCCATAGGCTCCACGGACGGAGGAGGCTCTGTGTCACCACTAACAGTAGATAGAAGAGAATATCTGTTACCTGTGGAAACGGGAGGTGAAGGACCCTTGGCGCCCGACCACGCCCTCTGGTGTCCTGAGAGAATGAGCGCCGAGGAGGGGAAGGTGAGGCACGCTTCCCAGTGGCCGATCTCGGAGGGTCTTTAAGGAAGTCGCTGCGTTTCGGCTCAACTCTAAACTTCCGGGTATCGGTACTGGCAGGAAGATTCTTGGGGCTGGTACAGGTTGATGTGGAAGCTATGGCCTGACTAGGTTGAGGTGCAATAGGGGTGGTGGTAACAGGGCCAGTTTGGGTACCCATATCCCGGTTTGGCACTGGGGTTGACACAACCGAACTAAAGGTACCAAATTTGAGAATTGAAGGCTGGCGAGCAAGATGTTTTTTGCGGGCTTCAGAAAACGATAAACGCTCCTTCACCCGTAGCTCTTGTATAGCCTTCTCGTCCAGGTAACGTGGACAGTCACGGGATGTCGCCGGGTGGGCACCTGGACAGTTTACACAGCTAGGAGCAGATGGACATGCTCCTTCATGGGCATCCTTTCCACAGGTGACACAAACAGGAACCGAAACCTTGCAAGAGGTCTGTGTATGGCCATAACGTTGACATTGAAAACACCGCATTGGACGCGGGATATACGGTCGAACGTTAATCACCTCATAGCCGGCCTTTATCTTCTGAGGGAGATCGAGCAGATCAAACGTAAGAAACAGAGTGCGGGTATCAACCTGCACTCCGTCACGCCTAGTGCGGACCCGATAGACAGATGTTACTCCCTGGTCAGATGAGTATCCCTGAATCTCTTCCTCCGGCATACCATCCAACAAGTGGGTGGTTATTACGCCCTTGGAAGAGTTGAGGCTCCTGTGCTTCTCAACACGGATAGGATATCCGTGGAGTAGTTTCGCCTTCAGCAACTTGTCGAACTGAGTGGACGTATACGTTTCAACAAGAAGCGATCCTGTTCTTAGGCGGGTACATGATTTCACCGGCCCGGCTATTTTATCAAGACCTGACTGTATTACAAAGGGGTTTACCTTCAAAAACGTCTGAGCCTCTTCCGTCCTACTGATGACTAGTTAACGAGCGGTAGGAGCTACGTGTACCTCTATTTCGTTAACTTGTCGTTTTCTTTTTATAGTTTTGTTTGCCATAGAAAGTAGGCTATAAATTTCATCCCCCAGTGCTCCCCACCCACCACGGAGCCCAACAAGGGGTCATCCCACTGGGATGACAGGGCTACACAGGGGATATAGCGGGCTCGCCGTCCCACTCACCCTGGAGTTCGGTGCACTACCTAGTCCTGGCCGATTGACTAGGGGTGGGTTAGTCCCTAGCCTCCCGTTTAGATGAAGCAGTAACCAAAGCAATGTATTGGAAATGCGCACCCTCCCCGAATTCAGAAAGTAACTGGACCGAGCTCAGATACGCATCCCTCAACCACCAGGATAAACCTTTCCACCGACACGGGTCTCTACGCACGGCCTACACGTGGGTGGGTGATTTGACTGACTCCCTCACCACTAAGAGGAACCCACATCGAGGGAGTCAGTTGGCTCGGGGCCCCGGGTGCGCCAAACCCGGTCCTACCGTAGTAGGTCCCCCTGGGGGGAGAGGTTGTATCGCTCACTGGTCCGGTCCAAATTAGACTACGGCTGTTTTATCTTTGGCTCTGCATCAGCCTCTAAACTCCGCCTTTTAGACACAATTCATCACACTGGTATCCGTCTCGCTACTGGGGCTTTCCGCACAAGTAGAGTGGATTGTCTGTATGCTGATTCTGGTGAACCTCCACTGTCTGTTCGACGCTCGTTGTTACTTTGTTCTTACGTGGCAAGGTTGGCCGCTCATCCAGGTCATCCTTCGTTTCCACCTCTATTGCGTCCAGACCTCGCGCACCGTTATATGCGGAATAAAACAATCTCCCGTCCTAGTGGCATCAGGTTTCGAGAACTGCTTGTCGCAAACGCCCTCCGACTGCCAGTTGTAGAGCGGCATTCACTTGGCCACTGTCCTCCCTTGTAACTCCAGCGTGCACGCTTTGACCTGGAGCTGTCGGGCTGTGCAAAGACCGCTACCCCTCCGGTGATCCGTCAACTCTTCACCGCAGTTCTGGGCCGATACCGGACTTATAATCCGGTATTCACCGATGGCTCCCAGTTGGGTAGTACGACGGGTTCCGCATTTATAAACAACGGTGAGGTTCACACATACCGCCTTCCAGACGCCAGTTCAGTTTTTACCGCCGAGCTGTTTGCCATCTTTTATTTCTTACTTTTTATCTCCCGTTCAGTTCCTGAACATTTAATTGTGTGTTGCGACTCGCTGAGCGCCCTTCAGGCGCTGCAACAATTTGTTGGCAAATCGGTATTAATTATTAAAATACAGGCACTTTTATCTCAGTTGTTATCTCGCGGATACCAGTTCGTTTTTACGTGGATCCCAGGTCATGAGGGTATTCCGGGCAACGAGGCGGTGGATGCGGCTGCGAAGTCTGCATGCCGCCTTCCGGAATATTCCACCCGTACGTTACCCTATATAGATGTTCAGAAGTACTTTCGTCGCCATCTATTTACTCTCTGGCAACAATCTTGGGAAGCGTTAGCTGGCACTCAGTTACGGACAATCAAGGACACGGTACAACCCTGGCAAACATCTTGCAGGGATTCCAGCCGTGAGGAGGTGATTTTAACCCGCCTGAGGATAGGCCACACTCGAGCCACGCATGCACATCTTTTGCGCGGTGATCCGGAGCCTGTCTGTGCGACGTGCAATGTCCCACTCTCCGTTGCACATGTCCTTACTGATTGTCCGCGGTATGCTCGTGAGCGCCAGTCCTTTGGCCTGGGTCTTACACTGTGCACCGTGTTAGGCAACGATCCAGTAGCTGTAAATACAGTACTGCGGTTTGTTGCGCATATCGATTTTGGTAAGCAAGTGTGTTTCTTTTATCTTGGCGGAAATATACTTTTAGGATGTTTTACTCGTGTTTTTAGCCCTTTTTAACAGTAGCCAGTTTTATGTCTTTAGTAATTTAAGTGTTTATCGGTTTTAATTTTCCGTTTTTAGCTGTCTTAGCTCTCTTTTTAGTAATTATAATGTTCATTTTTAGGTATTTTAACTTTCACTTTTTAGCTTTAAAAGGGTGAGGTTTTATTCCTTTGTTTTTATTTTTGGACTTCGGGCCCTAATGACCTAGTTGTCGACGGGCCCGTAAACCCCACTACTCACTCACTCACTTTGTGTTTTTATATTTGGGTGATGATGCGAGATTTTATCAATTAATGTGATCCTGCGCTTCCGTTTTCGCTAAATGTGCAGTTGCTGACGCTATTGGTGACGGTTTTAATGTTCTTATTGTTTTTAGTTGTAGACGTGATTGTCTAGTTTTTACTTTTTAATGCTTTTAGTGTTGCTTGGGCGCTAATGACCATAGCAGTTGAGCGCCCTAAAGCCATATTCATTCATTCCCAGGCCATGTGGGTATACCCGGCAATGAGAAAGCGGATGCGGCTGCTAAAACTGCTTGCCATTTGCCGGATGTTGCCACACAGTCTGCCTTGTGTCGATGTGCAGCGCCAGTTCCGTCAACATCTTTTATCGATCTGGCAGCAGTCATGGGAGGCATTTTCTGGCACTCAATTGCGGACCATTAAGGACAGCGTAGATCCCTGGATGACATCCTGCAGGGACTCCAGGCGGGCTGAAGTTATCCTCACCCGCCTGAGGATAGGTCACACACGGGCGACCCATGTGTCCCATTTGCGTGTGGAACCGGCGCCGGTCTGCCCTACGTGTAATATTCAACTTTCTGTGGCCCATATTCTTATAGACTGTCCGCAATACGCTAGTGAGCGCCAGTCCGTCGGCCTGGGGTGTACACTTGCCTCAATTTTGGGTGATGAGCCGGTGTCTGCCTGCAAGGTGCTGCGCTTGGTTGCCCAAATTGGGTTCGCTAAGCAAGTATAACGTGTTTTTTAGTGTTTGAGATTTTTAGGATTTTTTAGCACTCGTTTTTACAATTTGGCGTTTTACGTTTTACTGTTTTAAATGTCTAGTTTTAATGTCTTTTTTAGATTTGAACGTTTACGCTTTTTATGAATGGTTTTACCAAGTGTTTAACTTAGCGCAATTACGTGCCTTTCAGTGCTTTTATGTTTGCGCTTTTAGTTGCTCTTTTAGCCCTCACATTTTAGGTAGCTTTTAGGCGAGTTTTAGGTTTTTAATATTCTGACCTAGGGCCCAAATGACCTAGTTGTCGACGGGCCCCTAAACGCCATCAATCAATCAATCAATCAATCGAATCAATCAATTGAGTCAGTCAGCCCATGCTTAAGTAAGTACCCCTCACTCGGTGTTTCGTCAACTCTTCACCGAGCTCCTGAGACATTACCCGACTTACCTTCCGGTTTTTACCGATGGTTCCCAGGTGGGTGGTGCTACAGGCTGTAGTTTTGTTTTTAACGATGAGGCTTACAAGTACCGCCTTCCGGACGTCAGTTCTGTTTTTACCGCCGAGCTGTTCGCCACATTTTATTTTTTACTCTTTATTTCCAGCTCAGGTCCTGGAAATTTTAGGATTTGCTGTGACTCGCTGAGTGCTCTCCAGGCCTTACAGCAATTTCTCGGCACTTCAGCACTCATAATTAAAATACAGACACTCATTTCACAGTTACTGACTCACGGATACCAGTTTGTTTTTATATGGACCCCAGGCCATGTGGGTATTCCTGGTAACGAGGAGGCGATGCGGCTGCAAAGTCTGCTTGTCGTCTGCCGGGATTATCCACACGAACTCTGCCTTTTAGTGATGCGCAACGATATTTCCGGCGCCATATTTTTTCGTTCTGGCAGAAGTCGTGGGAAGAGATATCTGGCACCCAATTACAGACAGTCAAAGACACAGTAACACCCTGGCCGACATCCGTCAGGGATGCGCGGCGGTCGGAGGTCATTCTCACCCGGTTGAGAATCGGTCACACTCGCGCCACACACGGTTATCTTTTGCGTGGCGACCCGGCCCCCGCGTGTCAGACGTGCGGTGTACAACTGTCCGTCCCGCACGTTTTGCTGGATTGTCCACGATATACTAGAGAGCGCCAGTCCCTTGGCCTGGGTTTTACTATGCGGTTAATTCTGGGCGACGACCCAGTATCGGTAGATAAGGTTCTGCGGTTCGTCACCCAAATTGGGTTTGGGAAACAAGTTTAACTTGTTTTATTTTTGGTGTTTTATTCTACGGTTTTTAGACAATGAATCCCGGTTTTGTTGTAGCACCGTTTGTTTTTACTTTTTAACTGTTTTGTTTTAATATTTGTCCGTAAGATTTTTAACGTTTTAACTGTTTTAGATTTTCACGTTTTAACTTCTTACAAGTTTACTGCTTTTTTAGTTTTGGCTTTTTACCCGTATTAATTTGTTTTAGACCGTAAAAATTGACCTGGACCCAAATGACCCAGCTGCCGACGGGCCCTTAAACTCCACACTCCACTCCACTCCATGTATGTATGTAATGCAATGCAAGGCGAGGCGATGCGATGCGATGCAATGCAATGCAAGGCAGTGCAATGTATGTAGGTACGTACGTACGTTTATTTCAGTATGTTCCATTACAGAAATGTAATACTACATGCATATGGTTTTACGTAATTGAACATATCTAAGATTACAGTATAATCGTTATTGGTTTTGTACAATTAGGTTATGGTAGTTATTTTCAAAAGTTCAAAGTCTATATTGTTTACATACTTGTGGAATAGTTTCATATGTTTTTTCCACTAATTCTTGATTTGTGATAGGCCACTTCGCACCATTAAGTGTCACGGCTTTCTTGAAATCCTTTCTTTCACGGTTTAGTACTTCACCCTCCCATACGATGTGGTGCACCGTTTGTGTTTCCTTTTTACACATACATGTTTTATCATTTGTTAATTTGAATCGATGGAAGTATTCATCAAACTTCCCATGACCAGCAGTTACTGCTGTAAAGTTGGGGGTAAGCTTAAAATTCATTTTTAGTCTTTTTTCAACGATGGGGAAATAGGTCTTTGTAAGTGCAGCATTTTGTGTGGTTTTCCACTCATTTTCCCATCGTTTCAGGCTCTCTTGTTTCAGTTCACTTTTCATGGTGCTAATGGGCTTTGCTGTAGCTGTGTTGTTTGCTGCTTCTTTAGCTAGTGTATCAGCAAGCTCATTTCCTTCAATTCCAATATGCCCTTTAACCCATGTAAAATTTATCTTCCATTCTTTGGATTTTAGGGTTGTTAGGTTGATTCTTATTTCCTCTATCAGAGGATGATGTTTTGTGTTATTCCGTAGAAGATCTAATGTTATCTGGCTATCAGTGTGGACTGCTGCAGATGTATCTTTAATTTCTATGGCATTAAGAATTTTAAGAGGATTTAATATAGCGATTTGTTCCGCTTGGTTGTTGGAGCACCTGTTGCGTAATTTAAACTGATATTTTTTTATTGATTGGTCTTGATAGATTATAACAACTCCAGATCCCACACCCGTGTGAGTTTTGCTGCCATCAGTATATATTTGAATTGCATATGCCTGTGTTTCGTTCGTTTGTTCAATGATTATGTTATCGGCAGGATGGGGCCATCTTTCGTAGCTTATTGGGATGTCAAGTTGGGCTGTTGTTTTTGCTCTTCCCCTTATGATATTGTGATGATTGGAGTTGTTCCGGCCAGAGTACATAGGGCTTCGTGTGAAGTGGTCCTGAATGGTTTTGTAATTTTAATATTTACTAATCTTTGTACCTGTCTTATTTTTTGGGCATTATATTGTATTTTTAAAGCATCTATCCAAACAGGCACTCCATAGGAGATCAGTGGCAAGATTGCTCCTTTGTAGATTATGTTCATTACTTCAGAACGCAGTCCCCAGTTGATTTTTGCCGATTTTCCTAATGCATATATTAGTTTCTTTGACTTTTCCACTATATGATCAATATGCTGACGGAATCTGTTGTCTACTATTATTTCTAGATATTTTATAGTCTCTGTCTGTTCTATTTTGCCATTATCCAGGTATACGTTTAACCGTTGTTCAGTTTTTGGTTTCCTTCGAGATATTAGCATTACTTGACTTTTGCCTCTATTGAATGTTACCTTGTTTGTTGCGGCCCATGTTGTAATTTTCCAGTGTGCTTTTTCCTTTGATAAGAACCAGAACATCATCGGCAAAGACGATGAGTTTAGTACATGGTTTGAAATTTAGTTTCAGTAAGGAGTCATAATAGATGTTCCATAGCCCAGGCCCACACAGGATCCCTGTGGGCATCCCTTAGTTGCTTTCCTTTCTACCGAGATACTGTTTGTTGTGAGTGTGCATCGTCTCTCACTTAAGTAGCTTTGTGTTAACCTGTACAAATTCTTCGGGCATTGGAAGTTCTTCAAGGCATTGAGTATACCTGGCCACCAGGCGCTATCAAATGCGCCTTTAACGTCTTAGCTGATTGCCGCTTCACTGCTGTTGTTTTGTTAGCTTCGATGAAATCCTTGGCCGACATGATTGCATCTAGTGTACTTGTTTGTGGTGTGAAACCGTATTGATTTGTACTTAATTTGCCATTCGAATATAGTGAGTGAGTGTGTTGGGTTTAAGGGCCCGTCGACAACTTGGTCATTAGGGCCCCGAGTCCACAAGTAAAATTACATACCGTCAAGTGTTAAAACATCACCCATTAAAAACTAAAAATCTACGGTTAAAATAGATAAAAAAAAACCTCTAAACAACTATTAAAACGTTTCATTTAAAATGCTAAAAACAGAAACTTAAAATTGCTACAAAGTAAAAAACACTAAAACGTTAAAAAACCCAAAAATACGGCCATCTAAAAAGGCTAATATCTCTGAAATAAAATATCCTTACACTTGCTTCATAAAATCAATTGTGGAACAAAACCGCAGCACCGTATTTACAGATACTGGGTCGTTGCCTAAAACTGACGACAGTGTAAGGCCCAGGCCAACGGACTGGCGCTCACGAGCGTATCGCGGACAATCAAGAAGGACATGTGCGACGGAGATTGGAATGTTACATGTCGTACAGACAGGCTCCGGATCACCACGCAAAAGGTGTCCTTGCGTGGCTCGGGGATGGCCTACCCTCAGGCGGGTTAAAACCACTTCTTCCCGCCTGGAATTCGAATATAAATACTGCATAATTTGGTTTATAAAAAGTTTCTCTAGTACTTTGGCAGCAACCTTCAGTAGACTTGTTGGTCTGTATTTGGTGACTTCTTCAGTATTTTCTTTACCAGGCTTTCTAATAGGTATTATTTTAGCTGTTTTCCAGACTTTTGGAAATTTTCCTCCTACTAGACATGTGTTATATAATGCTTTTATATACAGTAGCGTAGAATCAAATGCTAGATTGAGTATATTGCTAGTTATACCATCATCCCCTGGGGCTTTTTGGCTGTTCAAGTTTTCTATAACGTCTCTGATTTCATTGATAGTGAATGGTCTGTCATCTTCTGTAGTTGGGGGTTGTAGTAAATTACTCCTTATTTCCCTATGTTGCACGTTGTCAGTTCCTTCCTCATCAGTTGGGACAAAGTAATCCATTATGTAATTCACTATGTCAAATGTGTCAATGGCATATGTGCCATCTGATTTCTTAAGGGTTGAAAGGATGTGGTTTTTCCGAATTTTGCCAGATGCCAGTTGGTATACAGCGTTCCATGGGTTTGAGTTCGTAGCTATGCTGCAAAACTCCTTCCAGGACTTCATTTTCTCTCGTAGGATAGTTCTTTGGTACATAGGTTTTGTTTCGTGGTATTGTAGCTTTCGTTGCTTTCGCAGTTCTTCATTAGTTGTCCGCTGGTATCTTCTCCTTTGCGCATTTGACTTTTTCCTCAAAATTGTCAGTTCTGTGGTCCACCATGGAACTGTTTTGTTGCTGAGAACTTTCGTGTTTTGCGTGCGAGTCTTGAAGGATCTTTTGCAGGCTGCAGTGAGAATGTCTTGGAACTTCCTTATACTCTCTTCAACATCTGGCTGCTCTAATACCTGACGTCTCATGTCCTGAGCCAGCTGGTGAAAGTCAGCATCTTGTAATTCAAAATATTCTTTCAAAACTTGTTTGAAATGTTTTTGAAAGTTTCCTAAGCCTTTCTTTGTGACTATGTATTTGATGCCCTGATAACTGAATTCTAATTTACTCTTGCATTGTCCTATTTCATAAGTTATTAAGCTGTGGTCTGAGCAGGTTTCTTCATTACAAGTCCAATTATTGATTCTTTTCAGAAAATTGTCGTTACTGATGGTTGAATCAATATTGCTCGCTCCTGTGTTTGACTCAAATGTAGTATTTGTAACATTGTTATTCATTATATGGAGATTGTTTAATATAACGAATTCTTCAATTGCTTTTCCTCTATTATTTGTTACTTTATCATTCCATAATTTTGATCTTGCATTGCTATCCATGGCTAGAAGCAATACCATATCCTTGGCGAAAAGAACTATTTCCTGAATTTTTAAAAGATCTCTTTGTTATTTGTCTAGGTATATGCTGGTGGCTATAAACTTCAGTTCGCCGAACGTAAATTCAGTTACTATTGTATCTTCATGAGACAGTTGATTTATTTGGAGAGCCTCAATTTGCTTGTTGTTTATAACAATTGCAGCTCGCTTTCTACCGCTTCCGGAAGAATATATTCTATAATGTTTTGATATTCCAACTATCTTGTTCTGGTAGATGTATGGTTCTTGAATAAAGAAAATATCTATTGATTTTTCAGTTATACGTCGACACATAATGTTAGTTGCTGCCTTGGAGTGCTGTAAGTTGACTTGTGCTCTGTTTAGTGAGACACTTCTATTTATTAATTTCTTGTAATTAACAGCCCTATCAATAATTGATGTTCTGCTTGCGTTTCTCAATGGCAGCAATTAAAGTTGGGCAAGTCCTATCCATGGCAGAATGGTTCTCATTTCTGTGGTCACGCTCATTGTATTTGTTCCAGTTTCTGCAGTTTGGGCATTTCATGTCACTTTGAGCAGTTACTGTACATTCCGATATTTTGTGTGCCCCTGCACATTTAGGACATGTTTCTGCAGCTGTTTTACAATCGCTTGCCTTGTGATTAAATCAATCGGCAGCATTTATAGCACCGATTAATTTTCAGGTAGTCGTTGGCATAGCAAATGAGCCATCCAATTGTTATTCTACTCTGTAACAGACGCTTCCTGTTCTGGGAGTTCACTTCGACGACTAAGTTTCTGCATTTCTTCTTAGAAGTAAAAACAAATTTTGGCTTTATGTCCCCTGTATTTAGGTTCACATGAGGGTTTTGTGGCATAAGTACTTCCTCGGTATTCTGAACTGTTACATTATCCGGGATATTATATATTACTAAGTTTGGATTCCAAGGTTTAGGGATAGAAGTTTCTAAACGTTGGCTACACTTTTCATTGATTTCAGTATGCAACTTTTCTGCCTCCTCCTTCAATAAAGACCCTCCCGTCTCTCAGAGCTTTCATAGCTACAATTCCAATTTTCATATTTGTAGGGTTCACACTTGATTTAATTAAGCTCTTTGTTTCTTCCCCGGACAGGTTACTTGTACTTTTGGGTTTAATCAAAACCTTAAATCGTTTCTCAATTCGGACATTTTTCACAACATTAGCATAAGGCTTACTGCTTTCAACCATAGATGTTGCTGATATTTGAGACCTTGCAGTTTCACACAAGTTCTCGTCAAAAGTTGGCACCTTCTTTTCCCCACTTGATCGTGGCCTGCTATGCTCTAGTTCTTCCTTAAGTCTCCTTACCTCATCCGTTAAATTATCATTCTCCGCCTTCGTATCAATGACATCATTTTTCAGTTGAGCAAATGCACTCCTTGTTGTGGTCACAGATAGAAGAATTTTACCTTTTAATTCACCTTTAAGGTTCTTACTCAGTTCAGTGACACTAACTAGTGTTTCCAAAGCACAATTTAATTCACCGTCACAAACCCTCATCATTTACTGTCACTTCCGGTTTTATCACAGCCGGCTATATGTAAGTCCTTAACCTATGCACGGCCTCCTTAAGGCTTTATAATCTCAATTCTTTTGAAAACACGAATACAAATTCAACTTAATAACGCCAATGGGTCCATCCCCTATGACACCAACAGTAACACAAGAATCTAACACTATAAAGATTTAAATGGAATACTAGTTTACACCACAAACGTAACCAAAACACCACAATATTGCAATATCCTGATGCACACAACTTCCAAGAAACCATCCACGTCGTATACATCAACAATGTATGTATGTGTGTGTGTGCGTGCGTGCGTGTGTGTGTGTGCGTGCGTGTGTGTGTATTTTTTTATAAACACTCTTTATTTTCAGCATGTTCCATTACAAAAAACGTAATACTACATGCCATTATAGTAAATGCTTAATAAATTATGGGATATCGTTAGTTGGACTCTAGAGTTTATCCAGGTCTATTGTGTTTAGGTATTCAATAAATTCAGTTGTATATTCCGTTACTAATTTATGTTCTTGGAATGTCCATTTTCCATATTTGTTTAACATTGCTTTCTTGAATTTGGTTCTTTCTCTGTCAAGATGTGTGTGTGTGTGTGTGTGTGTCTGTGTGTGTGTCTGTGTGTGTCTGTGTGTATCTGTGTGTGTCTGTGTGTTTCTGTGTGTGTCTGTGTGTGTCTGTGTATGTGTGTAATTTTTTTTTTTAATATCAGTACTTTATTAACAGCATGCCCCATTACAGTGCGTAATATTACATGCATTGAAATATATGAGTTAGTCACAACTGAATTGATTTTAGGAAAGTTTTGAATGCCTTTAGGTGGTTGTGTGTAAGTTGTTCACAAGTCGCTGGCCAATCTCCCCGGTTTTTCCTTATTTCTCGAATTAGTGAACTTCTCTGTTGTTTGGTGTCTCCACACTCATAGATCACATGATTCACCGTTTGTTGTCCTCTGCCGCAAGTACATGTTGGGTCATCTATAATATGAAATCCATGAAGGTATGATTTGGTTTTTCCGTGTCCAGAAATAAATGCTGTGAACTCAGGAGTTGGAGGTATTACAATATTCAATCTCTTTTTTATTGACGGAAAGAAAGATTTTGTTATTGCGCCTTTTGTTGAAATATTCCATCTATCTTGCCATTCCTGTATCCCTTTTTCTTTGATGTCTGTAACTATCGCTGTTTTTGGAACTCTACTGTATACAATTTCTAAGTGATCATCAGTGGCAGCTTGTTTTGCCAAGTTATCAGCCAATTCGTTTTCAGCAATGCCTATGTGTGCTTTGATGCAGCTGAAATGTACAACCCACTGATTTTGTTCAAGGGCGCGTAATGTTTTTAGAATGTTGGCTATGATCCTATTTTGTTTTTTATTGTTCTTTAACAAGCACAGTGTTATGTTACTGTCTGTATAGATTATTGCTCTTTTTTCTACCTGGATTTTGTCTTGTATTGTTTGAAGTTCCTCTAAGGATTTTAAAATGGCTATTTGCTCAGCTTGATTATTGGAACATTTTCCTTCCAGACGGTATTTAAGCTGACAAATTGGAGATTTTTCATTGAATATTACAGCAGCTGCTCCCACCCCTTATCATTTGTTTTGCTACTATCTGTGAATATTCTTATGGGATACGCTCTTAGTGCCTCTGATTCTTCTATGGTTACCTCTTCAGCTGGGTGAGGCCAGTTTGAAGGTTCTAGTGGTGCGTCATATTGTTTTTCTGCGTGAATAGCTCTATAAAGTTTTGCTTTTCCGGCAATTGTTAAGTCTATTGGCTGTATTCCGGCTATAACGCAAGATGCATCATATGATACTGTTCTATAGGCTTTAGTCATTTTAATATTACAGATTCTTTGAACTCTCTGTAATTTTCTTCTGTTCTGACAACTCTTTAATGCTTCTTCCCAAACTGGTGCTCCATATATTAAAATCGGCTCTATTGCTCCTTTATATATAGTCCTTAATGCCTTATTACCAAGTCCCCAGTTGAGCCTTGCAGATTTAGCAAGTGTGTGAATAATACTTATTGATCTGTCTTGTATATGCTGTACATGAGAATGGAAGTTGAATTTTCTGTCGATATTTATTCCTAAGTATTTTATTTCTGTCACCTGTTGAATTAGTTTGCTGTTAAGGTATATATTTATTCTCTCGTTGTGGCTGGTTTTCTTTCGTGAGATTAACATGACTTTCGATTTTGTGTCATTAAATCTTATTTTATTATCCTGAGCCCAAATTTCGATTTTTTATGTCTTAATTTGCATAATTTTCGGCCTCCAAGGCACTACTGTCCTTCGTCAGTATTAATACATCATCTGCAAAGGCAATGACTTAGGTTCTGTGGGTAAATTTGAGATTCAACATTGTATTATACAAAATATTCCAGAAGCCAGGACCGCAGGCAGATCCTTGGGGGCAACCTTTCTTTACTTCTTTCGTAAACTTATATTCATTGGTGCAAAGTGTAGCACTTCTGTCCTTCAAGCTAAATTATATAAATTCTTGGGGCACTCTAGTTGGCGTAGATTATTGAGGATACTGGGCCACCAGGCTGCGTCAAACGCTCCCTGCACATCTAGGCTTGTAAAAACAATATAACCATGCAAGTGCAGATGTTTTTGCACAAACTCCTTCATTGCCATTGCCGCATCATCTGTGCTTCTCTGGGGCATGAATCCGTACTGTTTCTTGTTTAATAAATTCCTCGAATTTATATTATAACGAATCCTGTTGATCATTAATCTTTCTAAAACTTTGCCTGAAGTATTAAGTAGACTGATGGGCCTATATTTTGACACACTGTCGCTTTCTTCTTTACCTGGTTTAATTATTGGTATAATTAACGAATGCTTCCATTGAATAGGAAGTAAACTCTTTTGTAGACAAATATAAACCGCAGTAAAGAATAGAGGGAAGAGCATAAATGCTTTCAGGAGTATCTCGCTCGTTACTCCGTCTGATCCCGGTGATATTTTGTGATTAAATCTTCTTATCACTGCTAGAATTTCTTTCTGGGTAAAATCTCTTTCATTTGGAGTGTCCATTGATTTATCAACAATTCTTCTTATTTGTTTATGTATTTCATTGTCATCCTGTTCGCCGTCTTCCGGAGTGGAATAGGCCATAACATATTCTATTGTGTTTGCTGTGTCCGTAGTGAAAGTTCCATCTTCCCTTCTTAATGCAGTGAGTGAACTATTTACTCTTAGTTTATTAGCTGCCATCTTATATACAGCACTCCATGGGTTAGATCCTTCTGTTATGTTGCAGAACTGTTTCCAAGAATTGAATTTCTCTGTGTTTATTTTAGTTTGGTACTGGTGACTTCCCTCTAGGTATTTTGTTTTCCTTTCCTGGCGTAAGTTTTCATCATTTTAGTTCTTTGGTAGCGCCTCCTAAGTGCGTTTACCTTTTTTCGCATTATGGTTAACTCAGGTGTCCACCATGGGACAGTTTTTCGCTTCATGTTTTTTCCATTTCCCTTGCTTATCCGAAAGGAGGTTTTGCATGATTCACTTATGCACTCTTGCAGGTTGTTGTATAATAGTTCTATGTTTTCGTATTGTTTAACAATATCGGATAGTTCTTGATCAAGGTTATCTGGATTTCTCCCACAGTTGAATGTAGTACTGAGATGTGTTGCTAATTCATGTTTGAATTTAGTATATCCTTCATTAGTGGTTAAATACCTCAGTCTCCGGAAAGTTCTAGTCGAGGTTAAACTAGCTTCACCTATCTTGAACGTTATCAACTTGTGATCGGAACAGTTTCTTCATCACTTATGCTCCAGTCTGTAATGTGTCCCAGGAGTCTATGATTAAAAATTGTTAAATCAATCCAGCGTTTTCCTCTCACTGTCTCGAAAGTAGGTATTTCTTTGTTTTGATTTTCTATATATAGGCTATTGACTATAAGAAAATCCTCCAGTTTCTTTCCACCATCATTATTGATTTCATCGTGCCATAACTTACTCCTTGCGTTCGTGTCAGCAAGAATCAGAAGCCCGTGTCCTTTGGTACTGTTGAGTATAGCGTCCATTTTTTTTTCAGATCTACCTCTATATTAGAATCTCCGTCAAAATGCATACTCGTGCCATAAAATAATTTGGTCTTATAATTGATTTGAGTCACCACGCAGTCCTCGTCTGAAAGTTGGCTTATTGTTGTTGCATCAATGCCTTTATTATTTATAATTATTGCAGCCCTCTTTGTTCTATGACCTCCGGTATACACTCTCATTGATTTAGGTATAATTCCTAATTTATTTATTGTATACGGCTCCTGTATGAACCCCTCCGAAGGAGTGTCGCCTTGCTGTGGCGGAGGGGCTCAGTAGCCGAACCAGACGGCCTGCTATGTGTGTCGTTGTGACCACTGGTAGGCAAGGGGTGAGGGGAAGCTAAGAACATTCCAACGGGTAGATGAGGCTCGTTAGTCTTGGTCGACGACTCATCTAGGAGAAGAGGACTCCGAAATCAAACTCCCCCAGGGGAACCTACCACGGTAGGTCCGGGTTTGGCGTACCCGGGGCCCCGAGCTGCTCACCATCATTCCACCCCTTCATAGTCATTAACTGTGCCACGTGCTGCTTTTATGTTGCCTTTTATATCACCCTCTTCCTCTTCTAGGCTTATTCTGTTTATTAGTTTGTAAGTTCCTAGATTTATAACTCCTGTCTCACCAGCAGGGATCTTTCCTATCTCCGTGGTCCTGTCCCACGGTTTTCTGCGCGGCCCCCGACTTGTGTGCTCTTCGGAGGTCTCAGGCGCGAAGGTTGTGCGGACCCTTCACACTGCCCCCATGTGTAGCCTTAGGTGCGGAGCCCGTCCACACGTCATGTACACCCACGTAGCTCCTTGAGGGCACGGCCGGTGTTAATCTCCCGACGGCCGCGTGCCGTCGGGTTAGTATCACCGGCCGGACGTGTTACCGCTGACGGAACCCCGGTGTAATCAACTCGAAGTCCCCTGAATCCACGCTGACTCCGTTGAGGCAGCGTGTGCTAAAGCGGGGAGCCACAGGCGGTTATTCCTGTGGTGGGGGCATAAAACCGGGGTGTCACGTGGTGAACGGTTTACCCATGCGGACAAGCAGTGGAGATCGGAGGGTAGCTCCTCTGAAGTACGCCTTGAGGTCAGTCATGGAGGGGTCTCCATGGCGGCACAGACCGAGGAGATTTTGGTGTCTTTTATCCCTTGACCCCCGGATGGCAGGCTGACGCCGACGGTTCCGGAAGGGGGTCCATATCAATCATGCATCCGCGCAAAACCCCCTTTACTGATGTTTTTCTGGTGATGACCTTGGCATGTGAAGGAAAAACGATGAAGAACCTAAGCCCGTTCTATATTAAGCGTACAGTGGATATGATCTGTGGCTCAGTAAAAAACGCAACGCGACTGAGAGACGGTACGCTTTTGCTTGAGACGTGCAATGCTGAACAGTCCCAAAAGTTGTTAAAAGCGAGTTTATTGGGCTCCTACCCGGTTCGGGTAGCCCCACACAAATCATTGAACTCGTGTAGGGGAGTTGTTACCACCTCCAGCCTGGATGATCTGTCAACGGAGGACATTGTCACCTGCCTCTCAGACCAAAGGGTCATCCCCTCCGAAGGAGTGTCGCCTTGCCGTGGCGGAGGGGCTCAGTACCCGATCCAGACGGCCTACTAAGTGTGTCTTTGTGACCGCTGGTAGGCAAGAGGTGAGGGGAAGCTAAGAACATTCCAACGGGTAGATGAGGCTCGTTAGTCTTGGTTGACAACTCATCTAGGAGAAGAGGACTCCGAAATCAAACTCCCCCAGGGGAACCTACCACGGTAGGTCCGGGTTTGGCGCACCCGGGGCCCCGAGCTGCTCACTATCACTTCACCCCCTCCACCTTCATTAACTGTGCCACGTGCAGCATTTTATGTTGTTTTTTATATCACCCTCTTCCTCTTCTAGGTTTATTCCGATTATTAGTTAGTAAGGCCTTAGTTTTATAACTCCTGTCTCACCAGCAGGGATCTTTCCTATCTCCGTGGTCCTGTCCCACGGTTTTCAGCGCGGCCCCCGACTTGTGTGCTCTTCGGAGGTCTCAGGCGCGAAGGTTGTGCGGACCCTTCACACTGCCCCCATGTGTAGCCTTAGGTGCGGAGCCCGTCCACACGTCATGTACACCCACGTAGCTCCTGGAGGGCACGGCCGGTGTTAATCTCCCGACGGCCGCGTGCCGTCGGGTTAGTATCACCGGCCGGACGTGTTACCGCTGACGGAGCCCCGGTGTAATCAACCCGAAGTCCCCTGAATCCACGCTGACTCCGTTGAGGCAGCGTGTGCTAAAGCGGGGAGCCACAGGCGGTTATTCCTGTGGTGGGGGCATAAAACCGGGGTGTCACGTGGTGAACGGTTTACCCATGCGGACAAGCAGTGGAGATCGGAGGGTAGCTCCTCTGAAGTACGCCTTGAGGTCAGTCATGGAGGGGTCTCCATGGCGGCACAGACCGTGGAGATTTTGGTGTCTTTTATCCTTTGACCCCCGGATGGCAGGCTGACGCCGACAGTTCCGGATGGGGGTCCAAATAATCATGTCTCCGCGCAACCCCTCTTCCTTTGACCCTTTCTTGGTTTTGACTTTGGCATGTGACGGGAAAACGATAAAGGACCTTAGCCCATTTTATATAAAACGAGAAGTCGACAGAATATGTGGCCCGGTTAAGAACGCGACCAGAGTTCGAGACGGTACGCTGTTGATCGAAACCAACACGGCAGACCAGACCCAGAAACTTTTAAAGGCGAGTTTGTTGGGCTCCTACCCAATTCGGGTAGCCCCACACAAATCGCTCAACACATGTAGGGGAGTTGTCACCACCTCCAGTCTGGACAATCTGTCGAACGATGAGATTACCACCTGTCTCTCCGACCAGCGTGTGTGTCAGGCTTACCGTCTTACCCGAAAGCAGGATGGCAAGGATGTACCTTTGCGTACGGTGTTTCTGACGTTCAGAGGAACTAAATTGCCCGAGTATATCTTTTGTGGCTACGAACGTGCTGCCGTGCGCCAGTATGTGCCGAACCCCATGCGTTGTTTTAGGTGCCAACGGTTCGGCCATACAAAGACCCTGTGCAATAATCCTGCTATATGTGAGCGCTGTGGTTTAGCAGCCCATGAGGACCCGACATGTACACGGGATCCCCTCTGTGTAAACTGTGAAGGGAAGCATCCATCCAGCTCGCGTCAGTGTGCGAAGTTCCTGGATGAGAAGTGTATACAAGAATTGCGCGTGAAAGAACATCTCACGTTTCCAGAAGCGCGTCGTCGCTTTGAGCAGCTGAAACCTGCTACCACCACAGGTTATGCCTTGGCTGCCCGACGCGCTCCTGCCAGCAGCGTAGCGATCCAGCACGTTCCTGTGTCAGATGCTTCTACACAGACTGACCTACCTGCGAATACCCCTTCACTGTCTCGTGCCACAGCTGCACCTGCTACTACATCTATAGCCGTGCAGACACCAGCTCACAAGACTAGCCGCAGCCAGCCTGTTGACAGCCATTATTCTAGGCCTTCTGGTCGCGCCAGCAGTCGCACATCGTCCATGAAGTCCCGCTCCCGCTCTCGTTCAGCGAGCCGCCGGGGATCTTCAGACTCCCGGACGTCGGCGGAGTCACCAGACGATGGCGAATTTAACCTACCCCGTCCGAAGTCGGTTAAGGTAAAGATGAAAAAGAAAAAGATGAAGACGAATCCCTAATTCTTCTTTACCATGGAAATAATCCAGTGGAATGTTAATGGGTTCCGGGCACGTGTTCCGGACGTACAGCATCTCGTTTCGCAACGCTCTCCATCAATCGTCTGTCTACAAGAAACGCACTTGCACCCTAACCACGCATTACAACTTCGTGGTTTTTTCGGCATTTAGACATGACTCTGCAGCTGATAGGCGAGCCAGCGGGGGTGTTGCTATCCTGGTGGCGCATGATATCTCTGCCACCAGTGTGCCACTCAACACGCCGCTACAAGCTGTAGCGGTGCGTGTGCAGCTGCAGAGCCTCTGTTTCTCCCTTTGCAATGTCTATCTGCCACCGGTCAGTGTCGTACACACGAACGATCTTCGGGCTCTCTTGGCACAGATTCCGCCACCGCTCATCTTTCTCGGCGATCTGAATGCCAAGCACTCTCATTGGGGCTCCGACATTGACGATGCCCGTGGGTGCCTTGTAGCAGACGTTTGCCATATGTCCGGCCTAGTCATATTAAACACTGGCGTGCCTACTTACTTATCATCTGCCTATGGTACACACTCCGCACTTGACGTTTCATTTAGCAGTCCGTCACTGGTACCTCTACTCGACTGGTCGGTACTTTCCGACTTATTTGGCAGTGATCATTACCCCATTAGCATTCACCTATCGGGCCACAATTCTGTGCCAACACGCTTTCCTCACTGGATTATTTCCAAGGCTGACTGGGGGAAGTTTCGTTCCCTCATTCACCTAACCGACGATGGTTTTACCACCATTGACGACATGGTGGAGTATTTTACTCACTCTATCCTTCGTGCAGCGGATTCCAGCATTCCTCGTGGTTCCACTACACCTCGTCACGTTCCTGTGCCTTGGTGGTCCGAGGAATGCCGTTTGGCTACTAAAGCACGCAAGCGTGCATTGCGTATCTTTACATTACATCCTACGCAGGCGAACTTTGTCGCTTTTAAGCGTGCTCGTGCTAGGGCAAGATTTATACTTCGAGACGCAAAACGCAAATCGTGGGAAAAGTATGTGTCTTCTCTTTCCCGTCGAAGTTCGGCGCAAAAGGTGTGGACTGCTGTTCGGCGAATGTACGGCAAGTGTCGCCGGACGATGATCCCCGGCCTTGCCGTACAGGGCTCCCGTTACACCACCGAGCAGGACATCGCCGACGCCCTTGCCGAGTGTTTTGCCTGTACTAGCCAAACCCAAAGCTATGATAGAGCGTTTTTAGCTATCAAGGAATCTGCGGAGCAGATAGGCCTTAGTTTTAACAGTGCCCAAAGTGAACCGTACAATGCACCATTTAGCGAGGCGGAGCTAGCGCATTCCTTGTCCCTAGCAAAGAATTCTTCTCCCGGTCCTGATGACATCCACCGCCAAATGCTGCTCCATCTTCCACCTGCAGCTCTTTCCTTCATGTTGAGCATGTATAACCGCATCTGGCATCAGCAGGTTTTTCCGTCTTCCTGGCGCGAGGGCATTGTCATCCCTATCCCTCGACCAGGAAAAGACCGGACACTTCCCTCTAGCTACCGCCCTATCTGCCTGACGAGTGTCGTCTGCAAGACCTTGGAACGGATGATTAACACTCGCTTAGTGTGGTGGCTAGAGACGAATAACGTGCTGAGCAATGTTCAGTGCGGATTTCGTCGCTATCGCTCCAGTGTCGACAACCTGACGCGCATGGAGGCATACATACAGAATGCGTTTCTCCTGAAGCAGCATGTCGTGGGTGTCTTCTTTGATCTGGAGAAGGCCTACGATACTACTTGGCGCTATGGTATTCTCCGTACTCTACACGGTTATGGTTTGCGCGGTCACTTAGCCGTTTTCCTTTTTAACTTTTTACTCATTCGCCGTTTTCGTGTCCGTATAGGCAACACGCTGTCTCAAGAGAAGATCCAGGAGAATGGTGTACCCCAGGGATCCATCCTCAGTGTCACACTTTTCGCAGTTGCCATTAATGGCATCACTAGTGTTGTTCGTAGCGGTATCCCGATGTCGCTGTATGTTGACGACTTTGCGATCTACTATCGCTCTTATAGTTTGGAGCACATCGAGCGTCAACTGCAGCTGACCATAACCTCCATCGCCGAGTGGGCATTACGCACGGGCTTTCGGCTGTCCCCTACGAAAACACAGTGTCTACACTTTCACCGACTGCGAGGAGTACACCCTCCTCCTGATCTCCATCTGCGCGACACACGTCTTCCTTTTGTACCGCACCTTAAGTTCTTGGGCCTACACCTCGACAGTAAACTCACATGGGAGCACCATATCCGCTATCTTCGTGCTTCGTGCGATCGTTCGCTTCGGGTACTCAGGGTCTTATCTGGGGCATCTTGGGGCGGCGATCGCACCGTCATGTTGAGGTTATATGGCTCTCTGGTCCGGTCCAAATTAGACTACGGCTGTTTTATTTATGGCGCGGCGTCTGCGTCTAAACTCCGGCTTTTAGACACAGTACATCACACTGGTATCCGCCTCGCTACTGGGGCTTTCCGCACCAGCAGAATCGATTGTCTGTATGCTGATTCTGGCGAACCTCCACTGTCTGTTCGACGCTCTTTATTACTTTGTTCTTACGTGGCAAGGCTGGCCGCCCATCCAGGTCACCCTTCGTTTCCACCCGTGTTGCGTCCAGACCTCGCGCACCGTTATATGCGAAATACAACCATCTCCCGTCCAAGTGGTATCCGGTTTCGTGAACTGCTTGCTGCACACGCCCTTCGACTGCCAGCCGTAGAGCGGCATTCACGTGGCCGATGTCCTCCCTGGCAACTCCAGCGCGCACGCTTTGACCTGGAGCTGTCGGGCTGTGTTAAGATAGCTACCCCTCATTCCGTGTTTCGCCAACTATTCACGGAACTACTGGGGCGATACCGGACTTCCTGTCCGGTATTTACCGATGGGTCCCAGATGGGTAGTTCGACGGGTTGCGCCTTTATATACAACGGTGACGCTCATACGTACCGCTTACCGGACGCCAGTTCAGTATTTACCGCCGAGTTGTTTGCCATATTTTATTTCCTCCTTTTTATCTCCAGTTCAGGTCCTGGAAGTTTTATCGTTTGTTCCGATTCTTTTAGCGCTCTCCAGGCCCTGCAACAGTTTATCGGCACCTCGGCATTGGTTGTTAAAATCCAGACGTTGATTTCTCAGCTACTGTCTCGCGGATACCAGTTTGTTTTTACGTGGATCCCAGGCCATGTGGGTATTCCGGGTAACGAGGTGGCGGATGCGGCTGCAAAGTCTGCATGTCGCCTTCCGGAGTATTCCACCCGTACGCTCCCCTATATAGATGTGCAGAAATATTTCCGTCGCCATCTATTTGCTCTCTGGCAGGAATCTTGGGAAGCGTTATCTGGCACTCAGTTACGGACAATCAAGGACACGGTACAACCCTGGCATACCAGCTGCAGGAATTCCAGGCGGGAAGAAGTGGTTTTAACCCGCCTGAGGATAGGCCATACCCGAGCCACGCATGGACACCTTTTGCGTGGTGATCCGGAGCCTGTCTGTACGACGTGTAATATTCCAATCTCCGTCGCACATGTCCTTCTTGATTGCCCGCGATACGCTCGTGAGCGCCAGTCCGTTGGCCTGGGCCTTACACTGTCGTCAGTTTTAGGCAACGACCCAGTATCTGTAAATACAGTGCTGCGGTTTTGTTCCAGAATTGATTTTATGAAGCAAGTGTAAGGTTATTTTATTTCAGAGATTTTAGCCTTTTAGATGGCCGTATTTTTGGGTTTTTTAACGTTTTAGTGTTTTTTACTTTGTAGGAATTTTAAGTCTCTGTTTTTAGCATTTTAAATGAAACGTTTTAATAGTTGTTTAGAGGCTTTTTATCTATTTTAACCGTAGATTTTTAGTTTTTAATGGGTGATGTTTTAACACTTGACAGTATGTAATTTTACTTCTGGACTCGGGGCCCTAATGACCAAGTTGTCGACGGGCCCTTAAACCCAATACACTCACTCACTCACTCACTCACTTATCGTTTGTTCCGATTCTTTTAGCGCTCTCCAGGCCCTGCAACAGTTTATCGGCACCTCGGCATTGGTTGTTAAAATCCAGACGTTGATTTCTCAGCTACTGTCTCGCGGATACCAGTTTGTTTTTACGTGGATCCCAGGCCATGTGGGTATTCCGGGTAACGAGGCGGCGGATGCGGCTGCAAAGTCTGCATGTCGCCTTCCGGAGTATTCCACCCGTACGCTCCCCTATATAGATGTGCAGAAATATTTCCGTCGCCATCTATTTGCTCTTTGGCAGGAATCTTGGGAAGCGTTATCTGGCACTCAATTACGGACTATCAAGGACACGGTACAACCCTGGCATACCAGCTGCAGGAATTCCAGGCGGGAAGAAGTGGTTTTAACCCGCCTGAGGATAGGCCATACCCGAGCCACGCATGGACACCTTTTGCGTGGTGATCCGGAGCCTGTCTGTACGACGTGTAATATTCCAATCTCCGTCGCACATGTCCTTCTTGATTGTCCGCGATACGCTCGTGAGCGCCAGTCCGTTGGCCTGGGCCTTACACTGTCGTCAGTTTTAGGCAACGACCCAGTATCTGTAAATACAGTGCTGCGGTTTTGTTCCAGAATTGATTTTATGAAGCAAGTGTAAGGATATTTTATTTCAGAGATTTTAGCCTTTTAGATGGCCGTATTTTTGGGTTTTTTAACGTTTTAGTGTTTTTTGCTTTGTAGCAATTTTAAGTTTCTGTTTTTAGCATTTTAAATGAAACGTTTTAATAGTTGTTTAGAGGTTTTTTATCTATTTTAACCGTAGATTTTTAGTTTTTAATGGGTGATGTTTTAACACTTGACGGTATGTAATTTTTACTTCTGGACTCGGGGCCCTAATGACCAAGTTGTCGACGGGCCCTTAAACCCGACACACTCACTCACCCCCAAAGGGTCATTCAAGCGTACCGCCTATCCCGAAAGCAGGATGGAAAAGAGATTCCCTTAAAAACGGTGTTCCTAACCTTCAAGGGAACTACTTTACCCGAATACATCTTCTGTGGGTATGAGCGCGCTGCAGTACGCCCGTATGTCCCGAATCCCATGCGCTGTTTTCAGTGCCAGAGGTTCGGGCATACTAGGGGCTCGTGCACGCATCCTGCGATATGTGAGCGTTGCGGTTTGGCAACACATGAGGACACCGCCTGTACTCGGGACCCCTGCTGCGTGAACTGTGGAGGGAAACATCCATCAAGCTCTCGTCAGTGTCCGCAGTTTTGCGATGAAAAGAGCATACAGGAGCTACGCGTTAAGGAACGCCTAACTTTTCTAGAAGCGCGGCGGCGCTTTGAACAGCTGAAGCCTGCTAACACCATAGGCTATGCAGCAGCTGCACGCCGGCCTCCTGTAGCCACTGTCGGTTTGCAACACGTACCCGCTTCGGATGCCTCCACGCAAACCGACTGGTCGACGAATCCCCCTGCGCGACGTCCTACTACACCTACAGTGACTTCAATCGCAGTGCAGACCACAGATCCCAAACCGTCCACGAGTGCCACAACTCCTGATGACCGCCCTCGTTCCAGGCATACTGTTCGAGCTAGTAGTCTCACCTCTTCAATGAAGTCCCGCTCTCGCTCCGTGAGCCAAAGGGGAACTTCAGACTCCCGCACATCAGGGGAGTCGCCTGAGAACGACGAACGTCGAGTATATGGTCCCAAGTGCGCCAGAGTAAAAATGAAGAAAAAGAAAAAGATAAAGAGAGGCCACTAATCTCTTTTTAATATGGAAATAATCCAGTGGAATGTTAATGGGTACCATATTCGTTATCTGCGTGCTTCCTGCGATCGTTCGCTTCGGGTGCTCCGGGTTTTATCTGGGGTATCTTGGGGCGGCGATCGCACGGTCATGTTGAGGTTGTATCGTTGACTGGTCCGGTCCAAATTAGACTACGGCTGTTTTATCTATGGCTCCGCATCCGCCTCTAAACTCCGCCTTTTAGATACAATACATCACACTGGTATCCGTCTCGCTACTGGGGCTTTCCGTACAAGTAGAGTGGACTGTCTGTATGCTGATTCTGGCGAACCCCCACTGTCTGCCCGACGCTCGTTGTTACTATGTTCCTACGTGGCAAGGTTGGCCGCTCATCCAGGTCATCCTTCGTTTCCACCTGTATTGCGTCCAGACCTAGTGTACCGTTATACGCGGAATACAACTATCTCCCGTCCAAGCGGCATCAGGTTTCGAGAACTGCTGACCGCACACGATCTACGCTTGCCAGCCGTAGAGCGGCATTCGCATGGCCGATACCCTCCATGGCAGCTCCAGCGTGCACGCTTTGACCTGGAGCTGTCGAGCAGTGCGAAGTTAGCTACCCCTCACTCGGTGTTTCACCAACTTTTCACCGCAGTTCTGGGCCGATACCGGACTCATACTCCGGTATTTACTGATGGCTCACGGATGGGTAGTGCGACGGGTTCCGCTTTTGTATACCATGGCGACGTTCGCAAGTACCGCCTTCCAGACGCCAGTTCAGTATTTACCGCCGAGCTGTTTGCCATATTTTATTTCCTGCCTTTTATCTCCAGTTCAGGTCTTGGAAGTTTTATTATCTGTTCCGACTCTTTTAGCGCCCTCCAGGCCCTGCAACAGTTTATCGGCACCTCGGCATTGATTATTAAAATTCAGACGTTGATCTCGCAACTACTGTCTCGCGGATACCAGTTTGTTTTTACGTGGATCCCAGGCCATGTGGGTATTCCGGGCAACGAGGCGGCGGATGCGGCTGCAAAGTCTGCATGCCGCCTCCCGGAATACTCCACCCGTGCGCTACCCTATGTAGATGTGCAGAAATACTTTCGCCGCCATCTATTTACCCACTGGCAGCAATCTTGGGAAGCGTTAGCTGGCACTCAGTTACGGACAATAAAGGACACTGTACAACCCTGGCAGACCAGCTGCAGGAATTCCAGGCGTGAGGAAGTGATTTTAACCCGCCTGAGGATAGGCCACACTCGAGCCACGCATGGACATCTTTTGCGTGGTGATCAGGAGCCTGTGTGTGCGACGTGCAATGTTCCACTCTCCGTCGCACATGTCCTTCTTGATTGTCCGCGATACGGTCATGAGCGTCAGTCCCTAGGCCTGGGCCTTACACTGTGCTCTGTTTTAGGCAACGACGCAGTAGCTGTCAATACAGCACTGCGGTTTGTTGCCAAGATTGATTTTTGCAAGCAAGTGTAAGGTGCTTTTATATTGGCGGATATTGACTTTTAGTTGTTTTTACTTTGGATGTTATTCTGGTTTTTACCTTTTAAAGATTTTATCAGTTTTAAGTTTTATAAGTCTACGTTTTTACCAGTTGTTTAACTTTTAACTGTTTTAGCTCTCGGTTTTAGACTTTTTAACCTTTTTTAAGTTATTTTAACTTTCACCTTTTAGCTTTTTAGGGTGAGGTTTTATTGTTGGCTTGTTTTATTCTGTGAACTTAGGGCCCTAATGACCTAGTTGTCGATGGGCCCTTAAACAATACTCACTCACTCACTGTTAATGGGTTCCGTGCACGTACTCCGGACATACAGCATTTAGTTTTTCAACACTCTCCATCAATCATCTGTCTACAGGAAACCCATTTGAATCCTCATCACACACTACACCTCCGTGGTTTTTCGGCATTTAGACATGACTCTGCAGCTAGCGGACGCGCAAGCGGTGGTGTTGCTACTCTGGTGACACATAACATCTCTGCAACCAGCATCCCGCTTAACACACCGTTGCAAGCTGTAGCGGTGCGTGTACAGCTGCAGGGCCTGAGCCTGTCTATTTGCAATGTCTATCTGCCACCTGTCAGTGTCGTACAACAAGCTGATCTTCGAGCTCTTTTGGCCCAGATACCGCCACCATTCCTCTTTCTAGGCGATCTTAATGCCAAGAATACCCTTTGGGGCTCCGACACTGACGATGCCCGCGGGTGCCTTGTAGCAGACGTTTGCGATATGTCCGGTTTACTTTTGTTAAATACTGGTGCCCCTACCTTTCTATCATCTGCCTATGGTACACACTCCGCACTAGACGTTTCTTTTTGTAGTCCTTCGTTGGTACCTTTACTTGATTGGTCGGTCCTTTCCGGCTTATTTGGCAGTGATCACTACCCAATTAACATTCACCTGTCGTGCCACCATCCTGCGGCAACGCGACATCCTCACTGGATTATTTCTAAGGCTGATTGGGGGAAATTTCGTTCCCTCATTCACCTTTATGACAATGGTTTTGACACCATCGATGAAATGGTGCAATATTTTACCTGCACTATCTTGCTTGCAGCGGATTCCAGCATTCCTCGAGGTTCATCCACCCCACGACACGTTCCTGTGCCCTGGTGGTCCGAGGAATGCCGTGTGGCTATTAAAGCTCGCAAACGTGCTCTGCGTGTGTTTACTGTACACCCAACAGAAGAACATTTTATCGCTTTTAAACGCTCACGCGCTAGAGCACGATATGTACTGCGCAGCGCAAAACGTCGATCTTGGGAAACATACACCTCTTCCCTTTCCCGTCGTACTTCAGCTCAACAGGTTTGGGTTGCTGTTCGGCGTAAGTACGGCAAGTGTCGCCGGACGGTCATCCCCGGTCTTGCCGTCAACGGCTCGCATTACACCAGCGAGAAGGGTATGGCTGATGCCCTTGCCGATTGTTTTGCTGCTACCAGCCAGACGATTAGCTACGATAGAGAATTTATACCCATCAAGGAATCTGCGGAGCGGATAGTCCTAGATTTTAACAGTGACAGCAGTGAAGAGTATAACGTACCTTTTACCGTTGCAGAGCTGGAGCATTCTTTATCTCTCGCCCACGACTCTTCTCCTGGTCCTGATGATATCCACCGACAAATGTTGCTTCATCTTCCATCTGCGGCTTTGTCCTTCCTTCTGAGCGTTTATAACCGCATCTGGAGTGAGCAGGTTTTCCCGTCTTCCTGGCGCGAGGGTGTTGTCATCCCCATCCCTCGGCCCGGAAAAGACCGGACACTTCCCTCTAGCTACCGCCCTCTTTGCTTAACGAGTGTTATCTGTAAGACCTTAGAACGTATGATTAACACTCGTTTAGTGTGGTGGCTAGAGAAGAATAACCTGCTGAACAATGCTCAGTGCTGCTTTCGCCGCAATCGCTCCAGTGTAGACAATCTAACACGCCTGGAAAGTTACATCCAAAATGCCTTTCTGATGAAGCAGCATGTCGTGGGTGTTTTCTTTGATCTGGAGAAGGCTTACGACACTACATGGCGTTATGGCATCCTTCGTACTCTGCAAGGTTATGGTTTGCGCGGTTTTATTAGCCGTTTTTCTTTTTAACTTTTTATTAATTCGCCGTTTTCGTGTCCACATTGGCAACACGCTTTCCGAGGAGAAGATCCAGGAGAATGGTGTACCCCAGGGATCGATCCTGAGTGTCACGCTTTTCGCCGTTGCGATTAACAGCATCACTAGTGCTGTTCGTAGTGGAATCCCGATGTCCCTGTATGTTGACGATTTTGCTGTATATTATCGCTCGTATAATCTTGAGCATATTGAACGTCAACTGCAGCTGATCATAACATCCATTGCCGTGTGGGCGTTTCGTACGGGCTTCAAGTTTTCCGCTACCAAAACACAGTGTGTCCACTTCCATCGGCTTCGTGGCGTACACCCTCCGACTGATCTTTATTTACGTGGCACACGTCTACCGTTTGTTCCGCACCTGAAGTTCTTGGGCCTACACCTCGACAACAAACTTACATGGGAGCACCATATTCGACATCTTCGTGTTTCCTGCGATCGTTCGCTTCGGATACTCCGGGTTTTATCTGGGGCATCATGGGGCGGCGATCGCACGGTAATGTTGAGGTTGTACCGCTCATTGGTCCGGTCCAAACTAGACTACGGCTGTTTTATATATGGCGCGGCGTCCGCCTCTAAACTCCGCCTTTTAGACACTGTCCATCACACTGGTATCCGTCTGGCCACTGGGGCTTTCCGAACTAGTCGAATTGCGTCTTTGTATGCTGATTCTGGCGAACCTCCACTCTCTGTCCGACGCTCGTTTTTACTCAGTTCCTACGTGGCACGGTTGGCCGCTCACCCCGGTCATCCCTCGTTCCAATGCGTCTTACGTCCCGACCTCGCCCACCGTTATATACGTAATACCACTATCTCACGTCCAAGTGGAATACGATTCCGTGAACTGCTCACTGCACATGATCTTCGCATGCCCCATGTAGCGCGATCGTCTATAGGCCGCTACCCTCCTTGGCAACTCCAGCGCGCGCGGTTTGACCTGGAGCTTTCGGGCTATGCGAAGGTGGCTACCCCTAACTCGGTGTTTCGCCAACTATTCACCGAACTCCTGGGACGTTACCGGACTTTCACCCCGGTTTTTACCGATGGGTCCCAGATGGGGGGTGGTACAGGATGTAGTTTCATGTACAACGGTGAGGCTCATACGTACAGACTTCCAGACAGCACTTCCGTTTTTACTGCCGAGCTGTTTGCCTGTTTCTAGTTCGGTTCCTGACAGCTTCATTATATGCTGCGACTCTATGAGCGCTGTTCAGGCGTTGCAACAGTTTCTCGGCACATCAGCAATGATAATTAAAATCCAGACACTCGTTTCACAGTTAGTCACTCGCGGATACCAGTTCATTTTTACATGGATCCCAGGCCATGTGGGTATTCCCGGCAACGAGGAGGCAGATGTGGCTGCTAAGGCTGCATGTCGTTTGCCGGTGTTTTCCACACATGCTCTTCCTTTTAGAGATGTGCAGCGATACTTCCGCTGCCATCTTTATTCCTATTGGCAGAAATCTTGGGAAGAGCTGACTGGCACCCAACTACGGACAATTAAGGACTCAGTAAAACCCTGGCGGACTTCTTGCAGGGATTCCCGTCGGGCAGAGGTCATTTTAACGCGGTTACGCATAGGTCACACACGCGCCACACATGGCCACCATCTGTGTGGTGACCCGGCCCCTGTCTGTCACACGTGCGACGTCCAACTCTCCGTGTCGCACGTTTTAATTGATTGCCCGAGATACGCCCCGGTGCGCCAGTCGCTTGGCCTGGGTTTTAGTCTGCGGTCCATCCTAGGCGACGACCCAGTCTCCGTAGATACGGTGCTGCGGTTCGTTGCTGAAATTGGATTCGCCAAACAAGTATAACTTGTGCTTTTAGTATTAGACTTTTGAGTAAGATTTAAAAATCTGCAATTAGGTTTGTTTTGTTTTACTGTTTAGTATTTTAAACCTTTTTAGCGTTTTAATCTTTTTGGTGTTTTAACGGTTTTACCATTAACCTTTTTAGTATTTTAACCGTTTTAGCATTTTTTAGTTTTGTATTTTAGCTTAGTTCTTAACCAGAAGTTAGCGAGTGTTTTATCCTTTGAAATTGACTTGGGGCCCAAATGACCTAGCTGTCGACGGGCCCTTAAACACCACTCACTCACTCACTCAATGCCGGCGCTATGGCCATACTAAGATCTCGTGTAAGACTTCGGTTGCGGTTTGTGCCAACTGTGGTAGTGATGCTCATGACGGAGCTTGTCCATCTGCTCCAAGCTGCGTAAATTGCCGAGGTACACACTCAGCGACTTCGAGCGCCTGTCCGCGTTACCAGGACGAGAAGGCCATTCAGGAGCTGCGGGTGAAAGAGCGTATCTCTTTCTCAGAAGCCCGCAAACGACATCTTGCTCGACAGCCTTCTCTCCTGAAGTTTGGTAGTTTCAGTTCCATTGTTTCCACACCAGTACCAAAGCGTGATATGGGTACTCAAACTTGCCCTGTAACCTCCATCGTGGTTACTCCTCTCGCCGCTGTGTCAACTCCTGCCGGCTCCAACACCATTTCTGTGAGTACCGAAACCAGGAAATTTAAAGTTACTCCGAAGCGCACAGACTTCCTCAAGGAACCTACATCTGCAAGTGGACAGGGTGCCTCAATGGCCAGCTCCCCGTCCCCTCCTCGCCGATCGTGCTCCCAAGATACCAGGGGACGCAGTCGCACGAAGCGGGACTCCCCTCCACCCATCAGTCTTGGAAACCGGTTTGTTCCTCTTACTTCGGCACCCGGTTACCCTCCTCCATCTGAAGAACCCATGGAGGAGGAACCACCTGCTCCAAAAAGCCCAAGTCCTACAAGAAATCAAAAGGGCAAGTTGAAGCGACAGCCCCTGGGTAAGTGAAACTCGTGAACAGCTTTTCCCATTTGCTCAGGATGTCCATTCTACAATGGAATACACGTGGCGTACGCAGGCATAAATCCGAACTGCAACTGCTCGGTAATTTGCTGTCCCCCACTATGTTCTGCCTGCAGGAGACCAAACTTCAACAACAGGATACTTTCACCTTTCCTGGTTTTACCCCCTCCGAAGGAGTGTCGCCTTGCCTTGGCGGAGGGGCTCAGTACCCAAACCAGACGGCCTGCTACGTGTGTCTTTGTGACCACTGGTAGGCAAGAGGTGAGGGGAAGCTAAGAACATTCCAACGGGTAGATGAGGCTCGTTAGTCTTGGTTGACAACTCATCTAGGAGAAGAGGACTCCGAAATCAAACTCCCCCAGGGGAACCTACCACGGTAGGTCCGGGTTTGGCGCACCCGGGGCCCCGAGCTGCTCACTATCACTTCACCCCCTCCACCTTCATTAACTGTGCCACGTGCAACGTTTTATGTTGCTTTTTATATCACCCTCTTCCTCTTCTAGGTTTATTCTGATTATTAGTTTGTAAGTTCCTAGATTTATAACTCCTGTCTCACCAGCAGGGATCTTTCCTATCTCCGTGGTCCTGTCCCACGGTTTTCAGCGCGGCCCCCGACTTGTGTGCTCTTCGGAGGTCTCAGGCGCGAAGGTTGTGCGGACCCTTCACACTGCCCCCATGTGTAGCCTTAGGTGCGGAGCCCGTCCACACGTCATGTACACCCACGTAGCTCCTTGAGGGCACGGCCGGTGTTAATCTCCCGACGGCCGCGTTCCGTCGGGTTAGTATCACCGGCCGGACGTGTTACCGCTGACGGAGCCCCGGTGTAATCAACCCGAAGTCCCCTGAATCCACGCTGACTCCGTTGAGGCAGCGTGTGCTAAAGCGGGGAGCCACAGGCGGTTATTCCTGTGGTGGGGGCATAAAACCGGGGTGTCACGTGGTGAACGGTTTACCCATGCGGACAAGCAGTGGAGATCGGAGGGTAGCTCCTCTGAAGTACGCCTTGAGGTCAGTCATGGAGGGGTCTCCATGGCGGCACAGACCGTGGAGATTTTGATGTCTTTCTTTTCTTTGACCCCCGGATGGCAGGCTGACGCCGACGGTTCCGGATGGGGGTCCGATTTCAACATGCATCCGAGCAAACCCTCTCATTTCGACAGTTTTCTAGTCTTGACCTTGGCCAGTGAAAGGAAAACGATGAAGGATCTTAGCCCCTTTTACATAAAGAAAGAACTCGACAGGATCTGTGGCCTTGTTAAAAACGCCACCCGAGTACGAGACGGTACGCTTTTGGTAGAAGTGACCACCGCAGACCAGTGCCAGAAATTGTTGAAAGCCACTTTGTTGGGCTCCTACCCCATCCGGGTAGCCCCACATAAATCTCTAAACTCATGCAGAGGAGTTGTCACCACATCCAGTCTGGACGGTCTGTCAAACGAGGAGATTGTTACTTGCCTCTCTGACCAGCGTGTGTGTCAAGCGTACCGTCTGACAAGAAAGCAGGATGGTAAAGTGATTGATTTACGTACGGTTTTCCTCACTTTTAAGGGCACACAGTTGCCAGAATACATCTTCTGCGGGTACGAGCGTGCCGCCGTACGTCAATATGTCCCGAACCCTATGCGCTGTTTTCAGTGTCAGAAGTTCGGACATACTAAGACCGCGTGCAACCATCCTGCCGTTTGTGAGCGTTGTGGCCTATCACCTCATGAGGGCACGGCTTGTACCCGTGACCCTCATTGTGTTAACTGTGGAGCCGGTCATCCATCTAGCTCGCGTCAGTGTGCGAAGTTTCTGGATGAAAAATGTATACAGGAGCTACGCGTGAAAGAACATCTTACATTTCCAGAGGCGCGTCGTCGCTTTGAGCAGCTGCAACCTGCGACCACCACAGGTTATGCCTTGGCTGCCCGACGCGCTCCTGTTAACACCGTAGCGATACAGCATGTCCCTGTATCAGATGCCTCCACACAGACAGACCTACCAGCGAGTATTGTTCCACTGTCTCGTGCCACACCTGCATAAGCTACAACATCTACAGCCGTGCAGACACCAGCTCACAAGGCGTCCACAAGTCGTAGCCAGCCTGTTGATAGCCATTCCTCTAGGCCTGATGTTCGCGCCAGCAGCCACACGTCATCAATGAAGTCCCGCTCCCGCTCCCGTTCCGCGAGCCGCAGGGGATCTTCAGACTCCCGTACATCCGAGGAGTCACTAGGGGATGACGAAATTAACCTACCCCGTCCAAAGTCGGTTAAGGTAAAGATGAAAAAGAAAAAGATGAAGACGAATCACTAATTCTTCTTTACCATGGAAATAATCCAGTGGAATGTTAATGGGTTCCGGGCACGTGTTCCGGACATACAGCATCTCGTTGCGCAACGCTCTCCATCAATCGTCTGCCTACAAGAAACACATTTGCACCCTAATCACGCATTACATCTTCGTGGTTTTTCGGCTTTTAGGCATGACTCTGCAGCTGATCGACGAGCAAGCGGAGGAGTTGCTACTTTGGTGGCGCATACCATCTCTGCCACAAGCATCCCGCTAAACACGCCGCTGCAAGCTGTGGCTATGCGTGTCCAGTTGCAGGGCTTAAGTCTGTCAATTTGCAATGTCTATCTGCCACCGGTCAGTGTTGTACACGAGAACGACCTTCGTGCTCTTTTGGCTCAGATTCCGCCACCCTTTATCTTCCTTGGTGATCTGAATGCCAAACACTCTTCATGGGGCTCCGACACTGACGATGCTCGCGGATGCCTTGTAGGAGACGTTTGCGATATGTCCGGCCTCCTTTTGTTGAACACTGGTGCCCCTACCTTTTTATCATCTGCCTATGGTACGTACTCCGCCTTAGACGTTAGCTTCTGTAGCCCGTCATTGGTACCACTCATTGATTGGTCGGTGCTCTCCGACCTCTTTGGCAGTGATCATTTTCCCATTAACATTCACATATCTGGTTTCCATACTATTCCAACACGACACCCTCACTGGATTATTTCCAAGGCTGACTGGGGGAAATTTCGTTCCCTCATTCACCTTACCGACGATGGTTTTACCACCATCGACAACATGGTGGAGTATTTTACATGTTCTGTCCTGCTTGCAGCAAATTCCAGCATTCCTCGCGGTTCTACTACACCTCGTCATCTTCCTGTGCCTTGGTGGTCCGAGGAATGTCGTTTGGCTGTTAAAGCCCGCAAACGGGCCTTGCGAGTTTTCAGTGCACATCCTACCGAAGAGAACTTTATTACCTTTAAGCGAGTGCGTGCCCGGGCGCGTTTTGTACTTCGCAGTGCAAAACGCACATCCTGGGTAACTTACGTCTCTTCCATCTCTCGACGCACTTCAACACAAAGGGTGTGGACTGCGCTTCGGCGTATGTACGGCAGGTGTCGCCGGACGATAATACCCGGTCTTGCCGTGCAGGGACGCTCTTACACCCACGAGCAGGATATCGCCGACGCCCTCGCAGACGCTTTCGCTGCTGATAGCCAAACCCAAAGCTACCACACTACCTTTTTACCCGTCAAGGAATCTGCGGAGCGGGTAGTCCTCAATTTTAAAAGTGACTCTAGTGAACCGTACAACGCTCATTTTACGGAGGCGGAGCTAGCCCATGCTTTGTCTCTCGCGAAGGACTCTTCTCCTGGGCCTGATGACATTCACCGACAAATGCTGCTTCATCTTCCACCTGAGGCGTTGACCTTCCTGCTGAACATGTACAACCGCATCTGGCTTCAGCAGGTTTTCCGTTCTTCCTGGCGCGAGGGTACTGTCATCCCTATCCCTCGGCCGGGGAAGGACCGGACACTTCCCTCTAGCTACCGTCCTATCTGCCTGACGAGTGTCGTTTGTAAGACCATGGAACGAATGATTAACACTCGCTTAGTGTGGTGGCTAGAGACGAATAACCTGCTGAGCAACGTTCAGTGCGGCTTTCGTTGTCATCGCTCGAGTGTCGATAACCTTACTCGCATGGAGGCCTACATCCAGAATGCCTTTCTCATGAAGCAGCATGTCGTGGGGGTCTTCTTTGACCTGCAGAAGGCCTACGACACTACATGGCGCTATGGTATCCTCCGTAGTTTACACGACTACGGTTTACGTGGCCATCTAGCTCTCTTTGTTCTTAATTTTTTACAACTTTGCCGATTTCGTGTCCGCATTGGCCATACGCTTTCACAAGAACGAATCCAGGAGAATGGTGTACCCCAGGGGTCGATTCTGAGTGTAACACTTTTCGCCGTGGCCATCAACGGCATTGCCAGTGTTGTTCGTAGGGGAATACCAATGTCACTGTATGTTGACGACTTTGCGATATACTATCGCTCTCATAGTTTAGAGCACATCGAGCGTCAACTGCAGCTAGCTATAACATCCATCGCCGAGTGGGCATTTCGCACCGGCTTTCAGTTCTCCCCTACGAAAACACAATGTGTCCACTTCCATCGACTTCGTGGCGTACACCCGGCCCCTGATCTTTATTTGCGTGGCACGCGTCTTCCATTTGTTCCGCACCTGAAATTCTTGGGCTTACACCTCGACAGCAAACTTACATGGGAGCACCATATTCGTTATCTGCGTGCTTTCTGCGATCGTTCGCTTCGGGTGCTCCGGGTTTTATCTGGGGTATCTTGGGGCGGCGATCGCACGGTCATGTTGAGGTTGTATCGTTCACTGGTCCGGTCCAAACTAGACTACGGCTGTTTTATCTATGGCTCCGCATCCGCCTCTAAACTCCGCCTTTTAGATACAATACATCACACTGGTATCCGTCTCGCTACTGGGGCTTTCCGTACAAGTAGAGTGGACTGTCTGTATGCTGATTCTGGCGAACCCCCACTGTCTGCCCGACGCTCGTTGTTACTATGTTCCTACGTGGCAAGGTTGGCCGCTCATCCAGGTCATCCTTCGTTTCCACCTGTATTGCGTCCAGACCTAGTGTACCGTTATACGCGGAATAAACTATCTCCCGTCCAAGCGGCATCAGGTTTCGAGAATTTCTGACCGCACACGATCTACGCTTGCCAGCCGTAGAGCGGCATTCGCATGGCCGATACCCTCCATGGCAGCTCCAGCGTGCACGCTTTGACCTGGAGCTGTCGAGCAGTGCGAAGTTAGCTACCCCTCACTCGGTGTTTCACCAACTTTTCACCGCAGTTCTGGGCCGATACCGGACTCATACTCCGGTATTTACTGATGGCTCACGGATGGGTAGTGCGACGGGTTCCGCTTTTGTATACCATGGCGACGTTCGCAAGTACCGCCTTCCAGACGCCAGTTCAGTATTTACCGCCGAGCTGTTTGCCATATTTTATTTCCTGCTTTTTATCTCCAGTTCAGGTCCTGGAAGTTTTATTATCTGTTCCGACTCTTTTAGCGCCCTCCAGGCCCTGCAACAGTTTATCGGCACCTCGGCATTGATTATTAAAATTCAGACGTTGATCTCGCAACTACTGTCTCGCGGATACCAGTTTGTTTTTACGTGGATCCCAGGCCATGTGGGTATTCCGGGCAACGAGGCGGCGGATGCGGCTGCAAAGTCTGCATGCCGCCTCCCGGAATACTCCACCCGTGCGCTACCCTATGTAGATGTGCAGAAATACTTTCGCCGCCATCTATTTACCCACTGGCAGCAATCTTGGGAAGCGTTAGCTGGCACTCAGTTACGGACAATAAAGGACACTGTACAACCCTGGCAGACCAGCTGCAGGAATTCCAGGCGTGAGGAAGTGATTTTAACCCGCCTGAGGATAGGCCACACTCGAGCCACGCATGGACATCTTTTGCGTGGTGATCCGGAGCCTGTCTGTGCGACGTGCAATGTTCCACTCTCCGTCGCACATGTCCTTCTTGATTGTCCGCAATACGGTCATGAGCGTCAGTCCCTAGGCCTGGGCCTTACACTGTGCTCTGTTTTAGGCAACGACGCAGTAGCTGTCAATACAGCACTGCGGTTTGTTGCCAAGATTGATTTTTGCAAGCAAGTGTAAGGTGCTTTTATATTGGCGGATATTGACTTTTAGTTGTTTTTACTTTGGATGTTATTCTGGTTTTTACCTTTTAAAGATTTTATCAGTTTTAAGTTTTATAAGTCTACGTTTTTACCAGTTGTTTAACTTTTAACTGTTTTAGCTCTCGGTTTTAGACTTTTTAACCTTTTTTAAGTTATTTTAACTTTCACCTTTTAGCTTTTTAGGGTGAGGTTTTATTGTTGGCTTGTTTTATTCTGTGAACTTAGGGCCCTAATGACCTAGTTGTCGATGGGCCCTTAAACAATACTCACTCACTCACTGACGGAAGAAAAGATCTTACGAAGGAATTCCGAAAGAAGATGAAAGTCTCCGAAGACTTCTGGCGAAGGTGGAAAAAGGAATACCTCCTGCAACTGCGGAGTTACCACGAGGTTAAGTGTCCAGCCGGCAAACATCCGAAACTGCGAGTTGGAGACGTCGCCCTCCTGCAAGAAGACGTCCTGCCCAGACATGTGGAAGAGAGCCCGAGTTGACGAAGTACTACAAGGGAGAGATGGCCGAGTGAGGACAGCCATCCTGCGTCTACCCGATGGTACGAGGATCAGTCCACCGGTACAACTGGTGATTCCACTGGAAATCGACCAGGGTGCGGAGGATGTTGAGGACACAGAGTAGCTGAGGACATCTACCGTCAGTGATTATAACCTAATAGTTGTTGTTAACGACCAGATGCGTTTTTGCTCTTGCTTTGTTTTTTGTAAAAATAAAGAGAGTTTAAGTATGGAGACCTAGCTGTTTGTGTACGTTATTTATACCACGACATCGACACTGGAGCGATGGCGACGAAAACCGCACTGAACATTGCTCAGCAGGTTATTCGTCTCCAGCCACCACACTAAACGAGTGTTAATCATTCGCTCCAAGGTCTTGCAAACGACACTCGTTAAGCAGATAGGGCGGTAGCTGGAGGGAAGTATCCGGTCTTTCCCAGGCCGAGGGACAGGGATGACAATACCCTCGTGCCAGGAAGATGGGAAAACCTGCTGAATCCAGATACGATTGTACATGCCCAACATGAAGGAGAGAGCCTCAGGTGGGAGATGAAGCAGCATTTGTCGGTGGATCTCATCAGGACCCGGAGATGAGTCCTTTGCAATAGACAGAGCATGGGCAGTTCCGCTTCCGTAAAAGGAGCGTTGTAAGGTTCATTACAGTCAGTGTTAAAATTCAGGGCTATCCGCTCCGCAGATTCCTTGATAGGTAAAAATGCGGTATTGTAACTTTGCGTTTGGCTATCGGCGGCGAAAGAGTCGGCAAGGGCGTCGGCAACATCCTGCTCACTGGTATAAGTGAAGCCCTGTACGGTAAGACCGGGAATTATCGTCCGGCGACACTTACCGTACATACGCCGCACAGCAGTCGACACTTGTGCAGAACTGCGACTGGAAAGGGAAGAAACATAAGACTCCCAGGAGCTCCGCTTTGCACTGCGAAGTACAAAACGCGCCCTTGCGCGACAGCGTTTAAAAGAAACAAAGTTTGCCTTTGTTGGATGTAAGTGGAAGACACGTAGAGCACGCTTGCGTGCTTTAATAGCCAAACGGCATTCCTCGGTCCACCAAGGTACAGGAGCACGTCGCGGGGTAGAGGAACCTCGAGGAGTGCTGGAATCCGCTGCGAGCAAGATAGAACAGGTAAAATATTACACCATTTCATCAATTGTGTCGAAATAATTGTCCCGAAGGTGAATGAGGGAACGGAATTTCCCCCAGTCAGCCTTGGAAATAATCCAGTGAGGAAAACGTGTTGGCACAAAATGGTGGCCGGATAGGTGAATGTTAATGGGGTAATGATCACTGCCATATAAGTCGGAAATTACCGACCAGTCAAGTAGTGGTACCAGTGACGGAGTACTATAAGGAACGTCTAGAGCGGAGTGTGTACCATAGGCAGATGATAAGAAAGTAGGCACGCCAGTGTTTAATAGGACTAAGCCGGACATATCGCAAAGGTCTGCTACAAGGCACCCTCGAGCATCGTCAGTGTCGGAACCCCAGTGAGTGTGCTTGGCATTCAGATCGCCGAGAAAAAGGAGTGGTGGCGGAATCTGCGCCAAGAGAGCCTAAGATCATTTTCGTGTGCAACACTGACGGGTGGCAGATAGACATTACAAATAGAGAAACAGACGCTCTGCAGCTGTACACGTATCGCTACGGCTTGCAGCGGCGTGTTAAGTGGTATGCTGACGGCAGAGATGTTATGCGCCACCAAAATAGCCACACCACCACACGCTCGCCCATCAGCTGCAGAGTCATGTCTATATGCCGAGAAACCGCGAAGACGGAGAGCGTGGTTAGGGTTGCAAATGGGTTTCTTGTAGACAGACGAGTGATGGACAGCGTTGAGAAAGTGGATGCTGTATGTCCGGAACACGTGCCCGGTACCCATTAACATTCCATTGGATTATTTCCATAGTAAGAAAGAGATCAGTGGTTTGTCTTCATCTTTTTCTTTCTTACTTTGGCGGACTTTGGACCTACGATGTGAAAGTCGCCGTCCTCTGGAGATTCCTCAGATGTATGTGAGGAAGAAGATCCTCTACGGCTCGCGGAGCGAGAGCGGGACTTCAAAGAGGAAGAGCGACTACCGGCGCGAACTAAAAATAAAAAATAAAATAAAATAAAATAAAATAAAATCTGAATATTATACCCCGGCACCTTGACAACTATACCGGGGCATTTATTCAAATTTTCTATTTATTTAACCAAAATTATTAATATACAATCATCATTATAATATATGTTTCAGAATTTCTAACTACAAAACAAAAGAAAACTACAACAAAAACATAAAATTTCCTAAAGTTACTGGTTTCCAGCAAATCTAATTCTACTAACAAAAAAATAACTAAAACATCTACACTATTCTAAAAAAGAAAACATTAATTTAAATAAACCTAAAAACTTCCAGCTATCTTATAACTCTATGCCACTGGTTTCCAGCGACTGGACAACTGGTTAAAAAAAAAACAAAATACCAATACTGGTAACCAGCACTATATATTAAAAATTTATTTACATTTGTATAAATAAGTTCATTTACATCTTCCCCTGGCTGGACTCCTCCTTCTCCTGCAACAGTGCTACGTTTCCTCTTCTCTGCCTGTCTCGTAATCTAGAAGATCTTCTTATCTCATCTATTTCAATTTGTTCATTTTCAATCCATTCTACCTCGATGTTTTCAGTTTCCCAAGCTTTTTTACTAACATAATTGGTTAAAAACTGTAGTTTTTCAATTAAATTCGGATTTCTAATTATATCATTTATATAATATCCTCCTAATTGATGCCTTTCTTCTACATTCATAGTTTCATGCCTTTCACATTCAAAGATCGCATGCTCCGGGTTATCTTGTACTTGACAGATATTACATATATCAGAATTCGTTTTTTTAATTTTTTTCCAATATGTTTTATATGGTCCATGTCCAGTTATATACTGAATGAATCCTTTTGTTGGTTGAATGAAGTTTAATTTTAATCTTTCTCTAATATTCTGGAAAAATCCATAAACTCTTCTACCTACAGCACATTCCGACCATTCATTTTGCCATTTATTTTTCAAAGCATTTTTTACTTCCCAAATTTTATCTGTTCTTACACCACTAATTTTATAAACCTTTTCTAAATTTCCTTTCTTTAGCCAGAATTTTGCTCCCTTTAATTTTACCAATAGATCAATGGGCCATATTGCTGTAGAGACTAACAGTGCCATTGTGGGTGTTGTATTTACTGCTCCTGTTAGCCTTAATAAGATCTTTCTTTGGGTTCTTCTTAGCAGCATTTTAATTTGCACATTATCCATTCTTTCCGCCCAAACTGCTGCAGCATAAGTAATAATTGAGGCAAAGATTGTATTGTGATAAATTTGTATGGTCTGTAAGGGAAGTACAAAATTTAATTTTGTAATTCTTGCCAATTTTAACATTATTTTCTCAGATTTCTGCCTAATATAATCTGTATGTTTTCTGAAATTAAATTTTTCATCCAACATTATCCCCAAATATCTAACTTCTTTTACTCTTCGAATATTTTGATTATTAATTTTTATTGTTGGATCCCTTTTTAAGTTTCCTTTTAAGAGCAAATAATTTGATTTATTTGGTGCAATTTTTAATTTGGTTATTTCACACCAATTTGATAATTTTGCAGTAACTTCCTTCGCTTTAATTTCCAATTCCCTTCTGCTTTGCCCATCCACCATTATCACAATATCATCAGCATACGCAATTATATCTAAAACATTTCCATCATTTTCCAATTGTTCCAAGAGACTTTCTGACAAAATATCCCAAAAAAGGGGCCCCAAAATAGAACCCTGAGGACAGCCTTTAGTAATTTGCTTCCTAATGTCGTAATTTGAGCCTCCAATGTATGCTTCTCTATTTAGACTATAATCTTTTAATAAATTATATATGGTACCTGGATATTCCTTCTCTCTTAAGATGCCAAAAAAATACGGCCACCATAAATTATCAAAAGCACCAGATATATCCACAGATATTCCAATTACATAATTTTTTGAGCTTTTTAACACAATATCTTGTACTTTTAAAATAGCATCCTCAGTTGAATATCCTTTCCTGAATCCAAATTGTTTCATATTCATCCCTATCATTATTCTAAATTCCATCATCCTTTTATAAATTAATTGTTCAAATATTTTGCCTAAAGAATTTAACAAGCATACTGGTCTAAAAGATTTTGGTTGTGTTCTATCTTTATCTGCTCCTTTACTTAAGATCACAACTTTGGCTTCCTTCCAAATATTTGGAAATCTTCCTCTTATTAAACAGTCATTAAATAAAAAATACAAAAATAAAATTATTTCTTCCCGTAGATTATATAAGACTTCATTTATAATACCATCTGGACCAGGTGCCTTTTTCTTTTTCAATTTTTCAAGAATTAATTTTATTTCCATCAAATCAAATGGATAAACAACACTTCCTTTATACCGCGAATTCATCTGATTTCTTCTTGCCACATGAATATCATTATCCTCTTCCTGATTATCATCTGGCAGTAACGTATGTAACAATAATTTTACCGATTCTTCCCCACTTTCTGTCATTTGTCCATTTCCTTTATCTAAAGTTGTTAATATTTCCGGTTTCTTGATTTTATCCATGATGATTTTATATGGTTGTCCCCAGATATCCGTTTTTAAGTTTTGCTCAACAAATTTCTCCCAGTATTGTTTTCTTGTATCTTCTAATAATAATTTATATTTATTTTTGGCTTCCCTATATTTCCTCAAATTTTCTTCTCTTTCCATATATATGTTCGATTTTTGATAAATTCTTCTCAATTTCCTGGTTATTGACCTTTGCTTCTGTAACTTATTTGTCCAGATTTTCTCTTTAGTATTAAAAATCTTTAATTTCGGAACAGATCTTGATACCGCTAGATTAATAGCTTCTGTTAGGTTTCTTGCATCAAAATCAACTGATAATCCCGTATATTGTAATTCTAATTCTTTAAATTCTTGCCTCATTCGTTCCCAATTTGCCCTTTTAAAATTATATCTTATTTCTACATCTTCTTGAAGTATCTTCTTCTCCAGCAGAAAGTCAAAATAAATCAAATTATGATCACTTGTTGTTTGACCTTGTGTGACCCTCCAATTAATGATTTTTTTCTCCGCATTACTAGAAGCTAAAGTAATATCTATATTTTCCTCCGCCCCTGCTCTATTTTGAAATGTTGGAGGATTTCCAGATTTATTCATTACATATAAATTCAATTCCGAAATAATTTCTTCCAATTTCTCTCCTCTTTCGTCGGGATTTTTACTATACCACCATGTAGACTTTGCATTGCAATCGCAAACATGTATAATTTCTTTATCTCTAAATTTATTTTGAATATTTTGCAATTTATTTAAAAAAGGTTCAATGTCCCAACTATATTGAAAATAATAGTTTGCTAATATAAAACTACCTTGCCTGCTTATAATTTCAATACAATTTACATGCGTATCCAAAAACTGTGCTATATTTACTATTTCCAAACTTTCATTAATAATTACTATTGCTGCCATTGCATTTTTCGAAGATAATATTTGTCTTGATCTCAAGGGCATAACCCCTCCGAAGGAGTGTCGCCTTGCCGTGGCGGAGGGGCTCAGTACCCGAACCAGACGGCCTGCTACGTGTGTCTTTGTGACCACTGGTAGGCAAGAGGTGAGGGGAAGCTAAGAACATTCCAACGGGTAGATGAGGCTCGTTAGTCTTGGTTGACAACTCATCTAGGAGAAGAGGACTCCGAAATCAAACTCCCCCAGGGGAACCTACCACGGTAGGTCCGGGTTTGGCGCGCCCGGGGCCCCGAGCTGCGCACCATCATTTCACCCCCTCCATATACATTAACTGTGCCACGTGCAGCGATTTATGTTGCTTTTATATCACCCTCTTCCTCTTCTAGGTTTATTCCGATTATTAGTTAGTAAGGCCTTAGTTTTATAACTCCTGTCTCACCAGCAGGGATCTTTCCTATCTCCGTGGTCCTGTCCCACGGTTTTCTGCGCGGCCCCCGACTTGTGTGCTCTTCGGAGGTCTCAGGCGCGAAGGTTGTGCGGACCCTTCACACTGCCCCCATGTGTAGCCTTAGGTGCGGAGCCCGTCCACACGTCATGTACACCCACGTAGCTCCTGGAGGGCACGGCCGGTGTTAATCTCCCGACGGCCGCGTGCCGTCGGGTTAGTATCACCGGCCGGACGTGTTACCGCTGACGGAGCCCCGGTGTAATCAAACCGAAGTCCCCTGAATCCACGCTGACTCCGTTGAGGCACCGTGTGCTAAAGCGGGGAGCCACAGGCGGTTATTCCTGTGGTGGGGGCTTAAAACCGGGGTGTCATGTGGTGAACGGTTTACCCATGCGGACAAGCAGTGGAGATCGGAGGGTAGCTTCTCTGAAGTACGCCTTGAGGTCAGTCATGGAGGGGTCTCCATGGCGGCACAGACCGAGGAGATTTTGGTGTCTTTTATCTTTTGACCCCCGGATGGCAGGCTGACGCCGACGGTTCCGGATGGGGGTCCAATTCATAATGCATCCGCGCAAACCCTCCTCATTTGACACGTTTTTGGTTTTGACTTTGGCTTGTGACGGGAAAACGGTAAAGGATCTTAGCCCCTTCTATATTAAACGGGAAGTTGACCGAATCTGTGGCCCTGTAAAAAATGCGACCAGAATACGCGACGGTACGCTATTGATAGAGGCGATTACTGCAGACCAGTCGCAGAAACTACTGAAAGCGAGTTTATTGGGCTCCTACCCTATCCGGGTAGTCCCACATAAAACACTGAATACTTGCAGAGGAGTTGTCACCACCTCCAGCCTTGATGGTCTGTCTAATGAAGAGATAGTCACCTGCCTTTCAGATCAACGGGTGTGTCAGGCGTACCGTCTCACTCGAAAACAGGATGGAAAAGTGATCGATTTACGCACTGTGTTTTTGACATTTAAGGGTACTCAGTTACCCGAGTACATCTTCTGCGGCTACGAGCGTGCCGCAGTTCGGCAGTATGTACCGAACCCTATGCGCTGTTTTCAGTGTCAGAAGTTCGGTCATACTAAGCCTTCGTGCACCCATCCTGCTACTTGTGAGCGTTGTGGACTACCATACCATGAGGGCACGGCTTGCACCCGTGACCCTTACTGCGTTAACTGCGAAGGGAGTCATCCATCCAGCTCGCGACAGTGTCCGAAGTTTCTCGAGGAAAAGTGTATCCAGGAGTTGCGCGTGAAAGAACGCCTGACGTTTGTTGAAGCGCGCCGTCGCTTTCAACAACTGCAACCTGCGACCACCACAGGTTTTGCTTCCGCTGTTCGTCGCCCTCCTGTGAACACTGTTGCTATACAGCATGTACCCGTCGCAGATGCTTCGACACAAACAGATTTACCGGCGAGCACCTCTCCACCGCGTCGTGATAAAACTGCACCAGCAACTACATCTTCCGCTGTGCAGACACACGCTCACCAGTCGTCCACAAGCAGAGGCTACACCGTATTGCCTGTTCCCACAAATCGTTCGCGAACTAAACATCGGGCGAGTAGTCGTACCTCCACGAAGTCCCGCTCCCGCTCCGCGAGCCGCCGGGGATCTTCTGACTCCCGAAGTTCCGAGGAGTCGCCTGAGGACGGTGAAAAGCACATCATTGGTCCCAAGTGCGCCAAGGTTAAGATGAAGAAAAAGATAAAGACTATGCCTTAACCTTTTTATTATGGAAATAATTCAGTGGAATGTTAATGGGTACCGGGCCCGTGCCCCGGACATACAACACTTAGCTTGGCACCATTCACCTTCAATCGTCTGTCTACAAGAAACCCATCTGAAGCCTAACCACACCTTACATCTTCGTGGTTTTTCGGCATTTAGACATGACTCTGCAGCTGATAGACGAGCAAGCGGTGGTGTTGCTACTCTGGTGGCGCATACCATCTCAGCCACAAGCATCCCGCTAAACACGCCGCTGCAAGCTGTAGCAGTGCGTGTCCATATGCAGGGCGTGAGTCTGTCAATTTGTAATGTCTATCTGCCACCGGTCAGTGTCGTACACGCGAACGATCTTCGGGCTCTTTTGGCTCAGATTCCGCCACCGCTTATCTTCCTTGGTGATCTGAATGCCAAACACACTTTATGGGGCTCCCACACTGACGATGCTCGCGGATGCCTTGTAGCAGACGTTTGCGATATGTCCGGCCTCCTTTTGTTGAACACTGGTGCCCCAACCTTCTTATCATCTGCCTATGGTACCTATTCCGCCTTAGACGTTAGCTTCTGTAGCCCGTCACTGGTACCACTTGATTGGTCGGTGCTCTCCGACCTCTTTGGCAGTGATCATTTTCCCATTAACATTCACATTACTGGTTTCCATCCTATTCCAACACGATACCCTCACTGGATTATTTCCAAGGCTGACTGGGGGAAATTCCGTTCCCTCATTCACCTTACGGACGATGGTTTTACCACCATTGACAACATGGTGGAGTATTTTAGATGTTCTGTCCTGCTTGCAGCAAATTCCAGCATTCCTCGCGGTTCTACTACACCTCGTCATGTTCCCGTGTCTTGGTGGTCCGAGGAATGTCGTTTGGCTGTTAAAGCCCGCAAACGGGCTCTGCGAGTTTTCAGTGCACATCCTACGGAAGAGAACTTCATTGCCTTTAAGCGTGTGCGTGCCCGGGCGCGTTTTGTACTTCGCAGTGCAAAACGCACATCCTGGGTAACTTACGTCTCTTCCCTCTCTCGACGCACTTCAACACAAAGGGTGTGGACTGCGGTTCGGCGTATGTACGGCAAGTGTCGCCGGACGATTATTCCCGGTCTTGCCGTACAGGGCTCTTATTACACCAACGAGCAGGCGATCGCCGACGCCCTTGCCGAATCTTTCTCTGCTACCAGCCAAACCCAAAGTTACGATAGGTCGTTTTTAGCTATCAAGGAATCTGCGGAGCGGATAGTTCTTAATTTTAACAGCGACGGTAGTGAACCATACAACACGCCTTTTAGCATAGCAGAGCTGATGCACTCCTTGTCTCTGGCGCACGACTCTTCTCCCGGTCCGGATGACATCCACCGACAAATGTTGCTTCATCTTCCACCTCAGGCTCTTTCCTTCCTGCTGAGCATCTATAACCGAATCTGGCTCCAGCGGGTTTACCCGTCTTCCTGGCGCGAGGGTATCGTCATCCCTATACCTCGGCCCGGGAAAGACCGGACACTTGCCTCTAGCTACCGCCCTATTTGCCTAACGAGTGTCGTTTGCAAGACCCTCGAACGTATGATCAACACTCGTTTAGTGTGGTGGCTAGAGACGAATAACCTGCTGAGTAATGTCCAGTGCGGTTTTCGTCGCCATCGCTCCAGTGTCGACAATCTGACAAGCATGGAGGCCTACATACAGAATGCATTTCTCTTGAAGCAGCATGTCGTGGGTGTCTTCTTTGATCTGGAGAAGGCCTACGACACTACATGGCGCTATGGCATTCTCCGTACTCTACACGATTATGGTTTACGCGGTAACTTGTCGTTTTTTATTTTTAACTTTTTACTAATTCGCCGTTTTCGTGTCCGCATAGGCAACACGCTCTCCCAAGAGAAGGTTCAGGAGAATGGTGTACCCCAAGGGTCGATTCTCAGTGTTACGCTTTTCGCCGTTGCCATTAATGGCATCACCAGCGCTGTTCGTAGCGGAATCCCGATGTCGCTGTATGTTGACGCCTTTGCGATATACTATCGCTCTTATAGTTTGGAGCACATCGAGCGTCAACTGCAGATGACCATAACATCCATCGCCGAGTGGGCGTCTCGCACCGGCTTTCGGTTTTCTCCTACGAAAACACAGTGTCTCCACTTTCACCGACTCCGTGGTGTACACCTTCCTCCTGATCTTCATTTGCGTGGCACACGTCTTCCATTTGTTCCGCACCTGAAGTTCTTGGGCTTACACCTCGACAGCAAACTCACATGGGAGCACCATATACGGCACCTTCGTGCTTCCTGCGGTCGCTCGCTTCGGGTACTCAGGGTCCTGTCTGGGGCATCTTGGGGCGGCGATCGCACGGTAATGTTGAGGTTGTATCGCTCACTGGTCCGGTCCAAATTAGACTACGGCTGTTTTATCTATGGCTCTGCATCAGCCTCTAAACTCCGCCTTTTAGACACAATTCATCACACTGGTATCCGTCTCGCTACTGGGGCTTTCCGCACAAGTAGAGTGGATTGTCTGTATGCTGATTCTGGCGAACCTCCACTGTCTGTTCGACGCTCATTGTTACTTTGTTCCTATGTGGCAAGGTTGGCCTCTCATCCAGGTCATCCTTCGTTTCCACCTGTATTGCGTCCAGACCTCGCGCACCGTTATATGCGGAATAAAACAATCTCCCGTCCAAGTGGCATCAGGTTTCAAGAACTACTTGTCGCAAACGCCCTCCCACTGCCAGTTGTAGAGCGGCTTTCATTTGGCCACTGTCCTCCCTGGCAGCTCCAGCGTGCACGCTTTGACCTGGAGCTGTCGGGCTGTCCAAAGACTGCTACCCCTCCTTCGGTGTTCCGTCAACTCTTCACCGCAGTTCTGAGCCGATACCGGACTTACACTCCGGTATTCACCGATGGCTCCCAGTTGGGTAGTACGACGGGTTCCGCATTTATATACAACGGTGAGGTTCACACATACCGCCTTCCAGACGCCAGTTCAGTTTTTACCGCCGAGCTGTTTGCCATCTTTTATTTCTTACTTTTTATCTCCCGTTCAGTTCCTGGACATTTTATTGTATGTTGCGACTCCCTGAGCGCTCTTCAGGCGCTGCAACAATTTGTTGGCAACTCGGCATCAATTATTAAAATACAGACACTTTTATCTCAATTGTTATCTCGCGGATACCAGTTCGTTTTTACGTGGATCCCAGGTCATGTGGGTATTCCGGGTAACGAGGCAGTTGATGCGGCTGCGAAGTCTGCATGTCGCCTTCCGGAATATTCCACCCGTACGCTACCCTATATAGATGTGCAGAAGTACTTCCGTCGCCATCTATTTACTCTCTGGCAACAATCTTGGGAAGCGTTATCTGGCACTCAGTTACGGACAATCAAGGACACGATACAACCCTGGCAAACATCTTGCAGGGATTCCAGGCGTGAGGAGGTGATTTTAACCCGCCTGAGGATAGGCCACACTCGAGCCACGCATGCACACCTTTTGCGCGGTGATCCGGAGCCTGTCTGTGCGACGTGCAATGTGCCACTCTCCGTTGCACATGTCCTTGCTGATTGTCCGCGGTATGCTCGTGAGCGCCAGTCCTTTGGCCTGGGTCTTACACTGTGCACCATGTTAGGCAACGACCCAGCAGCTGTAAATACAGTACTGCGGTTTGTTGCGCGTATCGATTTTGGTAAGCAAGTGTAAGGTTTCTTTTATCTTGGCGGAAAAATACTTTTAGGATGTTTTACTCGTGTTTTTACCCTTTTTCAACAGTATAAGTAGTTTAGGGTTTTCGTAATATGGTTTTATTGGTTTTTAATTTTCCTTTTTTACCTGTTTTTAGCTCTCTTTTTAGTGGTTTTAACGTTCATTTTTAGGTATTTTAACTTTCACTTTTTAACTTTAAAGCGGGTGAGGTTTTATTTTCTTTGATTGCCTTTACATTGGACTTCGGGCCCTAATGACCTAGTTGTCGACGGGCCCGTAAACCCCACTACTCACTCACTCACTCAAGGGCATAAAAGGAATATTAGAATGTACAACATACGGTTCCTGAATGCAGATTATATCCAATTTTAATTCTTCTATTAATTTTCTAATTTCCCCCATAACTAATTTGCTTCTTTGCCCATTTATCTGAGCTATTCTCAAATTTATTTCCATGATAAATTTTTAAAACTTAGTCCGCTAAAAACATTTGTTCTTAATTTAGCAAAATTTTGTCTATTTTCATCCACTTCCTTTGCCATATTATGGTTAAAAAATTTTCGTTTTGTTATGGGTTTCCTCACTTGGGTTACTTTATTCTTCTGATTTAAGTTTATCTTATTACTTGTATTAATGGCCGATATACAAGATCCTATCACATTATCTGATTTGTTAATTCTGCTCGGAATTTTTTTAGTATTTATTTTACAAGATATTGGTTTTGGTTTAAATACTGTATCAGTCTGTTTATTAATAATTATAATTTCCTTTGGCTTTTCTTTTACTTGTTTCATTTTTCTAATTGTCCCCGGATGTCTGGTCTGCACGTAGCAATAAGGCCAATTTGCTGACGAATCAAATACCACCCTTCCATAGCATAATACGAAATCATTATACAGTTCTTCCAAGTCCAAAATTTCTCCTCTTCTTTCAAAAGCTTTCTCTAATAAATCTTTTAGATCCTCTGCATTGGTTGGTAAATTTTTTGTTCTTAATTCCATTTTATCTATGGCATTTGGGATCGTAAAAGTAATTTTATCTCCATTTTCATATAATTTTCGCACAACAAGTCTTAAGGCTGCCATCAATGTTTTAGGTTCTTCAAGTCTACTTAATTTTAATATTAGCTCAAAATTTTGATAAATTTCCTTAACATTTTCATTTTTCACTTTTCTTTTCCTTACTTTTCTCACTTCCTTGTTCAACTACTAAATTTACATTCTCTTTTTCCTCATGCTCTATACATATATTATCATATTCTATTACATCTTGATGTATTAGAACTTCTTTTTTCTCAAAATTTATAAATTTCGGAATCCTTTGATTTATCTTTTCTTTATTATCTATATTATTTAACCTACTTTGTTTTGGTTCATTATGTACTATAGCCTCGACACATATTATATTTCTCAATTCTTCCTCTTTATAATTCTCCCTAACATTCTTATTTAGTACACTTTTTTCTATTTCTATCTCTTCTTCTACTTTACAACTATAGGCCTGGAACGATGTTTTTCAACAGGCTGGCTACGGCTTGTGGACGGCTTAGGAGCTTTGGTCTGCACGGCTGAGGATGTTGCCGATGCAGGTGTGGCACGATTCAGTGGAGGGGTACTTGCCAGTGGCTCGGTCTGGGTACAAGCGTCTGCAACAGGAACGTGCTGTATGGCGACTGTGTTGACAGCAGCGCGTCGGGCAGCAGAGACATAGTCCAAGGTGGTCGTGGGCTTGAGCTGCTCAAAGCGGCGACGCGCTTCTGGAAAGGTGAGGTGTTCTTTCACACGCAGTTCCTGAATACACTTCTCATCCAGAAACTTCGGACACTGTCGAGAGCTCGATGGATGACTCCCTCCACAGTTAACACAGTTCGGGTCACGGGTGCACGCCGTGCCCTCATGTGTCGGTAGGCCACAACGCTCACATTCAGCAGGATGGTTTCATGATGTTTTGGTATGTCCGAACTTATGACACTGGAAGCAGCGCATAGGGTTCGCAACATACTGCCGGACAGAGGCACGTTCGTAGCCGCAAAAGATATATTCCGGCAAGACAGTGCCCTTGAACGTAAGGAACACTGTCCGCAATGGTACGTCTTTGCCATCCTGCTTGCGCGTAAGCCGATACGCCTGACAGACTCGCTGATCAGACAGGCAACTGACTATCTCCTCATTACTGAGATTGTCGAGACTAGAAGTGGTGACGACTCCCCTGCAGGTGTTGAGAGTTTTGTGGGGGCTACCCAAATAGGGTAGGACCCCAACAAACTCGCCTTTAGAATTTTCTGGCTTTGTTCTGCACTATTGGTCTCTAACAGTAGCGTGCCGTCGCGTAGTCTTCTCGCATTCTTTACGGGTCCACATATTCTGTCCACTTCGCGCTTAATGTAAAAAGGGTTCAGGTCCTTAATCGTTTTCCCGTCACATGCCAAGGTTAAACAAGAAATGGGTCAGTGAAATGGGTTTTGCGCGGATGCATTTTGAATTTGGACCCCCATCCGGAACCGTCGGCGTAAGCCTGCCATCCGGGGGTCAAAGGATAAAAGACACCAAAATCTCCACGGTCTGTGCCGCCATGGAGACCCCTCCATGACTGACCTCAAAGCGTACTTCAGAGGGGTTACCCTCCGATCTCCACTGCTTGTCCACATGGGTAAACCGTTCACCACGTGACACCCCGGTTTTATGCCCCCACCACAGGAATAACCGCCTGTGGCTCCCCGCTTTAGCACACGCTGCCTCAACGGAGTCAGCGTGGATTCAGGGGACTTCGGGTTGATTACACCGGGGTTCCGTCAGCGGTAACACGTCCGGCCGGTGATAACCAACACCGGCCGTGCCCTCAAGGAGCTACGTGGGTGTACTTGACGTGTGGACGGGCTCCGCACCTAAGGCCACACATGGGGGCAGTGTGAAGAGTCCGCCTAACCTTCGCGCCTGAGACCTCCGAAGAGCACACAAGTCGGGGGCCGCGCTGAAAACCGTGGGACAGGACCACGGAGATAGGAAAGATCCCTGCTGGTGAGACAGGGGTTATAAAACTAAGGCCTTACTAACTAATAATCGGAATAAACCTAGAAGAGAAAGAGGGTGATATAAAAGCAACATAAATCGCTGCACGACGACGTGCTACTGGCAGGCTGAGGATTTTTTCAGCCCGACGACTTTTGCTGCGTGCCTACCCCTGTTAGGGCTTAACCGCAGATAGGATTTGGGTAAGGGGTTATGTAGGGTGACTTGTTTTCAGTTTAGGTTGGTGTGGGTCAGAAGGGAGCACTAAAGCCCCTTGCCCCCCAGGGGGACCTACTACGGTAGGTCCGGGTTTGGCGCACCCGGGGCCCCGAGCCAACTGACTCCCTCGGTGTGGGCTCCTCTTCGTGGTGAGGGAGTCAGTCAAATCGCCCACCCACGTGTAGGCCGTGCGTGGAGACCCGTGTCGGTGGAAAGGATTATCCTGGTGGTTGAGGGGTGCGTATCTGAGCTCGGGACAGTTTTTTCTGAATCTGGGGAGGGTGCGCATTTCCGATACACTGCTTTGGTTTCTGCTTCACCTAAACGGGAGGCTAGGGACTAACCCACCCCTAGTCAATCGGCCAGGACTAGGTATTGCACTGAACTCCAGGGTGAGTGGGACGGCGAGCCCGCTATATCCCCTGTGTAGCCCTGTCATCCCAGTGGGATGACCCCTTGTTGGGCTCCGTGGTGGGTGGGGAGCACTGGGGGATGAAATTTTATTTAGCTCTTTATGGCTACAACCACTCCTAAACGCCGCAAACAAGTTGAAGAAAAAGAGGTACACGTGCCGTCATCCGCTCGTTACCTAGTGATACATAGAATGGAAGAGGGTCAGACATTTTTAAAGGTGAATCCATTTATAATTCAATCCGGTCTTGACAAAATCGCCGGCCCAGTGAAGTCCTGTACTCGATTACGATCCGGTTCCCTTTTGGTCGAGAGTTACACTGCCACACAATTTGACAAGATATTGAAGGCCAAACTACTCCATGGATATCCTATCCGTGTTGAGAAACACCGAAGCCTTAACTCCTGCAAGGGCGTCATCACCACCTCCTTGTTAGACGATATGCCGGAGGAGGAGATCCAGGGTTACCTATCGGACCAAGGTGTCACGGACGTTTACCGTGTAAGAGTCAAGCGCGACGGCGTGCAGGTGGCTACCCGCACGCTGTTCGTAACTTTTGATCGGCTCGACCTGCCGCAGAAGATCAAGGCAGGTTACGAGGTTATCCCGGTTCGACCATATATCCCGCGGCCTATGCGTTGTTTCCAATGCCAGCGCTATGGCCATACTAAGATCTCGTGTAAGGCTTCGGTTGCGGTTTGTGCCAACTGTGGTAGTGATGCTCATGACGGAGCTTGTCCATCTGCTCCAAGCTGCGTAAATTGCCGAGGTACACATCCAGCGACTTCGAGCGCCTGTCCGCGTTACCAGGACGAGAAGGCCATTCAGGAGCTGCGGGTGAAAGAGCGTATCTCTTTCTCAGAAGCCCGCAAACGACATCTTGCTCGACAGCCTTCTCTCCTGAGGTTTGGTACTTTCAGTTCCATTGTTTCCACACCAGTACCAAAGCGTGATATGGGTACTCAAACTTGCCCTGTAACCTCCATCGTGGTTACTCCACGCGCCGCTGTGTCAACTCCTGCCGGCTCCAAGACCATTTCTGTGAGTACCGAAACAAGGAAATTTAAAGTTACTCCGAAGCGCACAGACTTCCTCAAGGAACCTACATCTGCAAGTGGACAGGGTGCCTCAATGGCCAGCTCCCCGTCCCCTCCTCGCCGATCGTGCTCCCAAGATACCAGGGGACGCAGTCGCACGAAGCGGGACTCCCCTCCACCCATCAGTCTTGGAAACCGGTTTGTTCCTCTTACTTCGGCACCCGGTGACCCTCTTCCATCTGAAGAACCCATGGAGGAGGAAACACCTGCTCCAAAAAGCCCAAGTCCTACAAGAAATCAAAAGGGCAAGTTGAAGCGACAGCCACCGGTTAAGTGAAACTCGTGAACAGCTTTTCCCATTTGCTCAGGATGTCCATTCTACAATGGAATACACGTGGCGTACGCAGGCATAAAACCGAACTGCAACTACTCGGTAATTTGCTGTCCCCCACTATTTTCTGCCTGCAGGAGACCAAACTTCAACAACAGGATACTTTCACCTTTCCTGGTTTTACTCCGGTGCGATTCGATCTACCACCGGAGCCTGGTACTCCTGCACATGGTGGTGCTATGATCCTGATCCGCGACGACGTTTATTACCAGCCTGTCATACCCACTACTACTTTGCAAGCTGTTGCCGTTTCTGTTCGTTTCCCTGGTTTTTATTTCACCTTATGTTCTGTTTACCTACCCCCATCTTCTCCCTTCGCAATTGCGGACCTATTAGACCTCGTGTCCCAGCTCCCAGCGCCCTACTTGTTGTTGGGAGACTTCAATGCCCACCACCCTCTTTGGGGATCACCTAGGGCTTGCGTAAGGGGAAGGCATCTTGCAGAGTTCTTTCATCAGAATCACCTCTCTCTCCTTAATACTGGCGAACCTACTTTTATTTCTGATTCCACAGGCACCCTCTCACACTTAGACTTATCAGTTTGCTCGGCACAGCTTGCACATCGGTTTGAGTGGAACGTCGTCTCGGACACCTTTTCCAGCGATCATCTGCCCTGCGTGACTAGCCTGCTCTCCAACTATGTACCCTCGTCACGTGTACCCATCTGGCAGCTACACAAAGCGAACTGGCCCCTTTTCTGCAGCCTAGCTGTTTTCGACGACCATGTGTTGGGAAATGTGGACCAGATGGTGGATCACTTAACTTCCGTGATTCTGTCCGCGGCCGAGCGTGCCATACCTCGGTCGTCGGCCCGCCCTAGGCGTCTACCCGTTCCTTGGTGGACCGACGAATGCCGGGCGGCGGTTCGTGCGCGCCGGGCAGCACTGCGGGTATTTCAGCGCCACCCAACTCTCGAGAATCTGGTCGCCTTTAAGCGCTTACGCGCCCAAGCTCGTCGCATCATACAGGCCAGCAAGAAGACATCCTGGCACCGCTTTGTGGAGTCCTTTAATCGCTTCACACCGTCATCTGTGGTTTGGGACAAGCTCCGTCGCGTGGCCGGCAAAGTTTCACGAGTCCCGGTGCCTGGCCTGCGGGTTAATAATGGCACCGTAGTTTCCCCTAGAGCTGTCGCTGACACCCTGGGAGGCGCCTTTTCTAACGTCTCTAGCTCCTCCCATTACCACCCGGACTTCTTATCTATCAGGAACCGGACTGAGACGCATGAACTATCCTTTCACTCTTTGAACCGCGAGTGTTATAACGCTTTCTTCTCCATGCAGGAGTTGGAGTGGGCCCTGGCCTCATCGCGACCCTCAGCAACTGGGCCTGATGATGTCCACGTTTTAATGTTGCAGCACCTATCTTTAGCTGGTAAACACTTTCTATTGCAGGTGTATAATCGTATCTGGCGTACAGCAACCTTTCCATCCGCTTGGCGCGAGGCCACCATTGTCCCGATTCTAAAACCTGGGAAGGATCGCTATCTACCTTCTAGTTATCGCCCCATCTCCCTCACCAGTTGCCTCTGCAAGGTGATGGAGCGAATGATCAACGGGCGATTGACATGGTGGCTTGAATCGCAAAATCTGCTGTCGAACGCTCAGTGCGGCTTTCGTCGCTTCCGTTCCACGGTGGACCACTTAGTGTCGTTATCCACACACATTATGGACGGTTTCCTGCGTAAAAGTCAAACTATAGCTGTGTTTTTTGACTTGGAGAAGGCGTATGATACTTGCTGGAGGTATGGAATCCTTCGTACGCTCCATAAATGGGGCTTTCGTGGTCGACTGCCCCTTTTTATTCGGGAGTTCATGCGGGATAGGGTATTTCGTGTACGGGTGGGCTCGGTTTTATCACGTGTTTTTAGCCAAGAGAACGGAGTACCGCAAGGCTCGGTACTCAGCGTCACACTATTTGCCATTGCGATCAACCCCATTGTGGAGTGCGTCCCATCAGGTGTTTCATGTTCGCTATTCGTGGACGATTTCTCCATTTACTGTAGTTCTCGGCGGACCTCTCTGTTAGAACGTCGCCTCCAACTGTGTCTTGACCGCCTCTTCACTTGGAGTGCCGAAACCGGCTTTAAGTTTTCCGCCGAGAAGACCGTCTGCGTTAACTTCTGGCGCCGGAAAGAGTTTCTTGCTCCTTCTCTCCGTCTCGGCTCAGAAGCACTTCCTTTCGCAGACGAGACAAAATTTTTGGGGTTGATTTTTGACAGAAAACTTAGTTGGTCTCCACATATTTCGTACCTAAAGGCAAGGTGTGATCGTTCTCTCAGTGTTTTACGTGTTTTAAGTTGCACATCTTGGGGAGCTGATCGGAGTACTCTTTTACGCCTATACCGCGCACTTGTCCGATCGAAACTTGATTACGGTTGTGTCGTGTATTCCTCGGCTCGACCGTCTGTTTTAAATCGCCTAAATCCGACACACCACCGTGGCATCAGGTTGAGTATTGGCGCATTTCCCACGAGCCCTGTTATGAGCCTTTGTGCGGAAGCTGCTGAACCTCCGCTTAGTTATCAGCGCGATGTTCTTCTCTGCAGCTACGCTTGCAGACTTTCTGACCTGCCAGAACACCCATCTTTTAGTTTGTTTTTTAATGACACCTTGGATCGCCAATACTCATCGAGCTCCCTAACCCCGCTCCCTCCTGGCGTTCGATTTCGTACACTACTTCGGCATTTAAACGTCGATTTCTCGTCGACAGTTCCCAGGGGACAAACACGATTTCCCCCATGGCTACGATCCGAGATCCACGTTAATCTGGGTGTGCTGGCCATGCCGAAGTCCTCGACGCCAGACTCAGTTCTTCGTTCGGCCTTTCTAGAAATTCAGGCTCAGTCCGGACCTTGCCATTTTATTTACACTGACGGCTCGAAGGACGATACGGGAGTAGGATGTGCTTTTATTCATGGTCGCCAGAGTTTTAGCTTTCGTCTTTTAGAACAGTGCTCGATTTTTACAGCAGAGCTATTTGGTATATACCAGGCTCTTTTGTATGTTCGTCGGCAGCCCTTGGAGCGATGTATAATATGTTCTGATTGTTTGAGTGCCCTTCAGAGCCTACGTACGCTGTACAATTACCACCCAATGGTGCAGCGTGTTCAGGACAGCTTTCACTCACTCGCTGGTGCTGGCATCAGCGTGTCTTTCATGTGGGTACCTGGACATGTAGGCCTGCAAGGTAACGAGGCTGCCGATTCTGCTGCAAAGGCAGCAGTTTTAGCCCCCAGGTTTTTTAGCGCTTGTGTTCCCTCTGATGATTTTAGCAAAGTTTTACGTCGTGCCCTCCTTTCACGGTGGAGTGCTTCATGGAGCGATCTTCAGGGGAACAAACTAAGGGAGGTGAAACCCGTCCCTGTGACCTGGAGGACTTCCGCGCGCGCTTCTCGCCGCGAGGAAGTCATTTTAGCGAGATTGCGTATCGGGCACTGCCGTTTTAGTCATAGTTATCTTTTATCGTCGGATGCTGCCCCGAACTGTGCTCATTGCAATGAGACCCTGACGGTGCGCCATGTTTTACTTGAGTGCCAGTTTTTAACCCAATTACGTGTATCCCTAGGTCTGCCAGCTTCCCTCGGTGAGGTGCTGGCGGACACCGTTACTGCAGTAGATCGTTTGCTCACTTTTATCCGAATCAGCGGCATAGGCGGCCATATTTGAACAGCTGATTTTATCCCTCATTTTTATTTACTCGTTTTTACAATTTCTCTTCCTCGTGAGCCATCGTTTAGCTTGACCCTTATATTTACTGGCACTCCTTTGGTTAGCTTTCTATCTATTGTTGATTTATTTTAAAGTTTTAGCACTCGAGTGTGGTTTTAGCTGTCTTGTCTTGTTTGGGCGCTAATAACCCTGGCAGTTGTGCGCCCTAAAACCCTAATACTACTACTACTACTAAAGCCCCTTGACAGCTGTCCTGCATTATGCAACAATGTTGGCATTCTGACGATTTGAAAAAGGATTTTTAAAAATGTTTTAGAATTGTTTTAAAATTGGAGTTTTGAATTTTGAATTTGAATTTTGATTGGGGAAGAAATTTTGAAGAGGATCAACTCTCTGTGGGGAACTTTGGAGATCAGCTTTAGCTACTGGTGGGTGTTCTCCATGGTTATGGGGCGTGTCCGCAAGCCATGCGGGGTACCCTATACGCCTTGAAGCGGCGTGTTGATGGATCATAGTCCCCTAGAGACCTAACTAGGGCGCTTTGATGGTTTGGCAATTTGGCGTATAATTTAGCAGCCCGGCGCCTAATTTCATCCTCCACGTATGGAAGAGATGAGGCTTCGTGAAGTAGTCTCACTGGGAAGGGTAAGGGGACAGAGAAGATGAACCGAAGTCCTCTGTTCTGAGCCCTCTGGAGCCATAGGAGCCAACTACCTGCAGCCATGCCCCACACTTCACAAGCGTAAAGCATGAGGGGGACTACAAGAGCCCGGAAGAGGTGTAGCTTTAGGCGGACTGGCATCTCGGACCTCAGCATGGGGTACAGGGAGGCAATAGCCCCCTGAGTCCTTGCCGAGAGGTCTCTGATGTGACCGCGGAAAGTCAGACCCCTATCCAGTTTGACTCCTAGGTATGTGATGGAGTTTGTCCACTCGATCCTTCGGCCTCGAAGGTGAAAGGTGGGGCAGTCTGCGGGGATGTGGCGCCTCGTGAAGAGGATGGCGTGGCTTTTGTCCGGATTAACGGACATTCGCCAGCGCCGACACCACTGTTGGGTTTGGCGGAGGTGTCGCTGTATGGGATTGAAGGCTCTGAGGAGGTGTCGGTTGGTGCAGTATAGCAATACGTCATCGGCGTACTGAGCTATACTGACCTGTGGTTCTGTGGGGAAGTCTGCCATGTAAACACTAAATAGGGTGGGGGACAGAACAGAGCCTTCGGGGACTCCGCCTCTGACTGGCCTGATTGTGGAGGTTCGCCCCGCGACTGTGACTTTAAAAGTCCGATGACGGAGGAAACAGTGTAGTATGTGGATGAGCTGTGTGGGTAGCCCCAGGTGGATTAGCTTGTAGAGGAGCCCTGCGTGCCAGGTCGTCGAGAAGGCTTTCTCCACGTCCAGTGATACCGCAGCAGTGAAGGCACGTTCCTGGAAACCCAGGGCGGCAGCCTCCACCACCCGCAGCAGCTGCTGAGGCGTAGAGTGCCCAGGACGGAACCCGAACTGATGTTCGGGGATGGCTTTAATGTCCCCCAGCAAGGGGGACAAGCGGTTTAAAATCATCCTCTCGAAAACTTTCGAGAGGGTGGAGAGGAGGCTAATGGATCGGTAGTTGGATGGGTGTACCGGGTCTTTCCCGGGCTTCAAGATGCAGATCACCCGGGCCTCTCTCCACTCTCGTGGGAAGTGACCCAGGGCGAGGCACATGTTGAACACCCTGGTCAGAAAGAGCACGGCGTTGAAGGGAAGGTGGCGAAGCATGAGGGGTGTAAGCCCGTCAGGTCCCGCCGCCTTTTTGGGTTTGAGACGCTGGAGTGCGCCCTGGAGTTCGCTTGGGCGTATTACCGGGAGTCGGACCGCGTCCTCCGGGGGGCGTCGAAGAAATCGACGTACATCCCGGTGGACACGTTCCGAGTGGTGGTAGTCCTGGGGGTCTTCTCTAGGACACATGGTACGTTCCAGGTAGTCGGCGAAAACATTGGCTTTGGCACTGGGTTCATAGGCCAGGCCTCGGGTGCGTTGGAGAGGGGCGGTATATTGGCCTCGACGGTTGCGGAGGCTTTTTGCTATCCGCCACACGTCCCCCGACTCAGTGCCCAGGCTGGCCATCTTGTCCTCCCATGCTTGCACTCGGTGCTCGCGTAGGCGGGCGCTGACCAGTCGGCGCAAGCGCCGTAACAGGGCTCTGTTGTGGGGTGTGCGGTGCCTCTGGTATAGTCTCCGTGCCGCCCAGGAGCGTCGGATGAGGATGATGTCCAGTGGAAGGACATCCGGGTGAAGGGGTGCTGGAGCTTGGACTGTTAGGTTGAGGGCAGTTCGTGTCACGATGGATGTGAAGGACGAGACTGCCGCCTCAAGGGTATGGGTGTCTGTGATTATTGCGCACACCCTCCCAGTCCGTTTCTCGGGTTGATCTCGAGCAATCATGACTCGCAATCCTAGTGTTGATTTCAGTCAACACCGGATTGTGATCTGACTGGAGGGCGTTTAATGATGTGAGGGTGAGGTGAAATGGTAGGTGTTTGATGATTGCGAAGTCGATGACTGAAGGCAGTCCTCGACCTAGCGGGTGATGCGTGGGTTGCCACGGACCCTCAACACGAAGTTCGGGGTCCGCGTCAATGAGTCGGATGATCGCATTGCCTCGAGCATCTGCCCGTCGGCCACAGTGCCAGCGCTGGTGCTTGGCATTGAAGTCGCCGGCCAGGATGGCGTTAGGATACAGGGCCAGGATGGAGAGGTAGTCGTTGGGCACGAACTGCCTGCGTGGAGGGTGATACACAGAGACTATCATGACTTCAGTACCGTCGAGTTCCATGGTGATAGCCGTGGCCTCTAGGGTTTGAAGAGGTGGGAGTTGGACTGGACGGTGGACCACGTTCTGCCTAACGAACACCGCCGTTCCGCCACCAGGACGGCCTTGAGGATCTGTTCTATGGCAGACGTAGCCCGGAATGCGGAAACGGTCATTTGGACGGAGATGTGTTTCGCCGACTAGGATGGCGTCAAGGGCATAGGTACGGGCAAAGTGGGACAGCTCACCCGCCTGGTTACTCAGTCCACACGCGTTCCAGAACGCGAGCCGAAACGAGGCACAAGACCTAGTTTGACCCGCCAATTCGGGCGCGTGTGAGGAGAGATGTCAGGAGGGCAAGCCCCTCCATGGCGATCAGCGTCTTTCCTGCAATATCGCTGGAGAAGAATCAGGCTAGGAGCTCGCAGATCTGTTGCACGTGGGATTGCAGAACTTGCTGCACCCACTCGAGCAGGTCCGCGAGCTGGAAGCCAGGGGTTGAGGGTGTGGTGGTTGTGGATATGATGGTTGTGGGTGGGATTGGAGCTGGTGAAGACACCTCAGCCCTGATCTCCCCCTGAGGGCTTTGAGGAGTGGTCGGGCCACTCTCCTCGGCCGTTCGGGGTGCGGTTCTGGGCTCCCGGGTCCTCCGCCTCCTGGGGAGGGGGGTTGCCTGGATGGGTTGGTTTGCCTGGGGCTGGTGTTGTGTATGTTGGGGCTGTTGTGGTAAATCTCGGGATGTCCTCTGAGCCACCGACGTGCGCTGGGAGTATGTCCCCCTAGAGGGGGCGGTCGGTGAAGGTGCCTGTTGCTGACCTTGGGCGCTAGAGGGGGCCGAAGTCCCCTGCGCAGGTTGGGGTCGCCTAGAGGCGATAACACGCTTCCGCGTGGGGCACCCACCGTAGCAAGCCACGTGCTTTCCCTTGCAATTTGCGCAAGTGGGTTCGTCCGTGGTCGTACGAGGGCAGGAATCTTTCATGTGCGCTTCGCCGCAGCGTAGGCACCTGAGATTGCGGTGGCAAAAGTGGCTTGAGTGATTGAACCCAAGACACCTGTAGCACTGAGGGGGCCCAAAAGAGCTCCTCACTGCCTCCACCTTCACCCGGAGGTAGCAAATGGACGAGACCCCGTCGATTTTCATCTCCGGGTTACTCGCCCTGTCCACCACCACCAAGAAAAGGGGGATTGGTCTCTTGGGCTCACCACTCTCACCCGGCTTTGTGAGTTGCCTCACTAGCCTAGGGGTGATGCCTTGGCGAAGAAGGTCCTCCTCGATCTCGCCCACGGGCGTATCCACCGGAAGGCCTCTGATGATTCTTCGGACGTCCCGAGATTTATCGAGGCCGAAGGTGAAGTATGGGAGCTTTTTCCTGTCCAAAGAGCTCAGGAGAAGGTGATAGTCTTCCACAGTTTTTGCCTGAAAGACGTACCGGCTCTTCCTCCTTGTGACAGGGCACGCCGACGAGAGCGTAGGCATGACTTCCTTCAGGAAGCCTACCATGCCCTTGAAGTCGTCCACTATCACTGGTGGAATATGCCGTCTTCCTTGTTGGCTAATCTGTGGAGCTGGTCCATCAGTGGGGATGTTTTTGGTGACCTGTTGGCGTCTTTTCCGCCGGTTGACCACCTCACGAAATTCTGCCTCGTCCACCTCTGTCGAGATGTCTGAGGAGGAAGCCTAATCCTCGTCCATCCTGGACGGTGCTGACGAGACCATGGTCCCATCGGTATAGTATTCCGCGTCTGAATACGCGCGGGAGTGGTCAGAGTCAGACTCTGAGATAGTGCCTATCCGCAGGGAATTTTCGCGAGAAGCGCCTGCGTTAGGGGGTTGATCATCTAGTGCCAGACGTTTGGCGTGGCCTTTTCCGCCCTGTTGGCGTTTACGGCGACGCCGGTTGGATCCCTCCGGAGCTGGGCTCACGTGAGGGGAAGTGGGTGCGCCAGAAGTACTGGGCATGGGTGGATCCTGCAGAACAGGCATTGGCCTGTGCACGGGAGGGTTGGGGTGGGGTTGGGAGCCTTTAGAGGTAGGCATGCTGCTCTGCACCCTGAGGTGCAGTGCGTACAGGGTCGACTGACTGTCCTCTTACCTGCAGTAGCGGTTGCTGAGAAGCGTAGCCAACAGAGGACCAGACACCCAGTGGATGCGCCTAAAAACCGCCCTAAGGCGTTGGCTGCGGCCTTGTTGGCTTACCGTTACTGTTCTTGCAGAAGCAGCTAGGTTGACTGTTAGTCTGGTATTGCTTGCTCATATATCGAAGCTCTGGCAGAAGCTGGTCCTCGCGGGGGAACAGTGTGCCTGGAACAAGGTAGCCAAAGTCCGTACCTCAGGAGAAACGGACCGGCCAGCTCGGAGTAGCTCGTAGACTGGTTGGCTGAAGCTCTGCTGCGATGTTCCTTCTTCCGCTGCTCACTGGCGAATCTGCCCATCAATCGCTGCACGTGGCACAGTTAATGTATATAGAGGGGGTGAAATTATGGTGCGCAGCTCGGGGTCCCGGGCGCGCCAACCCCGGACCTACCGTGGTAGGTTCCCCTGGGGGAGTTTGATTTCGGAGTCCTCTTCTCCTAGATGAGTTGTCGACCAAGACTAACGAGCCTCATCTACCCGTTGGAATGTTCTTAGCTTCCCGTCACCTCTTGCCCACCAGTGGTCACAAAGACACACTTAGTAGGCCGTCTGGATCGGGTACTGAGCCCCTCCGCCACGGCAAGGCGACACCCCTTCGGAGGGGCTGCCTTTTGCCTTTGTAAGCTTTTCTTGTTGCTAGTATTTTTATTTTTTGAATGAAATTTATGTCTGGCTATTGCTAGGAATCATTTAAGGGCGCTGATGACCTAGAAGTTGAGCGTCCTTAAACCAAACCAAACCAAACAATCTAGCCACCACACTAAACGAGTGCTGATCATTCGTTCGAAGCTCTTACAAACGATACTCGTTAAGCAAATAGGGCAGTAGCTAGAGGGAAGCGTCCGATCCTTCCCGGGTCGAGGAATAGGTATTGCAATACCCTCTCGCCAAGAAGACGGAAAAACTTGCTCCCGCCATATACGGTTGTACATGTCCAGCAGGAACGAAAGAGCCGTAGGTGGAAGTTGAAACAGCATTTGTCTGCGAATGTCATCGGATCCTGGAGAAGAGTCCTTTGCGAGAGATAAGGAATGAGCCAGTTCCGCTTGAGCAAAAAGATCATTGTACGATTCACTACAGTCACTATTAAAATTAAGAACTATCCGCTCCGCAGATTCCTTCAGAGATTTAAACGCACGGTCATAACTTTCCGTTTGGCTGGTAGCAGCGAACGAATTAGCAAGGGCGTCTGCGATATCCTGTTCGGAAGTGTAAGTTGAACCATGTACGGCAAGACCGGGGATTATCGTCCGGCGATACTTGCCGTACATACGCCGAACTGAAGTTCACACCTTTTGTGCCGAGGCCTTACGGGAAAGCGACGAGACGTATGTTTCCCACGATGTGCGTTTTGCGTTACGAAGGACAAGACGCGCCATGGCACGACAACCCTTGAAGGCAATAAAGTTCTCTGTAGGATGTGAACTGAAAACACGCAGAGCTCGCTTTCGTGCTTTGGTAGCCAAACGGCACTCCTCGGTCCACCACGGCACAGGAGTGTGTAGTGGCGTGGATGAACCACGAGAAATGCTGGAATCTGCTGCAAGCAGGATAGTGCAAGTAAAATACTCCACCATTTCATCTATGGAGGCAAAGACTTGGTCGGTCAGGTGAATAAGGGAACGGAATTTCCCCGTCAGCCTTGGAAATAATCCAGTGCGGGTGTCGTGTTGGCACAGAATGGTGGCCTGTTAGCTGAATGTTAATCGGATAATGATCACTGCCAAATAGGTCGGAAAGAACGGACCATCAATAAGTGGTACTAATGACGGGCTACAAAAGGAAATGTCTAGAGCAGAGTGTGTACCATAGGCAGATGATAGGAATGTAGGGACACCAGTGTTTAACAGAATTAGGTCGGACAGATCGCAAACGTTTGCTACAAGGTACCCACGGACATCGTCAGTGTCGGAGTGGAGTGGAGTGGAGTGTGGGGTTTAAGGGCCCGTCGAAAGCTGGGTCATTTGGGCCCCAGGTCAATTTTTACGGTCTAAAACAAATTAATACAGTTAAAAAGCGAAAACTAAAAAAGCAGTAATGTAAGATTTGAAGCTTTCACGGCGAACGTTAGTGATAAGAACTTCACGGGTGATCAGCCGTGTTAAACTTAAGAAGGTCGAGCTTTCGGCCATTATACTCTCCATGGCCATCTTCAGGACTAAAATGATGGAAAATTCCAGAGGCTCCAGAGGCAGTTCGAGTCGAGTGGGGAAGCTTATTCCCCCACCCGAAGTGTCTTTACCGCAGTACCTAGCCGTTATACGGCTTTACCTGCGCGATAGTATGGTGTTTTGGTCTACAGGGATTTAAACTCTGGGAATGTTTGGGATCAGGGGTATCTTAGGGACAAGATGGATGATGGTAGGGATAGGTCCATGAACGGGCACTGCCCATACATGCTGATTGGCTGGTTAGTCAATCAGGTGACGCGCTAATCTCCTCCTGGTTCTGGCCGTCAGTCACACACTGAGAGGTGATCTGAGTTAGGCGATTTGCACTGTTTTAAGTACAGGTATTCATTTTGCCTTTCCCATCTGCGAAAATTAGACCGTTGGACTTAAGATGTCCTTCGGTAATTTTTTAGATGGTAGTCGGCGAGGCTCTCTCTGGTCATATTGTCCCAGAGTATTCACCAGTGGATTAGGGTGGTTCTGGAGTTTGTTGTACATTGTTCGAGCGCGGGTTTTAATCACGTCGACAATGTACGGGATGCCGGAATGTTCGTGAAGGATGTGGGCAGGAAATCTCCAACCAGTGTCGTAGATCATCCTTAATGCCCGATTCTGCAACGTCTGGAGTCTGATGAAGGTGGACTTTGCCACCACTCCCCAGATCTCGCATCCGTACAGGACCAGAGGCGGGACGATCGCACGATACAGCTGGAGTTTCAGGCGAATGGGCATGGTTTTGGAGCTGAGGATGGGATACAACTGCCGTAGGGCTGCATGACCTTGTAGTACTTTGCCCCTGACGTGATGCCTATACGTTAGCCGCCGGTCCAACGTGACCCCGAGATACTTCGCCGTAGTGACCCAAGGGATCCGACGGCGCCGAAGCACGAGGTCCTGCGGGAGCCGGTTTGCCAGCGTGTTGGCCAGGAGAATCGCAGAGCTTTTCTCCGGGTTGATAGACATGCGCCAGTTCTCGCACCATCTACTGATGGTACAGAGGTGGGCTTGAACTTGACGGTAGCTGTAGCGCGGGTTCTTGTTTGCTGCGAAGATCATGAGATCGTCCGCATACTGACAGATGTGAGTGTTGGGGTGCGTGGGGAGATCGGCCATGTAAGCATTAAAGAGTGCCGGTGACAGTACACTGCCCTCGGGAACTCCTGCGCCAATGGGCCTTTCTCGGGAAAATGAACCCTCCACCTTCACTCGGAAGCTACGTTCCTGTAGGAAACTAGCCACCAAGTAAATATATGGAGGGGGGATTTCGTGCTGTATGAGTTTGTAGATAAGACCTTCGTGCCAGGTGGTACAGAACGCCTTTTCCACGTCAAGAAACACTGCCACCGTTTTGGCCCTTTCCTGGTAAGCCAGGGAGGCCTTTTCGGCTACTCGCCCCTCCGAAGGGGTGTCGCCTTGCCGTGGCGGAGGGGCTCAGTACCCGAACCAGACGGCCTGCTACGTGTGTCTTTGTGACCACTGGTAGGCAAGAGGTGAGGGGAAGCTAAGAGCATTCCAAACGGGTAGATGAGGCTCGGTAGTCTTGGTCGACAACTCATCTAGGAGAAGAGGACTCCGAAATCAAACTCCCCCAGGGGAACCTACCACGGTAGGTCCGGGTTTGGCGCACCCGGGGCCCCGAGCTGCGCACAATCATTTCACCCCCTCCACCTTCATTAACTGTGCCACGTGCGACGTTTTATGTTGCCTTTTATATCACCCTCTTCCCCTTCTAGGTTTATCCTGATTATTAGTTTGTAAGTTCCTAGATTTATAACTCCTGTCTCACCAGCAGGGATCTTTCCTATCTCCGTGGTAAAAAATAAAAAATAAAATAAAAATCTGTATAATAACCCTGGCACCTAATTACTTACACCAGGGCTAATATGCCAGATCTTTAAAATTTATTTTTTCTACACATTCATACATACAACATACTTTACAGAAAAATTTTAAAATAAAATTACAAAATAATATAATATATAACAAATTATAAAGATAGATAAATTAAATAATATATCATAAAACAAAACACAAGAAAATAAGAACAAAAACACAAATTATAACATTTCACACAGAATCACTCTAAGAAATAAATTCTCTAAAACAATAACAAATCATTTCAAACAATCAAAATACAATAAAATTTCTAAATAAATTAATATATATATTAAAAGAAAAAAAAAACAATAAAATTTTAAAATTAAAACAAATTAATCTCCTCAATACAACAAAATATAAATTTCATACACAACATCACTCACAACTACAAACTATTACTAAACAATAAACAAATATATAAAATTAAATTACTAATTATAATTATTACATAAAATTATAAATTATATTATTACTATTAATATCATTATCATCATTATTATTACCTATCATTATTATTTAAAATTTAATTAATTTAATATTATACCTATAACTAATACTTTTTATAAATATATATTTTTTTAATTTAAATTTACATATTTATTAAAAATTTTAAATAAACAAAAATTTACTGGTATCCAGTAAAATATAACTGGTAACCAGTTATATATATAAAAAAGAAAAAGAAACAGCTATAAACTAAAACTCTAAACTGCCGCCGGTTACCGGCGGCATACTATATGTACTGGTTTCCAGCACAAAAACTACAAAATCTACAAAATGTGTGTAGTGTAAAATTCAAAATCTACATAACCAAAATTTATAAAAACAACATACACAAAAATGTTATACTTTTGATTAATAAGATGGTTTATATACTTTAATAATATAATAATGTGGACTAAAATCACTAATATTTAATTATTTTTGATGAATTTTTACAAAATTATCTTTCACTATTATTTCCTAAACATCCAGAAGTTTTATAAAATAAATCACATTTCACTTCACTAATTCAACTTTCACATCACTAAATCACTTATTTACTTTTAATTAGATTATCTAGATAATCAGGGTCATAAATCACTTAAAATCCTATCACTAACTTGATCATTAGCACTTGCGGTCACTCAATCCGTCGCCGATCTTCCTATCAATGCATGATGCAGCAATCCCGACTTGGTGAAGACTCGACTCGACTCGACTCGCCTCGCCTCGACTCGCCTCGTCTCGCCTCGTCTCGCCTCGCCTCGACCGACTCGCCTCGCCTCTCTTCGCCTCGCCTCGACACGCCACTCCTTTCTGATCATCGTCTCCCTGGTCGTGGGTTGTCGCCTGCCTCACACCGATAGTACTTCCTCTAGTATACTGCCTCTCCATCCTGACTGTATACTATTGTGCTCGGTCCCTTTACCTCGATGTCTTGATAATTAAATTCCGTCCTGTTCCATTTCATCATATATATGTAGGTTTTCACGGTTTCTTGTCATGTTCCTGGTCTGAATTCTGTGTGATCGTCTTTCTGCTGCATTTATCGTTATGTTTCCTGCTTGTCGAGGTTGTACTATAATTATCTTTCTAGCGTGTAAACTAATCTTGTTTGCTAGAGCCTCTAAATGTGGAAACAGATCTTTGTTACGTATTATGTCAAAGAGCTGATATCCTTGTAGATTTTCTCTTTCCTCAAGCGTAAAATTGGTGTTTTTTTGACATTCAAACATAACATGCTCCGGTGTGTCCTGCTTAAAGCATACGTCACACTCATCGGTGTTCAGTTTATTAATTTTTTTCCAATAAGTGCCGTAAGGTCCATGGCCAGATATATAGTGTACAAGTCCTTTCGTATTGTTCAAATGTTTGAGTGCCAATCTTTCGGAGATATTCGTGAAGAAAGAAAAGGCACGCCTTCCTTGATTTATAATTTCCCATTCTTCTTGCCAAATATGCATCAGTCTAGTTTTAATTTCCCGCTTAGTAGTGCAATACTGCTCCAAAATATCAGCAACTGCATTAAAGTTTCCTTTTTTAAGCCAAAAATAAGCTCCTCGAAGTCTTAGAGTTAAATCTACTGGCCAAATTCCAGTTATTACAAAAAGAGCTAAAGTAGGGGTTGTTTTATAAGCTCCCGTGAATCTTAATAAAACTTTCCTTTGTGTCCTTCTTAGGAGATTTCTAATCATCACATTTTTCATTCTAGTAGCCCAAATTGCAGCACCGTAAGTTATTATTGAGCTGAATATACTTGTGTGATATATGCTAACAGTATGGAGCGGAATTTTATAATCAAATTGAATTATTCTAGAAAGTTTCATCATAGTTTTTTCGGCTTTGACCCTTACATGTTCTGTATGATGATTAAAATTTAACTTCTCATCTAAATATATTCCTAAATATTTCATATTCTTATTTCTTCTTATTTTTTCATTTTCAAATTTTAAACTTGGATCCCTTTTAAAATTTCCCTTTAAAATCATATATCCAGATTTTGCTGGGGATATCTTCATTTTGGAACTCTTGCACCAGGTTGAAAGTATATGCAACAAATTATTACTTTTTCCTTCTAGTTCTCGTCTTGAATTTGCATCTATTAGAAAAACTACGTCATCAGCGTAAGCTATTACTTTCAGACAGTTATTATTGCGCTGTACTTCCTCTAGGAGTGTTTCTAAAACAATGTCCCAAAATGTGGGCCCTAATATAGAACCCTGTGGGCATCCTTTAGTAATAGTCTTAGTTATTGTTTGATTTATTCCTAAAAGTTTCACTTTTCTATCTTTGCAATAGTTTAAAAGAATTCTATATAATGAAACTGGATAATTTAAGCTTCTTAATCTCTTAAAAAGGAAAGGCCACCAAAGGTTGTCAAAAGCGCCAGAAATATCAACAAAAATAGCGGCTACATATTTGCTTGGTGAATTTTTTGTGGCTCCAATTACAATGTTAATGGCATCCTCGGTAGACCTTCCCTTCCGAAATCCATATTGGTTGTCATTCATGCCAATCATGGTTCTAAATTCAATTATTCTTTTATTCAATAAAGATTCAAAAACTTTCCCTATAGTGTTCAATAAGCAGATTGGTCGATAGGACTTAGGATTGAGTGGATCTTTATCACTTCCTTTTTTGAGTATTGTCAACTTGGCAATTTTCCAAGCTCTGGGAAATTCTCCTTGCCATAGACAGTCATTAAACATATTGTGTAAATATGGAATTAAGCTATCCCTTATATTAATCAAAATCTCATTTTTAATTTCATCTATTCCAGCTGCCTTCTTTTTCTTAAGGTTTAAAATTGTATGTTTGATTTCAGTTTCATGAAATGGGAAAATGACTGTATTGTTTTCATATGGTGCCTGTAGTTCATTTCTTAATATCCTATTTTGCTCATTATCTGTCTCGTCATTATCATCCGGTAGTAGTTTTCGTAGCAATTCGTTTATAGATTCCGACCAGTTGGTTGTAATAGTCCCATCTTCTTTTCTCAAAGTATTTAACACTTCCGGTTTTTTTATTTTTTCCATAACTATTTTATATGGTACTCCCCAAATATTTTGGCCTATGCTGTTTTCGATATAATTTTGCCATGATTTTTTCCTAGTTTCTTGCAGGGTTGTCTTAAATTTAAGTTTAGCTTTTCTGTAAAGTAACAGATTTCTTTCTCTTTCTTCATATATTATAGTTTTTTGATATATTCGTCTAGTTTTCCTTAATTTTCTTCGTAAGTTGTAAAGTTCTTCTGTCCATACGTTGTCTGTATATTTCTTAATTTTGCGCTTCGGTATGGTATTTATCATTATTTGTCTAATTATTTTCTCCAATTCTTTGGGTTCAAAATGTAGATCATTGCCGGTGTAGTTTAGATTTACGTTTTCAAATTGCTGTCGAAATTTCTCCCAGTTGGTTTGTCTGTAGTTTAATCTAAATTCCTTTTTAAAATGTACATTTCTTCTGGGTTCTAAAATGTAATTGAAATAAATTAATCTGTGATCGCTTGTAGTATAATCCAAACCTACTTTCCAGTTTTCTATTTTGTTAACCATGTGAAAATTTGCTAGGGTCAGGTCAATGTTCGATGTTGCACCTGCTCGATTTTCAAAGGTTGGTGCGTTGTTAGGTAGATTTAGAACACTTAAGTTGAGTTCTGATATAATCTCTTCCAATTTTTCCCCTCTTTCATCTTTTGTACTATTATGCCACCATTCAGACTTCGCATTTGCATCCATTGTATGTAATACTTCATAATTTGGATATAGTCTATTTATATTATGTATCGATTCCAGATATGGTTCAATTTCATGGCTGTACTGAAAGTAGTGGTTGGAAAGAATAAAAGTTCCTGTATCATGACTGATTTGTATGCAGTTATTATGTGTATCATTTAGTTGTGTTATTTTGGTTACCTGTAGTTCATTGTTATTTATAATAATAGCTGCCATTGGATTCTCCCCGGTGTGAATTTCTCTCGCCATAACAGGGGTATGTGCTAGTTTTTTGTTTATTAAGTAAGGCTCTTGTATGCATAAAATATCGATATTTAACTCATCTATAATCTTCTTGATTTCCGACATAACCAATCTACTTCTCTGGGCGTTTATTTGTGCCAATCTAAGTAATCTGATGGGGTATTGGTGTGAGTCTGCCATTATTTCGTCTTAAAAGAACATAACCTCTGGGTGCCAAACATTTTTGTTTAATACCCAGTTTCCTATTTTCTTCAGTGAGCTCTCTCGATAGTTTATGTACACGAACCAATTGTACTCTTCTCATTTGTGGGGTTTTGGGTTTGATTTTAGGTGGGGTATTGGAAGGTTTTGGTTTGCTATTATTACTTAATAATTTTGTTACTTGGAGAAATGGATTACTATTGGTGGGATATCTATTGGTTTTTTTATAATTATTTTGCGGGACTTTGTTGGATTTATGTTTAAAGATTCCTGTATTACTATGATTGGTGGTTTGAGGGAATATTGGGGTAGGTGTTGCTTTTTGGGAGATTATTTTGGGATAGTCAAGGTTATCATGCCTAATCACCGCATAACAATGCGGCCATTTTTGCGACCCATCAAAAGCAATTCTTCCATAACATAAAACAAAATGTTTATATACTTCATCCAGATCCAAGATTTCATTTCTTCTACTATAAACTTTTTTAACTAATTCTAATAATTCGTTTGGGTCGGTTGGAATATTTAGAACTTTTAGTTCCATTCTATCAATAGCATCTGGGATTGGAAAAATAATTTTATCGCCGTTTTTGTGGAGGGTTCGTATAATATGCCTTAAAGCTGCTGATAAGTTGTTTCTTTCCTCTAAACGGCTCAGCTGTAATGTTTCGTCAAATGCAGCGTAAACACTGCTGACCGCAGCATCTGGTGTCATTGAGCTGTCGCCTGTCGTGTGTCCGTGGTCTTCGCTGCCGTCATCAGAAGTTGGCATCCTCTTTTCTTCCACAAGCGTTTCCGGTATATTAACCTTCCCTTCCGTTTTAAAAACCTGATGCATTTGTTTTAAGTTGCCTGATCTATATTTCCATAAGTCTGATAGGAAATTTTTGTTGTAAAAATTTTGTAATGTGCTCGTCATTGGAATTAATGTGTTACTATTTGCTATTAAATTTTTCTCTTCTTTCTGTTGTTCTTCTTCCTCTTCTTCTCCTATTTTTGAAATAGCATCGTAATCTACAGTTATCCTTTGTTTTTTATCTAAGTTCTTCTGCTGTAAATCGTCTTTAATTTTTGCATATACCATGTTACTAGAATCTGATTTTATGAAGTTATTTTCATATTCATCAGCTTTACCATTAGCATATACATTTATTAATTCAGGTTTAACATATATTGAATCGGTTTGTGTTTGACAATTAATTTTATTCTGATTTAATTTAAGTTTGTGACTAATTACTCTTAGTAAATTTCTGCGTATTCTACTTGGTGTGTTTCGCCGGGGTTTCCTACGTGATTGTTGCACTAATTTAGTTTGTGACTCACTCATAGTTTATCCTAGAAACAGTTCGCTCCCAATACATTCTATAAGTGGGACAGTTATCTTTCCCCCCGCATTTCTTCTTCCTCTTTTCACATGGTATACAAACTACAGGTTTATCTTTATGATTACAATCTTTCCTAGTATGTGTATTCTCCCCACAATGCCCACAAACTGTACTTTGAGCTCTGCAGTTTTTGGCAATATGTCCATAATCGTAACACTTTAGGCATCTTGGAACAGAGATATAGTCCTTTACTGAACATGCTTGGAAACCTAAAAATACCCTGCCTCTGCTATTTAATATGTTTCTAATTTTGGCTGAAACTTCAGCAACATGATGCACTGTGGCTTTTTCTCTGGGACCTGCTTTAAATTTTAAAAGGAAATCTTTATCAAATTCTTCCTTTGAGAGAGAGCCTTCAAAATTTTGTAAATAAATATTTTCTTTTAATTCTTCTTCTTTAGTGCCCGATAAAACGTCATATATGATCATAAGGGGATTTCTTTTTCTGGGAGGTTCAATAGTTAGATCCTTCCCTTCTAGATTTTTGCTGTTTATTACTTTATTCATATCTTCTTCAGTTTCCATATCCAGAATCAAATTTTTTCCTGCAGTCCTCACCTGTCTTATTTTGATTTTCTCCTGTGTAGGTTTCAGGCTTTGTGTCACAATCTTTTGTAATTCCCTAGAATCCTGATTGTTCTTTGATGAAATAAAAAGTGTATGTTTCTTTACATTTACCGCCATTTGATAAGCTTCTGGTTTGGTGATTGATTTTTTCAAAACAGGAATACCTGGAATTGCTACCGTCTGCGCGTAACTCTTTACCGGTTCATTAACCTTACTGATACATATATCTTTAGCCAATCTGGCCTCTGCTAATGCAATTTCTAATTTAGTTGTCTTGGCTGTATATAATTTGTTGAGTTTTCCGAACATGGCATGAAATTCCTTTTTTTTTTCAACTGTCATTTTTTCTTTACTAATCATATTATTTAATTCAACAATAAGGAGATCAAATTCATCCATTGTTGCCATTTCGCTTACAATTTTTACTTGTTCGATATTATTGATGTTACTTATATCCTCTGCCATTTCTTCCATATTTTTGGTCAAATTTACTACATGGCTTTTCCTCTCAGGCGACCTTCTAAGTGATCTCTTAGGCGTAAAGCCTTCCTGAAGCTCTTCTTTATTACTTGCCATATTACGAGGGGAAAAGCCCCCCGATGTATTAAAATTAAGCCAATAAAAATTATCTTTTTCACCTATTTTACATAAACACTACTAATGAAGACTATGAAGGTCCTCCGCTTTGCACTACGTGCAAGCAGCGGAAAAATATTGCTGACTTTGGCAGCTATAATCAAACACGGCCAACTTGCCGCACTATAACTTCATACGCCGAATTTATTTCTATTTTTAAACTACAGTATATAGCACACTACTGCATCTACTTACTTGTCCTTTACACCACACACTTATAAAACACTACACTCACAATTTATACTACTCTCACTAAAGAAGAAACAAAAATAAACAACTTAAACGCGTTTTCACCAGAGTGATGCAAAAACACGTCCGCTCCGCCCGGCAACCTGAGCAGCAGCCGTGGTCCTGTCCCACGGTTTTCAGCGCGGCCCCCGACTTGTGTGCTCTTCGGAGGTCTCAGGCGCGAAGGTTGTGCGGACCCTTCACACTGCCCCCATGTGTAGCCTTAGGTGCGGAGCCCGTCCACACGTCATGTACACCCACGTAGCTCCTGGGGGGCACGGCCGGTGTTAATCTCCCGACGGCCGCGTGCCGTCGGGTTAGTATCACCGGCCGGACGTGTTACCGCTGACGGAGCCCCGGTGTAATCAACCCGAAGTCCCCTGAATCCACGCTGACTCCGTTGAGGCAGCGTGTGCTAAAGCGGGGAGCCACAGGCGGTTATTCCTGTGGTGGGGGCATAAAACCGGGGTGTCACGTGGTGAACGGTTTACCCATGCGGACAAGCAGTGGAGATCGGAGGGTAGCTCCTCTGAAGTACGCCTTGAGGTCAGTCATGGAGGGGTCTCCATGGCGGCACAGACCGTGGAGATTTTGGTGTCTTTTATCCTTTGACCCCCGGATGGCAGGCTGACGCCGACGGTTCCGGATGGGGGTCCAAATAATCATGTCTCCGCGCAAACCCTCCCTCATTGACAGTTTTTTGGTGCTGACCTTGCAATGTGAAGGAAAGACGATGAAGGACATTAGCCCGTTCTATATCAAAAAGGAAGTCGATAGGATCTGTGGCCCGGTTAAAAACGCAACCAGACTTAGAGATGGCACGTTATTGATCGAGGTGATGAATGGAGATCAGTCGCAGAAGCTGTTGAAGGCGAGTTTGCTGGGCTCCTACCCTATCCGGGTAGCCCCACATAAGACCCTCAACTCGTGTAGAGGAGTAGTAACCACTTCCAGCCTCGACGATCTCTCCAACGAAGAAATTGTCACCTGCCTCTCTGATCAGCGAGTCTGCCAAGCATACCGATTAACTCGGAAACAGGATGTGAAAGAGTGTGCCTTACGTACAGTATTCCTTACGTTTAAGGGCACTCAGCTGCCAGAATACATCTACTGTGGCTACGAGCGTGCTGCAGTACGACCGTATGTCCGGAATCCCAAGCGCTGTTTTCAGTGTCAGAGATTCGGGCATACTAGGACCTCGTGTAACCATCCTGCAGCTTGTGAACGTTGCGGCTTACCGGCACACGAAGACACGGCTTGCACTCGAGACCCATGCTGTGTGAACTGTGGGGGTAACCATCCATCTAGCTCACGTCAGTGTCCTAAGTTCTTGGACGAAAAGAGTATTCAGGAGTTGCGGGTAAAGGAGCGCCTGACATTTATAGAAGCGCGTCGGCGTTTCGAACAACTGAAGCCTGCCACCACCTTAGCTTATTCGTCGGCAGCTCGGCGCCCTCCTGTTGCTACTGTCGGCTTGCGACATGTCACCGTTGCAAATGCCTCGACACAGACTGACCTTCCAGAGCGCACCCCAACAGTTAGTCGAAAAAGTGCAGTGTCTAAAACATCTTCCGCCGTGCAGACCACAGTTTCCAAGCCGTTATGAAGCGGTAAGGATCCTATCGATGGAAGTCGTTCGCGACATAAAGTTCGCGCAAGTAGTCTCACGTCCTCTCAGAGATCCCGCTCTCGCTCTGCGAGTCGTAGGGGATCCTCTGCCTCGCACACCTCCGAGGAATCGTCAGAGGACGGCGACTTCCACATAGTTGGACATAAGTCAGCCAAGGTGAAAATAGAAGAAAAAGATGAAGACTAGCCATTAATCCTTTTTCACTATGGAAATAATCCAGTGGAATGTTAATGGGTTCCGGGCACGTGTTCCGGACATACAGCATCTAATTTCTCAACGCTGTCCATCTATCGTCTGTCTACAGGAAACCCATCTGCAACCTCATCACGCACTCTATCTTCGTGGATTTGTGGCCTTTAGACATGATTCTGCAGCTGATCGACGGGCAAGCGGTGGCGTTGCTATTCTGGTGGCGAATACCATCCCTGCCACCAGCATACCACTAAACACGCCGCTCCAAGCTGTAGCGGTACGTGTACAGCTGCAGAGCCTTTCTTTCTCTATCTGTAATGTCTACCTGCCACCGGTCAGTGTCGTTCACGAGAACGAACCTCGGGCTCTCTTGGCACAGATTCCGCCACCGTTTCTTCTTCTAGGCGATCTGAATGCCAAGCACACTCACTGGGGCTCCGACACTGACGATGTTCGTGGTTGCCTTGTAGCAGACGTTTGTGATATGTCCGGCTTAGTGCTATTAAACACTGGTGCTCCTACCTTCTTATCCTCTGCCTATGGTACCCATTCCGCCCTAGATGTTACTTTCTGCAGCCCGTCGCTGGTACCTCTTCTCGATTGGTCGGTTCTTTCCGACCTATTTGGCAGTGATCACTATCCCATTAACGTTCACATATCCGTCCATCATTCTGTACCCACACGATATCCTTACTGGATTATTTCCAAGGCGGACTGGGGGAAATTCCGTTCCCTCATTCACTTGACCAGCAATGTTTTTACCACCATTGACGACATGGTGGAGTATTTTATATGCTCTATCCTTCTCGCAGCAGAATCCAGTATTCCTCGGGGTTCATCTACACCACGTCACGTCCCTGTGCCTTGGTGGTCCGAGGAATGCCGTTTGGCTATTAAAGCACGTAAGCGTGCTCTGCGTGTTTTCCGCATACACCCTACGGAGGCGAATTTTATTGCTTTTAAACGTTCTCGTGCAAGGGCTCGCTTTGTATTGCGCAATGCAAAACGCACATCCTGGGAATCGTACGTGTCTTCCCTTTCACGTCGCAGTTCGGCCCAGAAGGTGTGGACTACCATCCGGCGTATGTACGGCAAGTGTCGCCGGACGATCATCCCCGGTCTTGCCGTACAGGGCTCCATATACACCAGCGAGCAGGATATCGCCGACGCCCTTGCCGATTCTTTCGCCAGTGCTAGCCAAACTCAAAGCTACGACGGAGCCTTTTTACTGATTAAGGAATCTGCGGAGCGGATAAGCCTAAATTTTAACAGTGATTGTAGTGAATCCTACAATGCACCTTTTACTGAAGCGGAACTGGCGCATTCTTTGTCCCTCGCTCACGACTCTTCTCCTGGTCCTGATGACATCCACCGCCAAATGCTGCTTCATCTTCCACCTGAGGCTCTCTCCTTCATGTTGGGCATCTACAACCGTATCTGGGTTCAGCAGGTTTTCCCATCTTCCTGGCGCGAGGGTATTGTCATCCCTGTCCCTCGACCTGGGAAAGACCGGATACTTCCCTCCAGCTACCGCCCTATTTGCTTAACGAGTGTCGTTTGTAAAACCTTGGAGCGAATGATTAACACTCGTTTAGTGTGGTGGCTGGAGACGAATAACCTGCTGAGCAATGTTCAATGCGGTTTTCGTCGCCATCGCTCCAGTGTCGACAATCTGACACGCATGGAAGCCTACATCCAAAATGCCTTTCTTTTGAAGCAGCATGTCGTGGGTGTCTTTTTCGATCTGGAGAAGGCCTACGATACCACATGGCGTCATGGTATTCTCCGTACTCTTCACGGGTATGGTTTGCGAGGTTTTTTAGCAATATTTCTTTTTAATTTTTTAGCTCTGCGCCGCTTTCGTGTCCGCATTGGTAATACGTTCTCACGAGAGAGGATTCAGGAAAATGGTGTGCCCCAGGGGTCGATTCTTAGTGTAACGCTCTTTGCAGTTGCCATTAACGGCATTGCTAATGTTGTTCGTAGGGGAATACCGATGTCACTGTACGTTGACGATTTTGCGATCTATTATCGATCTTATAGTCTTGAGCACATAGAACGTCAACTGCAGTTGACCATATCCTCTATCGCCGACTGGGCCCTTCACGCCGGTTTTAAGTTCTCCCCTACGAAAACACAATGTGTCCACTTTCATCGACTTCGTGGTGTACATCCTCCTCCAGAACTGTATTTGCGTGACACACCCCTGCCGTTTGTTTCGCACATCAAGTTCTTGGGCCTTCACCTCGACAGCAAACTCACATGGGAGCACCACATTCGTCAACTTCGTGCCTCTTGCGATCGTTCGCTTCGAATACTCCGGGTTTTATCTGGAGTATCTTGGGGCGGCGATCGCACTGTCATGTTGAGGCTGTATCGTTCATTGGTGAGGTCCAAACTAGATTACGGCAGTTTTATTTATGGCGCAGCGGCCGCCTCTAAACTTCGTTTTTTAAATACTGTACATAATGCTGGTATCCGTCTAGCTACTGGAGCTTTCCGCACTAGCCGTGTAGAGTGTCTGTATGCTGACTCTGGTGAACCTCCACTTTCTATTCGGCGCTCGTTTTTATTGTGTTCTTACGTGGCCCGTTTGGCAGCCCATCCTGGTCACCCGTCTTTTAATCCTGTATTGCGCCCGGAACTCGCTCACCGTTATCTCCGGAATAGCACGATCTCTCGCCCAAGCGGTATTCGGTTTCGCGAGCTGCTTAGTGCACACGCGCTCCGCATGCCTGCTGTCGAACGGTATTCTCTTGGCCGCTGTCCTCCATGGCAATTACAGCGTGCCCAGTTCGACCTGGAGCTTTCGATGCATGCTAAGTTGGTTACCCCTCCATCGGTGTATTGTCAGCTTTTCACCGAGATCCTGGGACGTTACCGGAATTACATTCCTGTATTTACCGATGGTTCCCAGGTGGATGGGGCTACAGGGTGTAGCTTTGTGCATAACGGTGAGACTCACAAGTACCGTCTTCCAGACTTGAGTTCCGTTTTTACCGCCGAGCTGTTTGCAATCTTTTATTTCGTCCTTTTTATCTCCAGTTCCGATCCTGGAAGTTTTATCATCTGCTGCGACTCTCTGAGCGCACTGCAGCCATTGCAACAGTTTGTCGGCACGTCAGCATTAATTACGAAAATTCAGGCACTCGTTTCGCAGTTACTCTCGCGTGGATACCAGATAGTTTTTACTTGGACCCCAGGTCACGTGGGCATTCCCGGCAACGAAGCGGCTGACGAGGCTGCTAAGTCTGCCTGCCGTTTGCCGGAGATTTTTACACGCAGTCTTCCTTACACGGATGTACAACGGTACTTCCGTCGCCATCTTTTATATGTCTGGCAACAATCATGGGAAGCGTTAGACATCACTGGCACGCAATTGCGGACAATCAAGGAAACGGTGCAGCCTTGGATAACATCATCAAGGGATACCAGGCGGGCAGAAGTCATCTTGGCCCGCCTGAGAATAGGTCACACGCGCATCACGCATGGACACCATCTGCGCGGTGAGCCGGCGCCGGTATGTTCCACCTGTGGCGTTCAGCTCTCTGTGGCCCATGTCCTAGTTGATTGTCCGCGCTACAATCGTGAGCGCCAGTTGTTTGGCCTGGGTTCTAGTTTAAAGACGATGTTAGGCGACGACCCGGTAGCTGTGGATTCAGTGCTGCGGTTTGTCGGCAGCATTGGCTTTGGTAAGCAAGTTTAAATTTTATTGCGTGGTTTTATTTTTTACCTTTTACGTTTTATCTGCTTACCTTTTAAGATCATTTTACACGCTTTTAACTATTTTGAGCATACATTTTAGACAAGTTTTTAAGTTTTAACTGTTTTAGCTTTTGGCTGTTTTAGCCTGCGTTTTACTATTTAACTTTGAGTTTTAAGTGGTGGTGAGTTTTATCCGTTTTTTATCTTTTGACTTGGGGCTCTAATGACCTAGCTGTCGACAGGCCCTTAAACCCTAATCACTCACTCACTCACCCAATTTAACCTTCTGGCACCACAAATTTAAAACGTCAATAGTAACTTTTACTTTTTCTTCTATTTCATTTCTACTATTTCCTTCTACTAGAATCATTACGTCATCCGCATATGCTATAACTTCCATAATTTCATTTAGATTCGATAGTTTCTCCAAAACAGGTCCCCTCCGAAGGAGTGTCGCCTTGCCGTGGCGGAGGGGCTCAGTACCCGAACCAGACGGCCTGCTACGTGTGTCTTTGTGACCACTGGTAGGCAAGAGGTGAGGGGAAGCTAAGAACATTCCAACGGGTAGATGAGGCTCGTTAGTCTTGGTTGACAACTCATCTAGGAGAAGAGGACTCCGAAATCAAACTCCCCCAGGGGAACCTACCACGGTAGGTCCGGGTTTGGCGCACCCGGGGCCCCGAGCTGCTCACTATCACTTCACCCCCTCCACCTTCATTAACTGTGCCACGTGCAACATTTTGTTGTTTTTATATCACCCTCTTCCTCTTCTAGGCTTATTCTGATTATTAGTTTGTAAGTTCCTAGATTTATAACTCCTGTCTCACCAGCAGGGATCTTTCCTATCTCCGTGGTCCTGTCCCACGGTTTTCAGCGCGGCCCCCGACTTGTGTGCTCTTCGGAGGTCTCAGGCGCGAAGGTTGTGCGGACCCTTCACACTGCCCCCATGTGTAGCCTTAGGTGCGGAGCCCGTCCACACGTCATGTACACCCACGTAGCTCCTTGAGGGCACGGCCGGTGTTAATCTCGCGACGGCCGCGTGCCGTCGGGTTAGTATCACCGGCCGGACGTGTTACCGCTGACGGAGCCCCGGTGTAATCAACCCGAAGTCCCCTGAATCCACGCTGACTCCGTTGAGGCAGCGTGTGCTAAAGCGGGGAGCCACAGGCGGGTTATTCCTGTGGTGGGGGCATAAAACCGGGGTGTCACGTGGTGAACGGTTTACCCATGCGGACAAGCAGTGGAGATCGGAGGGTAGCTCCTCTGAAGTACGCCTTGAGGTCAGTCATGGAGGGGTCTCCATGGCGGCACAGACCGTGGAGATTTTGGTGTCTTTCTTTTCTTTGACCCCCGGATGGCAGGCTGACGCCGACGGTTCCGGATGGGGGTCCGATTTCAACATGCATCCGCGCAAACCCTCCCATATCGACAGTTTTCTAGTTATGACCTTGGCCAGTGAAAGGAAAACGATGAAGGATCTTAGCCCCTTTTACATAAAGAAAGAACTCGACAGGATCTGTGGCCTTGTTAAAAACGCCACCCGAGTACGAGACGGTACGCTTTTGGTAGAAGTGACCACCGCAGACCAGTGCCAGAAATTGTTGAAAGCCACTTTGTTGGGCTCCTACCCCATCCGGGTAGCCCCACATAAATCTCTAAACTCATGCAGAGGAGTTGTCACCACATCCAGTCTGGACGGTCTGTCAAACGAGGAGATTGTTACTTGCCTCTCCGACCAGCGTGTGTGTCAAGCGTACCGTCTGACAAGAAAGCAGGATGGTAAAGTGATTGATTTACGTACGGTTTTCCTCACTTTTAAGGGCACACAGTTGCCAGAATACATCTTCTGCGGGTACGAGCGTGCCGCCGTACGTCAATATGTCCCGAACCCTATGCGCTGTTTTCAGTGTCAGAAGTTCGGACATACTAAGACCGCGTGCAACCATCCTGCCGTTTGTGAGCGTTGTGGCCTATCACCTCATGAGGGCACGGCTTGTACCCGTGACCCTCATTGTGTTAACTGTGGAGCCGGTCATCCATCTAGCTCGCGTCAGTGTGCGAAGTTTCTGGATGAAAAATGTATACAGGAGCTACGCGTGAAAGAACATCTTACATTTCCAGAGGCGCGTCGTCGCTTTGAGCAGCTGCAACCTGCGACCACCACAGGTTATGCCTTGGCTGCCCGACGCGCTCCTGTTAACACCGTAGCGATACAGCATGTCCCTGTATCAGATGCCTCCACACAGACAGACCTACCAGCGAGTATTGTTCCACTGTCTCGTGCCACACCTGCAAAAGCTACAACATCTACAGCCGTGCAGACACCAGCTCACAAGGCGTCCACAAGTCGTAGCCAGCCTGTTGATAGCCATTCCTCTAGGCCTGATGTTCGCGCCAGCAGCCACACGTCATCAATGAAGTCCCGCTCCCGCTCCCGTTCCGCGAGCCGCAGGGGATCTTCAGACTCCCGTACATCCGAGGAGTCACTAGGGGATGACGAAATTAACCTACCCCGTCCAAAGTCGGTTAAGGTAAAGATGAAAAAGAAAAAGATGAAGACGAATCACTAATTCTTCTTTACCATGGAAATAATCCAGTGGAATGTTAATGGGTTCCGGGCACGTGTTCCGGACATACAGCATCTCGTTGCGCAACGCTTTCCATCAATCGTCTGCCTACAAGAAACACATTTGCACCCTAATCACGCATTACATCTTCGTGGTTTTTCGGCTTTTAGGCATGACTCTGCAGCTGATCGACGAGCAAGCGGAGGAGTTGCTACTTTGGTGGCGCATACCATCTCTGCCACAAGCATCCCGCTAAACACGCCGCTGCAAGCTGTGGCTGTGCGTGTCCAGTTGCAGGGCTTAAGCCTGTCAATTTGCAATGTCTATCTGCCACCGGTCAGTGTTGTACACGAGAACGACCTTCGAGCTCTTTTGGCTCAGATTCCGCCACCCTTTATCTTCCTTGGTGATCTGAATGCCAAACACTCTTCATGGGGCTCCGACACTGACGATGCTCGCGGATGCCTTGTAGGAGACGTTTGCGATATGTCCGGCCTCCTTTTGTTGAACACTGGTGCCCCTACCTTTTTATCATCTGCCTATGGTACGTACTCCGCCTTAGACGTTAGCTTCTGTAGCCCGTCATTGGTACCACTCATTGATTGGTCGGTGCTCTCCGACCTCTTTGGCAGTGATCATTTTCCCATTAACATTCACATATCTGGTTTCCATACTATTCCAACACGACACCCTCACTGGATTATTTCCAAGGCTGACTGGGGGAAATTTCGTTCCCTCATTCACCTTACCGACGATGGTTTTACCACCATCGACAACATGGTGGAGTATTTTACATGTTCTGTCCTGCTTGCAGCAAATTCCAGCATTCCTCGCGGTTCTACTACACCTCGTCATCTTCCTGTGCCTTGGTGGTCCGAGGAATGTCGTTTGGCTGTTAAAGCCCGCAAACGGGCCTTGCGAGTTTTCAGTGCACATCCTACGGAAGAGAACTTTATTACCTTTAAGCGAGTGCGTGCCCGGGCGCGTTTTGTACTCCGCAGTGCAAAACGCACATCCTGGGTAACTTACGTCTCTTCCATCTCTCGACGCACTTCAACACAAAGGGTGTGGACTGCGGTTCGGCGTATGTACGGCAAGTGTCGCCGGACGATAATACCCGGTCTTGCCGTGCAGGGACGCTCTTACACCCACGAGCAGGATATCGCCGACGCCCTCGCAGACGCTTTCGCTGCTGATAGCCAAACCCAAAGCTACCACACTACCTTTTTACCCGTCAAGGAATCTGCGGAGCGGGTAGTCCTCAATTTTAAAAGTGACTCTAGTGAACCGTACAACGCTCATTTTACGGAGGCGGAGCTAGCCCATGCTTTGTCTCTCGCGAAGGACTCTTCTCCTGGGCCTGATGACATTCACCGACAAATGCTGCTTCATCTTCCACCTGAGGCGTTGACCTTCCTGCTGAACATGTACAACCGCATCTGGCTTCAGCAGGTCTTCCCTTCTTCCTGGCGCGAGGGTACTGTCATCCCTATCCCTCGGCCGGGGAAGGACCGGACACTTCCCTCTAGCTACCGTCCTATCTGCCTAACGAGTGTCGTTTGTAAGACCATGGAACGAATGATTAACACTCGCTTAGTGTGGTGGCTAGAGACGAATAACCTGCTGAGCAACGTTCAGTGCGGCTTTCGTCGTCATCGCTCGAGTGTCGATAACCTTACTCGCATGGAGGCCTACATCCAGAATGCCTTTCTCATGAAGCAGCATGTCGTGGGGGTGTTCTTCGACCTGCAGAAGGCCTACGACACTACATGGCGCTATGGTATCCTCCGTAGTTTACACGACTACGGTTTACGTGGCCATCTAGCTCTCTTTGTTCTTAATTTTTTACAACTTCGCCGATTTCGTGTCCGCATTGGCCATACGCTTTCACAAGAACGAATCCAGGAGAATGGTGTACCCCAGGGGTCGATTCTGAGTGTAACACTTTTCGCCGTGGCCATCAACGGCATTGCCAGTGTTGTTCGTAGGGGAATACCAATGTCACTGTATGTTGACGACTTTGCGATATACTATCGCTCTCATAGTTTAGAGCACATCGAGCGTCAACTGCAGCTAGCTATAACATCCATCGCCGAGTGGGCATTTCGCACCGGCTTTCAGTTCTCCCCTACGAAAACACAATGTGTCCACTTCCATCGACTTCGTGGCGTACACCCGGCCCCTGATCTTTATTTGCGTGGCACGCGTCTTCCATTTGTTCCGCACCTGAAATTCTTGGGCTTACACCTCGACACCAAACTTACATGGGAGCACCATATTCGTTATCTGCGTGCTTCCTGCGATCGTTCGCTTCGGGTGCTCCGGGTTTTATCTGGGGTATCTTGGGGCGGCGATCGCACGGTCATGTTGAGGTTGTATCGTTCACTGGTCCGGTCCAAATTAGACTACGGCTGTTTTATCTATGGCTCCGCATCCGCCTCTAAACTCCGCCTTTTAGATACAATACATCACACTGGTATCCGTCTCGCTACTGGGGCTTTCCGTACAAGTAGAGTGGACTGTCTGTATGCTGATTCTGGCGAACCCCCACTGTCTGCCCGACGCTCGTTGTTACTATGTTCCTACGTGGCAAGGTTGGCCGCTCATCCAGGTCATCCTTCGTTTCCACCTGTATTGCGTCCAGACCTAGTGTACCGTTATACGCGGAATACAACTATCTCCCGTCCAAGCGGCATCAGGTTTCGAGAACTTCTGACCGCACACGATCTACGCTTGCCAGCCGTAGAGCGGCATTCGCATGGCCGATACCCTCCATGGCAGCTCCAGCGTGCACGCTTTGACCTGGAGCTGTCGAGCTGTGCGAAGTTAGCTACCCCTCACTCGGTGTTTCACCAACTTTTCACCGCAGTTCTGGGCCGATACCGGACTCATACTCCGGTATTTACTGATGGCTCACGGATGGGTAGTGCGACGGGTTCCGCTTTTGTATACCATGGCGACGTTCGCAAGTACCGCCTTCCAGACGCCAGTTCAGTATTTACCGCCGAGCTGTTTGCCATATTTTATTTCCTGCTTTTTATCTCCAGTTCAGGTCCTGGAAGTTTTATTATCTGTTCCGACTCTTTTAGCGCCCTCCAGGCCCTGCAACAGTTTATCGGCACCTCGGCATTGATTATTAAAATTCAGACGTTGATCTCGCAACTACTGTCTCGCGGATACCAGTTTGTTTTTACGTGGATCCCAGGCCATGTGGGTATTCCGGGCAACGAGGCGGCGGATGCGGCTGCAAAGTCTGCATGCCGCCTCCCGGAATACTCCACCCGTGCGCTACCCTATGTAGATGTGCAGAAATACTTTCGCCGCCATCTATTTACCCACTGGCAGCAATCTTGGGAAGCGTTAGCTGGCACTCAGTTACGGACAATAAAGGACACTGTACAACCCTGGCAGACCAGCTGCAGGAATTCCAGGCGTGAGGAAGTGATTTTAACCCGCCTGAGGATAGGCCACACTCGAGCCACGCATGGACATCTTTTGCGTGGTGATCCGGAGCCTGTCTGTGCGACGTGCAATGTTCCACTCTCCGTCGCACATGTCCTTCTTGATTGTCCGCAATACGGTCATGAGCGTCAGTCCCTAGGCCTGGGCCTTACACTGTGCTCTGTTTTAGGCAACGACGCAGTAGCTGTCAATACAGCACTGCGGTTTGTTGCCAAGATTGATTTTTGCAAGCAAGTGTAAGGTGCTTTTATATTGGCGGATATTGACTTTTAGTTGTTTTTACTTTGGATGTTATTCTGGTTTTTACCTTCTAAAGATTTTATCAGTTTTAAGTTTTATAAGTCTACGTTTTTACCAGTTGTTTAACTTTTAACTGTTTTAGCTCTCGGTTTTAGACTTTTTAACCTTTTTTAAGTTATTTTAACTTTCACCTTTTAGCTTTTTAGGGTGAGGTTTTATTTTTGGCTTGTTTTATTCTGTGAACTTAGGGCCCTAATGACCTAGTTGTCGATGGGCCCTTAAACAATACTCACTCACCCCAAAACAGGTTCCGTCAAAATATCCCAGAAGAGTGGACCTAAGATACTACCCTGTGGACATCCTTTAGTCGATGTCACTGTACGTTGACGATTTTGCGATCTATTATCGATCTTATAGTCTTGAGCACATAGAACGTCAACTGCAGTTGACCATATCCTCTATCGCCGACTGGGCCCTTCACGCCGGTTTTAAGTTCTCCCCTACGAAAACACAATGTGTCCACTTTCATCGACATCCTCCTCCAGAACTGTATTTGCGTGACACACCCCTGCCGTTTGTTTCGCACATCAAGTTCTTGGGCCTTCACCTCGACAGCAAACTCACATGGGAGCACCACATTCGTCAACTTCGTGCCTCTTGCGATCGTTCGCTTCGAATACTCCGGGTTTTATCTGGAGTATCTTGGGGCGGCGATCGCACTGTCATGTTGAGGCTGTATCGTTCATTGGTGAGGTCCAAACTAGATTACGGCAGTTTTATTTATGGCGCAGCGGCCGCCTCTAAACTTCGTTTTTTAAATACTGTACATAATGCTGGTATCCGTCTAGCTACTGGAGCTTTCCGCACTAGCCGTGTAGAGTGTCTGTATGCTGACTCTGGTGAACCTCCACTTTCTATTCGGCGCTCGTTTTTATTGTGTTCTTACGTGGCCCGTTTGGCAGCCCATCCTGGTCACCCGTCTTTTAATCCTGTATTGCGCCCGGAACTCGCTCACCGTTATCTCCGGAATAGCACGATCTCTCGCCCAAGCGGTATTCGGTGTCGCGAGCTGCTTAGTGCACACGCGCTCCGCATGCCTGCTGTCGAACGGTATTCTCTTGGCCGCTGTCCTCCATGGCAATTACAGCGTGCCCAGTTCGACCTGGAGCTTTCGACGAATGCTAAGTTAGCTACCCCTCCATCGGTGTATTGTCAGCTTTTCACCGAGATCCTGGGACGTTACCGGAATTACATTCCTGTATTTACCGATGGTTCCCAGGTGGATGGGGCTACAGGGTGTAGCTTTGTGCATAACGGTGAGACTCACAAGTACCGTCCTCCAGACTTGAGTTCCGTTTTTACCGCCGAGCTGTTTGCAATCTTTTATTTCGTCCTTTTTATCTCCACTTCCGATCCTGGAAGTTTTATCATCTGCTGCGACTCTCTGAGCGCACTGCAATCCCAGTCGGTCTCAAATGTCCAGTCTGAGTTTAACAGAGCTGGCATGGCTATGGTGGAATCTACCACAACAGGGTCATGGTCAGAATCCAGCTCATTTACTGCCGAGAGGTCAAAATGCAATGGCATGTTCTTGGTGATCATGATGTCTAAGACGTCAGGCCTGCCGCGGGCCGGATGGAATGTAGGACCTCTCGGCCCGTGCGCGACGAGGTTTGGGTCTCCGCTGATGAGGCGGTAGAGCCCTCGCCCCCTCTGGATGCTAATGCGACTGTGCCAGAGCCCATGTTTCGCGTTGAGATCTCCAGCGATGCAGACTACTGGGTGTAGGTTGAGGAGTGTGGTGTAATCTGCTTCATAGAAGCGATGATCTGGAGGGTCATAAGCCGCAATCAACAAAGTGTCCACACCGCCAATGGCAAGCCTGATGGCAGTAGCTTCCACATGTTGAAGGGCAGGAAGAGGGAAGGGTGTATGGGTGATGATGCTTTTGATGAAGATTGCTGTACCTCCGCCCTGTCGGCCGACCCGATCAGACCGATGGGCGACGTAACTTGGCAGCGAGAAGTGTATACCAGCATGCAGGTGTGTTTCGGTCACCATGAGGATGTCGATCCCGTAGGACTGTACAAATTGTAGAATGCCTGGACGTTGTTCCCTGACGCCGTTGGCATTCCAGAAAGCGGCTCGTAATGGTCTACGCACGATGCGGTAGGCCATTACTGGGAGGATCTAGGGAACAGCTGCTCTAGTGTTTGGAGCAGGATTTGGTGTTTTTGTAGGACGTCAACATTGGCGTCCGTTAGTGTCTGCATACACTTCCTCAAGATGGGAAGTGTCCGTTTAATCATGTCCCCAAACCAGTTGGACAGGGTCCTGAATTCCTCTAGGTCTGCCGAGGATATAACACCTCCGAGTGAGGTCAATGGGGCCACCGGAGTGGTGCGTGCCGGTTGGGCTCGTTGGTTTGGGGCATGGGTAGGTTCCTCGGCAGTGGCGGTGACTGCGTCAGACAGTCATTTGCTCAAGAAGAGCTGACTGCTGTCTTTCAGCCTTTCTTTGCTTCCTCTCTCGCTTTTCGCGAGAGGGGCGGGGAGGTGGAGCTACACTCTCCTTTACACTAGTATCTAGTGTAGGTTTCACAGTTTGTGCCTGTGCGGGTGTGGTTTGTGCATTTTCCACTTGCTGCACAATTTGCTCAGCCTCATTAAGGGCGGCGGCAAAGCTCACCCCTGCACGGACTGGTGCCACATTTTTGGGACCGCGGCGGCGGCTGTCTATAATTTTTTGCCGCACTTCACACCCCTTGTAAACACTTACGTGGGGTTTGTGGCAATTGGCACACTCCTTTTCCTCTTTGTCGCAATTTGCGACGAGGTGCTCCCCAGCACAGCGTAAGCATGCGAGCTTTCGTTCGCATGCTTGGCTGGAGTGGTGAAAGCCCATGCACCTTCGGCATTGGGCTGGGCCATTTTGCCCATAGAAGCGCTCCACCTTGACCACTGTGTGGAACAAGGTGCGTATGGCGTCTATGGGTTGTACCTGTTTGTCCATGTCTTTATCCACTACCACTAGGTATAGTGGCATAGGTACCTTTTTGGACCCCTCCTCGGTCCAAATGGTTTTTCTCAGTTGCGCTGCAGCTGAGATTTTGATATTATGCTCCTCTAGGAGTGCCTGTGTAATTTCCTCTGGTGTACACTCAGAGGAGAGTCCCCTAATAATGCGTCTTTCAACGTTAGGACGCTGGATTGAGTAGGAGTAGAAGTGAATCTGCTCCTCTCTTAGGACTTGTTTCGCCCTTTCGAAATCCTCGGACGTGTAGGTTCGGATATGAACCTTTCTTGGCTTCCTTTGAGCCTCCAAACCCTTGACCAATTTGGCCGCAAGAAGTTTCATGATTCTTACGTGGTTGGTGAAAGAATCCGCTATGATGGGCGGAATCTTAAGGCCCTTTTCGGATAAGGGTGGTTCTTCGGCCCCTTCTGGGGGATGCAGACTTGAATTGGAGGATTTTCTTTTCCTCCTGCGCTAAACGACGGTAAAGCCGTCGTCTTGCGCCATGGCTTCGTCCTCTGATTCTGTCTCAGACAGCGGGAGGTGCGGGTTGTTCGGTACAGGTATCTTCGATGGTTGAATTTTCTGAGGGGCCAAACCCTTGCGTTTGGACCCCTTGAGCCTCTTTGCGGCGGGTTCTGCCACTTCAGGTGGTGTTCGTTGGGAACTAGTCCCTGGTTGTTGTCCGTCGGTGTCCATGTCTAGTCCTTTCCTAGTCTTTGCAGGTGCCAACCGGCGTCCCACAGAGGACCTATCGCCTTGCGGCGTGCCTATTGGGGTTCCAACGAACCCCGGGTCCAGACCGAAGTCTGGTCCCTTGGCTGCGGTCGTGTGGGCCTGCGGTCTCGTTAGTCCGTCTGTCCTTGTCTTTGCCGAAGCACTGCTCTGGAGCTGGTCGCCCATCCCTGCTTGCTGGACTGGAAGGGCTCGGCGAGCCTCTCTCAGTAGGCAAGCAAGCAGATGACCGACAGACTCTGCCTCCCCCTTGCCGGAGGACCTCCGGTAAAGTTTCTTCTCCTCGATGGTGTCTGGTAGGTCTTCTCGGTGCACCCTAAAACTTGCTTGCCAAGTCTCTTATAGGGTACACCGTGTGCTTTGCCTGGCTCTTGCCTGGCCGATGCTGCGTTGCGAGCTTCCTCGATGATGTCTGGTAGGTTTCTTCTTCTCCAATTTGGAGTGCCCTAAAATCTGCTGTCAGATCCCTTATAGGACACTCCGCGACGAACTAGCGGCTCCCGGCCTGGCTATTACACTGTATGTAGTAGGCGCGGTGCGTACTAGTAGCTCCTCCTGCGTCGTTTCCGCTCCCTGACGAGAGGTCCTGCTGTGCCGTCACGGTTTTCCACCAGTGGTGCAAAGTAGACGTGGACGAGGCGAGTACCATTCGACGAATGGGAAAATCTCCTCAGTTTCCAAATATATACTATGGTTAGGTTGTGTTGTCCGAACCAATGCGCGGGTTTGTTGTTGTTTTTTTTTTTTTTTTTTTTTTTTTACCGTGGAGGGGAAAAACCCGTTACAGGCGGAGGCCGACATGCTGAGGCCAAAAGTGTGAGGGTCCCTGCGCCCTGAAGGGGGAGGGTTACTCACTAAAAAACCCCTCCACGTGTTAGTTCGTACAATGCTAAAGGTTTCGTGCATCATCGTGCGTTAGTCGGGTCCCGCATAGCACCCCGGTTAGTAATTGAAAGCTTTAAGCTGGCATGAGTTCATGCGAGCGAGTCAATTGTTGCTTTTTGGTAATGCCCATGAAATCTGGACATGACCAAGAGAGATAAATGCATTGTTAAATTTGTATTGATATTAGACGCAGTTACGCTTACTTATGATTAGGTTGCACAGGCATAGGCCTGTTAGTCATGATGTAATTTGTGCGATACTTAAGTCTAGGGTTGCACAGGTATTTACCTGCAAGTCGTCATAATATCTGCTAATGTTAGTGTTAGCATACCTGAGGTTATTCGTGCAATGTTTCAGCTTATATCTAGTGTTTCACAGGTGTTTACCTGCCAGTCGTTATACTATTTGCTAATGTTAGAGTTAGTGTATCTGAAGTTAATCGTGCAATATTTGAGCTTATATCTAGCGATGCACAGGTGAAAACCTGCAAGTCGTTGTGAGATAAGCTAATGTTAGTGTTAGAGTGAAAAGATATTTTCGTGCAATAATTAGGCTTATGTCTAGTGTTGCACAGGTATGTACCTGCAAGTCGTTAGAATCAGCTAATTGTCTGTGATTTTTACACATGCTTTATATGAGTGTTATCGTGCTTGATTTCTTCTTGTCTGCCCTAGACAGGCAGGTCTTTTAAAAGCGTTTGTCCTGGTCTCGCCGTGTCGTCGGAGTGTCCTACTCCATCATACGGTGGCCCGCTTTCACCGCGCACGTAGGACACTGGTGGGAGGCCCTAGTTCTCCCGATCCGCCTCGGCATTGCCGAGGGCTTGTAGGGCTCTGTGGCAGGCTGCGGTCTGAAACAGGGAATAAGGAAGGTTTAGTTGTGAGGTGAGAGGGAACAGTCCTCTGTCAAAGTTTCATTTAGTCGTGCAGTAGGTTGTTCAAGAATTCCTCTACTTCCGCGTTATTTGAAGTTAAATTTCTGTCGAAAAGCGCTAGCGGTCTAGCGTGTTTGTAAATTTCCATGGTATAGTTTCCTAGGTTCGTTACTAAAGGGTTGTGATGTTTATGCAAGTGTTTATACGTATCGTGTGAGAGCTTTTTAATGAATTGCTCTATCGTGTGCATTTTTAATTCGTCGTGTAGTAAGTCCGCTGGTGGAGTGTAAGGCACTTTTGCTACCAGTCGCAGTATTTTCTTTTGTAGCCTTTGTAGGCGCATAATGTGTTTTTGCGGCATATCCCCAAACCGGAGCAGCGTAAGTGAGTATAGGGCGGATAAGCGTCTTATATAATGTTAGTCCCATTTTGAGTTTTAGTTGCGAGTTCATGTTTATAAGGGGATATAGTTTGCCTAATTGGGCGTTCGCTTTTCCCCTTATTTGGAATATATGCTGCTTCCATGTGAGTCCCTGGTCCATTTTAAGCCCTAACCAGGTGACTGTTTTTCCACTCAATGTTCTCTCCAAATATGGTGAGTGGTGGAAGCTGGTGTTTTCTTAGTCTATGGTTGACTCTTTTGGTGAATATGATAGCCTGCGTTTTCTTGGCATTCACCTTGATTCTCCATTTGGTGAACCAATCCTGTAGCTCGTTAAGGGCGTTTTGTAGCCTCCTGTGTATGAACTCGACTTTCCCCGATTGCGCTACGATTGCGGTGTCATCTGCATAGATGAATAAGTTCGTGTTGTGTGTTTTCGGGATATCGTTCATTGTTATATTAAAGATAATCGGCCCCAATATACTTCCTTGTGGGACTCCCGCTTTTATAGGGCGGGGTGAAGAGAGGTGGTTGTTAACTCTGGACTGGAATGTCCGATTGTGTAGATAGTTTGCGATTAGTTTAATTAGAGAGTCGTGTATATTTAGTGTTTTGAGCTTCTTGAGCAGGTCCGCGTGCCAAACTCTGTCGAACGCGCGTTCTACATCAAGTAGCAGTGCGCCTGTCGATTTTCGGAAGTTGAACCCATGCGTGATGTGTTCAGTGGCTCTCAGTAGTTGCAGGGTTGGGGAATGGCGAGCGCGGAATCCGAATTGTTCATTTATAGTTATGTTTTGTTTAGTTGTGCATTTAGGCGTTTTAGTATTACTTTTTCGAGTAGTTTTCCCAGTATGCTTAGTAGACTAATTGGTCTGTAGCTCTGTGGGTTCGAGAGGTCTTTGCCCTTCTTGGGAAAGTGTACGACTATAGCTGACTTCCATCTGTCAGGGTAGTACCCTTTCTCTAGCACATAATTGAAGATTTTGGGTAGTAGTTTGATGGCATCTTCGGGTAGGTTGGCTAAGGCTACCGCCGGGATGCTGTCTGGCCCAGGGGCCTTTCGTTTCGGTAAATGTTTAATGAGCCATTTGATTTCGCTGGGACATGTTTTTCTTATTTTATTGTGAGTTACTTGGTCTTTATATTCGCGCGTTTCTTCTTCGGTTTCGGCGGTGAATTGTGGGCAAGAGGGGGTGGTGTTTGGGGTTAATGTTTCCTGAAGTGCGTCCGCGAGTGCATTTGCTTTTTCTTTATCGGTGGTTGCTATGTTTTGATTTCTATGAAGTGGAGGGATTTGCACTTTATCGCGTGTTAGGCAGCGAGCTACTTTCCACACTGAGTCTCGTTCATAATCGAGATTCTCCAGTGTGTTCTGCCATTGGCTCGAGACGTGATTTGCGATCCTTTCGCTTACTATGCTATTTAGGTGTTTAACGTACTCGCGGTGTGTTAAGTGCCGCGTTTTTTGTCATTTGCGTCTGGCTCTGTTCCTTTCGGCTGTTAGAGAGGTTATGTCTTGTTGGAGTTTGATTGATGTTGCCTAGGCCGGCTCATAGGCACAGAGGCAGCTGTGGCTATATTTATGGCCTTTTCCAATTGGATGACCGCTTCGTTGGTGCTTTCGTTAGTGTTTAATGGGACAGTGGGCAAGTTTTTGCTTACAGTGTCTGCAAATTTGTCCCAGTTCGCTCTGTTATAGTTTGGGCGTATAATTGGCGGGATTACAGCTGCATTGCCCTCTAGTGTAATTATGAGGGGCAGATGGTCGGATGGCAGCTCATTCATAACTTTGAGATGTGTTCTGCGTGTTATGTTTTTGGACAGGGCTAGATCTAGCACGTCAGATCTTTGTGTCCTGCAATATGGAACGTAAGTATGTTCCTCTGGAGTATGGATTAAGAGGTCCGAGTTGTTTTCGAGGTGTAATAAAGCTCGTCCCTCTTTATTTGTCTCGTTGCATCCCCAAATTTGGTGTTTCGCATTGAGATCACCGGCAATTAGGGCCCTATTGTGCTGCTGCGTTAAGTCCGTTATATCGGATGTTATTAAAGTACCTGGGGGGGCATAGGCCGCCGTTATGAGCACTTTGTTGTTGTCGAGTGTAATTAGTACGCTGGTGGTTTCCAAATTTTGGAGTTGCGCAGGGGGGGCCAGGTCGTGTTGTATATCGTGTTTAATAATGACCGCGGTGCCACCCCCGCGCCCGTCTCTGTTCGGTGTGTCGTGTATCCGGGGATGTTGAATCTATGGTTGTCTTTGAGGAGAGTTTCTGTGATAAGGGCTATATGAATATTGTTACGGGAGAGGAATTCCTTGAACTCTGTCTTTTTGCGTCTAAGTCCCCTAGCGTTCCATGTCATGATGTTTAAATAGTTTTCATGGGCCATCTTGATACTTAGATGAAACCAGGTGTCACCAGCAGCTGGAAGAAGTCTATACGACGCTAGTATGGAGCGGACCTCCGACAATTCCGCTTCCATCAGCAACCCGAGGATGTACCCCGCTGTCTCCCTCAGGTCGCCGTCTTCCATGCCGGTGCTAAGGACGCGCCGGTACATTTGCCTCTGGTGGTGTAGTCGTGGGTCTCGGGTCTCTCGGGGTCGTCTCTGTTGATCTGGCCGGTCCTTCCGTGCCATGCGCGGCACTGCACGGGGCTGGCGGGGCGTCCTGGAACTTGACGGTTCCTCAGCGACCGTAGCTTGTGCCACAACATCAGCCACACTTGGCACTGGTGGAGCCCGCTCGGGCAATACTCCCCGCGCCCGGCTTCCAGATCCCACAGCCGCGTGTCTACCTGTCCCCTGGAGGTTACGTGCCGCCGCCACATGGCGCTGGTATTCGGGGCAAGCCCGGTACCTGGCCCCGTGGCCCTGGCGCAGGCATAGCGCGCACGTTCTCAGGGGGGGCGGAACATCGCAGCCACGAAAATCGTGGTCACCGGTGCACTTGGAGCACACCCTAACCGCGGCCGAGCACCTCGCCTCTGTGTGCCTGAGCTGTTGGCACTTACTACACTGGACCGGTATGACCGGTCGCCTGTACAACTCCACCTTCACTCGAAAGTGGAGTATACATTCAACCTGCCTTAGTCGGTCCAGGTCGTCCGCCGTCGCCAGGTCCACCAGATAGAACGGAAGAGGTGTTCTGGCCTGGTCGTAACGCCTAAGTTGCGTTACACGCAGCACTGAAAAGTGCGCGGCACGCAACTCAGCCTTAATGGCCTCCTCCGCCCCATCATAGTAAACGTGCTTTATCACGGCACGGAAGGATTGCTGCTCGTCCTGCTGCCTCGTGAGCTGAATGTTGAGTCGCTTCTGCCGCAGAAAGGCACACATGTGTGCATAGTCCACGGGGGACGACATGCGCACCAGGAAGTCCCGCGACAGCGGGGCCCTGGTCACAGTGTAGCCTTCATTGGCATATTGGGAGTCAAACTCTTGCAGGGTCTGAAACAGCGTGACGTGGTGTTTAGAGACGTAGATTGGCGCTTGCATCCTGGGTGCTTGGGGGGGGGGCAGTAGGGGCAGGAACCGCAACCGGGTCTGGTCTGGTGGAGGGGCCGGCTACGGGGCTTACGGAAGGGGCCAAGGGAGCAGGTTGTTGGTTTGACTGAGGTGGTGGTGTGGAGTGGTTAGAGCCAGGAGGGGAGACGAGAGGTGGCGGAGTAGGGGGCAGAGAGGGGACTGACACGGCGGAAGAGGAGCGGGATCTAGGGAGGGGGGTATTCAGGGCAGACGGATTCGGTGTGGGAGTCCGGCCGAGCTCAGGCGTCGCGGCAGGGCCGTTTACCGCCTGGGCTGCGACTGGGGGGATCACGGACGGTGTCACTGGGTGGGAAGTAGGGATGGGGTTAGGTGGGGGAGATTCAGGGGCTGAGGGGCCACCAACGTCCAATTGTCGCTTAGTGACCCTTCCACGGGTCGTGCGCATCTCGCCAGGAGATTGCTTCACTGAGGACTTCTTGGACTTGGTCATACTGGAATGGAGAGATGGAAGTTATAGAGTGGAGAACAGTAAATAAATAAACTATATGCCCTAACAATCCCTAACTTGACCTCGGAAGAGTTTCGGAAAAGAAGAAGTAGAAGCGTAGAGTGGACCTAACGGGGAGCTTAAAAACTAAATAGTAAAGAGGAAAATATTTGAGTAGAAGAGAAAGAGCAGTTAGTGGGCGCTAAAAAGCCCGAAGTACAGAGGTCCTGCCCTAAGGCGCCTAGATTCCAGTCAGGTGACTGTTGGCTACAGACTTTTACTTCTACCCAGCTAAGCTGTTTGTGTGCCTGCACAGGCGGGTTCTAGCTGGCGGGAACTGAAGCTGCAATCGCCGGGCGTCTGGGAGCGTGAGTGGCGGCCTGAGCACTACGCTCGCTGGACTGGAAGATCACTCGGAATCCCTTCTTCACGCTTTTAAGCAAGCTTGGAGGGCTCTTCAAAGCAGCTGCAGACGATCTCGAAGTTCTCCTATGAAGCTCGCCGCGAAGATCGTCAAAGTGGCGAAATTGCGACGCGGGTGATGGTTTTTTTTTTTTTTTTTTTTTTTTTTTTTTTTTTTTTTTTTTTTTTTTGAAAGGGGAGACAGAAAGAGAGTTGGATAAGAAAGAGTTGGCTTATTTCGCCGGGAAGAAAGGGAACAAGGGAGGGGAAGAAAAACTAAGCTAAAGGTTTCAAGAGGGGATTGGGGAGAAGTGTATCGTAGCTCTCGAGGTACCGCCGAAGCACCCTCGCAGTACGGAAGGATATAGCCGGCATATCACCGGCATCGGGAAGGGTATTCCGGGTGACAGACATGGCAAGCCCTGACTGCCACACGCGGGGAATAAGGAGTGGGATAGTAAGTACCGGGATCATCCTGGTTAACGGTTCCAGTTGATTAAGTCCACAGCGGATAGTCCAGAGGCACTGCAGAGCTTTCTCCTGCACCTGAAGTCGCATGGTCGTGTTCCGTGCTCGTGAAAGCCGTATCTTTTGAACTGTTCTAGTTGTTCCTGTGTTGGTATCATGCGGACTTCAGACTGTGGAGTTGGCGTTGGCTGACTGTAAAGTTCTGATGGAAGTGTGTAGGAGTGCGCTTGTGTAGACTGCTGAAGTTGATCCTGTTGCTGATGATGGTAATTTGCCTGCTGGGGTGGTGTCAGGAAGTTGTGTTCTTCTGTTTGAGTAGTAGCCACTTGTGTTGATGGAGTAGTCTTGTTCTCAAGCTGTGTCAGCTTCTGCTGGACTGAGCCGAGAGTTTCTCCATAGACTGCAACGTATTGAGTGAGAGTTGCAACTTCAGACCGTAGTGCTTCAACTGGTTCTTTGAGATGAAGTCCGGTTTCTGATTGGGCCTGCTGTAGGCTCGCCTGCAGTGTTTTCCCGCGGGTACGAAATTTGTGCAGTGTTTCTGATGGCTATAGTCCACGCGGAACAAACCAACAACCTGCTCCCTTGGCCCCTTCCGTAAGCCCCGTAGCCGGCCCCTCCTCCAGACCATTCCCAGGTGGGTGGTGCTACAGGCTGTAGTTTTGTTTATAACAATGAGGCTCACAAGTACCGCCTTCCGGACTCCAGTTCTGTTTTTACCGCCGAGCTGTTCGCCATATTTTATTTTTTACTCTTTATCTCCAGCTCAGGTCCTGGAAATTTTATGATTTGCTGTGACTCTCTGAGTGCTCTCCAGGCCTTACAGCAATTTCTCGGCACTTCAGCACTCATAATTAAAATACAGACACTCATTTCACAGTTACTGACTCACGGATACCAGTTTGTTTTTATATGGATCCCAGGCCATGTGGGTATTCCTGGTAACGAGGAGGCGGATGCGGCTGCAAAGTCTGCATGTCGTCTGCCGGGATTATCCACACGAACTCTGCCTTTTAGTGATGCGCAACGATATTTCCGGCGCCATATTTTTTCGTTCTGGCAGAAGTCGTGGGAAGAAATATCTGGCACCCAATTACGGACAATCAAAGACACAGTAACACCCTGGCCGACATCCGTCAGGGATGCGCGGCGGTCGGAGGTCATTCTCACCCGGTTGAGAATCGGTCACACTCGCGCCACACACGGTCATCTACTGCGTGGCGACCCGGCCCCTGTGTGTCAGACGTGCGGTGTACAACTGTCCGTCCCACACGTTTTGCTTGATTGTCCACGATATACTAGAGAGCGCCAGTCCCTTGGCCTGGGTTTTACTATGCGGTCAATTCTGGGCGACGACCCGGTATCGGTAGATAAGGTTCTGCGGTTCGTCACCCAAATTGGGTTTGGGAAACAAGTTTAACTTGTGTTTTATTTTTGGTGTTTTATTCTACGGTTTTTAGACAATGAATCCCGGTTTTATTGTAGCACCGTTTGTTTTTACTTTTTAGCTGTTTTATTTTAATATTTGTCCGTAAGATTTTTAACGTTTTAACTGTTTTAGATTTTCACGTTTTACCTTCTTACAAGTTTACTGCTTTTTCAGTTTCCCCTTTTTAACCGTATTAATTTGTTTCAGACCGTAAAAATTGACCTGGGGCCCAAATGACGCAGCTGTCGACGGGCCCTTAAACTCCACACTCCACTCCACTCCACTCCTCCAGACCAGACCCGGTTGCGGTTCCTGCCCCTACTGCCCCCCCCCCCCCCAAGCACCCAGGATGCAAGCGCCAATCTACGTCTCTAAACACCACGTCACGCTGTTTCAGACCCTGCAAGAGTTTGACTCCCAATATGCCAATGAAGGCTACACTGTGACCAGGGGGCTGGAGAAGGCCTACGATACTACTTGGCGCTATGGCATTCTCCGTACTCTACACGGTTATGGTTTGCGCGGTCACTTAGCCGTTTTCCTTTTTAACTTTTTACTCATTCGCCGTTTTCGTGTCCGTATAGGCAACACGATGTCTCAAGAGAAGATCCAGGAGAATGGTGTACCCCAGGGATCCATCCTCAGTGTCACACTTTTCGCAGTTGCCATTAATGGCATCACTAGTGTTGTTCGTAGCGGTATCCCGATGTCGCTGTATGTTGACGACTTTGCGATCTACTATCGCTCTTATAGTTTGGAGCACATCGAGCGTCAACTGCAGCTGACGATAACCTCCATCGCCGAGTGGGCATTACGCACGGGCTTTCGGCTGTCCCCTACGAAAACACAGTGTCTACACTTTCACCGACTGCGAGGAGTACACCCTCCTCCTGATCTTCATCTGTGCAACACACGTCTTCCTTTTGTACCGCACCTTAAGTTCTTGGGCTTACACCTCGACAGTAAACTCACATGGGAGCACCATATCCGCTATCTTCGTGCTTCGTGCGATCGTTCGCTTCGGGTACTCAGGGTCTTATCTGGGGCATCTTGGGGCGGCGATCGCACCGTCATGTTGAGGTTGTATGGCTCTCTGGTCCGGTCCAAATTAGACTACGGCTGTTTTATTTATGGCGCGGCGTCTGCGTCTAAACTCCGGCTTTTAGACACAGTACATCACACTGGTATCCGTCTCGCTACTGGGGCTTTCCGCACCAGCAGAATCGATTGTCTGTATGCTGATTCTGGCGAACCTCCACTGTCTGTTCGACGCTCTTTATTACTTTGTTCTTACGTGGCAAGGCTGGCCGCCCATCCAGGTCACCCTTCGTTTCCACCCGTGTTGCGTCCAGACCTCGCGCACCGTTATATGCGAAATACAACCATCTCCCGTCCAAGTGGTATCCGGTTTCGTGAACTGCTTGCTGCACACGCCCTTCGTCTGCCAGCCGTAGAGCGGCATTCACGTGGCCGGTGTCCTCCCTGGCAACTCCAGCGCGCACGCTTTGACCTGGAGCTGTCGGGCTGTGTTAAGATAGCTACCCCTCATTCCGTGTTTCGCCAACTATTCACGGAACTACTGGGGCGATACCGGACTTCCTGTCCGGTATTTACCGATGGGTCCCAGATGGGTAGTTCGACGGGTTGCGCCTTTATATACAACGGTGACGCTCATACGTACCGCCTACCGGACGCCAGTTCAGTATTTACCGCCGAGTTGTTTGCCATATTTTATTTCCTCCTTTTTATCTCCAGTTCAGGTCCTGGAAGTTTTATCGTTTTTTCCGATTCTTTTAGCGCTCTGCAGGCCCTGCAACAGTTTATCGGCACCTCGGCATTGGTTGTTAAAATCCAGACGTTGATTTCTCAGCTACTGTCTCGCGGATACCAGTTTGTTTTTACGTGGATCCCAGGCCATGTGGGTATTCCGGGTAACGAGGCGGCGGATGCGGCTGCAAAGTCTGCATGTCGCCTTCCGGAGTATTCCACCCGTACGCTCCCCTATATAGATGTGCAGAAATATTTCCGTCGCCATCTATTTGCTCTCTGGCAGGAATCTTGGGAAGCGTTATCTGGCACTCAATTACGGACTATCAAGGACACGGTACAACCCTGGCATACCAGCTGCAGGAATTCCAGGCGGGAAGAAGTGGTCTTAACCCGCCTGAGGATAGGTCATACCCGAGCCACGCATGGACACCTTTTGCGTGGCGATCCGGAGCCTGTCTGTACGACGTGTAACATTCCAATCTCCGTCGCACATGTCCTTGATTGTCCACGATACGCTCGTGAGCGCCAGTCCGTTGGCCTGGGCCTTACACTGTCGTCAGTTTTAGGCAACGACCCAGTATCTGTAAATACAGTGCTGCGGTTTTGTTCCATAATTGATTTTATGAAGCAAGTGTAAGGATATTTTATTTCAGAGATTTTAGCCTTTTTAGATGGCCGTATTTTTGGGTTTTTAACGTTTTAGTGTTTTTTACTTTGTAGCAATTTTAAGTTTCTGTTTTTAGCATTTTAAATGAAACGTTTTAATAGTTGTTTAGAGGTTTTTTATCTATTTTAACCGTAGATTTTTAGTTTTTTAATGGGTGATGTTTTTAACAATTGACAGTATGTAATTTTACTTCTGGACTCGGGGCCCTAATGACCAAGTTGTCGACGGGCCCTTAAACCCGACACACTCACTCACTCACTCACTGTGACCAGGGCCCCGCTGTCGCGGGACTTCCTGGTGCGCATGTCGTCCCCCGTGGACTATGCACACATGTGTGCCTTTCTGCGGCAGAAGGGACTCAACATTCAGCTCACAAGGCAGCAGGACGAGCAGCAATCCTTCCGTGCCGTGATAAAGCACGTTTACTATGATGGGGCGGAGGAGGCCATTAAGGCTGAGTTGCGTGCCGCGCACTTTTCAGTGCTGCGTGTAACGCAACTTAGGCGTTACGACCAGGCCAGAACACCTCTTCCGTTCTATCTGGTGGACCTGGCGACGGCGGACGACCTGGACCGAATAAGGCAGGTTGAATGTATACTCCACTTTCGAGTGAAGGTGGAGATGTACAGGCGACCGGTCATACCGGTCCAGTGTAGTAAGTGCGAACAGCTCAGGCACACAGAGGCGAGGTGCTCGGCCGCGGTTAGGGTGTGCTCCAAGTGCACCGGTGACCACGATTCTCGTGGCTGCGATGTTCCGCCCCCCCCCTAAGAAAGTGAGCGCTATGCCTGCGCCAGGGCCACGGGGCCAGGTACCGGGCTTGCCCCGAATACCAGCGCCATGTGGCGGCGGCACGTACCCTCCAGGGGACTGGTAGACACGCGGCTGTGGGAGCTGGAAGCCGGGCGCGGGGAGTATTGCCCGAGCGGGCTCCACCAGTGCCAAGTGTGGCTGAGGTTGTGGCACAAGCTACGGTCGCTGAGGAACCGTCAAGTTCCAGGACGCCCCGCCAGCCCCGTGGAGTGCCGCGAATGGCACGGAGGGACCGGCCAGATCAACAGAGACGACCCCGAGAGACCCGAGACCCACGACTACACCACCAGAGACAAATGTACTGGCGCGTCCTTAGCACCGGCATGGAAGACGGCGACCTGAGGGAGACAGCGGGGCACATCCTCGGGTTGCTGATGGAAGCGGAATTGTCGGAGGTCCGCTCCATACTAGCGTCGTATAGAGACTTCTTCCAGCTGCTGGTGACACCTGGTTTCATCTAAGTATCAAGATGGACTATAAAAACTATTTAAACATCATGACATGGAACGCTAGGGGACTTAGACGCAAAAAGACAGAGTTCAAGGAATTCCTCTCCCGTAACAATATTCATATAGCCCTTATCACAGAAACTCTCCTCAAAGACAACCATAGATTCAACATCCCCGGATACACGACACACCGAACAGACAGAGACGGGCGCGGGGGTGGCACTGCGGTCATTATTAAACACGATATACAACACGACCTGGCCCCCCCTGCGCAACTCCAAATTTGGAAACCACCAGCGTACTAATTACACTCGACAACAACAAAGTGCTCATAACGGCTGCCTATGCTCCCCCAGGTACTTTAATAACATCCGATATAACGGACTTAACGCAGCAGCACAATAGGGCCCTAATTGCCGGTGATCTCAATGCGAAACACCAAATTTGGGGATGCAACGAGACAAATAAAGAGGGACGAGCTTTATTACACCTCGAAAACAACTCGGACCTCTTAATCCATACTCCAGAGGAACATACTTACGTTCCATATTGCAGGACACAAAAATCTGACGTGCTAGATCTAGCCCTGTCCAAAAATATAACACGCAGAACACATCTCAAAGTTATGAATGAGCTGCCATCCGACCATCTGCCCCTCATAATTACACTAGAGGGCAATGCAGCTGTAATCCCGCCAATTATACGCCCAAACTATAACAGAGCGAACTGGGACAAATTTGCAGACACTGTAAGCAAAAACTTGCCCACTGTCCCATTAAACACTAACGAAAGCACCAACGAAGCGGTCATCCAATTGGAAAAGGCCATAAATATAGCCACAGCTGCCTCTGTGCCTATGAGCCGGCCTAGGCAACATCAATCTAAACTCCCACAAGACATAACCTCTCTAACAGCCGAAAGGAACAGAGCCAGACCCAAATGGCAAAAAGCGCGGCACTTACCACACCTCGAGTACCTTAAACACCTAAATTGCATAGTAAGCGAAAGGATCGCAAATCACGTCTCGAGCCAATGGCAGAACACACTGGAGAATCTCGATTATGAACGAGACTCAGTGTGGAAAGTAGCTCGCTGCCTAACACGCGATAAAGTGCAAATCCCTCCACTCCATACAAATCAAAACATAGCGACCACCGATAAAGAAAAAGCAAATGCACTCGCGGATGCACTTCAAGAAACGTTAACCCCAAACACCACCCCCTCTTGCCCACAATTCACCGCCGAAACCGAAGAAGAAACGCGCGAATATAAAGACCAAGTAACTCACAATAAAATAAGAAAAACATGTCCCAGCGAAATCAAATGGCTCATTAAACATTTACCGAAACGAAAGGCCCCTGGGCCAGACAGCATCCCGGCGGTAGCCTTAGCCAACCTACCCGAAGATGCCATCAAACTACTATCCAAAATCTTCAATTATGTGCTAGAGAAAGGGTACTACCCTGACAGATGGAAGTCAGCCATAGTCGTACACTTTCCCAAGAAGGGCAAAGACCTCTCGAACCCACAGAGCTACAGACCAATTAGTCTACTAAGCATACTGGGAAAACTACTCGAAAAAGTAATACTAAAACGCCTAAATGCACAACTAATCAAACAAAACATAACTATAAATGAACAATTCGGATTCCGCGCTCGCCATTCCACAACCCTGCAACTACTGAGAGCCACAGAACACATCACGCATGGATTCAACTTGCGAAAATCGACAGGCGCACTCCTACTTGATGTAGAACGCGCGTTCGACAGAGTTTGGCACGCGGGCCTGCTCAAGAAGCTCAAAACACTAAATATACACGACTCTCTAATTAAACTAATCGCAAACTATCTACACAATCGGACATTCCAGTGCAGAGTTAACAACCACCTCTCTTCCCCCCGCCCTATAAAAGCGGGAGTCCCACAAGGAAGTATATTGGGGCCGATTATCTTTAATATAACAATGAACGATATCCCGAAAACACACAACACGAACTTATTCATCTATGCAGATGACACGGCAATCGTAGCGCAATCGGGGAAAGTCGAGTTCATACACAGGAGGCTACAAAACGCCCTTAACGAGCTACAGGATTGGTTCACCAAATGGAGAATTAAGGTGAATGCCAAGAAAACGCAGGGTATCATATTCACCAAGAGTCAACCATAGACTAGGAAAACACCAGCTTCCACCACTAACCATATTTGGAGAGAACATTGAGTGGAAAAACACAGTCACCTGTTTAGGGCTTAAAATGGACCAGGGACTCACATGAAAGCAGCATATATTCCAAATAAGGGGAAAAGCGAACGCCCAATTAGGCAAACTATATCCCCTTATAAACATGAACTCGCATCTAAAACTCAAAATGGGACTAACATTATATAAGACGCTTATCCGCCCCATACTTACTTACGCTGCTCCGGTTTGGGGATATGCCGCAAAAACAGATATTATGCGCCTACAAAGGCTACAATATAAAATACTGCGACTGGTAGCAAAAGTGCCTTACACTGCACCAGCGGACTTACTACACGACGAATTAAAAATGCACACGATAGAGCAATTCATTAAAAAGCTCTCACACGATACGTATAAACACTTGCATAAACATCAAAACCCTTTAGTAACGAACCTCGGTAACTATAGTATGGAAATTTATAAACACGCTAGACCGCTAGCGCTTTTCGACAGATATCTAACTTCAAATAACACGGAAGTAGAGGAATTCTTGAACAACCTACTACACGACTAAATGAAACTTTGACAGAGGACTGTCCCTTCTCACCACACAGCTAAACCTTCCTTATTCCCTGTTTCAGACCGCAGCCTGCCACAGAGCCCTACAAGCCCTCGGCGATGCCGAGGCGGGCTGGGAGAACTAGGGCCTCCCACCAGTGTCCTACGTGCGCGTTGAAAGCGGGCCACCGTATGATGGAGTAGGACACTCCGACGACACGGCGAGACCAGCACAAACGCTTATACAAGACCTGCCTGCCTAGGGCAGACAAGAAGAAATCTAGCACGATAACATTTATATTAAGCATGCGTAAAAATCACAGACCATTAGCTGATTCTAACGACTCGCAGGTACATACCTGTGCAACACTAGACATAAGTATAAATATTGCACGAAAATATCCTTTTACTCTGACACTAACATTAGCTTATCTCACAACGGCATGCAGGTTTTCACCTGTGCATCGCTAGATATAAGCTCAAATATTGCACGATTAACTTCAGTTACACTAACTCTAACATTAGCAAATATTATAACGACTGGCAGGTAAACACCTGTGAAACACTAGATATAAGCTGAAACATTGCACGTATAACCTCAGGTATGCTAACACTAACATTAGCAGAAAGTATAACGACTGGCAGGTAAATATCTGTGCAACCCTAGACATAAGCTCAAATTGCACGAATAACCTCAGGTATATGCTAACCCTAACATTAGCAGATATCATAACGACTTGCAGGTAAATACCTGTGCAACCCTAGAATTAAGCACCACACAAATTACATCTTGACTAACAGGCCTATGCCTGTGCAACCTAATCATAAGTAAGCGTAACTGCGTCTAATATCAATACAAATTTAACAATGCATTTATCTCTCTTGGTCATGTCCAGGTTTCATGGGCATTACCAAAAAGCAACAATTGACTCGCTCGCATGAACTCATGCCAGCTTAAAGCTTTCAATTACTAACCGGGGTGCTATGCGGGACCCGACTAACGCACGATGATGCACGAAACCTTTAGCATTGTCGGGCTCTCTTGGCACAGATTCCGCCACCGCTCATCTTTCTCGGCGATCTGAATGCCAAGCACTCTCATTGGGGCTCCGACATTGACGATGCCCGTGGGTGCCTTGTAGCAGACGTTTGCGATATGTCCGGCCTAGTCATATTAAACACTGGCGTGCCTACTTACTTATCATCTGCCTATGGTACACACTCCGCACTTGACGTTTCTTTTAGCAGTCCGTCACTGGTACCTCTACTCGACTGGTCGGTACTTTCCGACTTATTTGGCAGTGATCATTACCCCATTAGCATTCACCTATCGGGCCACAATTCTGTGCCAACACGCTTTCCTCACTGGATTATTTCCAAGGCTGACCCCCTCCGAAGGAGTGTCGCCTTGCCGTGGCGGAGGGGCTCAGTACCCGAACCAGACGGCCTACTAAGTGAGTCTTCGTGACCACTGGTGGGCAAGAGGTGAGGGGAAGCTAAGAACATTCCAACGGGTAGATGAGGCTCGTTAGTCTTGGTTGACAACTCATCTAGGAGAAGAGGACTCCGAAATCAAACTCCCCCAGGGGAACCTACCACGGTAGGTCCGGGTTTGGCGCGCCCGGGGCCCCGAGCTGCGCACCATCATTTCACCCCCTCCATATACATTAACTGTGCCACGTGCAGCGATTTATGTTGCTTTTATATCACCCTCTTCCTCTTCTAGGTTTATTCCGATTATTAGTTAGTAAGGCTTTAGTTTTATAACTCCTGTCTCACCAGCAGGGATCTTTCCTATTTCCGTGGTCCTGTCCCACGGTTTTCAGCGCGGCCCCCGACTTGTGTGCTCTTCGGAGGTCTCAGGCGCGAAGGTTGTGCGGACCCTTCACACTGCCCCCATGTGTAGCCTTAGGTGCGGAGCCCGTCCACACGTCAAGTACACCCACGTAGCTCCTTGAGGGCACGGCCGGTGTTAATCTCCCGACGGCCGTGTGCCGTCGGGTTAGTATCACCGGCCGGACGTGTTACCGCTGACGGAACCCCGGTGTAATCAACCCGAAGTCCCCTGAATCCACGCTGACTCCGTTGAGGCAGCGTGTGCTAAAGCGGGGAGCCACAGGCGGTTATTCCTGTGGTGGGGGCATAAAACCGGGGTGTCACGTGGTGAACGGTTTACCCATGTGGACAAGCAGTGGAGATCGGAGGGTAGCCCCTCTGAAGTACGCTTTGAGGTCAGTCATGGAGGGGTCTCCATGGCGGCACAGACCGTGGAGATTTTGGTGTCTTTTATCCTTTGACCCCCGGATGGCAGGCTGACGCCGACGGTTCCGGATGGGGGTCCAATTCATAATGCATCCGCGCAAAACCCCTTTGTTTGACTCGTTTTTGGTAATGACAATGGCATGTGATGGAAAAACGTTAAAGGACGTGAGCCCATTTTATATTAAACGGGAAATAGACAGGATTTGTGGCATTGTGAAAAATGCGACTAGAGTTCGAGACGGTACGCTTTTGATCGAAGTGACTTCTGCAGACCAGGCGCAAAAACTTCTTAAAGCGACCTTGTTGGGATCCTACCCAATCCGGGTAGCCCCACACAAGTCGTTGAACACATGTAGAGGAGTAGTCACCACGTCTAGTCTGGACAACCTCACCAATGAGGAGATTGTTACTTGCCTCTCCGACCAGCGTGTGTGTCAAGCGTACCGTCTGACAAGAAAGCAGGATGGTAAAGTTATTGAGTTGCGTACGGTGTTCCTCACTTTTAAGGGCACACAGTTGCCAGAATACATCTTCTGCGGGTATGAGCGTGCCGCCGTACGTCAATATGTCCCGAACCCTATGCGCTGTTTTCAGTGTCAGAAGTTCGGACATACTAAGACCGCGTGCAACCATCCTGCCGTTTGTGAGCGTTGTGGCCTATCACCTCATGAGGGCACGGCTTGTACCCGTGACCCTCATTGTGTGAATTGTGGAGAGAGCCATCCATCAAGCTCGCGTCAGTGTTCTAAATTTATGGATGAGAAAGCTATACAGGAGTTGCGCGTGAAAGAACGGCTCACATTTTTGGAAGCACGTCGCCGCTTTGAACAGTTGAAACCTGCGACAACCCTAGGTTTCGCGTCAGCAGTCCGCCGCACTCCTGCCCACACTGTGGCCATTCAGCACGTTCCAGTCGCTGATGCTGCCACGCAGACTGACTCACCAACGAGCGCCTCTCCCTCTCCACCGTCCCGTGATACACCTGCACCGGCAACTAAATCTTCCGCCGTGCAGACACCTGCTCACCAGCCATCCAAAAGCAGTAGCCACACCGTTTTACCTGGAAACGCTCACCATTCGCGACCTAAAGACCGGGTGAGTAGTCGTCCATCATCAAGGAAGTCCCGCTCCCGCTCAACAAGCCGACAGGGCTCTTCAGACTCATCTGAGGATGGCGACTTGAACATACCAGGTCCCAAGTCAGTCAAGATAAGACTGAAAAAGAAAAAGATGAAGACCAAACACTTACAATAAGCAGGTGTAACTTGTATTTTACTTTGTGATTGTATTTTTAACCTTCGTTTTTTATCTATGTACATTGTAAAATCACTTTTGAGGTTTTAACTGTTTTTATGTTATCTTTTTAGACCAGTTTTACATTTGAACTGTTTTAGCTTTTATCTTTCTTTTAGACTCCCCGTTCTATTTGTTTTTTATCTATTTTAACCTTAGATTTTTAGTTTTTAATGGGTGATGTTTTAACACTTGACGGTATGTAATTTTACTTCTGGACTCGGGGCCCTAATGACCAAGTTGTCGACGGGCCCTTAAACCCAATACACTCACTCACTCACTCCAAGGCTGACTGGGGGAAGTTTCGTTCCCTCATTCACCTAACCGACGATGGTTTTACCACCATTGACGACATCCCCTCCGAAGGAGTGTCGCCTTGCCGTGGCGGAGGGGCTCAGTACCCGAACCAGACGGCCTGCTACGTGTGTCTTTGTGACCACTGGTAGGCAAGAGGTGAGGGGAAGCTAAGAACATTCCAACGGGTAGATGAGGCTCGTTAGTCTTGGTCGACGACTCATCTAGGAGAAGAGGACTCCGAAATCAAACTCCCCCAGGGGAACCTACCACGGTAGGTCCGGGTTTGGCGCACCCGGGGCCCCGAGCTGCTCACTATCACTTCACCCCCTCCACCTTCATTAACTGTGCCACGTACAGCTTTTTATGTTCCTTTTTTATATCACCCTCTTCCTCTTCTAGGCTTATTCTGCTTATTAGTTTGTAAGTTCCTAGATTTATAACTCCTGTCTCACCAGCAGGGATCTTTCCTATCTCCGTGGTCCTGTCCCACGGTTTTCAGCGCGGCCCCCGACTTGTGTGCTCTTCGGAGGTCTCAGGCGCGAAGGTTGTGCGGACCCTTCACACTGCCCCCATGTGTAGCCTTAGGTGCGGAGCCCGTCCACACGTCAAGTACACCCACGTAGCTCCTTGAGGGCACGGCCGGTGTTAATCTCCCGACGGCCGCGTGCCGTCGGGTTAGTATCACCGGCCGGACGTGTTACCGCTGACGGAGCCCCGGTGTAATCAACCCGAAGTCCCCTGAATCCACGCTGACTCCGTTGAGGCAGCGTGTGCTAAAGCGGGGAGCCACAGGCGGTTATTCCTGTGGTGGGGGCATAAAACCGGGGTGTCACGTGGTGAACGGTTTACCCATGCGGACAAGCAGTGGAGATCGGAGGGTAGCTCCTCTGAAGTACGCCTTGAGGTCAGTCATGGAGGGGTCTCCATGGCGGCACAGACCGTGGAGATTTTGGTGTCTTTTATCCTTTGACCCCCGGATGGCAGGCTGACGCCGACGGTTCCGGATGGGGGTCCAAATAATCATGTCTCCGCGCAACCCCTCTTCCTTTGACCCTTTCTTAGTTTTGACTTTGGCATGTGACGGGAAAACGATAAAGGACCTTAGCCCATTTTACATAAAACGAGAAGTCGACAGAATATGTGGCCCGGTTAAGAACGCGACCAGAGTTCGAGACGGTACGCTGTTGATCGAAACCAACACGGCAGACCAGACTCAGAAACTTTTAAAGGCGAGTTTGTTGGGCTCCTACCCAATTCGGGTAGCCCCACACAAATCGCTCAACACATGTAGGGGAGTTGTCACCACCTCCAGTCTGGACAATCTGTCGAACGATGAGATTACCACCTGTCTCTCCGACCAGCGTGTGTGTCAGGCTTACCGTCTTACCCGAAAGCAGGATGGCAAGGATGTACCTTTGCGTACGGTGTTTCTGACGTTCAGAGGAACTAAATTGCCCGAGTATATCTTTTGTGGCTACGAACGTGCCGCCGTGCGCCAGTATGTGCCGAACCCCATGCGTTGTTTTAGGTGCCAACGGTTCGGCCATACAAAGACCCTGTGCAATAATCCTGCTATATGTGAGCGCTGTGGTTTAGCAGCCCATGAGGACCCGACATGTACACGGGATCCCCTCTGTGTAAACTGTGAAGGGAAGCATCCATCCAGCTCGCGTCAGTGTGCGAAGTTCCTGGATGAGAAGTGCATACAAGAATTGCGCGTGAAAGAACATCTCACGTTTCCAGAAGCGCGTCGTCGCTTTGAGCAGCTGAAACCTGCTACCACCACAGGTTATGCCTTGGCTGCCCGACGCGCTCCTGCCAGCAGCGTAGCGATCCAGCACGTTCCTGTGTCAGATGCTTCTACACAGACTGAACTACCTGCGAATACCCCTTCACTGTCTCGTGCCACAGCTGCACCTACTACTACATCTATAGCCGTGCAGACACCAGCTCACAAGACAACTAGCCGCAGCCAGCCTGTTGACAGCCATTATTCTAGGCCTTCTGGTCGCGCCAGCAGTCGCACATCGTCCATGAAGTCCCGCTCCCGCTCTCGTTCAGCGAGCCGCCGGGGATCTTCAGACTCCCGGACGTCGGCGGAGTCACCAGACGATGGCGAATTTAACCTACCCCGTCCGAAGTCGGTTAAGGTAAAGATGAAAAAGAAAAAGATGAAGACGAATCCCTAATTCTTCTTTACCATGGAAATAATCCAGTGGAATGTTAATGGGTTCCGGGCACGTGTTCCGGACGTACAGCATCTCGTTTCGCAACGGTCTCCATCAATCGTCTGTCTACAAGAAACGCATTTGCACCCTAACCACGCATTACAACTTCGTGGTTTTTCGGCATTTAGACATGACTCTGCAGCTGATAGGCGAGCCAGCGGGGGTGTTGCTATCCTGGTGGCGCATGATATCTCTGCCACCAGTGTGCCACTCAACACGCCGCTACAAGCTGTAGCGGTGCGTGTGCAGCTGCAGAGCCTCTGTTTCTCCCTTTGCAATGTCTATTTGCCACCGGTCAGTGTCGTACACACGAACGATCTTCGGGCTCTCTTGGCACAGATTCCGCCACCGCTCATCTTTCTCGGCGATCTGAATGCCAAGCACTCTTATTGGGGCTCCGACATTGACGATGCCCGTGGGTGCCTTGTAGCAGACGTTTTCCATATGTCCGGCCTAGTCATTTTAAACACTGGCGTGCCTACTTACTTATCATCTGCCTATGGTACACACTCCGCACTTGACGTTTCTTTTAGCAGCCCGTCACTAGTACCTCTACTCGACTGGTCGGTACTTTCCGACTTATTTGGCAGTGATCATTACCCCATTAGCATTCACCTATCGGGCCACAGTTCTGTGCCAACACGCTTTCCTCACTGGATTATTTCCAAGGCTGACTGGGGGAAGTTTCGTTCCCTCATTCACCTAACCGACGATGGTTTTACCACCATTGACGACATGGTGGAGTATTTTACTTACTCTATCCTTCGTGCAGCGGATTCCAGCATTCCTCGTGGTTCCACTACACCTCGTCACGTTCCTGTGCCTTGGTGGTCCGAGGAATGCCGTTTGGCTACTAAAGCACGCAAGCGTGCATTGCGTATCTTTACATTACATCCTACGCAGGCGAACTTTGTCGCTTTTAAGCGTGCTCGTGCTAGGGCAAGATTTATACTTCGAGACGCAAAACGCAAATCGTGGGAAAAGTATGTATCTTCTCTTTCCCGTCGAAGTTCGGCGCAAAAGGTGTGGACTGCTGTTCGGCGAATGTACGGCAAGTGTCGCCGGACGACCATCCCCGGCCTTGCCGTACAGGGCTCCCGTTACACCAGCGAGCAGGACATCGCCGACGCCCTTGCCGAGTATTTTGCCTGTACTAGCCAAACCCAAAGCTATGATAGAGCGTTTTTAGCTATCAAGGAATCTGCGGAGCAGATAGGCCTTAGTTTTAACAGTGCCCAAAGTGAACCGTACAATGCACCATTTACCGAGGCGGAGCTAGCGCATTCCTTGTCCCTAGCAAAGAATTCTTCTCCCGGTCCTGATGACATCCACCGCCAAATGCTGCTTCATCTTCCACCTGCAGCTCTGTCCTTCATGTTGAGCATGTATAACCGCATCTGGCATCAGCAGGTTTTTCCGTCTTCCTGGCGAGAGGGCATTGTCATCCCTATCCCTCGACCAGGTAAAGACCGGACACTTCCCTCTAGCTACCGCCCTATTTGCCTGACGAGTGTCGTCTGCAAGACCTTGGAACGGATGATTAACACTCGCTTAGTGTGGTGGCTAGAGACGAATAATCTGCTCAGCAATGTTCAGTGCGGATTTCGTCGCTATCGCTCCAGTGTCGACAACCTGACGCGCATGGAGGCATACATACAGAATGCGTTTCTCCTGAAGCAGCATGTCGTGGGTGTCTTCTTTGATCTGGAGAAGGCCTACGATACTACTTGGCGCTATGGCATTCTCCGTACTCTACACGGTTATGGTTTGCGCGGTCACTTAGCCGTTTTCCTTTTTAACTTTTTACTCATTCGCCGTTTTCGTGTCCGTATAGGTAACACGCTGTCTCAAGAGAAGATCCAGGAGAATGGTGTACCCCAGGGATCCATCCTCAGTGTCACACTTTTCGCAGTTGCCATTAATGGCATCACTAGTGTTGTTCGTAGCGGTATCCCGATGTCGCTGTATGTTGACGACTTTGCGATCTACTATCGCTCTTATAGTTTGGAGCACATCGAGCGTCAACTGCAGCTGACGATAACCTCCATCGCCGAGTGGGCATTACGCACGGGCTTTCGGCTGTCCCCTACGAAAACACAGTGTCTACACTTTCACCGACTGCGAGGAGTACACCCTCCTCCTGATCTTCATCTGCGCGACACACGTCTTCCTTTTGTACCGCACCTTAAGTTCTTGGGCTTACACCTCGACAGTAAACTCACATGGGAGCACCATATCCGCTATCTTCGTGCTTCGTGCGATCGTTCGCTTCGGGTACTCAGGGTCTTATCTGGGGCATCTTGGGGCGGCGATCGCACCGTCATGTTGAGGTTGTATGGCTCTCTGGTCCGGTCCAAATTAGACTACGGCTGTTTTATTTATGGCGCGGCGTCTGCGTCTAAACTCCGGCTTTTAGACACAGTACATCACACTGGTATCCGTCTCGCTACTGGGGCTTTCCGCACCAGCAGAATCGATTGTCTGTATGCTGATTCTGGCGAACCTCCACTGTCTGTTCGACGCTCTTTATTACTTTGTTCTTACGTGGCAAGGCTGGCCGCCCATCCAGGTCACCCTTCGTTTCCACCCGTGTTGCGTCCAGACCTCGCGCACCGTTATATGCGAAATACAACCATCTCCCGTCCAAGTGGTATCCGGTTTCGTGAACTGCTTGCTGCACACGCCCTTCGTCTGCCAGCCGTAGAGCGGCATTCACGTGGCCGGTGTCCTCCCTGGCAACTCCAGCGCGCACGCTTTGACCTGGAGCTGTCGGGCTGTGTTAAGATAGCTACCCCTCATTCCGTGTTTCGCCAACTATTCACGGAACTACTGGGGCGATACCGGACTTCCTGTCCGGTATTTACCGATGGGTCCCAGATGGGTAGTTCGACGGGTTGCGCCTTTATATACAACGGTGACGCTCATACGTACCGCCTACCGGACGCCAGTTCAGTATTTACCGCCGAGTTGTTTGCCATATTTTATTTCCTCCTTTTTATCTCCAGTTCAGGTCCTGGAAGTTTTATCGTTTGTTCCGATTCTTTTAGCGCTCTCCAGGCCCTGCAACAGTTTATCGGCACCTCGGCATTGGTTGTTAAAATCCAGACGTTGATTTCTCAGCTACTGTCTCGCGGATACCAGTTTGTTTTTACGTGGATCCCAGGCCATGTGGGTATTCCGGGTAACGAGGCGGCGGATGCGGCTGCAAAGTCTGCATGTCGCCTTCCGGAGTATTCCACCCGTACGCTCCCCTATATAGATGTGCAGAAATATTTCCGTCGCCATCTATTTGCTCTCTGGCAGGAATCTTGGGAAGCGTTATCTGGCACTCAGTTACGGATAATCAAGGACACGGTACAACCCTGGCATACCAGCTGCAGGAATTCCAGGCGGGAAGAAGTGGTCTTAACCCGCCTGAGGATAGGTCATACCCGAGCCACGCATGGACACCTTTTGCGTGGCGACCCGGAGCCTGTCTGTACGACGTGTAACATTCCAATCTCCGTCGCACATGTCCTTCTTGATTGTCCACGATACGCTCGTGAGCGCCAGTCCGTTGGCCTGGGCCTTACACTGTCGTCAGTTTTAGGCAACGACCCAGTATCTGTAAATACAGTGCTGCGGTTTTGTTCCATAATTGATTTTATGAAGCAAGTGTAAGGATATTTTATTTCAGAGATTTTAGCCTTTTTAGCTGGCCGTATTTTTGGGTTTTTAACGTTTTAGTGTTTTTTACTTTGTAGCAATTTTAAGTTTCTGTTTTTAGCATTTTAACTGAAACGTTTTAATAGTTGTTTAGAGGTTTTTTATCTATTTTAACCGTAGATTTTTAGTTTTTTAATGGGTGATGTTTTTAACACTTGACAGTATGTAATTTTACTTCTGGACTCGGGGCCCTAATGACCAAGTTGTCGACGGGCCCTTAAACCCGACACACTCACTCACTCACCCCATTGACGACATGGTGGAGTATTTTACTTACTCTATCCTTCGTGCAGCGGATTCCAGCATTCCTCGTGGTTCCACTACACCTCGTCACGTTCCTGTGCCTTGGTGGTCCGAGGAATGCCGTTTGGCTACTAAAGCACGCAAGCGTGCATTGCGTATTTTTACATTACATCCTACGCAGGCGAACTTTGTCGCTTTTAAACGTGCTCGTGCTAGGGCAAGATTTATACTTCGAGACGCAAAACGCAAATCGTGGGAAAAGTATGTATCTTCTCTTTCCCGTCGAAGTTCGGCGCAAAAGGTGTGGACTGCTGTTCGGCGAATGTACGGCAGGTGTCGCCGGACGATCATCCCCGGCCTTGCCGTACAGGGCTCCCGTTACACCAGCGAGCAGGACATCGCCGACGCCCTTGCCGAGTGTTTTGCCTGTACTAGCCAAACCCAAAGCTATGATAGAGCGTTTTTAGCTATCAAGGAATCTGCGGAGCAGATAGGCCTTAGTTTTAACAGTGCCCAAAGTGAACCGTACAATGCACCATTTACCGAGGCGGAGCTAGCGCATTCCTTGTCCCTAGCAAAGAATTCTTCTCCCGGTCCTGATGACATCCACCGCCAAATGCTGCTCCATCTTCCACCTGCAGCTCTTTCCTTCATGTTGAGCATGTATAACCGCATCTGGCATCAGCAGGTTTTTCCGTCTTCCTGGCGAGAGGGCATTGTCATCCCTATCCCTCGACCAGGAAAAGACCGGACACTTCCCTCTAGCTACCGCCCTATCTGCCTGACGAGTGTCGTCTGCAAGACCTTGGAACGGATGATTAACACTCGCTTAGTGTGGTGGCTAGAGACGAATAACCTGCTGAGCAATGTTCAGTGCGGATTTCGTCGCTATCGCTCCAGTGTCGACAACCTGACGCGCATGGAGGCATACATACAGAATGCGTTTCTCCTGAAGCAGCATGTCGTGGGTGTCTTCTTTGATCTGGAGAAGGCCTACGATACTACTTGGCGCTATGGCATTCTCCGTACTCTACACGGTTATGGTTTGCGCGGTCACTTAGCCGTTTTCCTTTTTAACTTTTTACTCATTCGCCGTTTTCGTGTCCGTATAGGCAACACGCTGTCTCAAGAGAAGATCCAGGAGAATGGTGTACCCCAGGGATCCATCCTCAGTGTCACACTTTTCGCAGTTGCCATTAATGGCATCACTAGTGTAGTTCGTAGCGGTATCCCGATGTCGCTGTATGTTGACGACTTTGCGATCTACTATCGCTCTTATAGTTTGGAGCACATCGAGCGTCAACTGCAGCTGACCATAACCTCCATCGCCGAGTGGGCATTACGCACGGGCTTTCGGCTGTCCCCTACGAAAACACAGTGTCTACACTTTCACCGACTGCGAGGAGTACACCCTCCTCCCGATCTTCATCTGCGCGACACACGTCTTCCTTTTGTACCGCACCTTAAGTTCTTGGGCTTACACCTCGACAGTAAACTCACTTGGGAGCACCATATCCGCTATCTTCGTGCTTCGTGCGATCGTTCGCTTCGGGTACTCAGGGTCCTATCTGGGGCATCTTGGGGCGGCGACCGCACCGTCATGTTGAGGTTGTATGGCTCTCTGGTCCGGTCCAAATTAGACTACGGCTGTTTTATTTATGGCGCGGCGTCTGCGTCTAAACTCCGGCTTTTAGACACAGTACATCACACTGGTATCCGTCTCGCTACTGGGGCTTTCCGCACCAGCAGAATCGATTGTCTGTATGCTGATTCTGGCGAACCTCCACTGTCTGTTCGACGCTCTTTATTACTTTGTTCTTACGTGGCAAGGCTGGCCGCCCATCCAGGTCACCCTTCGTTTCCACCCGTGTTGCGTCCAGACCTCGCGCACCGTTATATGCGAAATACAACCATCTCCCGTCCAAGTGGTATCCGGTTTCGTGAACTGCTTGCTGCACACGCCCTTCGACTGCCAGCCGTAGAGCGGCATTCACGTGGCCGATGTCCTCCCTGGCAACTCCAGCGCGCACGCTTTGACCTGGAGCTGTCGGGCTGTGTTAAGATAGCTACCCCTCATTCCGTGTTTCGCCAACTATTCACGGAACTACTGGGGCGATACCGGACTTCCTGTCCGGTATTTACCGATGGGTCCCACACGGGTAGTTCGACGGGTTGCGCCTTTATGTACAACGGTGTCGCTCATACGTACCGCCTACCGGACGCCAGTTCAGTATTTACCGCCGAGTTGTTTGCCATATTTTATTTCCTCCTTTTTATCTCCAGTTCAGGTCCTGGAAGTTTTATCGTTTGTTCCGATTCTTTTAGCGCTCTCCAGGCCCTGCAACAGTTTATCGGCACCTCGGCATTGGTTGTTAAAATCCAGACGTTGATTTCTCAGCTACTGTCTCGCGGATACCAGTTTGTTTTTACGTGGATCCCAGGCCATGTGGGTATTCCGGGTAACGAGGCGGCGGATGCGGCTGCAAAGTCTGCATGTCGCCTTCCGGAGTATTCCACCCGTACGCTGCCCTATATAGATGTGCAGAAATATTTCCGTCGCCATCTATTTGCTCTCTGGCAGGAATCTTGGGAAGCGTTATCCGGCACTCAATTACGGACAATCAAGGACACGGTACAACCCTGGCATACCAGCTGCAGGAATTCCAGGCGGGAAGAAGTGGTCTTAACCCGCCTGAGGATAGGCCATACCCGAGCCACGCATGGACACCTTTTGCGTGGTGATCCGGAGCCTGTCTGTACGACGTGTAACATTCCAATCTCCGTCGCACATGTCCTTCTTGATTGTCCGCGATACGCTCGTGAGCGCCAGTCCGTTGGCCTGGGCCTTACACTGTCGTCAGTTTTAGGCAACGACCCAGTATCTGTAAATACAGTGCTGCGGTTTTGTTCCATAATTGATTTTATGAAGCAAGTGTAAGGATATTTTATTTCAGAGATTTTAGCCTTTTTAGATGGCCGTATTTTTGGGTTTTTAACGTTTTAGTGTTTTTTACTTTGTAGCAATTTTAAGTTTCTGTTTTTAGCATTTTAAATGAAACGTTTTAATAGTTGTTTAGAGGTTTTTTATCTATTTTAACCGTAGATTTTTAGTTTTTAATGGGTGATGTTTTTAACACTTGACAGTATGTAATTTTACTTCTGGACTCGGGGCCCTAATGACCAAGTTGTCGACGGGCCCTTAAACCCGACACACTCACTCACCCCCTTTAGCATTGTACGAACTAACACGTGGAGGGGTTTTTTAGTGAGTAACCCTCCCCCTTCAGGGCGCAGGGACCCTCACACTGTTGGCCTCAGCATGTCGGCCTCCGTCTGTAACGGGTTTTTCCCCTCCACGGTAAGAGTCCGCCCTCTCTGTTGAAATTGTGGGGGTGTAATTTGATGTGGATGGCCTCCTTGATGAGTCTGTCTCGCAGTAATTTTCTGCGTGTTCTAGTATTTGACCCACATACACCTTACCACACTCGCACGGAATCCTGTATATTCCCGGGGCCTTAAGCCCAAGTGGGTCTTTCACCGGCCTGAGGAGTTGTCGGATCTTCTTAGGGGGTGTGAAGAAGGTTTCGATATTATGTCTCGCGAGTATACGGGAAACCTTGTTGGAGACAGCCGTAGAAAGGTATGTAGGCCTTCTCTTGAGGGCTGTCCTTCCCTTGCGTGAGCAGTAGCGGGTTCTTCCTGCTGCGTTCTACTTTCCTACGGGTCTCATTGATGTCCTGGTCTCTATACCCATTCTTGCGTAGGGTATCCTGTAAGTATTGAAGTTCTAGGTGTATGTGGTCCTTGTCTGCTATGTCAAACGCTCGGTGAAACAGAGTGGAAATGATTTTCTTCTGAGAGGGATGATGGTGGCTGGAGGCATCCAAGTATCTGTTGGTGTGTGTGGGCTTCCTGTAGACCGTGTGTCCCAGGCTGCCATCCGGTTTTTTGTACACTAGAACATCCAGGAAGGGAAGGGAGTTGTCGTTCTCCACTTCCATGGTGAATTTAATATTAGTATGTAGGCTATTAAGATGGTCGAGAAAAAAGCCAAGTAAACTTGTAAAGCAGTAAACTTGTAAGAAGGTAAAACGTGAAAATCTAAAACAGTTAAAACGTTAAAAATCTTACGGACAAATATTAAAATAAAACAGTTAAAAAGTAGAAACAAACGGTGCTACAATAAAACCGGGATTCATTGTCTAAAAACCGTAGAATAAAATACCAAAAATAAAACAAGTTAAACTTGTTTCCCAAACCCAATTTGGGTGACGAACCCCAGAACCTTATCTACCGATACTGGGTCGTCGCCCAGAATTAACCGCATAGTAAAACCCAGGCCAAGGGACTGGCGCCCTCTAGTATATCGTGGACAATCCAGCAAAACATGCGGGACGGACAGTTGTACACAGCACGTCTGACACACCGGGACCGGGTCGCCACGCAAAAGATGACCGTGTGTGGCGCGAGTGTGACCGACTCTTAAATGGGTGAGAATGAGTAGTAGTAGTAGTAGTAGTAGTAGTAGTAGTAGTAGTAGTAGTAGTAGTAGTAGTAGTAGTAGTAGTAGTAGTGTGGTTTTAGGACGCTCAACTGCTAAGGTTATTAGCGCCCAAGTAGAACTAAAAGATTAAAAACGTAAGTTACAAAAAATCTTAACCTAATAAGCTAAAAGCTAAAACAATAACACCTTAAAAAGTCACCAATAAGTGCCAGCAACTGCAGAGTAGAGTAAAGCACGTAAACAGTTAAATGCATTGATAAGAACGACTCGCATCGACGACCGAATGTAGTGGGCTGGATAAGAGATCGATGAACGAGTCAGATTCGTGCGCACATTATACTTAGTCGGATAAAACGTAAAACACGCTCTACTGCACAGGAAGTGTCTGCCAGCACCTCAGCCAGAGTATCTGGCAGGCCCAACGAATCACGGAGATATGTTAAAAACTGGCACTGAACTAAAATATGCCGCACCGTCAGAGGTTCATTACAATGAGAACATAGCGGTGCAGCGTCAGATGATAAGAGGTGACCATGACTAAAACGGCAGTGCCCGATGCGCATTCTGGCTAAAATCACTTCTTCGCGGCGATAGGCGCGCGAGGAAGTCCTCCAGGCAACAGGGAGGGGTTTCACCTCCGAAGTTTGTTACCCTCAAGGGCATGCCATGCATCTCTCCACCGGGAGAGAATGGCATGACGTAAAACTACTCTAAATCAACCGAGGGAACACAAGAGTTAAAATGCCTGGGAGCTAAAACTGCCGCCTTAGCAGCAGCATCGGCAGCCTCGTTATCTTGCAGGCCTACGTGTCCAGGTACCCACACAAACGAGACGCAAGTGGCGAGGGTGTGAAGGCAGTCCTGGATACGCTGTACCAGGGGATGGTAGTGGTACAGTGTCCGCAGGCTCTCAAGGGCACTCAAAGAATCTGAGCAAATAACCCAGTTCTGTAAGGTTTGCCGACGAATATATAAAAGCGCTTGGTATATACTAAAAAGCTCTGCTGTAAAAATCGAGCACTGCGATAAAAGACCAAAACTAAAACTCTGGCCACCGTGAATAAAAGCACAACCTACACCTCGATCGTCCTTCGAGCCGTCAGTGTATATAAAACTACTGGATCCAGACTGCGCCTGGATATCTAAAAAGGCAGAACGAAGGACGAAATCTGGCGTTGATGACTTCGGCATGGACAACAAACCCAGGTTGACATGGGTCTCGCGACGGATTTGGATTTGGATTTGGTTTAAGAGCGTTCAACTTCAAGGTCATCAGCGCCCTTAAAAGATTCATGGCAATAGCCACTCGCGACGGAGCCATGGAGGAAATCTTGTTTCGCCCTGCGGCAATGCCGCGAGTAAAACGATGCCCAATAACCGAAGTAGTGAACGAAATCGAACGCCAGGAGGAAGTATGGCTAGGGAGCTCGTTATTTACTGCCGGTCCAAGCTGTCATCATAAAATAAACGAAAGGATGGGTGTTCAGGTAGACCATAAAGTCTGCAAGCGTAGCTGCAGAGAAGAACGTCGCGCCGATAACTAAGCGGAGGTTCAGCAGCTTCCGCACACAAGCTAAGAACCGGACTCGTGGGAAATGCGCCAATACTCAATCGGATGCCATAGCGTTGAGGCGATTTAAAACCGACCGTCGAGCCGAGGAATATACGACACAGCCGTTGTCAAGTTTCGATCGGACCAGTGAACGGTATAGTCGTAGAAGAATGGTCCGATCAGGTCCCCAGGATGTGCCACTTAGAACCCGTAAAACATTAAGAGAACGTTCACACCGTGTCTTTAAATACGAGATATGGGAAGACCAACTAAGTTTCCTATCAAGAATCAATCCCAAAAATTTCGTCTCGTCTGCGAAGGGAAGTGCATCTGGGCCGAGACGTAGAGAAGGCGCAAGAAACGCCTTCCGGCGCCAGAAGTTAACGCAGACGGTCTTCTCGGCGGAGAACTTAAAGCCATTTTCGACACTCCAAGTGTACAAATGGTCAAGGCACAATTGGAGGCGACGTAGTAAGAGAGAAGTCCGCCGAGTACTGCAATAAATAGTGAAATCGTCTACGAATAACGATGAGGAAACGCCCGATGGGACGCACTCCACAATGGGATTGATTGCAATGGCAAACAATGTGACACTGAGTACCGAGCCCTGCGGTACCCCGTTCCCTTGAATAAAAACACGAGGTAAAACCGACCCCACACGTACCCGAAAGACTATCGCGCATAAATTCCCGAATAAAAAGCGGCATTCGACCGCGAATGCCCCATTGATGAAGGGTACGAAGAATTCCCTACCTCCAGCATGTATCATACGCCTTCTCCAAGTCAAACAAGACAGCGACCGTTTGGCTCTTCCTCAGAAAACCGTTCATAATGTATGTGGATAAAGACACTAAGTGGTCCTCCGTTGAACGGAATCGGCGGAAACCGCACTGAACATTTGACAACAAATTATGAGATTCGAGCCACCATGTCAATCGCCCGTTGATCATCCGCTCCATCACCTTGCACATGCAACTGGTGAGGGAGATCGGATTGGATTGGATTTGGTTTAAGGGCGCTCAACTTCTAGGTCATCAGCGCCCTTAACAGACTCATGGCAATAGCCAGATATAAATTTCACTCAAAAAATAAAAATACTAGCAACAAGAAAAATATACAAAGGTAAAAGGCAGTGGCAATAGCCAGATATGAAACAAGGTGATAAATATGTCCAAAATCAGAAACATAATTAAAAATTTTAAATCCTCAAATTTATATTGCACTGCGCTAAAAAATTAAAAACTCTATCAACCGCTGTTTTGTCGTCCGCTAGGACCTGTGCAAGTCTGGCAGGCAGCTGCAGAGAATCCCGAAGGTGCGCTAGAGAGTAACACTTCAGGAGCACGTGGCGAACCGACAAAACGTTGTCACACAGCGGACATAGAGGCGCAGGGTCCCTTTTAAATAGGTAACCGTGCGAAAAATTGCAGTGCCCTATTCTTAATCGAGCCAAACTAACCTCCTCGCGACGAGATGTGCGACAGGAAGTTACCCAGTTTATCGGAAGTTCTTTCACTTCTCTAAGCTTATTACCGCGGAGGGCTCACCACTCGTCGTGCCAGGACGACAGCACCGCTCTCCGCACTTCAAGCCTGAAGTCTTCCGAAGTAACACGTGAGATGATAATTCTGGGTCCTGTAGTTGCCGTCTTTGCTGCTAAATCTGCCATTTCATTCCCAGGGAAACCTACGTGACCAGGAATCCATGCACACACCACATCAACACCCCTCCGAAGGAGTGTCGCCTTGCCGTGGCGGAGGGGCTCAGTACCCGATCCAGACGGCCTACTAAGTGAGTCTTCGTGACCACTGGTAGGCAAGAGGTGAGGGGAAGCTAAGAACATTCCAACGGGTAGATGAGGCTCGTTAGTCTTGGTCGACGACTCATCTAGCAGAAGAGGACTCCGAAATCAAACTCCCCCAGGGGAACCTACCACGGTAGGTCCGGGTTTGGCGCACCCAGGGCCCCGAGCTGCTCGCTATCACTTCACCCCCTCCACCTTCATTAACTGTGCCACGTGCAGCGTTTTATGTTGTTTTTTATATCACCCTCTTCCTCTTCCTCTTCTGATTATTAGTTTGTAAGTTCCTAGATTTATAACTCCTGTCTCACCAGCAGGGATCTTTCCTATCTCCGTGTTCCTGTCCCACGGTTTTCAGCGCGGCCCCCGACTTGTGTGCTCTTCGGAGGTCTCAGGCGCGAAGGTTGTGCGGACCCTTCACACTGCCCCCATGTGTAGCCTTAGGTGCGGAGCCCGTCCACACGTCATGTACACCCACGTAGCTCCTTGAGGGCACGGCCGGTGTTAATCTCCCGACGGCCGCGTGCCCTCGGGTTACTATCACCGGCCGGACGTGTTATCGCTGACGGAACCCCGGTGTAATCAACCCGAAGTCCCCTGAATCCACGCTGACTCCGTTGAGGCAGCGTGTGCTAAAGCGGGGAGCCACAGGCGGTTATTCCTGTGGTGGGGGCATAAAACCGGGGTGTCATGTGGTGAACGGTTTACCCATGCGGACAAGCAGTGGAGATCGGAGATCCTCTGAAGTACGCCTTGAGGTCAGTCATGGAGGGGTCTCCATGGCGGCACAGACCGTGGAGATTTTGGTGTCTTTTATCCTTTGACCCCCGGATGGCAGGCTGACGCCGACGGTTCCGGATGGGGGTCCAAATAATCATGTCTCCGCGCAACCCCTCTTCCTTTGACCCTTTCTTGGTTTTGACTTTGGCATGTGACGGGAAAACGATAAAGGACCTTAGCCCATTTTATATAAAACGAGAAGTCGACAGAATATGTGGCCCGGTTAAGAACGCGACCAGAGTTCGAGACGGTACGCTGTTGATCGAAACCAACACGGCAGACCAGACCCAGAAACTTTTAAAGGCGAGTTTGTTGGGCTCCTACCCAATTCGGGTAGCCCCACACAAATCGCTCAACACATGTAGGGGAGTTGTCACCACCTCCAGTCTGGACAATCTGTCGAACGATGAGATTACCACCTGTCTCTCCGACCAGCGTGTGTGTCAGGCTTACCGTCTTACCCGAAAGCAGGATGGCAAGGATGTACCTTTGCGTACGGTGTTTCTGACGTTCAGAGGAACTAAATTGCCCGAGTACATCTTTTGTGGCTACGAACGGGCCGCCGTACGGCAGTATGTGCCGAACCCCATGCGTTGTTTTAGGTGCCAACAGTTCGGCCATACTAAGACCCTGTGTAATAATCCTGCTATATGTGAGCGCTGTGGTTTAGCAGCCCATGAGGACCCGACATGTACACGGGATCCCCTCTGTGTGAACTGTGAAGGGAAGCATCCATCCACCCCTCCGAAGGAGTGTCGCCTTGCCGTGGCGGAGGGGCTCAGTACCCGATCCAGACGGCCTACTAAGTGAGTCTTCGTGACCACTGGTAGGCAAGAGGTGAGGGGAAGCTAAGAACATTCCAACGGGTAGATGAGGCTCGTTAGTCTTGGTCGACGACTCATCTAGGAGAAGAGGACTCCGAAATCAAACTCCCCCAGGGGAACCTACCACGGTAGGTCCGGGTTTGGCGCACCCGGGGCCCCGAGCTGTGCACCATCATTTCACCCCCTCCATATACATTAACTGTGCCACGTGCAGCGATTTATGTTGCTTTTATATCACCCTCTTCCTCTTCTAGGTTTATTCCGATTATTAGTTAGTAAGGCTTTAGTTTTATAACTCCTGTCTCACCAGCAGGGATCTTTCCTATCTCCGTGGTCCTGTCCCACGGTTTTCAGCGCGGCCCCCGACTTGTGTGCTCTTCGGAGGTCTCAGGCGCGAAGGTTGTGCGGACCCTTCACACTGCCCCCATGTGTAGCCTTAGGTGCGGAGCCCGTCCACACGTCATGTACACCCACGTAGCTCCTTGAGGGCACGGCCGGTGTTAATCTCCCGACGGCCGCGTGCCGTCGGGTTAGTATCACCGGCCGGACGTGTTACCGCTGACGGAGCCCCGGTGTAATCAACCCGAAGTCCCCTGAATCCACGCTGACTCCGTTGAGGCAGCGTGTGCTAAAGCGGGGAGCCACAGGCGGTTATTCCTGTGGTGGGGGCATAAAACCGGGGTGTCACGTGGTGAACGGTTTACCCATGCGGACAAGCAGTGGAGATCGGAGGGTAGCTCCTCTGAAGTACGCCTGGAGGTCAGTCATGGAGGGGTCTCCATGGCGGCACAGACCGTGGAGATTTTGGTGTCTTTTATCCTTTGACCCCCGGATGGCAGGCTGACGCCGACAGTTCCGGATGGGGGTCCAAATAATCATGTCTCCGCGCAACCCCTCTTCCTTTGACCCTTTCTTGGTTTTGACTTTGGCATGTGACGGGAAAACGATAAAGGACCTTAGCCCATTTTACATAAAACGAGAAGTCGACAGAATATGTGGCCCGGTTAAGAACGCGACCAGAGTTCGAGACGGTACGCTGTTGATCGAAACCAACACGGCAGACCAGACCCAGAAACTTTTAAAGGCGAGTTTGTTGGGCTCCTACCCAATTCGGGTAGCCCCACACAAATCGCTCAACACATGTAGGGGAGTTGTCACCACCTCCAGTCTGGACAATCTGTCGAACGATGAGATTACCACCTGTCTCTCCGACCAGCGTGTGTGTCAGGCTTACCGTCTTACCCGAAAGCAGGATGGCAAGGATGTACCTTTGCGTACGGTGTTTCTGACGTTCAGAGGAACTAAATTGCCCGAGTACATCTTTTGTGGCTACGAACGTGCCGCCGTACGCCAGTATGTGCCGAACCCCATGCGTTGTTTTAGGTGCCAACGGTTCGGCCATACTAAGACCCTGTGTAATAATCCTGCTATATGTGAGCGCTGTGGTTTAGCAGCCCATGAGGACCCGACATGTACACGGGATCCCCTCTGTGTGAACTGTGAAGGGAAGCATCCATCCAGCTCGCGTCAGTGTGCGAAGTTCCTGGATGAGAAGTGTATACAAGAATTGCGCGTGAAAGAACATCTCACGTTTCTAGAAGCGCGTCGTCGCTTTGAGCAGCTGAAACCTGCTACCACCACAGGTTATGCCTTGGCTGCCCGACGCGCTCCTGCCAGCAGCGTAGCGATACAGCACGTTCCTGTGTCAGATGCTTCAACACAGACTGACCTACCTGCGAATACCCCTTCACTGTCTCGTGCCACAGCTGCACCTGCTACTACATCTATAGCCGTGCAGACACCAGCTCACAAGACAACTAGCCGCAGCCAGCCTGTTGACAGCCATTATTCTAGGCCTTCTGGTCGCGCCAGCAGTCGCACATCGTCCATGAAGTCCCGCTCCCGCTCTCGTTCAGCGAGCCGCCGGGGATCTTCAGACTCCCGGACGTCGGCGGAGTCACCAGACGATGGCGAATTTAACTTACCCCGTCCGAAGTCGGTTAAGGTAAAGATGAAAAAGAAAAAGATGAAGACGAATCCCTAATTCTTCTTTACCATGGAAATAATCCAGTGGAATGTTAATGGGTTCCGGGCACGTGTTCCGGACATACAGCATCTCGTTTCGCAACGCTCTCCATCAATCGTCTGTCTACAAGAAACGCACATGCACCCTAACCACGCATTACAACTTCGTGGTTTTTCGGCATTTAGACATGACTCTGCAGTTGATAGGCGAGCAAGCGGGGGTGTTGCTATCCTGGTGGCGCATGATATCTCTGCCACCAGTGTGCCACTCAACACGCCACTACAAGCTGTAGCGGTGCGTGTGCAGCTGCAGAGCCTCTGTTTCTCCCTTTGCAATGTCTATCTGCCACCGGTCAGTGTCGTACACACGAACGATCTTCGGGCTCTGTTGGCACAGATTCCGCCACCGTTCATCTTTCTTGGCGATCTGAATGCCAAGCACTCTCATTGGGGCTCCGACATTGACGATGCCCGTGGGTGCCTTGTAGCAGACGTTTGCCATATGTCCGGCCTAGTCATATTAAACACTGGCGTGCCTACTTACTTATCATCTGCCTATGGTACACACTCCGCACTTGACGTTTCTTTTAGCAGTCCGTCACTGGTACCTCTACTCGACTGGTCGGTACTTTCCGACTTATTTGGCACTGATCATTACCCCATTAGCATTCACTTATCGGACCACAATTCTGTGCCAACACGCTTTCCTCACTGGATTATTTCCAAGGCTGACTGGGGGAAGTTTCGTTCCCTCATTCACCTAACCGACGATGGTTTTACCACCATTGACGACATGGTGGAGTATTTTACTTACTCTATCCTTCGTGCAGCGGATTCCAGCATTCCTCGTGGTTCCACTACACCTCGTCACGTTCCTGTGCCTTGGTGGTCCGAGGAATGCCGTTTGGCTACTAAAGCACGCAAGCGTGCATTGCGTATCTTTACATTACATCCTACGCAGGCGAACTTTGTCGCTTTTAAGCGTGCTCGTGCCAGGGCAAGATTTATACTTCGAGACGCAAAACGCAAATCGTGGGAAAAGTATGTATCTTCTCTTTCCCGTCGAAGTTCGGCGCAAAAGGTGTGGACTGCTGTTCGGCGAATGTACGGCAAGTGTCGCCGGACGATCATCCCCGGCCTTGCCGTACAGGGCTCCCGTTACACCAGCGAGCAGGACATCGCCGACACCCTTGCCGGGTGTTTTGCCTGTACTAGCCAAACCCAAAGCTATGATAGAGCGTTTTTAGCTATCAAGGAATCTGCGGAGCAGATAGGCCTTAGTTTTAACAGTGCCCAAAGTGAACCGTACAATGCACCGTTTACCGAGGCGGAGCTAGCGCATTCCTTGTCCCTAGCAAAGAATTCTTCTCCCGGTCCTGATGACATCCACCGCCAAATGCTGCTTCATCTTCCACCTGCAGCTCTTTCCTTCATGTTGAGCATGTATAACCGCATCTGGCATCAGCAGGTTTTTCCGTCTTCCTGGCGAGAGGGCATTCTAATCCCTATCCCTCGACCAGGAAAAGACCGGACACTTCCCTCTAGCTACCGCCCTATCTGCCTGACGAGTGTCGTCTGCAAGACCTTGGAACGGATGATTAACACTCGCTTAGTGTGGTGGCTAGAGACGAATAACCTGCTGAGCAATGTTCAGTGCGGATTTCGTCGCTATCGCTCCAGTGCCGACAACCTGACGCGCCTGGGTGTCTTCTTTGATCTGGAGAAGGCCTACGATACTACTTGGCGCTATGGCATTCTCCGTACTCTACACGGTTATGGTTTGCGCGGTCACTTAGCCGTTTTCCTTTTTAACTTTTTACTCATTCGCCGTTTTCGTGTCCGTATAGGCAACACGCTGTCTCAAGAGAAGATCCAGGAGAATGGTGTACCCCAGGGATCCATCCTCAGTGTCACACTTTTCGCAGTTGCCATTAATGGCATCACTAGTGTTGTTCGTAGCGGTATCCCGATGTCGCTGTATGTTGACGACTTTGCGATCTACTATCGCTCTTCCCCTCCGAAGGAGTGTCGCCTTGCCGTGGCGGAGGGGCTCGGTACCCGAACCAGACGGCCTGCTACGTGTGTCTTTGTGACCACTGGTAGGCAAGAGGTGAGGGGAAGCTAAGAACATTCCAACGGGTAGATGAGGCTCGTTAGTCTTGGTTGACAACTCATCTAGGAGAAGAGGACTCCGAAATCAAACTCCCCCAGGGGAACCTACCACGGTAGGTCCGGGTTTGGCGCACCCGGGGCCCCGAGCTGCTCACTATTACTTCACCCCCTCCACCTTCATTAACTGTGCCACGTGCAACGTTTTATGTTGCTTTTTATATCACCCACTTCCTCTTCTAGGCTTATTCTGATTATTAGTTTGTAAGTTCCTAGATTTATAACTCCTGTCTCACCAGCAGGGATCTTTCCTATCTCCGTGGTCCTGTCCCACGGTTTTCAGCGCGGCCCCCGACTTGTGTGCTCTTCGGAGGTCTCAGGCGCGAAGGTTGTGCGGACCCTTCACACTGCCCCCCCCCCTCCGAAGGAGTGTCGCCTTGCCGTGGCGGAGGGGCTCAGTACCCGATCCAGACGGCCTACTAAGTGTGTCTTTGTGACCACTGGTGGGCAAGAGGTGAGGGGAAGCTAAGAACATTCCAACGGGTAGATGAGGCTCGTTAGTCTTGGTCGACAACTCATCTAGGAGAAGAGGACTCCGAAATCAAACTCCCCCAGGGGAACCTACCACGGTAGGTCCGGGTTTGGCGCGCCCGGGGCCCCGAGCTGCGCACCATCATTTCACCCCCTCCATATACATTAACTGTGCCACGTGCAGCGATTTATCTTGCTTTTATATCACCCTCTTCCTCTTCTAGGTTTATTCCGATTATTAGTTAGTAAGGCCTTAGTTTTATAACTCCTGTCTCACCAGCAGGGATCTTTCCTATCTCCGTGGTCCTGTCCCACGGTTTTCTGCGCGGCCCCCGACTTGTGTGCTCTTCGGAGGTCTCAGGCGCGAAGGTTGTGCGGACCCTTCACACTGCCCCCATGTGTAGCCTTAGGTGCGGAGCCCGTCCACACGTCATGTACACCCACGTAGCTCCTTGAGGGCACGGCCGGTGTTAATCTCCCGACGGCCGCGTGCCGTCGGGTTAGTATCACCGGCCGGACGTGTTACCGCTGACGGAGCCCCGGTGTAATCAACCCGAAGTCCCCTGAATCCACGCTGACTCCGTTGAGGCAGCGTGTGCTAAAGCGGGGAGCCACAGGCGGTTATTCCTGTGGTGGGGGCATAAAACCGGGGTGTCATGTGGTGAACGGTTTACCCATGCGGACAAGCAGTGGAGATCGGAGGGTAGCTCCTCTGAAGTACGCCTTGAGGTCAGTCATGGAGGGGTCTCCATGGCGGCACAGACCGAGGAGATTTTGGTGTCTTTTATCTTTTGACCCCCGGATGGCAGGCTGACGCCGACGGTTCCGGATGGGGGTCCAATTCATAATGCATCCGCGCAAACCCTCCTCATTTGACACGTTTTTGGTTTTGACTTTGGCTTGTGACGGGAAAACGGTAAAGGATCTTAGCCCCTTCTATATTAAACGGGAAGTTGACCGAATCTGTGGCCCTGTAAAAAATGCGACCAGAATACGCGACGGTACGCTATTGATAGAGGTGATTACTGCAGACCAGTCGCAGAAACTACTGAAAGCGAGTTTATTGGGCTCCTACCCTATCCGGGTAGTCCCACATAAAACACTGAATACTTGCAGAGGAGTTGTCACCACCTCCAGCCTTGATGGTCTGTCTAATGAAGAGATAGTCACCTGCCTTTCAGATCAACGGGTGTGTCAGGCGTACCGTCTCACTCGAAAACAGGATGGAAAAGTGATCGATTTACGCACTGTGTTTTTGACATTTAAGGGTACTCAGTTACCCGAGTACATCTTCTGCGGCTACGAGCGTGCCGCAGTTCGGCAGTATGTACCGAACCCTATGCGCTGTTTTCAGTGTCAGAAGTTCGGTCATACTAAGCCTTCGTGCACCCATCCTGCTACCTGTGAGCGTTGTGGACTACCATACCATGAGGGCACGGCTTGCACCCGAGACCCTTACTGCGTTAATTGTGAAGGGAGTCATCCATCCAGCTCGCGACAGTGTCCGAAGTTTCTTGAGGAAAAGTGTATCCAGGAGCTGCGCGTGAAAGAACGCCTGACGTTTGTTGAAGCGCGCCGTCGCTTTCAACAACTGCAACCTGCTACCACCACAGGTTTTGCATCCGCTGTTCGTCGCCCTCCTGTGAACACTGTTGCTATACAGCATGTACCCGTCGCAGATGCTTCGACACAAACAGATTTACCGGCGAGCACCTCTCCACCGCGTCGTGATAAAACTGCACCAGCAACTACATCTTCCGCTGTGCAGACACACGCTCACCAGCCGTCCACAAGCAGAGGCCACACCGTATTGCCTGTTCCCACAAATCGTTCGCGACCTAAACATCGGGCGAGTAGTCGTACCTCCACGAAGTCCCGCTCCCGCTCCGCGAGCCGCCGGGGATCTTCTGACTCCCGATGTTCCGAGGAGTCGCCTGAGGACGGTGAAAAGCACATCATTGGTCCCAAGTGCGCCAAGGTTAAGATGAAGAAAAAGATAAAGACTATGCCTTAACCTTTTTATTATGGAAATAATTCAGTGGAATGTTAATGGGTACAGGGCCCGTGCCCCGGACATACAACACTTAGCTTGGCACCATTCACCTTCAATCGTCTGTCTACAAGAAACCCATCTGAAGCCTAACCACACCTTACATCTTCGTGGTTTTTCGGCATTTAGACATGACTCTGCAGCTGATAGACGAGCAAGCGGTGGTGTTGCTACTCTGGTGGCGCATACCATCTCAGCCACAAGCATCCCGCTAAACACGCCGCTGCAAGCTGTAGCAGTGCGTGTCCATATGCAGGGCGTGAGTCTGTCAATTTGTAATGTCTATCTGCCACCGGTCAGTGTCGTACACGCGAACGACCTTCGGGCTCTTTTGGCTCAGATTCCGCCACCGCTTATTTTCCTTGGTGATCTGAATGCCAAACACACTTTATGGGGCTCCGACACTGACGATGCTCGTGGGTGCCTTGTAGCAGACGTTTGCGATATGTCCGGCCTTCTTTTGTTGAACACTGGTGCCCCTACCTTCTTATCATCTGCCTATGGTACCTATTCCGCCTTAGACGTTAGCTTCTGTAGCCCGTCATTGGTTCCACTTATTGATTGGTCGGTGCTCTCCGACCTCTTTGGCAGTGATCATTTTCCCATTAACATTCACATTACTGGTTTCCATCCTATTCCAACACGATACCCTCACTGGATTATTTCCAAGGCTGACTGGGGGAAATTCCGTTCCCTCATTCACCTTACGGACGATGGTTTTACCACCATTGACAACATGGTGGAGTATTTTACATGTTCTGTCCTGCTTGCAGCAAATTCCAGCATTCCTCGCGGTTCTACTACACCTCGTCATGTTCCCGTGCCTTGGTGGTCCGAGGAATGTCGTTTGGCTGTTAAAGCCCGCAAACGGGCTCTGCGAGTTTTCAGTGCACATCCTACGGAAGAGAACTTCATTGCCTTTAAGCGTGTGCGTGCCCGGGCGCGTTTTGTACTTCGCAGTGCAAAACGCACATCCTGGGTAACTTACGTCTCTTCCCTCTCTCGACGCACTTCAACACAAAGGGTGTGGACTGCGGTTCGGCGTATGTACGGCAAGTGTCGCCGGACGATTATTCCCGGTCTTGCCGTACAGGGCTCTTATTACACCAACGAGCAGGCGATCGCCGACGCCCTTGCCGAATCTTTCTCTGCTACCAGCCAAACCCAAAGTTACGATAGGTCGTTTTTAGCTATCAAGGAATCTGCGGAGCGGATAGTTCTTAATTTCAACAGCGACGGTAGTGAACCATACAACACGCCTTTTAGCATAGCAGAGCTGATGCACTCCTTGTCTCTGGCGCACGACTCTTCTCCCGGTCCGGATGACATCCACCGACAAATGTTGCTTCATCTTCCACCTCAGGCTCTTTCCTTCCTGCTGAGCATCTATAACCGAATGTGGCTCCAGCGGGTTTACCCGTCTTCCTGGCGCGAGGGTATCGTCATCCCTATACCTCGGCCCGGGAAAGACCGGGCACTTGCCTCTAGCTACCGCCCTATTTGCCTAACGAGTGTCGTTTGCAAGACCCTCGAACGTATGATCAACACTCGTTTAGTGTGGTGGCTAGAGACGAATAACCTGCTGAGTAATGTCCAGTGCGGTTTTCGTCGCCATCGCTCCAGTGTCGACAATCTGACAAGCATGGAGGCCTACATACAGAATGCATTTCTCTTGAAGCAGCATGTCGTTGGTGTCTTCTTTGATCTGGAGAAGGCCTACGACACTACATGGCGCTATGGCATTCTCCGTACTCTACACGGTTATGGTTTACGCGGAAACTTGTCGTTTTTTATTTTTAACTTTTTACTAATTCGCCGTTTTCGTGTCCGCATAGGCAACACGCTCTCCCAAGAGAAGGTTCAGGAGAATGGTGTACCCCAAGGGTCGATTCTCAGCGTTACGCTTTTCGCCGTTGCCATTAATGGCATCACCAGCGCTGTTCGTAGCGGAATCCCGATGTCGCTGTATGTTGACGACTTCGCGATATACTATCGCTCTTATAGTTTGGAGCACATCGAACGTCAACTGCAGATGACCATAACATCCATCGCCGAGTGGGCGTCTCGCACCGGCTTTCGGTTTTCCCCTACAAAAACACAGTGTCTCCACTTTAACCGACTCCGTGGTGTACACCCTCCTCCTGATCTTCATTTGCGTGGCACACGTCTTCCATTTGTTCCGCACCTGAAGTTATTGGGCTTACACCTCGACAGCAAACTCACATGGGAGCACCATATACGTCACCTTCGTGCTTCCTGCGGTCGCTCGCTTCGGGTACTCAGGGTCCTGTCTGGGGCATCTTGGGGCGGCGATCGCACGGTAATGTTGAGGTTGTATCGCTCACTGGTCCGGTCCAAATTAGACTACGGCTGTTTTATCTATGGCTCTGCATCAGCCTCTAAACTCCGCCTTTTAGACACAATTCATCACACTGGTATCCGTCTCGCTACTGGGGCTTTCCGCACAAGTAGAGTGGATTGTCTGTATGCTGATTCTGGCGAACCTCCACTGTCTGTTCGACGCTCATTGTTACTTTGTTCTTATGTGGCAAGGTTGGCCGCTCATCCAGGTCATCCTTCGTTTCCACCTGTATTGCGTCCAGACCTCGAGCACCGTTATATGCGGAATAAAACAATCTCCCGTCCAAGTGGCATCAGGTTTCAAGAACTACTTGTCGCAAACGCCCTCCGACTGCCAGTTGTAGAGCGGCATTCACTTGGCCACTGTCCTCCCTGGCAGCTCCAGCGTGCACGCTTTGACCTGGAGCTGTCGGGCTGTCCAAAGACTGCTACCCCTCCTTCGGTGTTCCGTCAACTCTTCACCGCAGTTCTGGGCCGATACCGGACTTATACTCCGGTATTCACCGATGGCTCCCAGTTGGGTAGTACGACGGGTTCCGCATTTATATACAACGGTGAGGTTCACACATACCGCCTTCCAGACGCCAGTTCAGTTTTTACCGCCGAGCTGTTTGCCATCTTTTATTTCTTACTTTTTATCTCCCGTTCAGTTCCTGGACATTTTATTGTATGTTGCGACTCCCTGAGCGCTCTTCAGGCGCTGCAACAATTTGTTGGCAACTCGGCATCAATTATTAAAATACAGACACTTTTATCTCAATTGTTATCTCGCGGATACCAGTTCGTTTTTACGTGGATCCCAGGTCATGTGGGTATTCCGGGTAACGAGGCAGTTGATGCGGCTGCGAAGTCTGCATGTCGCCTTCCGGAATATTCCACCCGTACGCTACCCTATATAGATGTGCAGAAGTACTTCCGTCGCCATCTATTTACTCTCTGGCAACAATCTTGGGAAGCGTTATCTGGCACTCAGTTACGGACAATCAAGGACACGGTACAACCCTGGCAAACATCTTGCAGGGATTCCAGGCGTGAGGAGGTGATTTTAACCCGCCTGAGGATAGGCCACACTCGAGCCACGCATACACATCTTTTGCGCGGTGATCCGGAGCCTGTCTGTGCGACGTGCAATGTGCCACTCTCCGTTGCACATGTCCTTGCTGATTGTCCGCGGTATGCTCGTGAGCGCCAGTCCTTTGGCCTGGGTCTTACACTGTGCACCATGTTAGGCAACGACCCAGCAGCTGTAAATACAGTACTGCGGTTTGTTGTGCGTATCGATTTTGGTAAGCAAGTGTAAGGTTTGTTTTATCTTGGCGGAAAAATACTTTTAGGATGTTTTACTCGTGTTTTTACCCTTTTTCAACAGTATAAGTAGTTTAGGGTTTTCGTAATATGGTTTTATTGGTTTTTAATTTTCCTTTTTTACCTGTTTTTAGCTCTCTTTTTAGTGGTTTTAACGTTCATTTTTAGGTATTTTAACTTTCACTTTTTAACTTTAAAGCGGGTGAGGTTTTATTTTCTTTGATTGCTTTTACATTGGACTTCGGGCCCTAATGACCTAGTTGTCGACGGGTCCGTAAACCCCACTACTCACTCACTCACTCACTCTTCACACTGCCCCCATGTGTAGCCTTAGGTGCGGAGCCCGTCCACACGTCATGTACACCCACGTAGCTCCTTGAGGGCACGGCCGGTGTTAATCTCGCGACGGCCGCGTGCCGTCGGGTTAGTATCACCGGCCGGACGTGTTACCGCTGACGGAGCCCCGGTGTAATCAACCCGAAGTCCCCTGAATCCACGCTGACTCCGTTGAGGCAGCGTGTGCTAAAGCGGGGAGCCACAGGCGGGTTATTCCTGTGGTGGGGGCATAAAACCGGGGTGTCACGTGGTGAACGGTTTACCCATGCGGACAAGCAGTGGAGATCGGAGGGTAGCTCCTCTGAAGTACGCCTTGAGGTCAGTCATGGAGGGGTCTCCATGGCGGCACAGACCGTGGAGATTTTGGTGTCTTTCTTTTCTTTGACCCCCGGATGGCAGGCTGACGCCGACGGTTCCGGATGGGGGTCCGATTTCAACATGCATCCGCGCAAACCCTCCCATATCGACAGTTTTCTAGTTATGACCTTGGCCAGTGAAAGGAAAACGATGAAGGATCTTAGCCCCTTTTACATAAAGAAAGAACTCGACAGGATCTGTGGCCTTGTTAAAAACGCCACCCGAGTACGAGACGGTACGCTTTTGGTAGAAGTGACCACCGCAGACCAGTGCCAGAAATTGTTGAAAGCCACTTTGTTGGGCTCCTACCCCATCCGGGTAGCCCCACATAAATCTCTAAACTCATGCAGAGGAGTTGTCACCACATCCAGTCTGGACGGTCTGTCAAACGAGGAGATTGTTACTTGCCTCTCCGACCAGCGTGTGTGTCAAGCGTACCGTCTGACAAGAAAGCAGGATGGTAAAGTGATTGATTTACGTACGGTTTTCCTCACTTTTAAGGGCACACAGTTGCCAGAATACATCTTCTGCGGGTACGAGCGTGCCGCCGTACGTCAATATGTCCCGAACCCTATGCGCTGTTTTCAGTGTCAGAAGTTCGGACATACTAAGACCGCGTGCAACCATCCTGCCGTTTGTGAGCGTTGTGGCCTATCACCTCATGAGGGCACGGCTTGTACCCGTGACCCTCATTGTGTTAACTGTGGAGCCGGTCATCCATCTAGCTCGCGTCAGTGTGCGAAGTTTCTGGATGAAAAATGTATACAGGAGCTACGCGTGAAAGAACATCTTACATTTCCAGAGGCGCGTCGGTGCTTTGAGCAGCTGCAACCTGCGACCACCACAGGTTATGCCTTGGCTGCCCGACGCGCTCCTGTTAACACCTTAGCGATACAGCATGTCCCTGTATCAGATGCCTCCACACAGACAGACCTACCAGCGAGTATTGTTCCACTGTCTCGTGCCACACCTGCAAAAGCTACAACATCTACAGCCGTGCAGACACCAGCTCACAAGGCGTCCACAAGTCGTAGCCAGCCTGTTGATAGCCATTCCTCCAGGCCTGATGTTCGCGCCAGCAGCCACACGTCATCAATGAAGTCCCGCTCCCACTCCCGTTCCGCGAGCCGCAGGGGATCTTCAGACTCCCGTACATCCGAGGAGTCACTAGGGGATGACGAAATTAACCTACTCCGTCCAAAGTCGGTTAAGGTAAAGATGAAAAAGAAAAAGATGAAGACGAATCACTAATTCTTCTTTACCATGGAAATAATCCAGTGGAATGTTAATGGGTTCCGGGCACGTGTTCCGGACATACAGCATCTCGTTGCGCAACGCTCTCCATCAATCGTCTGCCTACAAGAAACACATTTGCACCCTAATCACGCATTACATCTTCGTGGTTTTTCGGCTTTTAGGCATGACTCTGCAGCTGATCGACGAGCAAGCGGAGGAGTTGCTACTTTGGTGGCGCATACCATCTCTGCCACAAGCATCCCGCTAATCACGCCGCTGCAAGCTGTGGCTGTGCGTGTCCAGTTGCAGGGCTTAAGTCTGTCAATTTGCAATGTCTATCTGCCACCGGTCAGTGTTGTACACGAGAACGACCTTCGAGCTCTTTTGGCTCAGATTCCGCCACCCTTTATCTTCCTTGGTGATCTGAATGCCAAACACTCTTCATGGGGCTCCGACACTGACGATGCTCGCGGATGCCTTGTAGGAGACGTTTGCGATATATCCGGCCTCCTTTTGTTGAACACTGGTGCCCCTACCTTTTTATCATCTGCCTATGGTACGTACTCCGCCTTAGACGTTAGCTTCTGTAGCCCGTCATTGGTACCACTCATTGATTGGTCGGTGCTCTCCGACCTCTTTGGCAGTGATCATTTTCCCATTAACATTCACATATCTGGTTTCCATACTATTCCAACACGACACCCTCACAGGATTTTTTCCAAGGCTGACTGGGGGAAATTTCGTTCCCTCATTCACCTTACCGACGATGGTTTTACCACCATCGACAACATGGTGGAGTATTTTACATGTTCTGTCCTGCTTGCAGCAAATTCCAGCATTCCTCGCGGTTCTACTACACCTCGTCATCTTCCTGTGCCTTGGTGGTCCGAGGAATGTCGTTTGGCTGTTAAAGCCCGCAAACGGGCCTTGCGAGTTTTCAGTGCACATCCTACGGAAGAGAACTTTATTACCTTTAAGCGAGTGCGTGCCCGGGCGCGTTTTGTACTTCGCAGTGCAAAACGCACATCCTGGGTAACTTACGTCTCTTCCATCTCTCGACGCACTTCAACACAAAGGGTGTGGACTGCGGTTCGGCGTATGTACGGCAAGTGTCGCCGGACGATAATACCCGGTCTTGCCGTGCAGGGACGCTCTTACACCCACGAGCAGGATATCGCCGACGCCCTCGCAGACGCTTTCGCTGCTGATAGCCAAACCCAAAGCTACCACACTACCTTTTTACCCGTCAAGGAATCTGCGGAGCGGGTAGTCCTCAATTTTAAAAGTGACTCTAGTGAACCGTACAACGCTCATTTTACGGAGGCGGAGCTAGCCCATGCTTTGTCTCTCGCGAAGGACTCTTCTCCTGGGCCTGATGACATTCACCGACAAATGCTGCTTCATCTTCCACCTGAGGCGTTGACCTTCCTGCTGAACATGTACAACCGCATCTGGCTTCAGCAGGTTTTCCCTTCTTCCTGGCGCGAGGGTACTGTCATCCCTATCCCTCGGCCGGGGAAGGACCGGACACTTCCCTCTAGCTACCGTCCTATCTGCCTGACGAGTGTCGTTTGTAAGACCATGGAACGAATGATTAACACTCGCTTAGTGTGGTGGCTAGAGACGAATAACCTGCTGAGCAACGTTCAGTGCGGCTTTCGTCGTCATCGCTCGAGTGTCGATAACCTTACTCGCATGGAGGCCTACATCCAGAATGCCTTTCTCATGAAGCAGCATGTCGTGGGGGTCTTCTTCGACCTGCAGAAGGCCTACGACACTACATGGCGCTATGGTATCCTCCGTAGTTTACACGACTACGGTTTACGTGGCCATCTAGCTCTCTTTGTTCTTAATTTTTTACAACTTTGCCGATTTCGTGTCCGCATTGGCCATACGCTTTCACAAGAACGAATCCAGGAGAATGGTGTACCCCAGGGGTCGATTCTGAGTGTAACACTTTTCGCCGTGGCCATCAACGGCATTGCCAGTGTTGTTCGTAGGGGAATACCAATGTCACTGTATGTTGACGACTTTGCGATATACTATCGCTCTCATAGTTTAGAGCACATCGAGCGTCAACTGCAGCTAGCTATAACATCCATCGCCGAGTGGGCATTTCGCACCGGCTTTCAGTTCTCCCCTACGAAAACACAATGTGTCCACTTCCATCGACTTCGTGGCGTACACCCGGCCCCTGATCTTTATTTGCGTGGCACGCGTCTTCCATTTGTTCCGCACCTGAAATTCTTGGGCTTACACCTCGACACCAAACTTACATGGGAGCACCATATCCGTTATCTGCGTGCTTCCTGCGATCGTTCGCTTCGGGTGCTCCGGGTTTTATCTGGGGTATCTTGGGGCGGCGATCGCACGGTCATGTTGAGGTTGTATCGTTCACTGGTCCGGTCCAAACTAGACTACGGCTGTTTTATCTATGGCTCCGCATCCGCCTCTAAACTCCGCCTTTTAGATACAATACATCACACTGGTATCCGTCTCGCTACTGGGGCTTTCCGTACAAGTAGAGTGGACTGTCTGTATGCTGATTCTGGCGAACCCCCACTGTCTGCCCGACGCTCGTTGTTACTATGTTCCTACGTGGCAAGGTTGGCCGCTCATCCTGGTCATCCTTCGTTTCCACCTCTATTGCGTCCAGACCTAGTGTACCGTTATACGCGGAATACAACTATCTCCCGTCCAAGCGGCATCAGGTTTCCCCTCCGAAGGAGTGTCGCCTTGCCGTGGCGGAGGGGCTCAGTACCCGATCCAGACGGCCTACTAAGTGAGTCTTCGTGACCACTGGTAGGCAAGAGGTGAGGGGAAGCTAAGAACATTCCAAACGGGTAGATGAGGCTCGGTAGTCTTGGTCGACAACTCATCTAGGAGAAGAGGACTCCGAAATCAAACTCCCCCAGGGGAACCTACCACGGTAGGTCCGGGTATGGCGCACCCGGGGCCCCGAGCCACTCACAATCATCTCACCCCCTCCACCTTCATTAACTGTGCCACGTGCAACGTTTTATGTTGCTTTTTATATCACCTCTTCCTCTTCTAGGTTTATTCTGATTATTAGTTTGTAAGTTCCTAGATTTATAACTCCTGTCTCACCAGCAGGGATCTTTCCTATCTCCGTGGTCCTGTCCCACGGTTTTCGGCGCGGCCCCCGACTTGTGTGCTCTTTGGAGGTCTCAGGCGCGAAGGTTAGGCGGACCCTTCACACTGCCCCCTTGTGTAGCCTTAGGTGCGGAGCCCGTCCACACGTCAAGTACACCCACGTAGCTCCTTGAGGGCACGGCCGGTGTTAATCTCCCGACGGCCGCGTGCCGTCGGGTTAGTATCACCGGCCGGACGTGTTACCGCTGACGGAGCCCCGGTGTAATCAACCCGAAGTCCCCTGAATCCACGCTGACTCGGTTGAGGCAGCGTGTGCTAAAGCGGGGAGCCACAGGCGGTTATTCCTGTGGTGGGGGCATAAAACCGGGGTGTCACGTGGTGAACGGTTTACCCATGCGGACAAGCAGTGGAGCTCGGAGGGTAGCCCCTCTGAAGTACGCTTTGAGATCAGTCATGGAGGGGTCTCTATGGCGGCACAGACCGTGGAGATTTTGGTGTCTTTGTTTTCTTTGACCCCCGGATGGCAGGCTGACGCCGACGGTTCCGGATGGGGGTCCAATTTCAATATGCATCCGCGCAAACCCTCTCATTTTGACTCTTTTCTTGTTGTGACATTGGCTTGTGAAGGGAAGACGATTATGGATATTAGCCCTTTTTATATTAAACGTGAGGTAGATAGAATATGTGGCCCGGTGCAGAACGCGACAAGACTACGTGACGGTACGCTGTTAATTGAGACCAAAACGGCAGAGCAATCAGAGAAACTTTCGAAAGCGAAGTTGTTGGGATCCTACCCAATTCGGGTAGCCCCACACAAAACGCTCAATACCTGTAGGGGAGTTGTCACCACCTCAAGTCTAGACAACCTGTCGAATGAGGAGATTGTCACCTCTCTCTCTGACCAGCGTGTATGTCAGGCCTATCGCCTTACGCGAAAACAGGATGGCAAGGAGTTAGCTTTGCGTACAGTATTTCTAACATTCAAAGGCACGAAATTACCGGAGTACATCTTTTGTGGATATGAACGTGCCGCTGTACGCCAGTATGTGCCAAACCCAATGCGTTGTTTCAGGTGGCAACGGTTCGGCCATACTAAGACTTCCTGTAATAATCCATCTATTTGTGAGCGTTGTGGATCACCAGCCCATGAAGACTCGGCATGTACACGGGATCCTCTTTGTGTGAATTGTGGAGAGAGCCATCCATCAAGCTCGCGTCAGTGTTCTAAATTTATGGACGAGAAAGCTATACAGGAGTTGCGCGTGAAAGAACGGCTCATATTTTTGGAAGCACGTCGCCGCTTTGAACAGTTGAAACCTGCGACAACCCTAGGTTTCGCGTCAGCAGTCCGCCGCACTCCTGCCCACACTGTGGCCATTCAGCACGTTCCAGTCGCTGATGCTGCCACGCAGACTGACTCAGCAACGAGCGCCTCTTCCTCTCCACCGTCCCGTGATACACCTGCACCGGCAACTAAATCTTCCGCCGTGCAGACACCTGCTCACCAGCCATCCAAAAGCAGTAGCCACACCGTTTTACCTGGAAACGCTCACCATTCGCGACCTAAAGACCGGGTGAGTAGTCGTCCATCATCAAGGAAGTCCCGCTCCCGCTCAACAAGCCGACAGGGCTCTTCAGACTCATCTGAGTATGGCGACTTGAACATACCAGGTCCCAAGTCAGTCAAGATAAGACTGAAAAAGAAAAAGATGAAGACCAAACACTTACAATAAGCAGGTGTAACTTGTATTTTACTTTGTGATTTTATTTTTAACCTTCGTATTTTTATCTATGTACATTGTAAAATCACTTTTGAGGTTTTAACTTTTTTTGTTATCTTTTTAGACCAGTTTTACATTTGAACTGTTTTAGCTTTTATCTTTCTTTTAGACTCCCCGTTCTATTTGTTTTTTATCTATTTTAACCTTAGATTTTTAGTTTTTAATGGGTGATGTTTTAACACTTGACGGTATGTAATTTTACTTCTGGACTCGGGGCCCTAATGACCAAGTTGTCGACGGGCCCTTAAACCCAATACACTCACTCACTCACGCATCAGGTTTCGAGAACTTCTGACCGCACACGATCTACGCTTGCCAGCCGTAGAGCGGCATTCGCATGGCCGATACCCTCCATGGCAGCTCCAGCGTGCACGCTTTGACCTGGAGCTGTCGAGCAGTGCGAAGTTAGCTACCCCTCACTCGGTGTTTCACCAACTTTTCACCGCAGTTCTGGGCCGATACCGGACTCATACTCCGGTATTTACTGATGGCTCACGGATGGGTAGTGCGACGGGTTCCGCTTTTGTATACCATGGCGACGTTCGCAAGTACCGCCTTCCAGACGCCAGTTCAGTATTTACCGCCGAGCTGTTTGCCATATTTTATTTCCTGCTTTTTATCTCCAGTTCAGGTCCTGGAAGTTTTATTATCTGTTCCGACTCTTTTAGCGCCCTCCAGGCCCTGCAACAGTTTATCGGCACCTCGGCATTGATTATTAAAATTCAGACGTTGATCTCGCAACTACTGTCTCGCGGATACCAGTTTGTTTTTACGTGGATCCCAGGCCATGTGGGTATTCCGGGCAACGAGGCGGCGGATGCGGCTGCAAAGTCTGCATGCCGCCTCCCGGAATACTCCACCCGTGCGCTACCCTATGTAGATGTGCAGAAATACTTTCGCCGCCATCTATTTACCCACTGGCAGCAATCTTGGGAAGCGTTAGCTGGCACTCAGTTACGGACAATAAAGGACACTGTACAACCCTGGCAGACCAGCTGCAGGAATTCCAGGCGTGAGGAAGTGATTTTAACCCGCCTGAGGATAGGCCACACTCGAGCCACGCATGGACATCTTTTGCGTGGTGATCCGGAGCCTGTCTGTGCGACGTGCAATGTTCCACTCTCCGTCGCACATGTCCTTCTTGATTGTCCGCAATACGGTCATGAGCGTCAGGCCCTAGGCCTGGGCCTTACACTGTGCTCTGTTTTAGGCAACGACGCAGTAGCTGTCAATACAGCACTGCGGTTTGTTGCCAAGATTGATTTTTGCAAGCAAGTGTAAGGTGCTTTTATATTGGCGGATATTGACTTTTAGTTGTTTTTACTTTGGATGTTATTCTGGTTTTTACCTTTTAAAGATTTTATCAGTTTTAAGTTTTATAAGTCTACGTTTTTACCAGTTGTTTAACTTTTAACTGTTTTAGCTCTCGGTTTTAGACTTTTTAACCTTTTTTAAGTTATTTTAACTTTCACCTTTTAGCTTTTTAGGGTGAGGTTTTATTGTTGGCTTGTTTTTATTCTGTGAACTTAGGGCCCTAATGACCTAGTTGTCGATGGGCCCTTAAACAATACTCACTCACTCACTATCGCTCTTATAGTTTGGAGCACATCGAGCGTCAACTGCAGCTGACCATAACCTCCATCGCCGAATAGGCATTACGCACGGGCTTTCGGCTGTCTCCTACGAAAACACAGTGTCTACACTTTCACCGACTGCGAGGAGTACACCCTCCTCCTGATCTTCATCTCCGCGACACACGTCTTCCTTTTGTACCGCACCTTAAGTTCTTGGGCCTACACCTCGACAGTAAACTCACATGGGAGCACCATATCCGCTATCTTCGTGCTTCCTGCGATCGTTCGCTTCGGGTACTCAGGGTCTTATCTGGGGCATCTTGGGGCGGCGATCGCACCGTCATGTTGAGGTTGTATGGCTCTCTGGTCCGGTCCAAATTAGACTACGGCTGTTTTATTTATGGCGCGGCGTCTGCGTCTAAACTCCGGCTTTTAGACACAGTACATCTGTCGTCAGTTTTAGGCAACGACCCAGTATCTGTAAATACAGTGCTGCGGTTTTGTTGCACAATTGATTTTATGAAGTCAGTGTAAGGTTATTTTATTTCAGAGATTTTAGCCTTTTGGATTGCCGTATTTTTGGGTTTTTTAACGTTTTACTGGTTTTTACTTTGTAGCAATTTTAAGTTTCTGTTTTTAGCATTATAAATGAAACGCTTAACATTTGTTTAGAGGTTTTTATCTATTTTAACCGTAGATTTTTAGTTTTTAATGGGTGATGTTTTAACACTTGACGGTATGTAATTTTACTTCTGGACTCGGGGCCCTAATGACCAAGTTGTCGACGGGCCCTTAAACCCAATACACTCACTCACTCACTCACATCAACACCAGAAGCGTGTAAAACATGGAGGGCATCCTGGATACATTGTACAATAGGGTGGGGGTTGTACAACTGACAAAGGCTCTGCAGTGCACTAAGGGAATCGCTCAAAATCAGGCAGTCACCTAATTTACGACGGCGAACATACAAAACGGCTCGATAAATTGCATAAAGCTGTGCAGTAAAAATGGAAGTGCTGTTTGGAAAAGCGAATGTATATGGTTCGGTTCCATAAACATAAGCACATCCAACACCGTTGGTGTTCTTTGATCCATCGGTGTAAATATATCTACGGTCAGAGTAACCTGACAAAAATTCTAAGAAACACGTGCGGATACTTGAAATAGGCATCGTGGACTTCTGCTGTATGGTCATCCCAAGATCTACATGGGGCGTACCAGATAGCCAAGGGGGGTAAAGTCTCTCGCCCTTGGCGAACATCACAGGCAGTTCCACTCCAAGCTTCACTAGGAGCTCTTGATCCATCGGTGTAAATATATCGACGGTCAGAGTAGCCTGACAAAAATTCTAAGAAACACGTGCGGATACTTGAAACAGGCATCGTGGACTTCTGGTGTATGGTCATCCCAAGATCTACATGGGGCGTACCAGATAGCCAAGGGGGGTAAAGTCTCTCGCCCTTGGCGAACATCACAGGCAGTTCCACTCCAAGCTTCACTAGGAGCTCTTGGAAACGGAACCCCGCAGGCTTTAGACTAAGGGAGCTATTTCTATATCGTTCTCTTAGCGTGGTGGTGAAAAAAGAAGCGAACGTTGGGTGCTTAGGCATACATCTAAGCGCACAAACATAATTTGCCAAGAGAAACTCACGCCGATATTGCAGAGGAGCTTCTGCGGACTCGGCGTAAAGGCTCACCACTGGGCTTGTTGGAAAAGCTCCTGTTGCAATGCGGATGCCCCTATTATGGACCACGTCTAATCTCAGCACAGATGGTCGTGCTGACGAATAAACAGTACACCCATAGTCTAGCTTGGATCGGACCAATGCGCGATATATTCGCAACAAAATTGTTCGTACCGCTCCCCACGATTTGCCATTCAGTACTCGCATAATATTTAGGGAACGGTCACATCTCGCTCTTAGCTGTGCAATATGCGACGACCAACTAAGCTTCCTGTCCAATATCAAACCCAGGAAGCGCGTCTCTTCTGCGAAGGGAAGTATATCTGGACCAAAGCGGAGCGAAGGTGGTAATCGTCTCCTACGGCGCCAGAAATTAACGCAGAGTGTCTTCTCAGTTGAGAAACGGAACCCGTTTTTCACGCTCCATTCTCTAAAGTTGTCCAAACATTGCTGCAGGCGCCGTTGTAAGAACGCCGTGCGCTGAGAAGTGCAATAGACAGGGAAGTCGTCTACGAATAGGCATGACGAAACTCCAGGTGGAACACATTTCCAGATGGAGTTAATTGCTATAGCAAAGAGCGTGACACTTAGCCCCGAACCCTGAGGTACTCCCTCCTCCTGAACAAAAGAATTAGAAAAAACCGAGCCGACCCTAACTCGGAAAAAGCGGTCCTTCATAAACTCCTGAATGAAAAGTGGTAGGCGTCCACGTATGTTCCAGGCATACAGGGAACGTAGAATCCCTGCTCGCCAGCACGTATCATAAGCCCTCTCAAGATCGAAAAATATGCCAACGGTTTGACAGTTCTTCATAAAGCCGTCCAGTATCTGTGTCGATATTGACACAAGATGGTCAACAGTAGAACGGCGTCGTCGAAAACCACACTGGATGTTAGTCAGTAGGTTACGACTTTCTAACCACCATACCAATCGTCCATTGATCATGCGTTCCATCACCTTGCAAACGCAACTGGTGAGGGAAATAGGACGATAGCTGGAGGGAAGATGACGGTCCTTTCCAGCCTCCAAGATGGGAATAACGGTGGCCTGCCGCCATTTTTCTGGGAGTGTACTTCTTCCGTCCACCAGGGGACGGGAAATCGACGGGGGTGTGTAGTCGACCGCGGAATCGATTGTTCAGCAGCAGAGAGTATCGTCTCCGTGAGATGCTGCGCCAAATTATGCACTGAGTCGTGCTGGTTGTACGTAAAGGCAGCCAACTGGGTGTAGAGGTTCCAGTTGGCATGGTCCAAACGCCATCTGGGCATACGTGTGGAATACGTATGTTGCGTCAAGAGACTAATAAGACATGGGAAGTGGTCACTAGAGTGGAAATCAGAGATGACATTCCATTGTAAGGAGACTGCCAACTGAGGTGAAGTCTCCCACCAACAGAAACGGTGTTGGCAACTGGGAAACTAGATCTTCTAAATCAATGTGCGAGAAGTCATGGGACGGAGGCAAATAAACATTACAGATGGTGAAATGTATGTTTGGCAGTTTAATCCATACAGCAACTGATTGTATATCAGAGTGCAAAGGTAGAGTTTGCATATATACGTCATCTCTGACAAGTATCATAGCGCCGCCATGGGCCGGTACACCCTCTTCTGGTATAACATCACACCGTACTGGGGTGTATCGCCTTAGATGGAAAGCGTCTCGAGGACGCAGCTTAGTCTCTTGCAAACATGCGACCAGAGGTTCGTTTTCTTTGAGGAAGAGCTCAAGTTCTGGCCTTTGAGTTCGAATGCCACGTACGTTCCATTGTAGGATAGTCATATTGCATTGTGTATGGGATAGGTAATTCCAAGGTAACTCTTCATTACTTTGGAGCAGGCGGTTGTCGAACTAATTTAGCCCTTTTCTCTCTTGGGCTGACGTTCTTTTCGGACGCTTTTTCGCGCCTCTTTTCAATTGGGGGTCTCCTAGTGTGGGCAGATTGGTCCAAATCCATGTCCTCTGCCGAAGACGTGCGTCTTCCCATAGCAAACTTGGGTCCAAGTGTCTCGAACCGGTTGCTAATGGGGACCGGCGAAGATGAAAGACGCCGGTCTGAGTCCACCCCTGAAGATTCTCCAGAAGAGGATTTTCGAGATCTTCGAGGAGATGTCCGGGGACTCTTACATCCCTTCGATGTACTGGGACTAGACATTTTATTTTCCTTGAGGAAGTCGGTCTTTGAGTAACTCTTTTTAAATTTGATCGGTGAGGCTTCATATCTTACGGGCTTGCTAGTTTTTTGCGCTGATCTTGATGCTCTTGATGGTGATGTAACGCTAATGTTCTTTGCGCTTGCGGATTTTGTAGACGTTGACGTTGACACAGATGTGCGCGCTGATGTTGAAGGCTTTGGAATAGAGCTATGGGCGATAAGTGTCTTTTCAGATATTGTTGCCCCATTGAAATCGCTGGTCTGGGTTGCGATATCTCTGCTCGGTACCGGTTTAGCTACAACTGAGCTATAGGTCCCGGACCTTGGAACAGAGGGTTGGCGTATACGCAAGAGCTTCCGGGCTTCTGAGAAGGGCACCTTCTCTTTAACCCGTATCTCTTGGATCGCTCTTTCTTCTACAAAACGGGGGCAATCTCGGGAACTGGATGGATGTTCACCTCTGCAGTTCACACATGACGGAGCTGTTGTACATGCACCATCGTGGAATTCATCTCCACATTGAGGGCATGTAGCTTGTCCCTTACAAAATTCGTTTGTATGCCCAAAGCGCTGGCATTTAAAACATCTGAGCGGGTTCGGGATGAACGGCCTAACTTCGATGGACTCATACCCTGCCTTAATCCTTTGCGGGAGATCTACCCAATCAAAGGTCAGGAACAGGGTACGCGTTGGCTTCAGTTCACCACCTTCTTTGCGTTGAACCCGGTAAACATTAGTAACGCCTTGTTCCATAAGATTTTCTTGAATCTCCTCATTGCTTAAATCATCCAATGCACGGGTGTTTATCACGCCGCGCGAGGAGTTCAAAGTTCTATGCATCTGAACGCTGACAAGATAACTTGCTAGCATATTCGCTTTCAGTATTTTAGCTGCCTGGGTAGCTGAATGTGCTTCAACCAGGAGTGTGCCATTGCGAGATCTAGTGCATGACTTTACAGGACCAGCAATGTTATCCAAACCCTTTTGTATGGTAAATGGGCTCACCGATAAAAATTTCTTGTCTCCCTCAGCTCTTGATGTTACTAAGTAGCGAGGACCACTCAACTCTGCTACTTCCTTTACACATACTTTTTTTTTTGTTTTGAGTTTTTTGAGAACTCGTGGCGATGTCATCCTCCACCATTGCAAATGTCTCCGATGGCATGCTCACATCCTGTGCGCCACCCCGGCTTAGGTGAGAGTCCTGGCCTGGACCTGGCTCACCCTAGGGTCTCACCTCCCAATGTATAGACAGAGGGACCCAATCGCCTTCAGGAGTGCATCAGCTCATGCAATGGCCCCTCCCCGGGATTGACCTTTATCAGCGGATACGCACACAGATCCTACATGATAACCAGGGGCTGGGACTTACGCTATTTCCCAGTCACCCCTTGCGTCTCCCGCGCGTAGGTTATCCATCAGACTGTGTATAGGGAGGTAACAGGTGGAAGGTCAAACACAAAAGTGGACCAAAGTTGATTGGGCGTTTGGCATGTGCCCTCTCACCTCTTGTAGTAGTAGTAGTAGTAGGGCTTTAGGGCGCACAACTGCTACGGTCATTAGCGCCCATTCAGAACTAAATGACTAAAACAACTGAGACACAAGGTCCCTAAATCTAAAACATTAAAAAGGTTTAAAAGTCACCAACACAGTGCCAGAAGCCGTAAAAGTAGAGCAGAACTAACATAAGAACCTGTTACGGGATATAACAAACCGCACCACCAACTAAAATAAAGAATAAAACCAGTGAGTTAAACTCGGTCGCCCAAACCGCTAAGGCGGATAAAATGCAATAAACGCTCTACGGCACTAGATGTATCTGCGAGCACTTCAGCAAGTGTGGCCGGCAGACCCACAGACAAACGTAACTGAGCTAAAAACTGGCACTGAATTAAAACGTGCCGCACCGTCAATGGCTCATGACAGTGAGTACACACCGGTGCAGCATCGGATGATAAAAGGTGACTATGGCTAAAACGACAGTGCCCGATTCGCAATCTGCTTAAAATCACTTCCTCGCGGCGAGAAGCGCGCGAGGAGGTCCTCCAGGTGACAGGGAGGGGCTTCACCTCTCTGAGTTTGTTCCCCTGAATAGTAGACCACTCCTCCGTCCAACGACGAAGGATAGAAGTGCGCAAACTCGCTCTAATATCAGCAGAGGGAACGTGAGAGCTAAAACACCTGGGAGCTAAAACCGCTGCCTTTGCGGCAGCATCGGCAGCCTCGTTTCCCGGTAGGCCTACGTGTCCAGGCACCCACAAGAAAGACACGCTAGCGCCAGCACTAGCGAGGGAATGTAGGTTGTCCTGGATACGCTGAACTAGGGGGTGGTAGTTGTACAGCGATCGTAGGCTCTCCAATGCACTCAAGGAATCCGAACAGATAACCCAGCGCTGCAAGGCTTGCCGACGAATGTATAAAAGAGCTTGGTAGATACCAAAAAGCTCAGCGGTAAAAATCGAGCACTGCGCTAAAAGTCTAAAACTAAAACTTTGGCGACCATGTATAAAGGCACATCCTACTCCCCTATCGTCCTTCGAGCCATCCGTGTAGATGAAAGAGCTGTCAGCAAACTGTGTCTGAATTTCTAAAAAGGCTGAACGGAGCACCGAAACTGGTGTCGTGGACTTCGGCATGGACGTTAACCCCAGATCGACGGGGGTTGCTGGTCGGAGCCATGGCGGGAACTGCGTTTCTCCTATGGGAAACGCCGCCGGTAAAGTGATGTCCAATGTACGAAGGAGAGAGCGAAAACGAACACCAGGAGGGAGTAAAGCTAGGGAGCTCGTTGAGTATTGGCGGTCCAAGGAGTCGTTAAAGAAAGGACTAAAAGTCAGATGACGCGGCAAACCAGAGAGTCTGCAGGCGTAGCTGCACAGAAGTACGTCCCGCCGATGAGACAGCGGGGGTTCAGCGGCTTCCGCACAGATGCTGGTAACGGGGCTTGTTGGAAAAGCGCCAATACTCAAACGGATACCACGGTGATGAATGGGGTCAAGTCGTTTTAGAATCGACGGTCGAGCCGACGAATACACCATAGAACCGTAGTCAAGCTTAGATCGGACAAGAGAGCGATATAGGCTTAAAAGAACAGTCCGATCGGCTCCCCAGGATGTGCCACATAAAACGCGTAAAACACCAAGAGAGCGTTCACACCTTGCTTTTAAATAGGAGATATGGGGCGACCAACTAAGTTTTCTGTCAAAAATCAATCCCAGGAATTTCGTCTCGTCCGCGTAAGGAAGTACTTCGGCACCGAGATGCAGAGAAGGTGGATGGAAGGCCTTCCGGCGCCAAAAGTTAACGCAGACAGTTTTCTCGGCGGAGAACTTAAAGCCGTTTTCGATACTCCAAGTGAAGAGGCGGTCGAGGCAAAGTTGGAGGCGCCGTTCTAAGAGATGCGTCCGCCGAGAACTAGAGTAAACGGCGAAGTCATCGACGAACAAGGAAGATAAAACGCCAGCGGGAACGCACTCCACAATGGGATTGATTGCAATAGCAAATAGTGTGACGCTGAGTACCGGGCCCTGCGGTACCCCGTTCTCTTGGGTAAAAACACGGGACAAAACTGAGCCCACCCGTACTCGAAAGACCCTATCCCGCATAAAATCGTGAATAAAAAGGGGCAGTCGACCACGCATGCCCCACTGATGGAGAGTACGAAGAATTCCATACCTCCAGCAAGTGTCATACGCCTTCTCTAAGTCAAAAAACACAGCAACCGTTTGGCTCTTCCGTAGAAAACCGTCCATGATATGCGTCGACAACGATACCAAGTGGTCAGCCGTGGAACGGAAACGACGAAAACCGCACTGGACGTTGGACAACAGATTATTAGATTCAAGCCACCACGTCAATCGCCCGTTAATCATGCGCTCCATCACCTTGCAGAGGACACTAGTGAGGGAGATAGGACGATAGCTGGAAGGTAGATGGCGGTCCTTACCAGGTTTTAAGATTGGGACGATGGTGGCTTCGCGCCAAGCGGACGGAAAACTGCAGCTACGCCAGATGTAGTTATAAACTTCTAAGAGAAACTGTTTACCAGTCAAGGGCAGGTGCTGTAGCATGGAAATGTGAATACCATCCGGTCCAGGTGCAGTGGGCCTGGAGAAGTCCAGGGCTCGCACCAGTTCCGGCATGGTGAGAAGGGCGTTATAACACTCGCGGTTAGAGGAACAAAAGGAAACTCCACGAGACTCGACCCGGTGCTTGATAGCAGAAAATTCCGGGTGGTATTGTGAGGAGCTAGAAAACCTAGCAAAAGCCTCACCCAGGGCGTCAGCAACCTCCTTAGGGCTAACTAAGGTGTCATTGTTAACCCTGAGACCGGATAAGGTAGAACGTGTAACTTTGCCCGCTATACGACGGAGCTTCTCCCAAACGACCGACGACGGTGTGAAATGATTAAACGATTCCACAAAGTTGTGCCAGGATGCCCTCTTACTCGATTGAATTATGCGACGAGCCTTGGCACGTAAGCGCTTGAAGGTGATCAGATTATCTAGAGTAGGGTGCCGACGAAATACCCGCAGCGCAGCCCTCCGTGCACGAACCGCCGCCCGGCATTCGTCGGACCACCAAGGAACGGGCAATCGCCGCGGTTGGACAGACGAGCGAGGAACAGCATGTTCGGCTGCGGAAATGATCACACCCGTAAGGTGAGTCACCCTCGCGTCAACATCGGGGAATTGTCGGTCGTCAAAGTTCACCAAACTGGAAAAAAGGGGCCAGTTTGCCTTGTGGATTTGCCAGGTAGGTACACGTGACGATGGCACATAGTTGGATAGCAGGCTGATCAGGCAGGGAAAATGGTCGCTGGAGAAGGTGTCAGAGACTACGTTCCACGCAAAACGATGAGCAAGCTGCGCTGAACACACAGATAGGTCTAAGTGAGAAAGGGTGCCAGTGGAAAGGGAAACAAAAGTTGGTTGATCAGTGTTCAGAACAAAAAGATTATTGCGAGCGAAAAACTCAGCAGGGTACGTCCCCCTTACGCAAGCCCGAGGCGATCCCCAAAGGGGGTGATGGGCATTAAAATCTCCCAGCAACAGGTAGGGCGCTGGGAGTTGGGACACGAGATTGGACAGGTCCGCAATAGCGAAGGGGGAAGAAGGAGGTAGATACACGGAACAGAGAGTGAAACAGAAACCGGGTAAACTCAAAGTAACAGCAACAGCTTGCAGAGTAGTATTGAGCGTGAGAAGCTGGTAAAAAACGTCGTCACGTATGAGTAGCATGACACCCCCATGAGCAGGAGTACCAGGCTCCGGTGCGAGGTCAAAGCGCACCGGAATGAAGCCAGGGAAAGTAAAGGAGTCCTGCTGACGAAGCTTAGTCTCCTGTAAGCAAAGGATACTGGGACACAGCGAAGTGTTAAGTAACTGTAGATCAGCCCTATGAGCGCGTACGCCGCGTACATTCCATTGAACGATTGACATCCGGAGGCAATGGGAGAAGCTGTTTACAAAGTTCACTTAAGCGAAGGCTGCCGTTTCAACTTGCCCTTCTGGTTCCTCGTAGGGCTTTTAGGAAGAGGTTCTTGTTCCATGGGCTCCTCGGAGTGAAGAGGGTCAGGGTCAGTGGAGACGGGAGTGAGAACCTCAAACCGGTTGCCTGTGGGCATGGCAGGTGACGAACTCCTCTGGACACGACTGCGCCCCCGCCCATCCTGAGAGCGTGCACTGCGAGGTGGCGAGGGTGAAGAGGCTGAAGGAGTACCCTGGCGACGAACAGGGGCCGGAGGGTCCTTCAGGAAATCAGTGCGCTGAGGCTGGATCTTAAATTTACGTGTCTCAGTACTTATTGTTATGATCTTCTTGGGGCTAGCGGAGTCAGAAGGACGACCTGGAGTGTGGGTAGGAGTGACTGTGGTGACCGTTAAAGGGCACGTCTGGGTACCCATATCGCGCTTTGGCACCTGTCTAGAGACTATGGAGCTGAAGGTACCGAATTTTAGGACAGATGGCTGACGAGCAAGATGACGTTTGCGTGCCTCCGTAAACGATATACGTTCTTTGACACGCAGCTCTTGTATTGCTTTTTCGTCCTGAAAACGCGGACAATCGCGAGAAGATGATGGATGGGACCCACGACAGTTCACACAGGAAGGCACGGATGGACAAGGCCCTTCGTGAGCATCCTTCCCACACTGAACACAAACAGCGGTGGTAGCCTTACAGGACAACTTAGTGTGGCCAAAACGTTGACACTGAAAGCAACGCATTGGCCGAGGGATATATGGTCGAACATTTATTACTTCATAGCCAGCCTTAAGTTTGGTAGGAAGATCCAGACGGTCAAAGGTGATGAAGAGGGTGCGGGTAGCCACTTGAGCACCATCCCTCATTGCAGGCACACGATAGACTTCCGTCACGCCCTGATCTGCAAGGTAGCCCTTGATCTCCTCCTCCGTCATATCATCTAACAAGTTCGTGGTGATGACGCCCTTGGAATAGTTGAGACTACGGTGTTTCTCCACACGGATGGGGTACCCGTGGAGAAGTTTCGCCTTCAAGATCTTCTCGAGCTGCGTAGCCGTGAAGGTCTCAACCAGCAAAGAACCATTGCGCAGTCGATTGCAGGACTTAACCGGACCAGCTATTTTGTCAAGACCCGCCTGGATGACAAAGGGGTTGACTTTAATAAACGACTGACCCTCTTCTGCTCGATGAATCACTAGGTAACGAGCCGTTGAAACTACGTTAACCTCTCTTTCCCCCAGTGCTCCCCACCCACCACGGAGCCCAACGAGGGGTCATCCCACTGGGATGACAGGGCTACACAGGGGATATAGCGGGCTCGCCGTCCCACTCACCCTGGAGTTCAGTGCAATACCTAATCCTGGCCGATTGACTAGGGGTGGGTTAGTCCCTAGCCTCCCGTTTAGATGAAGCAGAAACCAAAGCAGTGTATCGGAAATGCGCACCCTCCCCGGATTCAGAAAAGAAACTGTCCCGGGCTCAGATACGCACCCCTCAACCACCAGGATAATCCTTTCCACCGACACGGGTCTCCACGCACGGCCTACACGTGGGTGGGCGATTTGACTGACTCCCTCACCACGAAGAGGAGCCCACACCGAGGGAGTCAGTTGGCTCGGGGCCCCGGGTGCGCCAAACCCGGACCTACCGTAGTAGGTCCCCCTGGGGGGGCTCACCTCTTGGAGGAACCCAATCGAGAGTATGGCTCGGGGCCCCGGGTACGCCAAACCCGTACCTACCGTAGTAGGAGCCCCTGGGGGAGGTTGATTTCGGAGTCCTCTTCTCCTAGATGAGTTGTCGACCAAGACTACCGAGCCTCATTTACCCGTTTGGAATGTTCTTAGCTTCCCCTCACCTCTTGCCTACCAGTGGTCAAGACACTAAGTAGGCCATCTGGTTCGAGTACTGAGCCCCTCCGCCACAAGGCGACACTCCTTCGGAGGGGAGTACGAATTAGTCTTGGATCCGGCTGGATTAGAAGCTGGTAATGTAATACGAGGCGGAGCAACAGTTGTAATGGCAACAGGGCAAGTTTGAGTGCCCATGTCCCGCTTTGGCACTGAAGTTGAAACCACGGAACTAAAGGTGCCAAACCTCAAGAGAGAAGGCTGGCGAGCAAGTTGACGTTTGCGGGCTTCAGAGAAAGATAACCTCTCCTTCACCCGCAGCTCTTGAATCGCCTTCTCATCCTGGTAACGAGGACAGCCGCGGGACGTCGCTGGATGAGCACCTCGACAATTGACACAGCTCGGAGCAGATGGACAAGCCCCGTCATGAGAATCTTTACCTCAGCGGCAATGGAGGTCTTGCAGGATGTCTTAGTGTGCCCATAGCGTTGGCATTGGAAACAACGCATGGGGCGCGGGATATACGGACTGACCGGGATAACCTCATAGCCTGCCTTGATCTTCTCAGGCAGGTCTAGTCGGTCGAAAGTGAGAAATAGCGTGCGTGTATCTACCTGCGCACCATCACGCTTCGCTCGCACACGGTATACCTCCGTGACGCCCTGCTCCGACAAGTAGCCTTGGATCTCCTCTTCCGGCATACCATCCAACAGCGAGGTGGTGATAACGCCCTTGGAGGAGTTTAAGCTCCGGTGTTTCTCTACACGGATAGGGTATCCGTGCAGGAGTTTGGCCTTTAACAACTTGTCGAATTGTGTGGCTGTGTAGGTCTCAACAAGTAAGGATCCAGATCTCAAACGCGTACACAATTTAACAGGGCCGCCTAGTTTATCAAGACCCAGTTGGATAACAAAAGGGTCGACTTTTGGAAATGACTGACCCTCTTCACCTCTATGAATGACTAGGTAACGAGCAGAGGACGCTGCGTATACCTCTTTTCCATCATTTACTTGACGTCTGCGTTTCGGTGTATCTTGTGCCATAAAAGAAGGCTATGAAAATTCATCCCCCAGTGCTCCCCACCCACCACGGAGCCCAACAAGGGGTCATGCCACTGGGATGACAGGGCTACACAGGGGATATAGCGGGCTCGCCGTCCCACTCACCCTGGAGTTCGGTGCAATACCTAGTCCTGGCCGCTTGACTAGGGGTGGGTTATGAATGAATGAATATGGCTTTAGGGCGCTCAACTGCTATGGTCATTAGCGCCCAAGCAACGCTAAAAGCATTAAAAAGTAAAAACTACACAATCACGTCTACAACTAAAAACAATAAAAACATTAAAACCGTCACAAATAGTGTCAGCAACTGCACATTTAGCGAAAACGGAAGCGCAGGATCACATTAATTGATAAAATCTCGCATCATCACCCAAATATAAAAACAAATGATCCGTATCAGTCATACACGAGAGCACATTCCGCTGAAACGCATAAAACGTAACACACGCTCCACAGCACCTGTATTGTCTGCCAGCACCTCAGCCAGGGTGGCTGGCACGCCCAGTGAGTCACGGAGCTGGCTTAAATGCTGATACTGAATTAAAACATGCCGCACCGACAGAGGCTCATGACAATAAGCACAGAGTGGTGCAGCGTCACAGGATAAAAGGTGACCATGGCTAAAACGGCAGTTCCCGATACGCAATCTAGCTAAAATCACTTCCTCGCGGCGGGAGGCACGCGAGGAAGTCCTCCAGGTAACAGGGAGCGATTTCACCTCCCGAAGTTTATTCCCCTGAACATCATGCCAGGTACCACTCCACCGTGAGAGGAGGGCCTGACGTAAAAAGGCGCCAAAATCGTCAGAGGGAACGGAAGAGCTAAAAATCCTGGGTGCTAAAACTGCTCCCTTTGCCGCAGAATCGGCAGCCTCATTTCCCTGCAAGCCTACGTGTCCAGGTACCCACACAAAGGAGACGCTAGTGCCAGCACTGGCGAGGGCATGAAGGTAGTCCTGGACACGCTGCACCAAGGGATGGTAACTGTACAGCGTCCGTAGGCTTTCAAGAGCACTTAAAGAATCAGAACAAATAATGCAGCGCCGGAAGGCCTGCCGATGAACGTATAAAAGAGCTTGGTAAATACTAAAAAGCTCTGCCGTAAAAATCGAGCACTGCGGTAAAAGACGAAATCTAAAACTCTCGCGGCCATGAATAAAAGCACATCCTACTCCCCGATCGTCCTTGGAGCCATCAGTGTAAATAAAAGTACCGGGTCCTAACTGCGCCTGCACATGTAAAAAGGCCGAACGAAGAACTGAATCTGCCGTCGACGATTTCGGCATGGACAGCAAACCTAGGTCAATGTGCGTCACCGAACGAAGCCACGGGGGAAATCGGGTTTCTCCCTTGGGATATGTCGCCGGTAAATCTACGTCCAACAGCCGAAGCAATAAGCGAAATCGAACGCCAGGAGGGAGCAGGGCCAGGGAGCTCGATGAGTATTGGCGGTCCAAAGTATCATTAAAAACGAACTAAAAGACGGGTGTTCTGGCAGACTAGAAAGTCTGCAAGCGTATTTGCAGAGAAGGACATCCCGCCGATAAGAAAGCGGGGGTTCAGTAGCTTCCGCACATAGGCTGAGAACCGGGCTTGTAGGAAAGGCGCCAATACTCAATCGTATACCACGGTGGTGAATGGGATCAAGACGTTTTAAAACGGACGGCCGAGCTGATGAATACACAATACAACCGTAATCAAGTTTAGATCGGACCAAAGAACGATATAATCTTAAAAGAACAGTCCGATCGGCTCCCCATTATGTGCCACTTAAAGCACGTAAAATACTAAGAGAACGGTCACAGCTGGCCTTCAGATATGATATATGAGAGGACCAGCTAAGCTTCCTGTCAAACACCAATCGCAAAAATTTCGCCTCGTCTGCAAAAGGGAGAACATCTGGACCGAGGTGAAGAGAAGGCGGGCGAGAGACCTTCCGGCGCCAGAAGGTCACGCAGACGGTCTTCTCGGCGGAGAACCTAAAGCCGTTTTCCACACTCCAAATAAAGAGGCGATCAAGACAGAGTTGGAGGCGCCGCTCAAGAAGATGAGTCCGCCGAGAATTAGAGTAAATGGCGAAGTCATCCACAAACAAGGAAGATGACACACCAGCAGGAACGCACTCCACAATGGGATTGATGGCAATAGCAAATAGTGTGACGCTGAGTACCGAGCCCTGCGGTACTCCGTTCTCTTGATTAAAAACACGAGATAAAACTGAACCCACCCGTACGCCAAAGACTATCCCGAATGAACTCCCGAATAAAAAGGGGCAGTCAGCCACGAATGCCCCATCTATGGAGGGTGCGAAGAATGCCATACCTCCAGCGCGTGTCATAGGCCTTCTCTAGATCGAAAAATACAGCAACCGTTTGGCTCTTCCTCAGAAAACCGTCCATGATGTGCGTGGATAGCGAGACTAAATGGTCGACCGTTGAACGGAAGCGACGAAAACCGCCCTGAACATTGGACAGCAAATGTTGGGATTCAAGCCACCAGGTCAATCGTCCGTTGATCATGCGCTCCATCACCTTGCAGATCACACTGGTGAGGGAGATCGGACGATAGCTGGAAGGTAGATGGCGATCCTTTCCAGGTTTTAAAATCGGGACGATGGTGGCTTCACGCCAAGCACATGGAAATGCTGCTGTACGCCACATACGGTTATACACATCTAAGAGGAAGAGTTTGCGAGCTGATGATAGGTGCTGCAACATTAAAAGATGGACACCATCCGGCCCAGGAGCGGAGGGTTTGGAGGAGCCCAAGGCCCGCTCCAACTCCGGCATGGTGAAAAAGGCGTTGTAATTCTCCCGGTTTGTAGAGTTAAAGCAAAGGTTATGAGATTCGAAGCTATTTTTGATGGGTAGAAAATCCGGGTGGTAGTGCGAAGAGCCTGACACATCAGCAAAGGCGTTGCCCAGAGTGTCAGCGACAGCTCTAGGGCAAACAATGGTGGTGTTCTGGATCCGTAAGCCAGGTACGGTAACCGACAAAGCTTTGCCGGCCACACGGCGAAGCTTATCCCAAACGACAGACGAGGGCGTGGATGGATTAAATGACTCAACAAAACGGAGCCAGGATGTCCTCTTACTCGCCTGGATGATGCGACGAGCTCTGGCGCGAGATCGCTTAAAAGCGACCAGATTCTCAAGTGTAGGGTGGCGCCGAAACACCCTCAAAGCCGCCCGTCGCGCACGGACGGCCGCTCGGCATTCCCCGGTCCACCAAGGGTGCCCAGACGTCCGAGGCATGGCACGCTCGGCAGCGGCAACAACGACGGATGTGAGGTGGGCCACCATCTGGTCAATGTCTGCGAAGAAGCGATCGTCAAAAACAGCCAAACGAGTATAAAGGGGCCAGTTCGCTCTGTTCAGTCGCCAGGAGGGTACACGTGGCGGAGGTACGTGGTGCGACAGGAAGCTGATACTACATGGAAAATGGTCGCTGGAGCAGGTGTCAGAGACGACGTTCCACTCAAAACGATGTGCAAGCTGAGCTGAGCAAATTGAGAGGTCCAGGTGGGAGAGAGTGCCAGTAGAATCAGAAAGGAAAGTAGGTTCACCAGTGTTTAGAAGAGACAGATTTCTGTGTGAAAAAATCGACTAGGACGGTCCCCCTTGCGCACGCCCAAGGTGAACCCCAAAGAGGGTGGTGAGCATTAAAGTCTCCCAACAGAGGATAGGGTGTTGGGAGCTGGGACACTAGATGGGACAGGTCCCCTATAGCGAAGGGGGAATTAGGCGGTAGATAAAGGGAACAGAGAGTAAAAGAAAAGCCTGGTAATCTCAGAGTAACAGCAACAGCTTGCAATGGAGTGGTGAGCATGACTGGCTGGTAAAAAACGTCGTTGCGAACGAGGAGCATGACACCTCCATGTGCAGCAGTACCGGGTTCCGGTGGGAGGTCATAACGCACCGGAATAAACCCAGAAAACGCGAAAGAGTCTTGCTGGCGAAGCTTGGTCTCCTGCAGGCACAGAATAGTAGGGGACAGCGAATTACAAAGTGATGTTAAGTCAGCTCTACGCGCACGTATGCCACGTATATTCCATTGAATAATGGACATCCTAGGACAAATGGGATAAGCTGTCGTCTAGGGTCACTTGACCGACGGTTGGCGCTTTAATTTGCCCTTCTGGCAGCGCGTGGGGCTAGGGCTCTTTGGAGCAGTTGGTTCTTGCTCCATGGGCTCTTCGGACGGAAGAGGCTCTGTGTCACCAGTAGCAGAAGATAGGACTGTGTACCGGTTGCCTACGGTAACGGGAGTTGGAGAGACCCGTGGCACCCGACTACGCCCTCTGGTGTCCTGAGAGCATGAGCGCCGGGGAGGAGAGGGGGAAGTGGCAGGAGGAGCACACTTCCCACTGGCAGAGGTCGTTGGGTCTTTGAGAAAGTCACTCCGTTTAGGTTCAATTCGGAACTTACGGGTTTGAGGGCTAGTAGGGATAGTCTTGGAGCTGTTACTGGTTGAGGCTGTAGCTGTGGATGGTGCACGAGAAGGTGTGTTGGTGGTGCTGGCTATAGGGAAGGTTTGAGTACCTACATCCCGCTTTGGTACTGGGGTGGACACTACCGAACTAAAAGTACCAAATTTGAGTATCGACGGCTGCCGAGCAAGGTGGCGTTTGCGGGCCTCAGAGAACCATAAGCGCTCTTTGACCCGCAGCTCTTGAATAGCCTTCTCGTCCAGGTAACGTGGACAATCGCGGGAAGTCGCCGGATGGGCACCTCTACAGTTAACACAGCTAGGAGCAGATGGACACGCTCCTTCGTGGGCATCTTTACCACAGGTGACACAAACAGGAACAGAGGTTTTACAAAGGTCTGAGTATGGCCATATCGTTGGCATTGGAAACACCGCATAGGGCGGGGGATATACGGCCGAACGTTAATGACCTCATAGCCAGCCTTTATCTTCGGAGGGAGATCGAGTCGGTCAAAGGTAAGAAAAAGCGTATGGGTATCTCGGACTCGAGAAACAGAGGTTACTCCCTGATCAGCCAGGTAACACTGAATCTCCACCTCCGGCATACCGTCCAACAAGTGGGTGGTAATGACGCCCTTGGAAGAGTTAAGGTTCCGGTGCTTCTCGACACGGATCGGGTATCCGTGGAGTAGTTTTGCCTTCAGCAACTTGTCGAACTGGGTGGACGTGTAAGTTTCAACAAGTAGTGATCCTGATCGAATACGGGTACATGACTTGACTGGACCGGCTATTTTATCTAGACCTAATTGGATGACAAACGGGTTCACCTTCAAAAAGGACTGTCCCTCTTCCGTCCTACTGATTACTAGGTAACGCGCTGTGGATGCTACGCATACCTCTTTTTCATCGTTAACCTGTCGTTTTCTTTTAATGTTTTGGTGTGCCATAGAAAAAAGGCTATAAATTTCATCCTAGGGGTGGGTTAGTCCCTAGCCTCCCGTTTAGGTGAAGCAGAAACCAAAGCAGTGTATCGGAAATGCGCACCCTCCCCAGATTCAGAAAAAACCTGTCCCGAGCTCAGATACGCACCCCTCAACCACCAGGATAATTCTTTCCACCGACACGGGTCTCCACGCACGGCCTACACGTAGGTGGGCGATTTGACTGACTCCCTCACCACGAAGAGGAGCCCACACCGAGGGAGTCAGTTGGCTCGGGTCCCCGGGTGCGCCAAACCCGGACCTACAGTAGTAGGTCCCCCTGGGGGCGGTGAGAATGACCTCCGACCGCCGCGCATCCCTGACGGATGTCGGCCAGGGTGTTACTGTGTCTTTGATTGTCCGTAATTGGGTGCTAGATATCCCTTCCCACGACTTCTGCCAGAACGAAAAAATATGGCGCCGGAAATATCGTTGCGCATCACTAAAAGGCAGAGTTCGTGTGGATAATCCCGGCAGACGACATGCAGACTTTGCAGCCGCATCCGCCTCCTCCTTACCAGGAATACCTACATGGCTTGGGGTCCATAAAAAACAAACTGGTATCCGTGAGTCAGTAACTGTGAAATGAGTGTCTGTATTTTAATTATGAGTGCTGAAGTGCCGAGAAATTGCTGTAAGGCCTGGAGAGCACTCAGAGAGTCACAGCAAATCATAACATTTCCAGGACCTGAGCTGGAGATAAAGAGTAAAAAATAAAATATGGCGAACAGCTCGGCGGTAAAAACAGAACTGGCGTCCGGAAGGCGGTACTTGTGAGCCTCATTGTTATAAGCAAAACTACAGCCTGTAGCACCACCCACCTGGGAACCATCGGTAAAAACCGGAAAGTAAGTCGGATAACGTCCCAGGAGCTCGGTGAAGAGTTGACGAAACACCGAGTGAGGGGTAGTTACTTTAGCATGGGCTGCAAGCTCGAGGTCGAATTGGGCACGGTGGAGCTGCCAAGGAGGAAAGCGACCATGACAATACCGCTCTACAGCAGGCATTCGCAAAGAATGTGTGGCGAGCAGTTCACGAAACCGAATACCGCTGGGGCGGGATATTGAGCTATTTCGCATATAACGGTGGGCTAGGTCTGGACGCAATACAGAGTAAAATGACGGGTGACCAGGGTGAGCTGCTAACCGTGCCACGTATGAAGAAAGCAATACCGAGCGTCGCACAGACAATGGAGGTTCGCCAGATTCAGCATACAGACACGTAATTCGACTAGAACGGAAAGCTCCAATAGAAAGGCGTATACCAGTATGATGAATCGTATCTAAAGGCGGAGTTTAGAGGCAGATGCCGCGCCATAAATAAAACAGCCGTAATCTAATTTGGACCGGACCAGTGAGCCATGCAACCTCAACATGACGGTTCGATCGCCCCAAGATGCCCCAGATATGCTAGTCGCGAAGAAAAGAACAGGAAATGAGGAAATTAATGTCTACATAAATAACAAGAGGATGGAACAAGTACAGGAAATGAAATACATAGGAATCGACATAGATAAAAACTTCACGTTTGATCGACATATAAATCATATAACTGAAAAGGCAACAAGCATTTCACACGCGTTGGGAAAAATAGCAAAACTACAATGGGGCTTAGGCCATAAGCATTAAGCACAATATACAAAGGTGCAATAGTACCAATTCTTACATACGGAGCACCGGTGTGGAGAGAGTGAGTGAGTGAGTGAGTAGGGTTTAAGGGCCCGTCGACAGCTAGGTCATTAGAGCCCCAAGTCAAAAGGATAAAAACAGTAAAAGCTCACCACCACTTAACACTCTTAACTATATATTTAAAACATATTAGTAGTTAAAATAGATAAAATGTAAAACTTGTCTAACTGGTAAGCTAAAAACAGTTAAAACTGGTAAATTCATCTAAAAACACTTAAAACGTGAACATTGATCTTATTAGGTAAGCAGATAAAAGGTAAAAAATAAAATCAAGAAATAAAATAGAGATTAAACCTGCTTACCAAAGTCAATACTGCCGACGATCCGCAGCACTGAATTAACAGCTACCGGGTCGTCGCCTAAGATTGACCTCAGAGTAGGACCCACGCCAAACAGCTGGCGCTCACGATTGTAACGCGGACAATCGACTAGGACATGGGCCACAGAGAGCTGAACGCCACAGGTGGAACATACCGGCGCCGGCTCACCACGCAGATAATGTCCATGTGTGATAAGTGTGTGACCTATTCTCAGGCGGGCCAAGATGACTTCTGCCCGCCTGGTATCCCTTGAAGATGTCAGCCAAGGTTGCACGGTGTCCTTGATTGTCCGCAATTGCGTGCCAGTGACATCCAACGCTTCCCACGATTGCTGCCAGACTGATAAAATATGACGTCGGAAGTACCGTTGTGCATCCGTGTAAGGCAGACTGCGTGTTAAAATCTCCGGCAAACGGCAGGCAGACTTAGCAGCCTCATCCGCCGCTTCATTGCCGGGAATGCCTACGTGGCCTGGGGTCCAGGTAAAAAGAATCTGGTATCCACGCGAGAGCAACTGCGAAACAAGTGTCTGTATTTTCACAACTAGCGCTGACGTGCCAACAAACTGTTGCAATGCCTGCAGCGCGCTCAAGGAGTCGCAGCAGACGATAAAACTTCCAGGTACGGAACTGGAGATAAAAAGGACGAAATATAAGATTGCAAACAGCTCGGCGGTAAAAACGGAACTCAAGTCTGGAAGACGGTACTTGTGAGTCTCACCGTTATGCACAAAGCTACACCCTGTAGCCCCATCCACCTGGGAACCATCGGTAAATACCGGAGTGTAGTTCCGGTAACGTCCCAGGATCTCGGTGAAAAGTTGACGATACACCGATGGAGGGGTAGCTAACTTAGCATTCGTCGAAAGCTCCAGGTCGAACTGGGCACGCTGTAATTGCCATGGAGGACAGCGGCCAAGAGAATGCCTTTCGACGGCAGGCATGCGCAGAGCGTGTGCGTTAAGCAGCTCGCGAAATCGAATACCGCTTGGGCGAGAGATCGTGCTATTCCGAAGATAACGGTGAACGAGTTCCGGGCGCAATACAGGATTAAAAGACGGGTGAACGGGGTGGGCTGCCAAACGGGCCACATAAGAACACAATAAAAACGAGCGCCGAATAGAAAGTGGAGGTTCGCCAGAGTCAGCATACAGACACTCTACACGGCTAGTGCGGAAAGCTCCAGTAGCCAGACGGATACCAGCATTATGTACAGTATTTAAAAGACGGAGTTTAGAGGCGGACGCTGCGCCATAAATAAAACTGCCGTAATCTAGTTTGGACCTCACCAAAGAACGATACAGCCTCAACATGACAGTGCGATCGCCACCCCAAGATACTCCAGATAAAACCCGGAGCACTCGAAGCGAACGATCGCAGGAGGCACGAAGTTGACGAATATGGTGCTCCCATGTGAGTTTGCTGTCGAGGTATAGGCCCAGAAACTTAACGTGCGGAACAAACGGCAGACGTGTACCATGCAAATAAAGATCAGGTGGAGGGTGTACACCACGGAGTCGATGGAAGTGGATACATTGTGTTTTCGTAGCGGAGAGCTGAAACCCGGTGCGAAAGGCCCAGTCAGTGATGAAGGTTATGTTCAGCTGCAGTTGACGCTCAAGGTGCTCAAGATTATAAGATCGGTAATATATCGCGAAGTCGTCAACATACAGTGACATCGGGATTCCGCTGCGAACAACACTGGCAATCCCGTTAATGGCAACGGCGAAAAGTGTTACGCTGATAATCGACCCCTGGGGTACACCATTGTCCTGGATCTTTTCTTCTGAGAGGGTATGGCCAATGCGTACACGAAAACGGCGAAGTTTTAAAAAGTTAAAAACGAAGCTCGCTAGATGACCGCGTAAACCGTAGTCATGCAGATTACGGAGGATACCATAGCGCCATGTAGTGTCGTAGGCCTTCTGTAGATCGTAGAAGATCCCCATGACATGCTGCTTCATGAGAAAGGCATTCTGAATGTAAGCCTCCATGTGTGTCAGGTTGTCGACACTGGAGCGATGGCGACGAAAACCGCATTGAACATTGCTCAGCAGGTTATTCGTCTCCAGCCACCACACTAAACGAGTGTTAATCATTCGCTCCAAGGTTTTACAAACGACACTCGTTAAGCAAATAGGGCGGTAGCTGGAGGGAAGTATCCGGTCTTTCCCAGGCCGAGGGACAGGGATGACAATACCCTCGCGCCAGGAAGATGGGAAAACCTGCTGAACCCAGATACGGTTGTACATGCCCAACATGAAGGAGAGAGCCTCAGGTGGGAGATGAAGCAGCATTTGTCGGTGGATCTCATCAGGACCCGGAGATGAGTCCTTTGCAATAGACAGAGCATGGGCCAGTTCCTCTTCCGTAAAAAGAGCGTTGTATGGTTCACTACAGACACTGTTAAAATTGAGGGCTATCCGCTCCGCAGATTCCTTCATGGGTAAAAAGGCGGCATTGTAACTTTGCGTTTGGCTATCGGCAGCGAAAGAGTCGGCAAGGGCGTCGGCAACATCCTGCTCACTGGTGTACGTGGAGCCCTGTACGGCAAGACTGGGTATTATCGTCCGGCGACACTTACCGTACACACGCCGCACAGCAGTCCACACCTGTAGTGCAGAACTGCGACTGGAAAGAGAAGAAACATAAGACTCCCAGGAGCTCCGCTTTGCACTGCGAAGTACAAAACGAGCCCTTGCGCGACAGCGTTTAAAAGAAACAAAGTTTGCCTCCGTTGGATGTAAGTGGAAGACACGTAGAGCACGCTTGCGTGCTTTAATAGCCAAACGGCATTCCTCGGTCCACCAAGGTACAGGAGCACGTCGTGGGGTAGAGGAACCTCGAGGAATGCTGGAATCCGCTGCGAGCAAGATAGAACAGGTAAAATATTCCACCATTTCATCAATGGTGTCAAAATCATTGTCCCGAAGGTGAATGAGGGAACGAAATTTCCCCCAGTCAGCCTTGGAAATAATCCAGTGAGGAAAACGTGTTGGCACAAAATGGTGGCCGGATAGGTGAATGTTAATGGGGTAATGATCACTGCCATATAAGTCGGAAATTACCGACCAGTCAAGTAGTGGTACCAGTGACGGAGTACTATAAGAAACGTCTAGAGCGGAGTGTGTACCATAGGCAGATGATAAGAAAGTAGGCACGCCAGTGTTTAATAGGACTAAGCCGGACATATCGCAAAGGTCCGCTACACGGCACCCTCGAGCATCGTCAGTGTCGGAGCCCCAGTGAGTGTGCTTGGCATTCAGATCGCCGAGAAAAAGGAGTGGTGGCGGAATCTGCGCCAAGAGAGCCCGAAGATCATTTTCGTGTACAACACTGACGGGTGGCAGATAGACATTACAAATAGAGAAACAGAAGCTCTGCAGCTGTACACGTATCGCTACGGCTTGCAGCGGCGTGTTAAGTGGTATGCTGACTGCAGAGATGTTATGCGCCACCAAAATAGCCACACCACCACACGCTCGCCCATCAGCTGCAGAGTCATGTCTATATGCCGAGAAACCGCGAAGACGGAGAGGGTGGTTAGGGTGCAAATGGGTTTCTTGTAGACAGACGATTGATGGACAGCGTTGAGAAAGTAGATGCTGTATGTCCGGAACACGTGCCCGGTACCCATTAACATTCCATTGGATTATTTCCATAGTAAGAAAGAGATCAGTGGTTTGTCTTCATCTTTTTCTTTCTTACTATGGCGGACTTTGGACCTACGATGTGAAAGTCGCCGTCCTCTGGAGATTCCTCAGATGTATGTGAGGAAGAAGATCCTCTACGGCTCGCGGAGCGAGAGCAGGACTTCAAAGAGGAAGAGCGACTACCGGCGCGAACACTAGGCCTGGAACGATGTTTTTGAACAGGCTGGCTACGGCTTGTGGACGGCTTAGGGGCTTTGGTCTGCACGGCTGAGGATGTTGTCGCCGATGCAGGTGTGGCACGATTCAGTGGAGGGGTACTTGCCAGTGGCTCGGTCTGGGTACAAGCGTCTGCAACAGGAACGTGCTGTATGGCGACTGTGTTCACAGCAGCGCGTCGGGCAGCAGAGACATAGTCCAAGGTGGTCGTGGGCTTGAGCTGCTCAAAGCGGCGACGCGCTTCTGGAAAGGTGAGGTGTTCTTTCACACGAAGTTCCTGAATACACTTCTCATCCAGAAACTTCGGACACTGTCGAGAGCTCGATGGATGACTCCCTCCACAGTTAACACAGTTCGGGTCACGGGTGCACGCCGTGCCCTCATGTGTCGGTAGGCCACAACGCTCACATACAGCAGGATGGTTACATGATGTTTTGGTATGTCCGAACTTCTGACACTGGAAGCAGCGCATAGGGTTCGGAACATACTGCCGGACAGAGGCACGTTCGTAGCCGCAAAAGATATATTCCGGCAAGACAGTGCCCTTGAACGTAAGGAACACTGTCCTCAATGGTACGTCTTTGACATCCTGCTTGCGCGTAAGCCGATACGCCTGACAGACTCGCTGATCAGACAGGCAACTGACTATCTCCTCATTACTGAGATTGTCGAGACTAGAAGTGGTGACGACTCCCCTGCAGGTGTTGAGAGTTTTGTGGGGGGCTACCCGAATAGGGTAGGACCCCAACAAACTAGCCTTTAGAATTTTCTGGCTTTGTTCTGCATTATTGGTCTCTAACAGTAGCGTACCGTCGCGTAGTCTGCTCGCATTCTTTACGGGTCCACATATTCTGTCCACTTCGCGCTTAATGTAAAAAGGGTTCAGGTCCTTAATCGTTTTCCCGTCACATGCCAAGGTCACAACAAGAAATGGGTCAATGAAAGGGGTTTTGCGCGGATGCATTATGGAATTGGACCCCCATCCGGAACCGTCGGCGTCAGCCTGCCATCCGGGGGTCAAAGAAAAGAAAGACACCAAAATCTCCACGGTCTGTGCCGCCATGGAGACCCCTCCATAACTGACCTCAAGGCGTACTTCAGAGGAGCTACCCTCCGATCTCCACTGCTTGTCCGCATGGGTAAACCGTTCACCACATGACGCCCCTGTTTTATGCCCCCACCACAGGAATAACCGCCTGTGGCTCCCCGCTTTAGCACACGCTGCCTCAACGGGGTCAGCGTGGATTCAGGGGACTTCGGGTTGATTACACCGGGGCTCCGTCAGCGGTAACACGTCCGGCCGGTGATACTAACCCGACGGCACGCGGCCGTCGGGAGATTAACACCGGCCGTGCCCTCAAGGAGCTACGAGGGTGTACATGACGTGTGGACGGGCTCCGCACCTAAGGCTACACATGGGGGCAGTGTGAAGGGTCCGCACAACCTTCGCGCCTGAGACCTCCGAAGAGCACACAAGTCGGGGGCCGCGCTGAAAACCGTGGGACAGGACCACGGAGATAGGAAAGATCCCTGCTGGTGAGACAGGAGTTATAAATCTAGGAACTTACAAACTAATAATCAGAATAAACCTAGAAGAGGAAGAGGGTGATATAAAAAGCAACAAAAACGCTGCACGTGGCACAGTTAATGAAAGTGGAGGGGGTGAAGTGATAGTGAGCAGCTCGGGGCCCCGGGTGCGCCAAACCCGGACCTACCGTGGTAGGTTCCCCTGGGGAGTTTGATTTCGGAGTCCTCTTCTCCTAGATGAGTCGTCGACCAAGACTACCGAGCCTCATCTACCCGTTTGGAATGTTCTTAGCTTCCCCTCACCTCTTGCCTACCAGTGGTCACAAAGACACACTTAGTAGGCCGTCTGGATCGGGTACTGAGCCCCTCCGCCACGGCAAGGCGACACTCCTTCGGAGGGGTGTATGTTCACGATTTTGCTATATACTACCGCTCCTATAACCTTGAGCACATTGAACGTCAACTGCAGCTGACCTTAACATCCATCGCCGAGTGGGCGCTTCGCACCGGCTTTCAGTTCTCCCCTGCGAAAACACAGTGCATCCACTTTCATCGACTTCGTGGTGTACATCCTCCTCCTGATCTTTATTTGAGGGGCACTTGTCTACCGTTTGTACCGCACCTTAAGTTTTTGGGCGTTCACCTCGACAGCACACTCAAATGGGAGCACCATATTCGCTATCTTCGTGATTCCTGCGATCGCGCGCTTCGGGTGCTACGGGTATTATCTGGGGCATCTTGGTGTGGGGATCGCACGGTAATGTTGAGGCTGTATCACTCATTGGTCCGGTCCAAACTAGATTACGGCAGTTTTATTTATGGCGCGGCGACCGCCTCTAAACTCCGTCTTTTAAATACTGTTCATCATACTGGTATCCGCCTTGCCACTGGAGCTTTCCGAACTAGTCGAGTCGAGTGTCTTTATGTTGAGTCTGGTGAACCTCCGTCGTCTATCCGTCGCTCGTTGCTGCTCTGCTCTTATGTAGCCCGTTTGGCAGCTAACCCTGGTCATCCGTCCTTTCAATGCGTATTGCAGCCAGACCTTGCGCACCGTTACCTTCGAAATACTACTATATCCCGCCCCTGTGGTATAAGGTTTCAAGAACTGCATTCCGCACAAGCCCTTCAACTGCCTGCTGTAGAACGTTCTTCTCTTGGCCGTTACCCTCCCTGGCAACTCCAGCGTGCCAGTTTCGACCTGGAGCTTTCGGGCTGTGCTAAATCAACTACCCCTCATTCGGTTTATCGTCAACTTTTTGCCGAAATCCTGGGCCGTTATCGAAGCTATACCCCGGTATTTACCGACGGCTCCCAGGTGGGGGTAGCTACAGGATGCAGTTTCATATGTAACGGTGAGGCTCACCAGTATCGTCTTCCGGGCTATAGTTCCGTTTTCACTGCCGAGCTGTTTGCCATCTTTTATTTTTTACTTTTTATTTCCAGCTCAAATCCGGGAAATTTTATTATCTGTTGTGTCTCTTTGAGCGCTATTCAGGCGCTGCAACAGTTTGTTGGCAACTCGGCATTGACTCTGAAAATACAGACACTCGTATCTCAGTTGCTCTCTCGCGGATACCAGTTCGTTTTTACCTGGACCCCGGGCCATGTGGGTATTCCCGGCAACGAGGAGGCTGATGCAGCTGCTAACTCTGCTTGTCGCTTGCCGGGATTATCAACGCGCACACTGCCTTATACAGACGTGCGGCGATACTTTCGTCGACATTTATTAACTGTATGGCAGCATTCATGGGAAGCGCTGGCTGGCACCCAGTTGCGGACAATTAAGGACGGCGTTCAACCCTGGCTGACCTCCTGCAGAGATTCCAGGCGGGCTGAAGTTATTCTAACCCGCCTGAGTATAGGGCACACACGAGCCACACATGGCTACCTTTTGCGTGGCGACCCGGCGCCTGTCTGTCCTACATGTGACATCCAACTGTCCGTCGCACATATATTACTCGACTGTCCGCAATACGCTCGTGAGCGCCAATCTATTGGTCTGGGGTCTACACTAGCCTCTATTTTAGGCGACGACCCGGAATCTGTAGCTAAGACTCTACAGTTCGTCGCCGATATTGGCTTCGATACACAAGTCTGACATGTGATTTTAAGCCTTTGAGATTTCCTTTTATATGTTTTAAAGTCTCGACTTTTTAAACCTCAGACTTGTTTTTCTTTTTAATTTATGATGGATTTTATATTTTTGCAGTTTTATGATATTTTAGACCTTTTATACCTCACATTTTACCGCGTTAGTTTAGAATTTTAGCCATGTCATTTAATTTTCATTTTAACTACGTGAGTGTGTTTTAGATTGTTTAACTGTGGGCCCAAATGACCTCGTTGTCGGCGGGCCTTTAAACCCCACACACTCACTCACTCCTCGTTCGTCAGATTGTTCAAACTGGAGGTGGTTACCACTCCCCTACAGGTGTTAAGCGTCTTGTGGGGGGCTACCCGAATTGGGTAAGACCCCAACAAAGCCGCTTTCAAAAGTTTTTGGGACTGATCTGCCGTGTTGGTCTCAATTAACAACGTACCGTCTCGTACTCTCGTCGCGTTTTTCACCGGGCCACATATCCTGTCTACTTCGCGTTTTATGTACAATGGACTGATATCTTTAATCGTCTTCCCTTCACAGGCCAATGTCAGAACTAAAAACGAGTCAAACAAAGGGGTTTTGCGCGGATGCATTATGAATTGGACCCCCATCCGGAACAGTCGGCGTCAGCCTGCCATCCGGGGGTCAAAGCATAAAAGACCAAAATCTCCACGGTCTGTGCCGATATGGAGACCCCTCCATGACTGACCTCAAGGCGTACTTCAGAGGAGCTACCCTCCGATCTCCACTGCTTGTCCGCATGGGTAAACCGTTCACCACATGACACCCCGGTTTTATGCTCCCACCACAGGAATAACCGCCTGTGGCTCCCCGCTTTAGCACACGCTGCCTCAACGGAGTCAGCGTGGATTCAGGGGACTTCGGGTTGATTACACCGGGGCTCCGTCAGCGGTAACACGTCCGACAGGTGATACTAACCCGACGGCGCGCGGCCGTCGGGAGATTAACACCGACCGTTACCTCAAGGAGCTACGTGGGTATACATGACGTGTGGACGGGCTCCGCACCTAAGGCTACACATGGGGGCAGTGTGAAGGGTCCGCACAGCCTTCGTGCCTGAGACCTCCGAAGAGCACACAAGTCGGGGGCCGCGCTGAAAACCGTGAGACAGGACCACGGAGATAGGAAAGATCCCTGCTGGTGAGGCAGGAGTTATAAATCTAGGAACTTACGAACTAATAATCAGAATAAACCTAGAAGAGGAAGACGGTGATACAAAAAGCGACGTAACACGTCGCACGTGGCACAGTTAAAGAAGGTGGAGGGGGTGAAATGATTGTGCGCAGCTCGGGGCCCCGGTTGCGCCAAACCCGGACCTACCGTGGTAGGTTCCCCTGGGGGAGTTTGATTTCGGAGTCCTCTTCTCCTAGATGAGTTGTCGACCAAGACTACCGAGCCTCATCCACCCGTTTGGAATGTTCTTGGCTTCCCCTCACCTCTTGCCTACCAGTGGTCATAAAGACACTTAGTAGGCCGTCTGGATCTGGTACTGAGCCCCTCCGCCACGACAAGGGTGAAGTGGAGGCTCCCAGAAGCACTTGCGACTGGGAGCGGGAACAAGAAGGGGATGGAGAATGCCCCTGATCCGCCGGCCGCCGAGAGCGTAGTCAGGGAAGTGATGGCATCCAGCGCAGCAGCCGTGACTGCCACCGCACTCGCCCCGCCCACTACAGCCCCATTGACTACAGCTCCCAACGGCCAACGAACCACGGACCAACCAACCAAGAAGACCCAGATGACAGAGGAAGAGCGTAAGGCAATGGAAATAGAGAAACTTCAGAAAGAAGTAGATGAACTAAAGGGAGAGATCATCTACTACCAGAATGTGCTGGCAAATATGGATGGGGAATCCCAACAATTTTCAAAATTCGCACAGGACCTCGGGTTCTGCTACAAAGAGCATGCCCTCAAGAAGCGGCGATTAGTCATCCTCAGCGAGGGGTGGCAACAAGTGCCTGCAAGAAATAAGAGGAATAGAAGAAGCGGCGAGGAAAGCGATTCAGACAGTGAACGTCCCGACCAGCAGCGCCCCAAGCGCGTCTCAAAACAAAAAACGCCGCCATATCCCCTCACCACGAGAAACACCTACGCGCCGCTGAGGGCACAATTTGATGCAGAATCCGACGACGAGACGTCAGAGGATCCACCACCACAACCCGCAATAGCCTCCACCTCTAGAGACCCCTTCCCCAAGCTACCCCCCACCAAAGCCCCCATTCAAACACAGACACAGAAGAAACACACCACCCAGCCCACCATTCCCACCCCCACTCCCGCCCCAAGCACATCCAACAACGCAGCAAAAGCATCAGACAACCAGAAACCACCAAGAATAATAATCCCTGACGTCCAACACACGGTAAAGGTCCTCCGCATCCTGCGTGGCTCCCTTCCTGCCGGCACATATAAATTGCAGACGACGAGGGACTGCCTTAAGCTCTTCCTCCAACGGAAGCAGGACGCGAACCCGACAATGCAGCTCCTGAAGGACGCCGGAGTAGAAAACTACAGTTTTACTCCACGTGGGGATCAACCTCTTCGCTACGTAATCAAACGTCTTCCAGCTGACTTAGAGGAAGATTACGTGAAAGAGGACCTGGTCCTAAAGGGCTACACCGGCGTCCAAGTACGACAGATGATTTCACGTGGGAGGCCTCTGCCAAATTTTCAGGTTAGTCTTGACAGGACCACCGAAAACCAAAAACTTCTACAGGAACGAGAGGTGTGCCATATGATGGTCACCGTGGAGGTCCTGAAAACAAACCAAAACATAACGCAATGTTACAACTGCCAGCAGTTGGGGCACACTTTTAGGAACTGCAATATGACCTCCCGGTGTGTCCTTTGCGGTGACCTCCACCGCCTGGCTGATTGCCCGAAAAAGGCCAAGCAGGGCGTTGTACCCCACTGTGCTAATTGTGGGGAAACGCATCCTGCCAGCTACAGGGGGTGCGAGACGTTTCGCAACGAACGTCACCGCCGTCAACTGGCATCCATAGCCAGGAGCTCTCCCAGTGCTCAGCCAGGGCCAAAACCCATCATACACCCGGCCCTGGTTCAAACAGGTATCTCCTATGCGGGAACTACCGGAGGGCAAAACGCACCAGTGCCACCACAGAATGGTCCCCCTCCACTACCCCAACAGGCGCCCACGGGTGACCTGAGTGGGATAAAAGATATATTAAACATGTTCAGAGACCTAAATTTACCATCACTATTGATGAAGGCGCAGCCTTTCCTGGCCAAATTCAAAAGCTGCAGCAACACTTGGGAGAAAATAGAGACCATCATATGTCTCCTCTCAGCCCTTTTAGAATAAATGGCCCACGTAAGGGGAGGCACAACTTTAACTCGCGCACTACTGTGGAATGCAGATGGCATCCACAGGAAGCAACACGAACTTGAAAACTACCTACGGCGTAACAAAATAAACGTCGCATTCATCTGCGAAACAAAATTAAAGCACGAGCACACTTTTAAGCTCCAGGGGTATCAAATCTTTCGGAACGACAGAATTGGCAGACAAGGGGGAGGGACTGCTATTTTGCTTAGAAATACTATTGCTCATGCTTCTGTTACGTTGCTTGTAATGGCAGCGTTAGAGTGCACAGCACTTAAAACACGTGTAAATAGTAAAACGGTTATGCTGGTAGCACTTTATCGGCCCCCTAACTCCCCAGACTTTACACAAGACCTCGAGCAGATCCTCGCTTTAGAGGAGCACGTTATAATTGCAGGAGATTTCAATGCCCGGCACCCCTGGTGGTTTTCACGCCTGGCAAACGTGGCGGGAAATCTCCTGGTTGAATTTATAACTGATAATGATGACATTGAGGTACATCTTCCCCCAGAACCCACTTTTTGGCATCGATCAGGGCACTTTGACGCTGAGATTTTGGACATCGTACTAACAAAAAATGCGACACTGTTAAATAACTTTACTGTTTATCACAGCCTGGACTCCGACCATCTTCCTGTGCATTTCGACATACAGGGTGGCATTTCAGCCAGTGCCTCTGGCCCTCAAAGTAGAGCTGAGACCGACTGGAATAAGTTCACCACTGAAATGCACGGGATGGCGCAACCCAGACTGTCATACTATAGCGAGGCAGACATAGATGTCGCCATTGAAAACTTTACTGCCTCGCTACACACAGCCAAGAGAAATGCTACCACATACACCACAAGACCACCCGGGTTTTGCACGTACCCCGAGGTAGAGCAACTCATTGCGCGGAGACGACGCTTGACAAAACTGTGGCGATACACCCGTCAGCCTGAATATAAAGTGCTAGCAAAATGGCTACGCAACATCATTCGGCAACAAATTAAAATCAATAAAACTGAACAATGGGAAAACAAAATGCTGAGTACCACACATTCGGACTCTTCTTTGTGGAAATTACTCAAGGCTTTCAAAGTTTCCACGAGCGTCAACTCCGCAACTGAGGCGCTCCACACTCAAAGCGGCTTGCACTTCTCCGCAGAGGAGAAAGCCGAGGTCTTCGCTGACTGTCTCCAAGACAGATTCACCGAAAACCCAGTGACCAACTGTGAAATAGAACGGGAGGTCCAGACATGGGTACAAACCTGGGTGGCGCAGAAGCAAGAGCAACAACTACCCACCATAACACCGCAGGAAATTTACAAGCTCATTAGGAAATTGCCTAATGGGAAAGCTGCCGGTCCAGACAAAGTGACTAATGAGGAACTTAAGCATCTCCCGAGAAAAGCTCTGGTGCAACTAACAAAGATATTTAACGCCTGTTTGCAGCAAGGCTATTTCCCCTCTACTTGGAAACGAGCTAAGGTTATCATGCTCCCAAAGCAAGGGAAAAGCACCAGACAACCGCAAAACTACCGTCCCATTAGTCTTTTGTCTACTATTGGTAAACTGCTGGAAAAATGTATCCTTTCTCGGCTTCAAAAACAAGTTTCCGCAACACATGAACTCTCAAATTCACAGTTTGGCTTTAGAAAAGGACATTCCACTGAACTACAGCTCCTCAGACTAACTGATGACGTAACAGAGCAATTTAACAATGGGGCTTCAACGTTGGCGCTATTTCTGGACGTAGAAGCTGCATTTGACCGGTGCTGGCACAATGGCCTTATTTATAAACTGCACCACAATTTCCCGGCTCTTCAAAATTATCTATACTTGCTGCACAATTTTCTAGAAAATCGGCAGTTTTACGTCCAAGTGGGCCGCTCCTCCTCACGGGAGCGAGTGATGCGGGCTGGCGTCCCACAAGGGGCAATAATGTCCCCTTTTCTGTATATATTGTTCACCAATGATTTCCCAGTGGACGCCAGATGCAAGGTCGCCATGTATGCTGACGACACTGCAATATACAACCACCATAGAAATCCACGTTTCGGCCTTGCAGAAATGCAACGTTATGTGAACAACTTCCTCTCATGGCAACATGACTGGAAAATCAAAATTAATCCCGACAAATGCCAGCTGATTCATTTTTCTAAGCGGCGTCACACTTTGGCAACGGACCTAACGGTCGATGGTCAAATATTGCACTGCCGTCAGCAAGTTAAATACTTAGGTGTCACCTTGGACCGCACAATGTGTTGGTCCACCCACATAAAAAATAGCGCCAATAAAGGCAGACAGCGGCTAAAGCTGTGCGCCCCCATCTTCCGTAGTAAACAGTTGCGACTAAAGTCAAAACTTATACTATATAGGTCATTTATTCTCTCGGTGGTCCTGTATGCATGTGTGGCCTGGGCTAATGCCTCCAAAACTGCCCTCAAACAACTCCAAACCCTCCAAAACCTCTCCCTCAGAAAAATCCTCTCTGCTCCACTCCTCACCACCACCCAAACTCTTCACCTCGAAACTCATATCCCGTTCATCCCGGAGGCAATAGACAAAAGAGCAATGGCGGCATGGACGCGCATTAGGAACCACGAAAATGACGTGATCGCTAACATCGGCAAAGGCGAGCCTAAGCACCGCAAGCATACTAGGATAAAAATGTTCTAGAAGCGGCTCGGCTCGCCGACTAATGCGCGTCCACGCAACCTCATCCCTAAGCCACATACATGTTCCGGCAGAGGCCCTCGCCTCGGAAAATATTCAGGAGCTGCCACCGCAGGACAGTGTATATAGTGTCAAAACTGTAAATAGTGTAGTGCGCTGGGACGCATATTTCTGGTGTGCCCAGTGAAGATGTGTGTGTATGTGTGTACGAGTGTGTGTGTGGGTGAATGCGTGCGTGTATGTGTCTGTATATAATTTGTAAATATGTACATATGTATATATAACCCAAAGACGAAACAGACAAAAGACAAAAGAAAACTATTCTCGGTGACCTACAGATGGTCACCGTATGGGTTTTTGTATATAGCGAAAACTGTAAATATGAACAAAGTCAACTGTAAATCAATGTAAATATAGCCTGTAAGCCGGGCCCAATGTACCGGCACCAGGCCAATACTTTTAAAATAAATAACTAACTAACTAACACCCCTTCGAAGGGGCTCATTAGAGAGACTGTCCAAGCTAGAGGTGGTAACAACTCCCCGACATGAATTAAGCGACTTGTGTGGGGCCACCCGCCCGGGATAGGATCCCAACAAATGCGCTTTAAGGAGCTTCTGTGATTGGTCTGAGTTAGTCGTCTCCAATCGGTATCCCGATGTCGCTGTATGTTGACGACTTTGCGATCTACTATCGCTCTTATAGTTTGGAGCACATCGAGCGTCAACTGCAGCTGACCATAACCTCCATCGCCGAGTGGGCATTACGCACGGGCTTTCGGCTGTCCCCTACGAAAACACAGTGTCTACACTTTCACCGACTGCGAGGAGTACACCCTCCTCCTGATCTTCATCTCCGCAACACACGTCTTCCTTTTGTACCGCACCTTAAGTTCTTGGGCCTACACCTCGACAGTAAACTCACATGGGAGCACCATATCCGCTATCTTCGTGCTTCCTGCGATCGTTCGCTTCGGGTACTCAGGGTCTTATCTGGGGCATTTTGGGGCGGCGATCGCACCGTCATGTTGAGGTTGTATGGCTCTCTGGTCCGGTCCAAATTAGACTACGGCTGTTTTATTTATGGCGCGGCGTCTGCGTCTAAACTCCGGCTTTTAGACACAGTACATCACACTGGTATCCGTCTCGCTACTGGGGCTTTCCGCACCAGCAGAATCGATTGTCTGTATGCTGATTCTGGCGAACCTCCACTGTCTGTTCGACGCTCTTTATTACTTTGTTCTTACGTGGCAAGGCTGGCCGCCCATCCAGGTCACCCTTCGTTTCCACCCGTGTTGCGTCCAGACCTCGCGCACCGTTATATGCGAAATACAACTATCTCCCGTCCAAGTGGTATCCGGTTTCGTGAACTGCTTGCTGCACACGCCCTTCGACTGCCAGCCGTAGAGCGGCATTCACGTGGCCGATGTCCTACCTGGCAACTCCAGCGTCCACGCTTTGACCTGGAGTTGTCGGGCTGTGTTAAGATAGCTACCCCTCATTCCGTGTTTCGCCAACTATTCACGGAACTACTGGGGCGATACCGGACTTCCTGTCCGGTATTTACCGATGGGTCCCAGATGGGTAGTTCGACGGGTTGCGCCTTTATATACAACGGTGACGCTCATACGTACCGCCTACAGGACGCCAGTTCAGTATTTACCGCCGAGTTGTTTGCAATATTTTATTTCCTCCTTTTTATCTCCAGTTCAGGTCCTGGAAGTTTTATAGTTTGTTCCGATTCTTTTAGCGCTCTCCAGGCCCTGCAACAGTTAACGGCACCTCGGCATTGGTTGTTAAAATCCAGACGTTGATTTCTCAGCTACTGTCTCGCGGATACCAGTTTGTTTTTACGTGGATCCCAGGCCATGTGGGTATTCCGGGTAACGAGGCGGCGGATGCGGCTGCAAAGTCTGCATGTCGCCTTCCGGAGTATTCCACGCGTACGCTCCCCTATATAGATGCTCAGAAATATTTCCGTCGCCATCTATTTGCTCTCTGGCAGGAATCTTGGGAAGCGTTATCTGGCACTCAATTACGGACTATCAAGGACACGGTACAACCCTGGCATACCAGCTGCAGGAATTCCAGGCGGGAAGAAGTGGTTTTAACCCGCCTGAGGATAGGCCATACCCGAGCCACGCATGGACACCTTTTGCGTGGTGATCCGGAGCCTGTCTGTACGACGTGTAATATTCCAATCTCCGTCGCACATGTCCTTCTTGATTGTCCGCGATACGCTCGTGAGCGCCAGTCCGTTGGCCTGGGCCTTACACTGTCGTCAGTTTTAGGCAACGACCCAGTATCTGTAAATACAGTGCTGCGGTTTTTTTTGCACAATTGATTTTATGAAATCAGTGTAAGGTTATTTTATTTCAGAGATTTTAGCCTTTTGGATAGCCGTATTTTTGGATTTTTTTTTAACGTTTTACTGGTTTTTACTTTGTAGCAATTTTAAGTTTCTGTTTTTAGCATTATAAATGAAACGTTTAACAGTTGTTTAGAGGTTTTTATCTATTTTAACCGTAGATTTTTAGTTTTTAATGGGTGATGTTTTAACACTTCACGCTATGTAATTTTACTTCTGGACTCGGGGCCCTAATGACCAAGTTGTCGACGGGCCCTTAAACCCAATACACTCACACTCACTCGTCTCCAATAGCAGCGTACCGTCTCTAAGGCGTGTTGCGTTCTTGACTGGTCCACAAATCCTTTTTTTTTTTTAATTTTAATTTTTAGGTGTGGCCCCGCCTCCGCCACACCTGGTGACGATCATCCGAAAGGGATATACATCGCCTCCCCTACCATGCACTAAGCTACAATGGGGAAGGCAGGAGTGGGTAAAGTGGAGTCAGGTACCGCCGAAGCAAACCTGATGTTAGTGGGTGATTACTAAAAAGAGCGCCTGCCTACAAGAGAGTAGACAGACAGAGAGTGGGGTTAGGTACTGATCTTGACGCAGGCGCCCAGACGAGTACCTAAGTGTCAGTAGAGGTATACATGCATAAGGCAGGATACGGGGTGAGGTACATGCTTAAAAGATGGTTGATACTATAGGTCTAATTAGTGACTTGTATAGGGTTAGGGCCATCGGCATGCTAAGGGCCGATCTTCGGTTTAACAATGGGTATAGGCGGCCCAGTTGGGCATTTGCTCTTTGCCTTACTGTGGCTGCATGTTCAGCGAAGGTGAGCTTGGAGTCCAGTGTCACCCCGAGGTACTTGGTGCTATCAGACCAGGTTATGTCTGTGCCATGTAGTTTGAGGGGGGCGGCCGATTCGTGTGCTTTGGTCGTCTGGTGAAGAGCACTGCCTTGGTTTTCAGAGGATTAACTTTTATGCGCCATTTTGTTAGCCACGGCTCAAGGGTTGATAGGGCTGTCTGTAGCCTCTGGGCTATTAACTCGGGTTTCCACGACTGTGCTGCTATGGCCGTATCATCAGCATAGATGGACAGGTGTGTATTTTCACATTTGGGAATGTCATTAATGTATAAATTAAAGAGTACCGGGCCCAGTAAACTACCTTGGGGTACACCGGCTCTTATTATTCGTCTGGGGGAGGTTGTGTCCCTAATGGAGACGGTGAATGTTCTGTTTGTAAGGTAATGGGCCACTAGCCGGACCACTGAGTCATTGAACCTCATTTCCTTAAGTTTCCTGATTAGTGCGGGGTGGTAGACTGTATCAAACGCCCCCTGGACATCAAGAAAGATGACACCTTTTGATCGATTTTGGTTGAAGCCCCGAGTTATGTGTTCTACGGTCCGCGTCACCTGAAGGGTGCTCGAATGTTGAGCTCTAAAGCCGAATTGCTCGTCAATAAGTAAGTTGTTTTTTACTATGTGAGTGGTTATGCGTTTCAGGATTACTTTCTCTGCGACCTTGCTAGTTGTTTTTAAGAGGCTAATGGGCCTGTAGTTTTTGGGGTCTGACCGCTCTTTCCCGGGTTTTGGGAACATGAGCACATTTGCGCTCTTCCAGCAGTTTGGGAAGTAGCCTTGCTGCAGGCAGTAGTTGCAGATTTCGGTAAGGCAGCGTAGGGCTTTGTCCGTGAGGTGTTTGAGTACCAAATTTGGTATTTGATCTGGTCCTGGTGCTTTCCGCAGTGGCAGGTGCTTAATTAACCAACGCAGTTCCCCTGGATTGGTTTCCCTGTTCTTATTGTGCGTTGGACCTTCGAGAATCTCGCTCATTTCTCTTTCCATTTCGACCCTCCTCCTGATCTTCATCTGCGCGACACACGTCTTCCTTTTGTACCGCACCTTAAGTTCTTGGGCTTACACCTCGACAGTAAACTCACGTGGGAGCACCATATCCGCTATCTTCGTGCTTCGTGCGATCGTTCGCTTCGGGTACTCAGGGTCTTATCTGGGGCATCTTGGGGCGGCGATCGCACCGTCATGTTGAGGTTGTATGGCTCTCTGTTCCGGTCCAAATTAGACTACGGCTGTTTTATTTATGGCGCGGCGTCTGCGTCTAAACTCCGGCTTTTAGACACAGTACATCACACTGGTATCCGTCTCGCTACTGGGGCTTTCCGCACCAGCAGAATCGACTGTCTGTATGCTGATTCTGGCGAACCTCCACTGTCTGTTCGACGCTCTTTATTACTTTGTTCTTACGTGGCAAGGCTGGCCGCCCATCCAGGTCACCCTTCGTTTCCACCCGTGTTGCGTCCAGACCTCGCGCACCGTTATATGCGAAATACAACCATCTCCCGTCCAAGTGGTATCCGATTTCGTGAACTGCTTGCTGCACACGCCCTTCGACTGCCAGCCGTAGAGCGGCATTCACGTGGCCGATGTCCTCCTTGGCAACTCCAGCGCGCACGCTTTGACCTGGAGCTGTCGGGCTGTGTTAAGATAGCTACCCCTCATTCCGTGTTTCGCCAACTATTCACGGAACTACTGGGGCGATACCGGACTTCCTGTCCGGTATTTACCGATGGGTCCCAGATGGGTAGTTCGACGGGTTGCGCCTTTATATACAACGGTGTCGCTCATACGTACCGCCTACCGGACGCCAGTTCAGTATTTACTGCCGAGTTGTTTGCCATATTTTATTTCTCCTTTTTATCTCCAGTTCAGGTCCTGGAAGTTTTATCGTTTGTTCCGATTCTTTTAGCGCCCTCCAGGCCCTGCAACAGTTTATCGGCACCTCGGCATTGGTTGTTAAAATCCAGACGTTGATTTCTCAGCTACTGTCTCTTGGATACCAGTTTGTTTTACGTGGATCCCAGGCCATGTGGGTATTCCGGGTAACGAGGCGGCGGATGCGGCTGCAAAGTCTGCATGTCGCCTTCCGGAGTATTCCACCCGTACGCTCCCCTATATAGATGTGCAGAAATATTTCCGTCGCCATCTATTTGCTCTCTGGCAGGAATCTTGGGAAGCGTTATCCGGCACTCAATTACGGACAATCAAGGACACGGTACAACCCTGGCATACCAGCTGCAGGAATTCCAGGCGGGAAGAAGTGGTTTTAACCCGCCTGAGGATAGGCCATACCCGAGCCACGCATGGACACCTTTTGCGTGGTGATCCGGAGCCCGTCTGTACGACGTGTAACATTCCAATCTCCGTCGCACATGTCCTTCTTGATTGTCCGCGATACGCTCGTGAGCGCCAGTCCGTTGGCCTGGGCCTTACACTGTCGTAAGTTTTAGGCAACGACCCAGTATCTGTAAATACAGTGCTGCGGTTTTGTTCCAGAATTGATTTTATGAAGCAAGTGTAAGGATATTTTATTTCAGAGATATTAGCCTTTTTAGATGGCCGTATTTTTGGGTTTTTTAACGTTTTAGTGTTTTTTACTTTGTAGCAATTTTAAGTTTCTGTTTTTAGCATTTTAAATGAAACGTTTTAATAGTTGTTTAGAGGTTTTTTTTTATCTATTTTAACCCTAGATTTTTAGTTTTTAATGGGTGATGTTTTTAACACTTGACAGTATGTAATTTTACTTCTGGACTCGGGGTCCTAATGACCATGTTGTCGACGGGACCTTAAACCCAACACACTCACTCACTCTTTCCATTTCGAGGCATAACGTTTGGTCAATTGGGCCTTCGTTGGGGGCACATATCTGCTCCAGAGCTTCGGCTAGTGTGCGTGCGTGTTATCTGGCTTGCGCAGGGGGCGGGATAGTCAACGGCTCCCTGAGCAAGTTGCGTGTTAGCTGCCATATTGTTTGGCCGCCGGGTTGTAACTGGCATAGCTTATCTTCCCATTGACGCCGTGCCAGTTGGCCTATGCGTGATTTTATATCACTATTTAGTGTTGCCATGTTGACCCGTTGCACGATATTTCTTGTGCGCTGCCATTTGCGTATTTCGTGGTCGCGTTCGCGGATGAGTTGAAGGACGTCCGGGGGGAAAGTTATTTCGTGTTTGGGCGGCTGCTTGTATGGTACTGCAGCTTCAAGTGCGGTTTGTATTGCTTTTTCCAGTTTTGTCGCCATTTGGTCCACGTCCTGCTGATTTTGCAAGGGCATGGTGGGCTGGAGCTTTTCGTCTAGGGTGCGGGCGAATATGGGCCAGTGGGTTGCGTTATAATCCCTGCGCGGCGGTTGTGGGTGGCATTTAGGGGTGGCGTCTATATCAATTTGTATCGCGATATGGTCTGATGCTAGAGCGGGGATTACCCTGATGGAGTGTCTAAAGGTGGTTTTCTTTAGTAGGGCAATGTCTAGTGTATGGGGTGTGTGATGTGCTCGTTCGGGCATGTATGTTGGTTCATCGGGATATGTGATTATGTAATCATTGTGTGTCATATGGTTATATAGGGCATTCCCTGCTGAGTTGGATGTGGCATTTCGCCAGGATTGGTGGGTTGCATTAAAATCTCCTGCTGCTATTACCTTATCGTCTGGGTCTAATACAGTTTCGACGTCTTTGATATTTAGTTGTGACGGAGGACTGCATGCACTGGCAATAGTAACCTGTTGGTTATTAATGGGTATGGTGACTGGTGTAGCCTCCATGTTGGCAAGTGTACTAATGTGTTTCTGCTTGTGTTCGGCGGTCTCAAGGACGGCAATGGCGGTTCCACCTCTCGCTCTAGCACCCGGCCTATCAGTACGGTACACCCGGTAGCCTGGGATAGAAAACCGTGCTTTGCTGTTTAAGAAGGTTTCGGTGAGGAGTGCTATGGTTATGTTATTGTTATATAGATAGTGCTTTAACTCCTGTAGCTTACTGCGGGCGCCTCTGGTATTCCAGAGGAGAATTTTAATATGGGGTTGATTATTTGCCATTATGTCGATGTGTTGGCTCGGGAGAGGGTGAGCTTGGTCTAATTAGACATTGGCGCGTTGCGGTGTTTTGCAAACTGTGCAACCATCTCTATGAAGGCTCTATTATTGTCGGCTGGGTTGCCGCTCAGTTGCAAGCCGTAAAAAAGGACAGCATATATGTCCAGCATCTCCTGGTATCCAGTGTTCATGTTTCCATGTCCTCTATTAAGGAGGAACCAGTTAGTGTTTGCAGTAAAGTTAAGCCTGGGCGCGCCTTGAGCATCGTGAGTGTAGTGCTCAGGATAGCTCCTTGCTGGGGCAGGCTGAGATGGTCTTGTTGACTGAGGAGGTGAAATTGGACCTGCTGTGGTTGAGGTGGTTGTTTCAGGGAGGGAGGGGCAGCTGGTCTCCTTGGGTCCAGGTTGGAGCGTTGGCGGGTGGGTGGCTGTTGTTGCGGCGCTTGTGTGTGGTGGCGGGTGTTGGAGGCATATTGTTGTGCCCGCGCTCCTGGGGGTGGGCCCGCAGGCTTGGCGCCGTTGCGGCATGCGCTTGATAGCCGTTGGATATATGCGCATAGGTCCCTCTCTGCAGGTTAGTCACCTGCCAATGTCTGGGGTTGCTTGGTGTTTGGGAATTTTTGTTGGGGTATGCAAGTCGCTGAAAGACACGGCAACCACGCCATCTGGCGCCGTGTTCCGTGGAATTGCATAGTGCGCACTGCCAATAATGACTTTCGCACTGGCGCACATGGTGGCGCCCCGCACATCTGCTGCAGACTTGGGCTGCCTCGCAATTTTTGGTCAGATGCCCGTATCTCAGGCATCTTCAGCATTGTGGGGGGCCATTGGGTGGGTGGTAATCTTCCACTTTAATTTTACAGTGGGCAATGTCCCTCAACTGTTTCAATAGCGGCGGAGTCCACTTCGTTGGGCATGTGGACTATGAAGATGGGGATGTGGGTTCTTGTTCGCCTCGAGAATAGCTTGTTCACTTTCAAGATTTCCAGGCCGACTTCCTGAAGAGCTTGCTGAAGTTCTAGCTCGGTCATATTCGAGTAGAGCCCCTTTATTGCAACCTTATAGGTTCGTTCCTCCACCTGTTGGGCAACGTGGAAGGGGAGCTTTTCTCTTCGGCAGTACTGGATAAAGTTCTTGTGCTCTTCAAGTGTTATAAACTGAAACCCGTGAGTGAAAGAAATCCTTCACTCGTGGATGGCTCTTCCTGAAGGGTTTGCACAACATTGCTTTTGGGGGTTTTCCCCTTACTTTTCTTCGGTATGGGTTCCTCTGAAGGAGGAGGTTCGCTGGGAGCGGTGGTTTGGCGCGTGAGCTCAACCATGGTAGTTTCTGTTTGTCCCTTTTAATTAACTATAGAAAAACGTAGTCACTTGCCTAAACCTAGGAGCCACCGACAGTCCACTTGTTTGTAGGTTACAACACCTTAGCTCTCAGAACGTGGGCTGTGTGGTGACACCTTTCTGTAGTGCTATCCTAACAGGGGGCTCACAAGCTAGACAGATATAGAGGAAAGAAGAAAGATAGTGTGAGAGAAAGAATAGCTACCGGGCGCCAAGAGACGCAGGCAACAGAGGAACAGACCCTTTCAGGCGCCTGGATTCCAGCTATGGATAGCTGTTGGCTGCGGTCGTGTTGCCTTACCCGTGCAGTCTACTGTTATGAGTGCTCCTGGAGAGAGCTCTTGCCGGTCTAGCTTCCGTCGCTGCTTCCACTCAACTGGCAACTGGCACGCTGGCTGACACGCAGGCCTTACAGGGAATGAGGCTGCCGATGCTGCTGCGAAGGCAGCAGTTTTAGGTCCCAGGTGTTACAGTTCTTGTGTTCCCTATGAAGACCTTCGCACCGTTTTACGTATTGCTATCCTTTCGCGGTGGCGTGCTAAGTGGAGTGCTGTTCAGGGGAACAAACTTCGGGAGGTTAAGCCCCTCCCGGTTACCTGGAGGACTTCCTCTCGCGCTTGTCGCCACGAGGAAGTAATTTTAGCTAGACTTCGTATCGGGCACAGTCGTTTTAGTCATGGTCACCTTTTATCTTCTGACCCGGCGCCGCTTTGTGATCAGTGTAATGAGCCTTTGACGGTACGCCATGTATTAATTCAGTGCCAGTTTTTATCTCACTTTCGCGTGTCCTTAGGACTGCCGGCTACCCTGGTCGAGGTTCTGGCAGATAATTTCAGTGCTGTAGAGCGTCTCTTAAGCTTTATTCGTCTCAGTGGTATAGGAGGTCGTGTTTAAACCGCTAGTTTTATGTTAAGTTTTTAGTTGATCACATGTGCAGTTTGCTACTTCAGTAGCTACATGTGGGTTTTAGTGTTAATTTTAGCTCTACTTTTAGCATTACTGGCACTGTCTTGGTGACGTTTTAATTCCCGTAACATTTTAGACAACAGGTTATCCACCTGTACTTTTTAAGTTTTTGTGTTGTCCGGGCGCTAATAACCCCAGCAGTTGTGCGCCCTAAAACATTACTACTACTACTACTACTACGCTGGCTGACTGGCTGGCTGACTGACTCCCTGGCTCTCGGCACGTCTGCTCTCTGTGGCTGCTCGCTGTCGACTCCCAAAATCCGATCCACTTCCTTCTTTATATAAAAAGGGCTAATATCCTTCATCGATTTTCCATCACTTGCCAAGGTCATAACCAAGAAAACCTCAGTATAAGGGGTTTTGCGCGGATACATGATTGGTTTGGACCGCCTTCCGGAACCGTCGGCGTCAGCCTGCCATCCGGGGTCAAAGGATAAAAGACACCAAAATCTCCACGGTCTGTGCCGCCATGGAGACCCCTCCATGACTGATCTCAAAGCGTACTTCAGAGGAGCTACCCTCCGATCTCCACTGCTTCTCCGCATGGGTAAACCGTTCACCACGTGACACCCCGGTTTTATGTCCCCACCACAGGAATAACCGCACGTGGCTCCCCGCTTTAGCACACGCTGACTCAACGGCGTCAGCGTGGATTCAGGGGACTTCGGGTTGATTACACCGGGGCTCCGTCATCGGTAACACGTCCACACAAGGCGGGGGCCGCGATGAAAACCGTGGGACACGGAGATAGGAAAGATCCCTGCTGGTGAGACAGGAGTTATAAAACTAAGGCCTTACTAACTAATAATCAGAATAAACCTAGAAGAGGAAGAGGGTGATATAAAAGCAACATAAATCGCTGCACGTGGCACAGTTAATGTATATGGAGGGGGTGAAATGGTGGTGCGCAGCTCGGGGCCCCGGGCGCGCCAAACCCGGACCTACCGTCGTATGTTCCCCTGGGGGAGTTTGAGTTCGGAGTCCTCTTCTCCTAGATGAGTCGTCGACCAAGACTAACGAGCCTCATCTACCCGTTGGAATGTTCTTAGCTTCCCCTCACCTCTTGCCTACCAGTGGTCACGAAGACTCACTTAGTAGGCCGTCTGGATCGGGTACTGAGCCCCTCCGCCACGGCAAGGCGACACTCCTTCGGAGGGGGTCTCCGTGAGATGCTGCGCCAAATTATTCACTGAGTCGTGCTCGTTGTACGTAAAGACAGCCAACTGGGTGTAGAGGTTCCAGTTGGCATGGTCCAAACGCCATCTGGGCATACGTGAGGAACATGTAGGTTGCGTCAAGAGACTAATAAGACATGGGAAATGGTCACTAGAGTGTAGATCAGAGATGACATTCCATTGTAAGGAGACTGCCAATATAGGTGAACAAATTGAAAGATCAAGGTGTGAAAAACTGATATGAGTGTCAGAAATGAATGTAGGCTCTCCAGTGTTGAGGAGAGCTAGGTTGTGACTGTCTAAGAAATCGGAAATAAGTGTACCTCTCGCACAAGCGCGACTTGAACCCCACAGCGGGTGGTGCGCATTGAAGTCTCCCACCAACAGGAACGGTGTTGGTAACTAGGAAACTAGATCTTCTAACTCATTGTGAGAGAAGTCATGAGACGGAGGCAGATATAGATTACAGATGGTGAAATGGATGTTTGGCAGTTTAATCCGTACAGCAACTGATTGTATATCAGAGTGCAAAGGTAGAGTTTGCATATATACGTCATCTCTGACAAGTATCATAGCGCCGCCATGTGCCGGAACACCCTCTTCTGGTGTGACATCACACCGTACTGGGGTGTATCGCCTTAGATGGAAAGCGTCTCGAGGACGCAGCTTACTCTCTTGCAAACATGCGACCAGAGAGGTTCTTTTTCTTTGAGCAAGAGCTCAAGTTCTGGCCTTTGAGTTCGAATGCCACGTACGTTCCATTGTAGGGTAGTCATATTGCATTGTGTATGGGATAGGTAATTCCAAGGTAACTCTTCATTACTTTGGAGCAGGCGGTTGTCGAACTAATTTAGTCCTTTTCTCTCTTGGGCTGACGTTCTTTTCGGACGCTTTTTCGCGCCTCTTTTCCACTGGGGGTCTCCCAGTGTGGGCAGATTGGTCCAAATCCATGTCCTCTGCCGAGGACGTGCGTCTTCCCATAGGAAACTTGGGTTCGAGTGTCTCGAACCGGTTGCTAATGGGGACCGGCGAAGATGAAAGACGCCGGTCTGAGTCCACCCCTGAAGATTCCCCAGAAGAGGATCTTCGAGGGCATCTCCTTGGACTCTTATATCCCTTTGATGTACTGGGATGAGCCTTATCTTCCTTAAGGAAATCGTTCTTTGTGTAGTTCTTCTTAAACTTTATCGGCGAGCCATTGTAAATAACAGGTTTGCTAGTCTTCTGTGTCGAGTTTGCCATTTTCGTTGGTGATCGAACAGTTGAATTTTTTTCACCAACAGATTTTGTACACGTTGATACAGATGTGCGCGCTGATGTTGAAGACTTTGGTATAGAGCTGCGGGCAACAAGTGTTTTTTTCAGAAATTGTTGCCCCATTGAAATCGCTGGTCTGAGTTGCGATCTCTCTGCTTGGTACCGCTTTAGCTGCAACTGAGCTATAGGTTCCGGATCTGGGAACGGAGGGTTGGCGTAGACGCAGGAGCTTCCGGGCTTCTGAGAAGGGCACCTTCTCTTTGACCCGTATCTCTTGGATCGCTCTTTCCTCTACAAAGCGGGGGCAGTCTCGGGAACTAGATGGATGTTCACCTCTGCAGTTCACACATGTAGGAGCTGTAGTACATCCACCATCGTGGGATTCATCTCCACATTGAGGGCATGTAGCTAGTCCCTTACAAAGCTCACTTGTATGTCCAAAGCGCTGGCACTTAAAACACCTGAGTGGGTTCGGGATGAACGGCCTAACTTCGATGGATTCATACCCTGCCTTAATCCTTTGCGGGAGATCTACCCGATCAAAGGTCAGGAACAGGGTATTAGTTGGCTTTAACTAACCACCTTTACGTTGAACCCGGTAAACGTGTATGACGCCTTGCTCCGTCAGATTCTCTTGAATCTCCTCATTGGATAATCCTTCCAATGCACGGGTGTTTATCACACCGCGAGAGGAGTTCAAGGTTCTGTGCATCTCGACGCGTACTGGATAACTTGCTAGTATATTCGCTTTCAATATCTTAGCTGCCTGGGTAGCTGAATGTGCTTCAACCAGGAGCGTGCAATTTCGAGATCTAGTGCATGACTTGACTGGACCAGCAATGTTATCTAAACCCTTTTGTATAGTAAATGGGCTCACCGACAAAAATTTCTTATCTCCCTCAGTTCGAGATATAACTAAGTAGCGAGGACCACTCGAGTCTGCTACTTCCTTTACACAAACTTTTATATTTTTTTTTGTTTTGAGTTTTTTGAGAACTCATGGCGATGTCATCCTCCACCATTGCAAATGTCTCCGATGGCATGCTCACATCCTGGGCGCCACCCCGGCTTAGGTGAGAGTCCTGGCCTGGACCTTGCTCACCCTAGGGTCTCACCTCCCAATATATAGACAGAGGGACCCAATCGCCTTCAGGAGTGCATCAGCTCATGCAATGGCCCCTCCCCGGGACTGACCTTTATCAGCGGATACGCCCACATAACCTACCCGCTCTCGCTCAACAAGCCGACAGGGCTCTTCAGACTCATCTGAGGATGGCGACTTGAACAGACCAGGTCCTAAGTCGGTCAAGATAAGACTGAAAAAGAAAAAGATGAAGACCAAACACTTACATTAAGCAGGTTTAACTTGTATTTTACTTTGTGATTTTATTTTTAACCTTCGCATTTTTATCTGTGTACATTTTAAGATCAGTTTTGAGGTTTTAACTGTTTTTATGTTATCCTTTTAGACCAGTTTTTACATTTGAACTGTTTTAGCTTTTATCTTTCTTTTAGACTCCCCGTTTTAATATTTGATTCATTGTTAGGTGGTGGTGAGTTTTTCCCTGCTTTTATCTTCTGACTTGGGGCCCTAATGACCTAGCTGTCGACGGGCCCTTAAACCCTACTCACTCACTCACTCTCACGGAGACGATTCTCTCTGCTGCTGAACAATCGATTCCGCGGTCGACTACACATCCCCGTCGATTTCCCGTCCCCTGGTGGACGGAAGAATGTCGGAATGCCATTCGTGCTCGAAGGCGTGCACTTAGGGTTTTCCAACGTCACCCTACTTTGGAAAACCTAATCGAGTACAAGAAAATGCGCGCCAGGTCCAGACAAGTCATTAAGGATAGCAAAAAGTCATCATGGAGCAAATTTGTAGCTTCATTTAACCGACACACACCTTCCTCGGTTGTGTGGGATAGATTAAGGCGTGTTGCAGCTAAAACGACCCAAATACCAATAGCGGGACTAAAAACAGCCACAGGAGCTGTTGTTGATTCATTTGAAGTGGCCAATACCTTTGGCAGTGCTTTCGCACAAGTGTCTAGCTCAGAAAACTACTCCCCTGAGTTCCTTCCAATTAAAACTCAGGTGGAATCTCAAGGCTTCTCGTTTCGTTCTAGAAACGTAGAAGATTACAATCACCTTTTCACCATGGCAGAGCTGGAGTATTCCCTGAAATCTTCGCGATGTTCAGCACCAGGACCGGACGGTATTCATGTACAAATGTTACAACGGCTCTCTCCTGAAGGTAAGGCATTCCTCCTCGAGGTCTATAATCGTGTTTGGGTTGACAGTATACTCCCAGAAAATTGGCGGGAGGCCACCGTTAATCCCATCTTGAAGGCTGGGAAGGACCGTCATCTTCCCTCCAGCTATCGTCCTATTTCCCTCACCAGTTGCGTTTGCAAGGTGATGGAACGCATGATCAATGGACGATTGGTATGGTGGTTAGAAAGTCGTAACCTACTGACTAACATCCAGTGTGGTTTTCGACGACGCCGTTCAACTGTTGACCATCTTGTGTCAATATCGACACAGATAATGGACGGGTTTATGAAGAACTGTCAAACCGTTGGCATATTTTTCGATCTTGAGAAGGCTTATGATACGTGCTGGCGAGCAGGGATTCTACGTTCCCTGTATGCCTGGAACATACGTGGACGCCTACCACTTTTCATTCAGGAGTTTGTGAAGGACCGCTTTTTCCGAGTAAGGGTCGGCTCGGTTTTTTCTAATTCTTTTGTTCAGGAGGAGGGAGTACCTCAGGGTTCGGTGCTAAGTGTCACGCTCTTTGGTATAGCAATTAACTCCATCTGGAAATGTGTTCCACCTGGAGTTTTGTCATGCCTATTCGTAGACGACTTCGCTGTCTATTGCACTTCTCAGCGCACGGCGTTCTTACAACGGCGCCTGCAGCAATGTTTGGACAACCTTAGAGAATGGAGCGTGAGAAACGGCTTCCGTTTCTCAACTGAGAAGACAATCTGCGTTAATTTCTGGCGCCGTAGGAGACGATTACCACCTTCGGCCCGATTTGGTCCAGATTCACTTCCCTTCGCAGAAGAGAGGCGCTTCCTTGGTTTGATCTTGGACAGGAAGCTTAGTTGGTCGTCGCATATTGCACAGCTAAGAGCGAGATGTGACCGTTCCCTAAATATTATGCGAGTACTGAATGGCAAATCGTGGGGAGCGGATCGAACAATTTTGTTGCGAATATATCGCGCATTGGTCCGATCCAAGCTAGACTATGGGTGTATTATTTATTCGTCACCACGGCCATCTGTGCTGAGAAGATTAGACGTGGTCCATAATAGGGGCATCCGCATTGCAACAGGAGCTTTTCCAACAAGCCCAGTGGTGAGCCTTTACGCCGAGTCCGCAGAACCTCCTCTGCAATATCGGCGTGAGATTCTCTTGGCAAATTATGGTTGTGCGCTTAGATGTATGCCTAAGTACCCAACGTTCGCTTCTTTTTTCACCACCACGCTAAGAGAACGATATAGAAATAGCACCCTTAATCCAAAGCCTGCGGGGTTCCGTTTCCAAGAGCTCCTAGTGAAGCTTGGAGTGGAACTGCCTGTGATGTTCGCCAAGGGCGAGAGACTGTACCCCCCTTGGCTATCTGGTACGCCCCATGTAGATCTTGGGATGACCATACACCAGAAGTCCACGATGCCTATTTCAAGTATCCGCACGTGTTTCTTAGAATTTTTGTCAGGTTACTCTGACCGTAGATATATTTACACCGATGGATCAAAGAACACCAACGGTGTTGGATGTGCTTATGTTTATGGAACCGAACCATATACATTCGGTTTTCCAAATAGCACTTCCATTTTTACTGCAGAGCTTTATGCAATTTGTCTAGCCGTTTTGTATGTTCGCCGTCGTAAATTAGGTGACTGCCTGATTTTGAGCGATTCCCTTAGTGCACTGCAGAGCCTTTGTCAGTTGTACAACCCCCACCCTATTGTACAACGTATCCAGGATGCCCTCCATGTTTTACACGCTTCTGGTGTTGATGTGGTGTGTGCATGGATTCCTGGTCACGTAGGTTTGCCTGGGAATGAAATGGCAGATTTAGCAGCAAAGACGGCAACTACAGAACCCAGAATTATCATCTCACGTGTTACTTCGGAAGACTTTAGGCTTGAAGTGCGGAGAGCGGTGCTGTCGTCCTGGCACGACGAGTGGTCAGCTCTCCGCGGTAATAAGCTTAGAGAAGTGAAAGAACTTCCGATAAACTGGGTTTCTTCCTGTCGCACATCTCGTCGCGAGGAGGTTAGTTTGGCTCGATTAAGAATAGGGCACTGCAATTTTTCGCACGGTTACCTATCTAAAAGGGACCCTACGCCTCTATGTCCGCTGTGTGACAACGTTTTGTCGGTTCGCCACGTGCTCCTCGAGTGTTACTCTCTAGCGCACCTTCGGGATTCTCTGCAGCTGCCTGCCAGACTTGCAGAGGTCCTAGCGGACGACAAAACAGCGGTTGATAGAGTTTTTAATTTTTTAGCGCAGTGCAATATAAATTTGAGGATTTAAAATTTTTAATTATCTGTTTCTGATTTTGGGCATATTTATCACCTTGTTTCATATCTGGCTATTGCCACTGCTTTTTACCTTGTATATTTTTCTTGTTGCTAGTATTTTTATTTTTTGAGTGAAATTCATATCTGGCTATTGCCATGAGTCTGTTAAGGGCGCTGATGACCTAGAAGTTGAGCGCCCTTAAACCAAATCCAATCCAACTCACTTGTCCGCAATACGGTCATGAGCGTCAGTCCCTAGGCCTGGGCCTTACACTGTGCTCTGTTTTAGGCAACGACGCAGTAGCTGTCAATACAGCACTGCGGTTTGTTGCCAAGATTGATTTTTGCAAGTAAGTGTAAGGTGCTTTTATATTGGCGGATATTGACTTTTAGTTGTTTTTACTTTGGATGTTATTCTGTTTTTACCTTTTAAAGATTTTATCAGTTTTAGGTTTTATAAGTTTACGTTTTTACCAGTTGTTTAACTTTTCACTGTTTTAGCTCTCGGTTTTAGACTTTTTAACTTTTTTTAAAGTTATTTTAACTTTTACCTTTTAGCCTTTTAGGGTGAGGTTTTATTGTTGGCTTGTTTTATTCTGTGAACTTAGGGCCCTAATGACCTAGTTGTCGATGGGCCCTTAAATAATGCTCACTCACTCACTATTTACTCTCTGGCAGCAATCTTTGGAAGCGTTAGCTGGCACTCAGTTACGGACAATCAAGGACACGGTACAACCCTGGCAAACATCTTGCAGGGATTCCAGGCGTGAGGAGGTGATTTTAACTCGCCTGAGGATAGGCCACACTCCAGCCACGCATGCACACCTTTTGCGCGGTGATACGGAGCCTGTCTGTGCGACGTGCAATGTTCCACTCTCCGTCGCAGATGTCCTTGATTGTCCGCAATACGGTCATGAGCGTCAGTCCCTAGGCCTGGGCCTTACACTGTGCTCTGTTTTAGGCAACGACCCAGCAGCTGTAAATACAGTACTGCGGTTTGTTACGAAGATTGGTTTTGGCAAGCAAGTGTAAGGTGTTTTTATCCTGGCGGAATTAGGATTTTAGGATGGTTTTAGCTTTTTAAGTCTTATAAGGTTAAGTTTTTACCAGTTTTAACTTTTAGCCGTTTTAACCTACGTTTTAGTACTTTTTTCTTTCCGTTTTAGTTATTTTAACTTTAACGTTTTAACCTTTCAGGGGTGAGCTTTTACGAATTTGGTTGTTTTATTTTTGAACTTCGGGCCCTAATGACCTAGTTGTCGATGGGCCCTTAAACCCAACTCACTCACTCACTCAGTCACTCACTCACTCGCTCACTCATTCATTCACTCACTCACTCACTCACTCACTCTTTTCCTTGTTATAAGAATAGTTTTTGATTTACTGTTGAACTGGAGTTTATATTGTTTTGCCCAATGTTCGATTTGGTGTAGATCAGCCTTTGCGTACATTTCTGCTACTTCCTTATTTTCTCCTGATGTCATTAGTACTAGGTCGTCGGCAAAGGCTACTAATTTACTTCGTTTCGTATAACGTAAACTGGGTAGCGAATTATATGTTTCATAACCCTGGACCGCAGCAGCATCCCTGGGGGCAGCCTTTCGTCACCTCTTTTTCTACTGTGCTGTGTTTGATTGAAAGTTGGCTAATCTGCCTCCCAAATAATATTTTGTTAAATAATATAGGTTTTTTGGTCATTGTAAATTCCTTAAATTGTGGAGTATGCCAGGCCAATCTAAATTGGTTGTTGTGAACTTTTGGACTGCCAATGCTGCGTCTACGGTGCTTCTTTGAGGGATAAATCCATATTGATTTATGTTGAGCAAATTGTTGGTGTATATATGATAGTAGAGTAAATATAGGGGTTTCAAATCACTCAAAGTAGCCGCTAATTGGCTAACAAAGGGGGGCTAATTGGATTACACGTGTTTTCACACCTCTAAGCCACGCCCACCTGGCACGCGACCCTGAATGACGTCAGAAACACGCCCATCTGGCACGCGACAGCCATTGACGTCACAGTCGAGCCCCTTAAACATGACGTCACAACCAGGACAATATTTTAAAACCACTCAAGCCACGCCCACCTGGCACGCGACCATGAATGACGTCAGAACCACGCCCATCTGGCACGCGACAGCCATTGACGTCACAGTCGAGCCCCTTAAACATGACGTCACAACCAGGACAATATTTTAAAACCACTCAAGCCACGCCCACCTGGCACGCGACCATGAATGACGTCGGAACCACGCCCATCTGGCACGCGACAGCCATTGACGTCACAGTCGAGCCCCTTAAACATGACGTCACAACCAGGACAATATTTTAAAGACACTCAAAGGGATGCCGCTATGTTCCTTTAAACCCACTCAAAGGGATGCCGCCAATCAATTAACAAATGCGCTAATTAGATATTAATTAGCGGCATTGCTATCCACTGTGTATGTGTTTGTGTCTGTGTGTATGTCCGTGTATGTGTGTGTATGTGTATGTGTATGTGTGTGGCGTGAAAGTGTGTGTGTCTGTGTGTGTATGTGTCTCTGTGTGTATGTGTGTAAGTGTGTGTGTGCGGCGTGAAAGAATTAAAATGATAAACATTTACCTTGTTTAAACTTTAAAAAAATGTGGGGAAATGCATGTTAACGTTGAACTAGCAAATAAAAAAACGAAGCAAGTTAATCTTGACTCACGTAGTTTCCTGATTATATACATTTAAATACAAACTTAATCTTGAATGCGTAGTCGTTTATAAGGTGGGTTCAGTTGAGAGGAATGTGTTTGTTACTTAAAAGATACATAACAAACGTTTCGCTTCTTAATTCGATGTTGGATTTGTCTCAGAGTACGTAAAAACGGAGAAAAATCATAAAAAAGAATGAAAATTTGGCTGCTAATATATAATTTACCGTCATAAAAGTATAAAAAATCTGTAGAATGTACGTTTTAGTACTGATTGAAGCCGCTATAAGGCGCTGCAAGCGTGATCGATTTGACAATCGAAACATTCGCAGGAAAAACCGAACGCTTGGATTTACCCTGTCCTCTACACCACTATGTGACATCATTAACAAGTCTTGACTTGAAATGTTTAAAGTAGTATTTCTTCAATATTAAATAATACATTTAATAAAAAGGTCCTACGCTGAGGGTGATAGGCAACTTCACCAACATGACTGTTTTGAGGGCGTGTATAATATATACGGGGTTATTCTAATGTAGGCCTCAGACAGTTCGCTTATTATCATTTGAACTCGTCTCATAGCATATAGGCATTTGACAAATGAAACATTAGCTATCTTTAGACAAGTTTTCCCAAAATCAATGCAATGGTCCTCTGTCTTCGCCAGGAAAAAAACCTTTCTTTTGACAGTGACAAGGTAATAAACTTTGTCAGGGAAGGAAGAAAGCATCTTACTAATGGTGCAATCCGATAACATCTTTAGGGTCTTTCCGAAACACGAAAGAATAAGAATTGTAATTTTTCCTGTTTAAACATGGAGATTGGGAGAAACCCTTTTTAAATGATCAATGTGTCCAGGTGCCTAGCTGAATACATTGTTAATAAGGGTCACTCGAAGGGGACAATGTGTTTACATCTCAGAGGATCTTTATCTATCTATATAACAAAACCCGTTTGTCTAAGTCATTTAAAAGACATATGTATTCATTTGAGCGGTCTTTGCTGCAGACCTTTTAAAGGATAAGTATGTTTTGATGAAGCCTTTTCACTGTAAACTTATGTTTTGACGAGGAAAATACCACAGCGTCCAGGTGCATAGCTGAATACATTGCTAAATAAGGGTCTCTTGAAGGGGACGATGTGTTTACATCTCAGAGGATCTTTATCTATCTATATAACAAAAGCCATTTGTCTAAGTCATTTAAAAGACATATGTATTCAATTGAGCGGTCTTTGCTGCAGACCTTTTAAAGGATAAGTATATTTTGATGTAGCCTTTTCACTGTAAACTTATGTTTTGACGAGGAAAATACCGATATAAGAAAACAATATATATTCTTTTTAGCTAAAAGCATCTTACTAATGGTGCAATCCGATAACATCTTTAGGGTCTTTCCGAAACACGAAAGACCGAGTATTGCAATTTTTACTGTTTACACGAGCCAGTTGCCAGAAATAGGGTTGTCCATGTCCTAGGGACATCTTACCGCCCCCCTCCCCCTCAACATCTTAAGGTGGAGAGATATTTCCTCTAAAACCAATGAAAAAAGATTATTTCACTAGCCAATCACAAAGATTTTGAAAAATTAAATAGCCAATCATATCAATGAAGACCTGCTATTATGCGCATGCGCGAAATCTTGGATAATTATTGTGTTTATACACGCCTCCTCCAGAAGTGGTATAAAAGGACCTGAAAAAAAATCAAGAACTCCACCGTTTCGAAAGAAATTGACTTGTGTCTACTGTAACTGAAGCTAGTCGTAAAGTGGAAGATTTTCACAATTAGTCTTCGCTGCAAGTGAAATCATCATCTCATCGAAAATGTCTGGTAAGTTTTACATACATTTTTTATCTATTTGCTTATTTTTGTTCTATTAAGATGGTGCTTTATATAATTATTTTTTTCAATTAACCCGAGCTTTTATTGCCCTTCACACGTTGAATACAGTGTGTGCTTTTTATTATGTTTTAACTTCCGTGTGTGATTACTTGTAATTGTTTGATACCCGAAATATAAGAATACTTAAATTGCAAGCTCGCACGCTATATGCTTAAAAAATATTTGCTTTAAATAACCGCTAGTACTAATAATTAATAATAATTCGGTGTACGTTACATGCATGAAGAGAAGGGACAAGACGTGCACGACTTCTCGACGTCGCACACCGAGAGGTGTTTAGGGTAAAATGCACCTTTCTTCACGCGGTTTAAATAACACGTAGACCCCTTAAAATCTCTGTTGCATGCAGAACAGTGTACGTACGCATCAAATCGCGTATCGCATATCTGGTGGCATTTACAACACTTAGCGTCGTACCTATGGTATTCTCTTTTGTATGCCGAAGGGTGACGACACTGACGGCAATAATATTTGCATTTAAGCACGCGTGGAGGTCAACAATGGTGTTAAATTCCCAGGCGTCTACCACAAAACCACATTTAAAGATTTTCGTGCTAATGAGCTTCCGTTCCCTGAGCCATTTAATTCCCACACGTGTGTTTTTTGCAAACCTTGACCGATTCCATTCCACCCCTGCGCCAAGGGGAGAACGATGAAGTTCTGAATGGAGGTAAGAATGTTTACAATGTATTTGTACAATTAAATATACTTATTGTTCCTAACCTTCTATATGTTTAGGTATAAGGGAAATATGGGAAAAGAACGAGCTTCGAGTATTACTCCGATGTTTAGTTATTATGTGTTTTACTTATTATGTGTTTTAGGTACAAGGGAAATATGGGAAAAGAACACGTTTCAAGTATTAGTCAAATGTTTACTTATCATTATTATTATCATTATTATTATTATTATTATTATTATTATTATTATTATTATTATTATTATTATTATTATTATTATTATTATTATTATTATTATTATTATTATTATTATTATTATTATTATTATTATTATTATTATTATTATTATTATTATTATTATTATTATTATTATTATCATTATTATTACTATTATTATTATTATTAACATTATTATTATTAACATTATTATTAACATTACAGGAGATTCTTTGTCAATAGGGAGCGGTCTCTCACGGATCCATTTTGGTGGAGAATTGACCAGTGTATCAAGACGCAAAAATCCGGGAAATCCTTCCACTTCTTCACGTCAGGTGGGCAAGAATCACCCCGCTCTACATCAAGGTAAGAATCGTTTTAGATGGTTTTTTACCTTCTGTACTACGTATAATATAGAGAAATTATTGTTATTTTATAAAGAAAAAATTATGTATTTCACCGCGAATGTATGTTTTGAGCTCCCCTAAATATAAAAAAAGAAACATGAGCCTAACGATTTTGATTAAAATGGCATACTTAAGATATTTTTATGACAAAGGAAATGAGTATTTTGAAATTACTGGCCATAGCTTATGTAGTCGTCTTTACTCTCGACAACTTTTGAATAACTCGTTAACCGCAAGAGACACACAAAATCTTGCTAAACAATAATGTAGATCTCGCTAAAACACAAAATTTATGTTCAAATAATTATTTTTTATAGATGGAATAATTTGGGCAAATGTTTATCTCAACTAACATGATGAAGATATATAAGTAAGACTTTGTAAGAATGGCTAGTACAAGAGTAGAGAAAGTCAAGTGAGGTCAACATATATATGTTTTTTGTTTTTTTTGTTATATGACCCGTCATTCACAGAAAAACTATTTCTTCTTTGAATGCCAGTTATCATTCTTCTTTCACTGCTGCTACTACTACTACTACTACTACTACTGCTACTGCTACTGATACTGATACTACTACTATTACTGATACTATTACTGTTACTATTACTGCTGCTACTACTACTGCTACTGCTACTGCTACTACTACTAGTACTACTACTACTACTACTACTACTACTGCTACTACTACTACTACTACTACTACTGCTACTGCTACTGATACTGATACTACTACTATTACTGATACTATTACTGTTACTATTACTGCTGCTACTACTACTGCTACTGCTACTACTACTACTACTACTACTGCTACTACTGCTACTATTACTACTACTACTACTACTACTACTACTACTACTACTACTATTACTACTACTGCTACTACTACTACTACTAAACCTTGTTCAACACTCAAGACATCGCAAATGCTATAGTGCCTATCAAAATCCACAACAATCATCTTGTTCCAGCAGTCCAGACACCTCTGCTTGCGTTTCAGGACGCCTTCGATCGACTCCCAGCGCAACCAAACAAGGGCAACAACAACAGCTATCGGAGCGATGCCTCGACATCGTCTTCGGTACAAATCATTCCGAATTCGCCGGCCAACTGCTTCAGCGACCCGTGCAATACTTCTTCGGTGCAGGTGGCTTTCCCCGACGACCATCATCATCATCTACAGCCCGAGCTATCCCCGGTCCCGGATTCCACCGGTAGCAACCAGCACAGTTTAAGGGCTTCTTTCGTCTCCACATCCTCTTTCTCCTCCGATGATAATGGATATTTTTCCAGCCACCTCCTAAACGCTGCGTATGCAGGAGCTACACCGCCTCTCCCGTGGTTTCCGCAGGAACCCTCCCCGTCATATTCTCCTTCAATCTCTATCCATCCTCATCCTCCTCCCGTAACTTCCACTCCAATTTCTTTCGCCGCTTCACCTGACCCAAACATTCCTGGCTCATCGCATCCGGTGTCCCTGGATCATATCCAGGATCAACTTTTTTTCTCCCCATTCCCCTTCATTTCCTCCTCCTCCTCCTCCTCCATCCATATACAACTTAACCTCTTCTTCCGTGTCAGTCTTCTCGTGCTCTCCCACTGCCTTCTTTAATCCTCGAGCACGGCGGAACCTATTTCCACGGTGGGATAGACCTACACTTGTGCTCCAATACAGCAGCGGTTGGCACGAGTCCGGTGGGTGCGCTGACGACGGGTGGGATGTGACACTCGCCAATATCCCGGAGTTGGAGAAACACAATCAACAACAAGAACAAGAAGAAGACAACCGATCTCGCACTCCCTCATCTAGTGCCCATTACCAAAGAGGCACGGCTGCGGGTGGCCGCGCTAGCCAGCAAAAGAAACGTCGCACAAGCGCATGATCGTTTACCAAAGAAACCTCGGAGATCTTCTTAGGTAAAATCCTCCAGCAGTGTCCACTAATTCCTTTGTAAATACTACTGTACATGATGATTTCCAATGAGTGTTTTTTATATTTAATAATGTTTTTCCCTCTCAAATTGTACTTTAAATTATATATATATATATATATTATGTCATGAGGGTTTTATATTGTAAATACTTCTCAGTTTTGATCGATTATATTTCTCGAATAGGAATAATCTAATCAATAGGGATTTATTCAAAAAATAAAACTCAGATACAAACAGAAAATATTTTCTTTTTATTGATATTAGTTTCCTTACATTACATCAAATCCTCTTTATTTATCCACTGAGTATTTGGAAAACCATACCATTTTACCAGAACCCGATTTCCTTGTTTACGTATAACCTTTTCTATTAAATAAGTGTTAGGATAGTTAGTCCTTTTCAGTTCATGTCCGTAAAACACACCCTTTATCTCCTCTCCATCCTTGTCCTTCAGTAGATATGTAGTAGGATTGGTATTTTTCACGTGAGCAACTTGAAATATTTCAACACTCCAGTTAGATTCCAATCCTTTTTCAAAATGTCCTTTATGTTTAGATACCCTAACATAATCACCCACACTAAACATCTTAGCACCTCTCTTCTCTCCTCGGTCTTGATTGTAGTTGTACACAGTCAAAAGAAGATCGTTGTTCTTTACTTCATTGGGTTTCATGCGAATAGCAGAATGAAATGTATTATTGTATTTTTCTATAATACAGGGTAAGAGATCTAAGCACTTGTACGAGCCTTGGATTAAAAACTCCCGATACATTATATTCTTCAAGGTTCGAATTAAACGTTCTACAGCTGCAGCCTTCACATTACTATAGGTGCTGTAGTGGTTAATATTATTCCTTGCCATTAAGCTTTTAAAGAACTTATTATAAAATTCTTTCCCATTATCACTTTGAATGTTCCTGGGTGGCGCCTCCAATTGTTGTAGTATATCTTCCATAGCCTTTGCAACGCTAGCTCCGGTCTTGTCCTTTAATGGCCTTGCATAGGCCATTTTCGAGTAGAAGTTGATGGCAACCAGTATGTATTTGAAATTTTTGTTGATTCTTGCATATGGTATCATTTCAACCAAGTCAATTTGTAACAAGTCATTCAATCCCTTGCTAACGATTTTCCGGCGTAAGAAGTTCCTTCTTGCTGGAGCATGAAGCTCTTTAGCAATATTCTGCTTGGCTGTCATGCTATAACTTTAGATGTTTTTAGCTCTCGAATGATTTCTTCAATTTCTTGCTCGTGGCTATTATTACCTGCGTCTCTCGATGCAATGAGGAGTCTTAGCCTGTTCACTATGGTGTTGGGGTTTCTCCAGAAAACGTAGTCGACCTTCTTTTCGGGATGATGCTCTTTCCACTCAAGCCCGAGACCTGAATGTTTAGTGAGTAGGGGTCTTATTATATTCTTATATTTATACGATTTACCGGATTTCAAACGTCCCGATCGTTTGTATCCACTTCTATGAAGAAAAGTGTCTTTCATGATCTTGGCGTAAGTATCTAGGTCTTCACTGGTGTATGCAGACATCTGTGGAATTCGTTTAAATATGAGCTCATTCAATCCTGGAGTAGACTCATAAGTATCATCTCCAATCATTATTTGATTATTTATAAAATGAATATCTTTATTCCCTAGCTTAAAACTACCATCCTGATATGTCACGCCGTATACTGTATCAATGTGATCCTTATCCTTTGAGCGTACTAACTGCAGATAAGTAGAAATACTCGTATCTTCATCTTCATTCTGTCTTCCCTTAACTTCCACCGCTGCTCTTCCCTGTTTATTCAGTATTTCCTGTAGCGGCTTCGTTACAGGCTTCAGAGCTTCCGACATTACATGTTGAGTTTCAAATGTGAGTCCTTTTAAAGCTCTTAGTTTTTCTTTTACAGCCCTGGTATGTCTAGCTACAGACTCTTTAAGTCTTATACTTTCACTATCCATCCTGGCAATGATGGTAAATAAGAGATTACATCTAATTTATAGCTTGCGCTGAAGTTGAATTCTCAGAGAATCAACAGTCTTGGCTATCACCTCAATTGAGCTTTTCAGCTTTGCAATTTCTTTCTTGTATTCCTGAGTTTGGGACTTGAACGCTTCAGCGAAGATTCCCGTATTGGCATATTGGCTTCTGCTTGATTCTTCTAGTGCTGAAATTTGACTACTCTGTTTCTTGTAATTTTCCAACAATATGTTTGTAATCATATCTGATGAATTTCCTTTCACATTTTCTAAATTTGATTGGAAGGAATTCACGGCAGTTGACTTTAACTGGTTAATTGCTGACGATAAAGTTGACAGATGATTCATTATCAACGCTTCCAAGGTATTAACTTTCTGATTACATGCATTTTGGAGGTCTGTTCTCTCCCTGTCGAGAGCCTCGGCCAGGTACTTATTGAAATATTCTGCAACGTACTTTCTGTTCGGTACATCATGTTCGTGTATAGGTGCTAGTAATACTTTCAATCTAGATTTGTCGAGAATAATGTTGTGTGCGTTATCTCTCTTGAAAATGTATTTTGTAATCAGATCACTAATCATCTTCTTAACCATAACCTCAATTTGTTTAGCACTTTCCCTCGTGAAATCACGTATCCTATTCTCAATTCCATCCACGTAACTCTTGTTGGAAGCATCATTATCTTCTTCGGGGTCGTGAACATTACACAATCTTCTGTTCCTAAATTGATAGTTTCCTTTCGCATCTTTATTATATAGCGATCGAACACTCCTCTAACAGGAGTAGCTCTCTGGGAACCGAACCTGTCGATACTCATGATTCACTGCGAATGACCGTTTTCTCTTTTACCTACTTTAATATATACATCAAATCCTTTTCTATAACGACCTTCATCCATGTAAAACTCTGGAACTATCACAACAAAAGGTCTTCCTTCCGAAGGCCTCTCCCACACCGATTTACAGAGATCTTTAAATTCTTTGTAGGTCATGTCAGTGTTTAGATAATCCTCGTAAATGTGCTTCAGGTTTAAGTTGTCTTGTCTGAAGAGTATAATCATATTTGTATTATCGCGAATTAAATGTTTTGGCACTTTGGCATAGGACTGTGCCAGATATACAGAGTCCACATTGCGATGTCTGCCCATGCTGTAAAATGCTGCAATTTTCCCCTGTTTTTCAGTAATGACATCATCAAATACAAAGACAGAATTTTCTTTCACCTCAGATGGGTCCATAACAGCTTCTCCATCGCTGAAGGTATTCACTTCTATTCCATCAATGTTTTCGAGTACTTTCAATAGGTATTGATACTTTGGCTGGTAGAGCGACTTTGAATAAATATACAGGTTTTCAAAGCGTACTCCATTCTCGTGTAGTAACATATTGAGTAATACATTTGTTTTCCCTGCATTTGAGCTGCCTAAAATAAGAGCTCTGACATTAGGGGGAAATAGCTTTCCGTGTCGATTACACCTAAAGTCACTTTCAAAGTCCAATACCTGGATAGGAAGAGAGCACTCTTGCTTCTTAAGCTCCATCTTAACAACTATCTCTTAAAAGACGTGCATAGTGATTATATACATTCTGAAAAAAATTAAGTAGAAACTAGACTAGGTTAGACACCAAAGGGAAGATATAAAAGGAAGAATGCACATAGGCACGCATTTAGTATATCATGAGAGCCCAGAGAGGGAAGACATCACCTTATAAGAGAGGCTCGGGAATTATTAATTCAATAATTAGTTCACTACCCTTTGAAGTTCACTTGCCTGGATATAGATACTGCGGTCCTGGAACAAAACTAGAAAAGCGCCTGCAAAGAGGAGACCCAGGAGTCAACGAATTAGACCAGGCCTGTAAGCTACACGACATAGCATACGCTAAGCATAAAGACCTAGCGTCGAGACACTTGGCTGATAAGATTCTTATAGAGAAGGCCTGGAGACGTGTTCATTCATCGGACTCATCTTTCGGCGAGAGGCTAGCAGCCAGGATAGTAGCTGCAATCATGAAAGGCAAGGTTGCATTGGGTGCCGGAAAGAGAAAGAAGAGAGGAGGGTTTCTACCATTAATACCTATCATTGCTGCTTTAGGCGCTGCGGCCGGAGGTGCGGCACAAATTGCCACAGCGGTCAATAAGAAGGCCGCTGATAGACAACTTGCAGAAATGGCAAGACACAACAAGATGATGGAGACTAAAGGAAAAGGTCTTCAAAAGGGAAAGAAGAGGTCTAAGAAGAAGAAAGGAGGGGTTTTACCAGTGAAATCTCTAATGCCATCTTTGGCCGCGGTTTCTAAAATTGTCAAGAATTTAAAAAAGAAAAAAGGTTCTAAAAGGAAGGGAATCAAGAAAAGGTCAAAAAACTGTGGAAAAGGGCTGTACATTTACCGGAAGAAGCCTTGAGTAATATAGACATAGAAGTATATGCTAAACGTTTACAAATTCCTTATTTTAGAGGAGTATATATGATTGATAAACTACCTGCAAAGCCTCGTTTCAAAGAGAGGATTATTGTTAACCTCGACACTTCTGATAATGAAGGAACGCATTGGGTTGCTGTAAGGAAGGAAGGTGATGTGGCATACTATTTCGACAGTTTTGGTAACTTGAAACCTCCTACAGAGATTGAGAGCTATCTACAAGGTGTTAAGATTCTTTATAATATGGAGAGATACCAACTTTTTGATTCAGTCATCTGCGGACACTTGTGCCTGCAATTTCTAGTAAGTTGAGAGGCGCTTCGTTGTCAATATGAGTTATACAGTTACATTGAGCGGGTCAGATGCTGTTATTTCAACATATCTAAACCCTCCTCTAAATTTAGATCCTTCAGGTCATTATGAAGTTGCTCTCCTGAATTTTGAAACATTCTACTCAATACCAAATGTCGACGAAAGTAATAATAGGTTTCATTATATTCGTAATGGTAAACCCGAAACTGTTGTCATCCCCCATGGAACCTATGAGATTGCCGATATCAACACATTTCTAAAGGATAAACTAGGATTGAATGATGAAGTGTTTTTCTTAAGACCTAATAATAATACAATGAAAGCTGAAGTTAAATGTCCTTATACAATAAATTTTTCTAAGGATGGTTCCATAGGTTCTCTTCTAGGATTTGACTCTAAAATGATTCCTGCTGGAGAAGTGCATGAATCTGATGATCTTGTGAATATATTTAAAGTGAGCATCATCCGTGTGGAGTGCAGTATTGCGACAGGTTCCTTCATTGACGGTAAAAGCGGACACTCACTCTACGAGTTTTTCCCTTCTGTACCACCAGGATATCACATCTCGCAAGAACCGTCAAACCCTATATATCTACCAGTCATAGATACAGACTATATAGATCAAATCACCATTCGAGTGGTGGACCAGCACGGCAAGGCAATCGACTTCAGGAACGAGGTTATAACTACAAGACTTCACATAAGACGCAATGGTAATACATTTTAAAAGACAACGCAAATACTATAATAGACGACGTAAAACACATTTGAGACGTACTGTCTCTCCGGTCGTCGAGGAGTTAACATATACTAATCGCAAGTTCCTCGAGAGGTTAGGTTACAAAGTGCTATGATGGATATCCTGAACGTAACCGAGGTTCCTGTCTTTGACGACAAAATCACCAAGGAAGAGGAACATGTATTTCTACCATACAACACATCAGCTCTAGGTGAAAATGACGAAATTAGAATACCCTGCCAAGCTGAAGATTTGTATACGCTTCCTAACAGAAGTTATCTTTACATCGAGGGAGCTCTAACCAAGCCCGATGGATCTCCTACCACAGCCAAGCTTTCTAATAATGCTATAGCATTCATGTTTGACGAGATTCGTCTAGATATGAATGGTTCAACAATAGACAGAACAAGAAATCCTGGAATAACTACAACTATACGCAATTATGTGTCTCTCAACCCTATGGAATCTAATCGTTTGCTGAATGCTGGATGGAGTTATCCCGGTGAGGAGGTTGATATAGTGCATGCTGCGAATGGCGCATTCAATGCTATAGTCCCTCTATCGATGCTTCTTGGATTCGCTGATGATCACAAAGAACTCATTATCAATAGCAAGTTTGAATTGGTTCTCATAAGATCCAAGGATTCTAAAAACTGCGTACAGTCTTCAGATGGACAGACAGCTAATTTGAGGTTAAATAGAATCGAGTGGAGGATTCCCGTAATTCGCCTTTGTGATGCTGAAAAGGTTCAGATTCTAAAAATTGTAAAGGCTGATAAACCTCTGCATATCGCATTCCGTTCCATGGACCTTCACACACAGCCTGCTGTGCCTCAGACTAGATCCTTCACCTGGAATGTGGTTACAACGTCGAAACTTGAGAAGCCGCGCTTCGTCATAGTAGGAGCACAGACTGCAAGATTGGGTGATTATAAAAAAATAGTTCTCAGTTTGATCACTGCAACATTATGAACCTCAGACTATTCCTGAATAGTGAATGCTACCCTTACCATGACTTGAACTTGGACTTTAGGAATTCGAAGTTTGCTTCATTATATGAAATGTACTGTAAATTTCAGAGTTCATATTATGATAGAGATAATTACCCTCTCTTGAAGAGAAAAGATTTTTTTCAACGAGCGCCATTATTTGTGATAGACTGTTCTCATCAACCCGACGAGGCTATAAACGGATCTGTTAACATCAGACTTGAGATTCAAGCGGCTGAAAATATTCCAGCACATACGTCTCTGTATTGCCTGATTCTTCATGACAAGGTGTTTACTTATACTCCGCTCGCCCATGTGATGCAATCATATAATTATATGTGTAAGGATTGTGGACTATGATTATTATAGGTTTTGGAAATGTATGTTGGGAAGGATTGTATTAGGATAATTTGTTAAAATAATAAATTGAATATATATCCTATAACACTGTTTTATTGATTTGATTATACATTTCAATCATTTTCCTTCTACTATTCCTACTACCTGAAAAGCTGGATGCTCCTGACATGAAAAATTCATTTAAATGACTAAAGTGTCTTTGAATGTATGGCAGTATATAGCCTAGATTTTTTATAGCCTCAGCGTTTAAAGATACTCCAAGGTCATTTAAACACGTATTTTTGAAATATATTGCTTTATCAAGATATACAATAACGTTGTATGCATATATTATGTTGCCACAATAACTGAAATATTTGGATTCCTTTTCTTGATATAGATATTCCTCAATTCTTTGAAAGTTTTTAAATATTATGTCATAGTCTTGTTTTGTAATATACGCAAATGACTTTTCACTTTCACTCTTAATGCACAACACTGGAATGTCATAGAATAGTCCAACATTCACATGCTGTGTTGCAGATATGCTGATGTCTTCAAGCATGAAATTGTTCATTTTGGGAGGCTTGGATGCTGCGATTCTTCTTCAATAAATACGTATATCACCTGTTCATCGCTTGGCATCTTCTTCCTACATATGCGTTTCTGCTTTTTATGCGGTGTCTCATTATGTCTCTTCTTTCGTTCTCTCCTTGTAGCGCTGTAACATAGTTCAATGAAATCTTAGATATGCGTGTTATGCCATTTTGCCTGAAAGAGAATATATTTTGTTAGAGAATTCCCTGTATAATATTTAGATTACTTTAAAAAGATATGACTTACTCACTTCATTGACATCGACGGCTCAGGATGTATCTCAGGGGAACAATCAGGCATCTTTGGAATTAGAATCTGATCAATTTCCATATCATCATGTGCATCATAAACACCAGAAGTTGAAGCACAGCCTCCATCAACTGGTAGAGCATCATGCTCTGAGCTAGAAACAGCACAATCAGACACTGAAGCGGTATTCTCATCATCAATCGGTAGAGTATCCTGCTGTGAGATAGAAGCAATCCAATCAGCTACTGAAGTGACATTCTCGCGAATGGGACATCCAATTCATCAAAATCGTTTCTATCCCTCAATACTCCACCAAAATAGGTGCCTGATAGTCCGCTCCCTATTGACAAAGAATCTCCTGCAATGTTAATAATAATGTTAATAATAATAATAATAATAATAATAATAATAATAATAATAATAATAATAATAATAATAATAATAATAATAATAATAATAATAATAATAATAGTAATAATAATAATAATAATGATGATGATAATAATAATGATAAGTAAACATTTGACTAATACTTGAAACGTGTTCTTTTCCCATATTTCCCTTGTACCTAAAACACATAATAAGTAAAACACATAATAACTAAACATCGGAGTAATACTCGAAGCTCGTTCTTTTCCCATATTTCCCTTATACCTAAACATATAGAAGGTTAGGAACAATAAGTATATTTAATTGTACAAATACATTGTAAACATTCTTACCTCCATTCAGAACTTCATCGTTCTCCCCTTGGCGCAGGGGTGGAATGGAATCGGTCAAGGTTTGCAAAAAACACACGTGTGGGAATTAAATGGCTCAGGGAACGGAAGCTCATTAGCACGAAAATCTTTAAATGTGGTTTTGTGGTAGACGCCTGGGAATTTAACACCATTGTTGACCTCCACGCGTGCTTAAATGCAAATATTATTGCCGTCAGTGTCGTCACCCTTCGGCATACAAAAGAGAATACCATAGGTACGACGCTAAGTGTTGTAAATGCCACCAGATATGCGATACGCGATTTGATGCGTACGTACACTGTTCTGCATGCAACAGAGATTTTAAGGGGTCTACGTGTTATTTAAACCGCGTGAAGAAAGGTGCATTTTACCCTAAACACCTCTCGGTGTGCGACGTCGAGAAGTCGTGCACGTCTTGTCCCTTCTCTTCATGCATGTAACGTACACCGAATTATTATTAATTATTAGTACTAGCGGTTATTTAAAGCAAATATTTTTTAAGCATATAGCGTGCGAGCTTGCAATTTAAGTATTCTTATATTTCGGGTATCAAACAATTACAAGTAATCACACACGGAAGTTAAAACATAATAAAAAGCACACACTGTATTCAACGTGTGAAGGGCAATAAAAGCTCGGGTTAATTGAAAAAAATAATTATATAAAGCACCATCTTAATAGAACAAAAATAAGCAAATAGATAAAAAATGTATGTAAAACTTACCAGACATTTTCGATGAGATGATGATTTCACTTGCAGCGAAGACTAATTGTGAAAATCTTCCACTTTACGACTAGCTTCAGTTACAGTAGACACAAGTCAATTTCTTTCGAAACGGTGGAGTTCTTGATTTTTTTTCAGGTCCTTTTATACGACTTCTGGAGGAGGCGTGTATAAACACAATAATTATCCAAGATTTCGCGCATGCGCATAATAGCAGGTCTTCATTGATATGATTGGCTATTTAATTTTTCAAAATCTTTGTGATTGGCTAGTGAAATAATCTTTTTTCATTGGTTTTAGAGGAAATATCTCTCCACCTTAAGATGTTGAGGGGGAGGGGGGCGGTAAGATGTCCCTAGGACATGGACAACCCTATTTCTGGCAACTGGCTCGTTTAAACAGTAAAAATTGCAATACTCGGTCTTTCGTGTTTCGGAAAGACCCTAAAGATGTTATCGGATTGCACCATTAGTAAGATGCTTTTAGCTAAAAAGAATATATATTGTTTTCTTATATCGGTATTTTCCTCGTCAAAACATAAGTTTACAGTGAAAAGGCTACATCAAAATATACTTATCCTTTAAAAGGTCTGCAGCAAAGACCGCTCAAATGAATACATATGTCTTTTAAATGACTTAGACAAATGGCTTTTGTTATATAGATAGATAAAGATCCTCTGAGATGTAAACACATCGTCCCCTTCAAGAGACCCTTATTTAGCAATGTATTCAGCTATGCACCTGGACGCTGTGGTATTTTCCTCGTCAAAACATAAGTTTACAGTGAAAAGGCTTCATCAAAACATACTTATCCTTTAAAAGGTCTGCAGCAAAGACCGCTCAAATGAATACATATGTCTTTTAAATGACTTAGACAAACGGGTTTTGTTATATAGATAGATAAAGATCCTCTGAGATGTAGACACATTGTCCCCTTCGAGTGACCCTTATTAACAATGTATTCAGCTAGGCACCTGGACACATTGATCATTTAAAAAGGGTTTCTCCCAATCTCCATGTTTAAACAGGAAAAATTACAATTCTTATTCTTTCGTGTTTCGGAAAGACCCTAAAGATGTTATCGGATTGCACCATTAGTAAGATGCTTTCTTCCTTCCCTGACAAAGTTTATTACCTTGTCACTGTCAAAAGAAAGGTTTTTTTCCTGGCGAAGACAGAGGACCATTGCATTGATTTTGGGAAAACTTGTCTAAAGATAGCTAATGTTTCATTTGTCAAATGCCTATATGCTATGAGACGAGTTCAAATGATAATAAGCGAACTGTCTGAGGCCTACATTAGAATAACCCCGTATATATTATACACGCCCTCAAAACAGTCATGTTGGTGAAGTTGCCTATCACCCTCAGCGTAGGACCTTTTTATTAAATGTATTATTTAATATTGAAGAAATACTACTTTAAACATTTCAAGTCAAGACTTGTTAATGATGTCACATAGTGGTGTAGAGGACAGGGTAAATCCAAGCGTTCGGTTTTTCCTGCGAATGTTTCGATTGTCAAATCGATCACGCTTGCAGCGCCTTATAGCGGCTTCAATCAGTACTAAAACGTACATTCTACAGATTTTTTATACTTTTATGACGGTAAATTATATATTAGCAGCCAAATTTTCATTCTTTTTTATGATTTTTCTCCGTTTTTACGTACTCTGAGACAAATCCAACATCGAATTAAGAAGCGAAACGTTTGTTATGTATCTTTTAAGTAACAAACACATTCCTCTCAACTGAACCCACCTTATAAACGACTACGCATTCAAGATTAAGTTTGTATTTAAATGTATATAATCAGGAAACTACGTGAGTCAAGATTAACTTGCTTCGTTTTTTTATTTGCTAGTTCAACGTTAACATGCATTTCCCCACATTTTTTTAAAGTTTAAACAAGGTAAATGTTTATCATTTTAATTCTTTCACGCCGCACACACACACTTACACACATACACACAGAGACACATACACACACAGACACACACACTTTCACGCCACACACATACACATACACATACACACACATACACGGACATACACACAGACACAAACACATACACAGTGGATAGCAATGCCGCTAATTAATATCTAATTAGCGCATTTGTTAATTGATTGGCGGCATCCCTTTGAGTGGGTTTAAAGGAACATAGCGGCATCCCTTTGAGTGTCTTTAAAATATTGTCCTGGTTGTGACGTCATGTTTAAGGGGCTCGACTGTGACGTCAATGGCTGTCGCGTGCCAGATGGGCGTGGTTCCGACGTCATTCATGGTCGCGTGCCAGGTGGGCGTGGCTTGAGTGGTTTTAAAATATTGTCCTGGTTGTGACGTCATGTTTAAGGGGCTCGACTGTGACGTCAATGGCTGTCGCGTGCCAGATGGGCGTGGTTCTGACGTCATTCATGGTCGCGTGCCAGGTGGGCGTGGCTTGAGTGGTTTTAAAATATTGTCCTGGTTGTGACGTCATGTTTAAGGGGCTCGACTGTGACGTCAATGGCTGTCGCGTGCCAGATGGGCGTGTTTCTGACGTCATTCAGGGTCGCGTGCCAGGTGGGCGTGGCTTAGAGGTGTGAAAACACGTGTAATCCAATTAGCCCCCCTTTGTTAGCCAATTAGCGGCTACTTTGAGTGATTTGAAACCCCTATATTTACTCTACTATCATATATACACCAACAATTTGCTCAACATAAATCAATATGGATTTATCCCTCAAAGAAGCACCGTAGACGCAGCATTGGCAGTCCAAAAGTTCACAACAACCAATTTAGATTGGCCTGGCATACTCCACAATTTAAGGAATTTACAATGACCAAAAAACCTATATTATTTAACAAAATATTATTTGGGAGGCAGATTAGCCAACTTTCAATCAAACACAGCACAGTAGAAAAAGAGGTGACGAAAGGCTGCCCCCAGGGATGCTGCTGCGGTCCAGGGTTATGAAACATATAATTCGCTACCCAGTTTACGTTATACGAAACGAAGTAAATTAGTAGCCTTTGCCGACGACCTAGTACTAATGACATCAGGAGAAAATAAGGAAGTAGCAGAAATGTACGCAAAGGCTGATCTACACCAAATCGAACATTGGGCAAAACAATATAAACTCCAGTTCAACAGTAAATCAAAAACTATTCTTATAACAAGGAAAAGAGTGAGTGAGTGAGTGAGTGAGTGAATGAATGAGTGAGCGAGTGAGTGAGTGACTGAGTGAGTGAGTGAGTTGGGTTTAAGGGCCCATCGACAACTAGGTCATTAGGGCCCGAAGTTCAAAAATAAAACAACCAAATTCGTAAAAGCTCACCCCTGAAAGGTTAAAACGTTAAAGTTAAAATAACTAAAACGGAAAGAAAAAAGTACTAAAACGTAGGTTAAAACGGCTAAAAGTTAAAACTGGTAAAAACTTAACCTTATAAGACTTAAAAAGCTAAAACCATCCTAAAATCCTAATTCCGCCAGGATAAAAACACCTTACACTTGCTTGCCAAAACCAATCTTCGTAACAAACCGCAGTACTGTATTTACAGCTGCTGGGTCGTTGCCTAAAACAGAGCACAGTGTAAGGCCCAGGCCTAGGGACTGACGCTCATGACCGTATTGCGGACAATCAAGGACATCTGCGACGGAGAGTGGAACATTGCACGTCGCACAGACAGGCTCCGTATCACCGCGCAAAAGGTGTGCATGCGTGGCTGGAGTGTGGCCTATCCTCAGGCGAGTTAAAATCACCTCCTCACGCCTGGAATCCCTGCAAGATGTTTGCCAGGGTTGTACCGTGTCCTTGATTGTCCGTAACTGAGTGCCAGCTAACGCTTCCAAAGATTGCTGCCAGAGAGTAAATAGTGAGTGAGTGAGCATTATTTAAGGGCCCATCGACAACTAGGTCATTAGGGCCCTAAGTTCACAGAATAAAACAAGCCAACAATAAAACCTCACCCTAAAAGGCTAAAAGGTAAAAGTTAAAATAACTTTAAAAAAAGTTAAAAAGTCTAAAACCGAGAGCTAAAACAGTGAAAAGTTAAACAACTGGTAAAAACGTAAACTTATAAAACCTAAAACTGATAAAATCTTTAAAAGGTAAAAACAGAATAACATCCAAAGTAAAAACAACTAAAAGTCAATATCCGCCAATATAAAAGCACCTTACACTTACTTGCAAAAATCAATCTTGGCAACAAACCGCAGTGCTGTATTGACAGCTACTGCGTCGTTGCCTAAAACAGAGCACAGTGTAAGGCCCAGGCCTAGGGACTGACGCTCATGACCGTATTGCGGACAAGTGAGTTGGATTGGATTTGGTTTAAGGGCGCTCAACTTCTAGGTCATCAGCGCCCTTAACAGACTCATGGCAATAGCCAGATATGAATTTCACTCAAAAAATAAAAATACTAGCAACAAGAAAAATATACAAGGTAAAAAGCAGTGGCAATAGCCAGATATGAAACAAGGTGATAAATATGCCCAAAATCAGAAACAGATAATTAAAAATTTTAAATCCTCAAATTTATATTGCACTGCGCTAAAAAATTAAAAACTCTATCAACCGCTGTTTTGTCGTCCGCTAGGACCTCTGCAAGTCTGGCAGGCAGCTGCAGAGAATCCCGAAGGTGCGCTAGAGAGTAACACTCGAGGAGCACGTGGCGAACCGACAAAACGTTGTCACACAGCGGACATAGAGGCGTAGGGTCCCTTTTAGATAGGTAACCGTGCGAAAAATTGCAGTGCCCTATTCTTAATCGAGCCAAACTAACCTCCTCGCGACGAGATGTGCGACAGGAAGAAACCCAGTTTATCGGAAGTTCTTTCACTTCTCTAAGCTTATTACCGCGGAGAGCTGACCACTCGTCGTGCCAGGACGACAGCACCGCTCTCCGCACTTCAAGCCTAAAGTCTTCCGAAGTAACACGTGAGATGATAATTCTGGGTTCTGTAGTTGCCGTCTTTGCTGCTAAATCTGCCATTTCATTCCCAGGCAAACCTACGTGACCAGGAATCCATGCACACACCACATCAACACCAGAAGCGTGTAAAACATGGAGGGCATCCTGGATACGTTGTACAATAGGGTGGGGGTTGTACAACTGACAAAGGCTCTGCAGTGCACTAAGGGAATCGCTCAAAATCAGGCAGTCACCTAATTTACGACGGCGAACATACAAAACGGCTAGACAAATTGCATAAAGCTCTGCAGTAAAAATGGAAGTGCTATTTGGAAAACCGAATGTATATGGTTCGGTTCCATAAACATAAGCACATCCAACACCGTTGGTGTTCTTTGATCCATCGGTGTAAATATATCTACGGTCAGAGTAACCTGACAAAAATTCTAAGAAACACGTGCGGATACTTGAAATAGGCATCGTGGACTTCTGGTGTATGGTCATCCCAAGATCTACATGGGGCGTACCAGATAGCCAAGGGGGGTACAGTCTCTCGCCCTTGGCGAACATCACAGGCAGTTCCACTCCAAGCTTCACTAGGAGCTCTTGGAAACGGAACCCCGCAGGCTTTGGATTAAGGGTGCTATTTCTATATCGTTCTCTTAGCGTGGTGGTGAAAAAAGAAGCGAACGTTGGGTACTTAGGCATACATCTAAGCGCACAACCATAATTTGCCAAGAGAATCTCACGCCGATATTGCAGAGGAGGTTCTGCGGACTCGGCGTAAAGGCTCACCACTGGGCTTGTTGGAAAAGCTCCTGTTGCAATGCGGATGCCCCTATTATGGACCACGTCTAATCTTCTCAGCACAGATGGCCGTGCTGACGAATAAATAATACACCCATAGTCTAGCTTGGATCGGACCAATGCGCGATATATTCGCAACAAAATTGTTAGATCCGCTCCCCACGATTTGCCATTCAGTACTCGCATAATATTTAGGGAACGGTCACATCTCGCTCTTAGCTGTGCAATATGCGACGACCAACTAAGCTTCCTGTCCAAGATCAAACCAAGGAAGCGCCTCTCTTCTGCGAAGGGAAGTGAATCTGGACCAAATCGGGCCGAAGGTGGTAATCGTCTCCTACGGCGCCAGAAATTAACGCAGATTGTCTTCTCAGTTGAGAAACGGAAGCCGTTTCTCACGCTCCATTCTCTAAGGTTGTCCAAACATTGCTGCAGGCGCCGTTGTAAGAACGCCGTGCGCTGAGAAGTGCAATAGACAGCGAAGTCGTCTACGAATAGGCATGACAAAACTCCAGGTGGAACACATTTCCAGATGGAGTTAATTGCTATACCAAAGAGCGTGACACTTAGCACCGAACCCTGAGGTACTCCCTCCTCCTGAACAAAAGAATTAGAAAAAACCGAGCCGACCCTTACTCGGAAAAAGCGGTCCTTCACAAACTCCTGAATGAAAAGTGGTAGGCGTCCACGTATGTTCCAGGCATACAGGGAACGTAGAATCCCTGCTCGCCAGCACGTATCATAAGCCTTCTCAAGATCGAAAAATATGCCAACGGTTTGACAGTTCTTCATAAACCCGTCCATTATCTGTGTCGATATTGACACAAGATGGTCAACAGTTGAACGGCGTCGTCGAAAACCACACTGGATGTTAGTCAGTAGGTTACGACTTTCTAACCACCATACCAATCGTCCATTGATCATGCGTTCCATCACCTTGCAAACGCAACTGGTGAGGGAAATAGGACGATAGCTGGAGGGAAGATGACGGTCCTTCCCAGCCTTCAAGATGGGATTAACGGTGGCCTCCCGCCAATTTTCTGGGAGTATACTGTCAACCCAAACACGATTATAGACCTCGAGGAGGAATGCCTTACCTTCAGGAGAGAGCCGTTGTAACATTTGTACATGAATACCGTCCGGTCCTGGTGCTGAACATCGCGAAGATTTCAGGGAATACTCCAGCTCTGCCATGGTGAAAAGGTGATTGTAATCTTCTACGTTTCTAGAACGAAACGAGAAGCCTTGAGATTCCACCTGAGTTTTAATTGGAAGGAACTCAGGGGAGTAGTTTTCTGAGCTAGACACTTGTGCGAAAGCACTGCCAAAGGTATTGGCCACTTCAAATGAATCAACAACAGCTCCTGTGGCTGTTTTTAGTCCCGCTATTGGTATTTGGGTTGTTTTAGCTGCAACACGCCTTAATCTATCCCACACAACCGAGGAAGGTGTGTGTCGGTTAAATGAAGCTACAAATTTGCTCCATGATGACTTTTTGCTATCCTTAATGACTTGTCTGGACCTGGCGCGCATTTTCTTGTACTCGATTAGGTTTTCCAAAGTAGGGTGACGTTGGAAAACCCTAAGTGCACGCCTTCGAGCACGAATGGCATTCCGACATTCTTCCGTCCACCAGGGGACGGGAAATCGACGGGGATGTGTAGTCGACCGCGGAATCGATTGTTCAGCAGCAGAGAGAATCGTCTCCGTGAGAGTGAGTGAGTGAGTAGGGTTTAAGGGCCCGTCGACAGCTAGGTCATTAGGGCCCCAAGTCAGAACATAAAAGCAGGGAAAAACTCACCACCACCTAACAATGAATCAAATATTAAAACGGGGAGTCTAAAAGAAAGATAAAAGCTAAAACAGTTCAAATGTAAAAACTGGTCTAAAAGGATAACATAAAAACAGTTAAAACCTCAAAACTGATCTTAAAATGTACACAGATAAAAATGCGAAGGTTAAAAATAAAATCACAAAGTAAAATACAAGTTAAACCTGCTTAATGTAAGTGTTTGGTCTTCATCTTTTTCTTTTTCAGTCTTATCTTGACCGACTTAGGACCTGGTCTGTTCAAGTCGCCATCCTCAGATGAGTCTGAAGAGCCCTGTCGGCTTGTTGAGCGAGAGCGGGTAGGTTATGTGGGCGTATCCGCTGATAAAGGTCAGTCCCGGGGAGGGGCCATTGCATGAGCTGATGCACTCCTGAAGGCGATTGGGTCCCTCTGTCTATATATTGGGAGGTGAGACCCTAGGGTGAGCAAGGTCCAGGCCAGGACTCTCACCTAAGCCGGGGTGGCGCCCAGGATGTGAGCATGCCATCGGAGACATTTGCAATGGTGGAGGATGACATCGCCATGAGTTCTCAAAAAACTCAAAACAAAAAAAAAATATAAAAGTTTGTGTAAAGGAAGTAGCAGACTCGAGTGGTCCTCGCTACTTAGTTATATCTCGAACTGAGGGAGATAAGAAATTTTTGTCGGTGAGCCCATTTACTATACAAAAGGGTTTAGATAACATTGCTGGTCCAGTCAAGTCATGCACTAGATCTCGAAATTGCACGCTCCTGGTTGAAGCACATTCAGCTACCCAGGCAGCTAAGATATTGAAAGCGAATATACTAGCAAGTTATCCAGTACGCGTCGAGATGCACAGAACCTTGAACTCCTCTCGCGGTGTGATAAACACCCGTGCATTGGAAGGATTATCCAATGAGGAGATTCAAGAGAATCTGACGGAGCAAGGCGTCATACACGTTTACCGGGTTCAACGTAAAGGTGGTTAGTTAAAGCCAACTAATACCCTGTTCCTGACCTTTGATCGGGTAGATCTCCCGCAAAGGATTAAGGCAGGGTATGAATCCATCGAAGTTAGGCCGTTCATCCCGAACCCACTCAGGTGTTTTAAGTGCCAGCGCTTTGGACATACAAGTGAGCTTTGTAAGGGACTAGCTACATGCCCTCAATGTGGAGATGAATCCCACGATGGTGGATGTACTACAGCTCCTACATGTGTGAACTGCAGAGGTGAACATCCATCTAGTTCCCGAGACTGCCCCCGCTTTGTAGAGGAAAGAGCGATCCAAGAGATACGGGTCAAAGAGAAGGTGCCCTTCTCAGAAGCCCGGAAGCTCCTGCGTCTACGCCAACCCTCCGTTCCCAGATCCGGAACCTATAGCTCAGTTGCAGCTAAAGCGGTACCAAGCAGAGAGATCGCAACTCAGACCAGCGATTTCAATGGGGCAACAATTTCTGAAAAAAACACTTGTTGCCCGCAGCTCTATACCAAAGTCTTCAACATCAGCGCGCACATCTGTATCAACGTGTACAAAATCTGTTGGTGAAAAAAATTCAACTGTTCGATCACCAACGAAAATGGCAAACTCGACACAGAAGACTAGCAAACCTGTTATTTACAATGGCTCGCCGATAAAGTTTAAGAAGAACTACACAAAGAACGATTTCCTTAAGGAAGATAAGGCTCATCCCAGTACATCAAAGGGATATAAGAGTCCAAGGAGATGCCCTCGAAGATCCTCTTCTGGGGAATCTTCAGGGGTGGACTCAGACCGGCGTCTTTCATCTTCGCCGGTCCCCATTAGCAACCGGTTCGAGACACTCGAACCCAAGTTTCCTATGGGAAGACGCACGTCCTCGGCAGAGGACATGGATTTGGACCAATCTGCCCACACTGGGAGACCCCCAGTGGAAAAGAGGCGCGAAAAAGCGTCCGAAAAGAACGTCAGCCCAAGAGAGAAAAGGACTAAATTAGTTCGACAACCGCCTGCTCCAAAGTAATGAAGAGTTACCTTGGAATTACCTATCCCATACACAATGCAATATGACTACCCTACAATGGAACGTACGTGGCATTCGAACTCAAAGGCCAGAACTTGAGCTCTTGCTCAAAGAAAAAGAACCTCTCTGGTCGCATGTTTGCAAGAGAGTAAGCTGCGTCCTCGAGACGCTTTCCATCTAAGGCGATACACCCCAGTACGGTGTGATGTCACACCAGAAGAGGGTGTTCCGGCACATGGCGGCGCTATGATACTTGTCAGAGATGACGTATATATGCAAACTCTACCTTTGCACTCTGATATACAATCAGTTGCTGTACGGATTAAACTGCCAAACATCCATTTCACCATCTGTAATCTATATCTGCCTCCGTCTCATGACTTCTCTCACAATGAGTTAGAAGATCTAGTTTCCCAGTTACCAACACCGTTCCTGTTGGTGGGAGACTTCAATGCGCACCACCCGCTGTGGGGTTCAAGTCGCGCTTGTGCGAGAGGTACACTTATTTCCGATTTCTTAGACAGTCACAACCTAGCTCTCCTCAACACTGGAGAGCCTACATTCATTTCTGACACTCATATCAGTTTTTCACACCTTGATCTTTCAATTTGTTCACCTATATTGGCAGTCTCCTTACAATGGAATGTCATCTCTGATCTACACTCTAGTGACCATTTCCCATGTCTTATTAGTCTCTTGACGCAACCTACATGTTCCTCACGTATGCCCAGATGGCGTTTGGACCATGCCAACTGGAACCTCTACACCCAGTTGGCTGTCTTTACGTACAACGAGCACGACTCAGTGAATAATTTGGCGCAGCATCTCACGGAGACCCCCTCCGAAGGAGTGTCGCCTTGCCGTGGCGGAGGGGCTCAGTACCCGATCCAGACGGCCTACTAAGTGAGTCTTCGTGACCACTGGTAGGCAAGAGGTGAGGGGAAGCTAAGAACATTCCAACGGGTAGATGAGGCTCGTTAGTCTTGGTCGACGACTCATCTAGGAGAAGAGGACTCCGAACTCAAACTCCCCCAGGGGAACATACGACGGTAGGTCCGGGTTTGGCGCGCCCGGGGCCCCGAGCTGCGCACCACCATTTCACCCCCTCCATATACATTAACTGTGCCACGTGCAGCGATTTATGTTGCTTTTATATCACCCTCTTCCTCTTCTAGGTTTATTCTGATTATTAGTTAGTAAGGCCTTAGTTTTATAACTCCTGTCTCACCAGCAGGGATCTTTCCTATCTCCGTGTCCCACGGTTTTCATCGCGGCCCCCGCCTTGTGTGGACGTGTTACCGATGACGGAGCCCCGGTGTAATCAACCCGAAGTCCCCTGAATCCACGCTGACGCCGTTGAGTCAGCGTGTGCTAAAGCGGGGAGCCACGTGCGGTTATTCCTGTGGTGGGGACATAAAACCGGGGTGTCACGTGGTGAACGGTTTACCCATGCGGAGAAGCAGTGGAGATCGGAGGGTAGCTCCTCTGAAGTACGCTTTGAGATCAGTCATGGAGGGGTCTCCATGGCGGCACAGACCGTGGAGATTTTGGTGTCTTTTATCCTTTGACCCCGGATGGCAGGCTGACGCCGACGGTTCCGGAAGGCGGTCCAAACCAATCATGTATCCGCGCAAAACCCCTTATACTGAGGTTTTCTTGGTTATGACCTTGGCAAGTGATGGAAAATCGATGAAGGATATTAGCCCTTTTTATATAAAGAAGGAAGTGGATCGGATTTTGGGAGTCGACAGCGAGCAGCCACAGAGAGCAGACGTGCCGAGAGCCAGGGAGTCAGTCAGCCAGCCAGTCAGCCAGCGTAGTAGTAGTAGTAGTAGTAATGTTTTAGGGCGCACAACTGCTGGGGTTATTAGCGCCCGGACAACACAAAAACTTAAAAAGTACAGGTGGATAACCTGTTGTCTAAAATGTTACGGGAATTAAAACGTCACCAAGACAGTGCCAGTAATGCTAAAAGTAGAGCTAAAATTAACACTAAAACCCACATGTAGCTACTGAAGTAGCAAACTGCACATGTGATCAACTAAAAACTTAACATAAAACTAGCGGTTTAAACACGACCTCCTATACCACTGAGACGAATAAAGCTTAAGAGACGCTCTACAGCACTGAAATTATCTGCCAGAACCTCGACCAGGGTAGCCGGCAGTCCTAAGGACACGCGAAAGTGAGATAAAAACTGGCACTGAATTAATACATGGCGTACCGTCAAAGGCTCATTACACTGATCACAAAGCGGCGCCGGGTCAGAAGATAAAAGGTGACCATGACTAAAACGACTGTGCCCGATACGAAGTCTAGCTAAAATTACTTCCTCGTGGCGACAAGCGCGAGAGGAAGTCCTCCAGGTAACCGGGAGGGGCTTAACCTCCCGAAGTTTGTTCCCCTGAACAGCACTCCACTTAGCACGCCACCGCGAAAGGATAGCAATACGTAAAACGGTGCGAAGGTCTTCATAGGGAACACAAGAACTGTAACACCTGGGACCTAAAACTGCTGCCTTCGCAGCAGCATCGGCAGCCTCATTCCCTGTAAGGCCTGCGTGTCAGCCAGCGTGCCAGTTGCCAGTTGAGTGGAAGCAGCGACGGAAGCTAGACCGGCAAGAGCTCTCTCCAGGAGCACTCATAACAGTAGACTGCACGGGTAAGGCAACACGACCGCAGCCAACAGCTATCCATAGCTGGAATCCAGGCGCCTGAAAGGGTCTGTTCCTCTGTTGCCTGCGTCTCTTGGCGCCCGGTAGCTATTCTTTCTCTCACACTATCTTTCTTCTTTCCTCTATATCTGTCTAGCTTGTGAGCCCCCTGTTAGGATAGCACTACAGAAAGGTGTCACCACACAGCCCACGTTCTGAGAGCTAAGGTGTTGTAACCTACAAACAAGTGGACTGTCGGTGGCTCCTAGGTTTAGGCAAGTGACTACGTTTTTCTATAGTTAATTAAAAGGGACAAACAGAAACTACCATGGTTGAGCTCACGCGCCAAACCACCGCTCCCAGCGAACCTCCTCCTTCAGAGGAACCCATACCGAAGAAAAGTAAGGGGAAAACCCCCAAAAGCAATGTTGTGCAAACCCTTCAGGAAGAGCCATCCACGAGTGAAGGATTTCTTTCACTCACGGGTTTCAGTTTATAACACTTGAAGAGCACAAGAACTTTATCCAGTACTGCCGAAGAGAAAAGCTCCCCTTCCACGTTGCCCAACAGGTGGAGGAACGAACCTATAAGGTTGCAATAAAGGGGCTCTACTCGAATATGACCGAGCTAGAACTTCAGCAAGCTCTTCAGGAAGTCGGCCTGGAAATCTTGAAAGTGAACAAGCTATTCTCGAGGCGAACAAGAACCCACATCCCCATCTTCATAGTCCACATGCCCAACGAAGTGGACTCCGCCGCTATTGAAACAGTTGAGGGACATTGCCCACTGTAAAATTAAAGTGGAAGATTACCACCCACCCAATGGCCCCCCACAATGCTGAAGATGCCTGAGATACGGGCATCTGACCAAAAATTGCGAGGCAGCCCAAGTCTGCAGCAGATGTGCGGGGCGCCACCATGTGCGCCAGTGCGAAAGTCATTATTGGCAGTGCGCACTATGCAATTCCACGGAACACGGCGCCAGATGGCGTGGTTGCCGTGTCTTTCAGCGACTTGCATACCCCAACAAAAATTCCCAAACACCAAGCAACCCCAGACATTGGCAGGTGACTAACCTGCAGAGAGGGACCTATGCGCATATATCCAACGGCTATCAAGCGCATGCCGCAACGGCGCCAAGCCTGCGGGCCCACCCCCAGGAGCGCGGGCACAACAATATGCCTCCAACACCCGCCACCACACACAAGCGCCGCAACAACAGCCACCCACCCGCCAACGCTCCAACCTGGACCCAAGGAGACCAGCTGCCCCTCCCTCCCTGAAACAACCACCTCAACCACAGCAGGTCCAATTTCACCTCCTCAGTCAACAAGACCATCTCAGCCTGCCCCAGCAAGGAGCTATCCTGAGCACTACACTCACGATGCTCAAGGCGCGCCCAGGCTTAACTTTACTGCAAACACTAACTGGTTCCTCCTTAATAGAGGACATGGAAACATGAACACTGGATACCAGGAGATGCTGGACATATATGCTGTCCTTTTTTACGGCTTGCAACTGAGCGGCAACCCAGCCGACAATAATAGAGCCTTCATAGAGATGGTTGCACAGTTTGCAAAACACCGCAACGCGCCAATGTCTAATTAGACCAAGCTCACCCTCTCCCGAGCCAACACATCGACATAATGGCAAATAATCAACCCCATATTAAAATTCTCCTCTGGAATACCAGAGGCGCCCGCAGTAAGCTACAGGAGTTAAAGCACTATCTATATAACAATAACATAACCATAGCACTCCTCACCGAAACCTTCTTAAACAGCAAAGCACGGTTTTCTATCCCAGGCTACCGGGTGTACCGTACTGATAGGCCGGGTGCTAGAGCGAGAGGTGGAACCGCCATTGCCGTCCTTGAGACCGCCGAACACAAGCAGAAACACATTAGTACACTTGCCAACATGGAGGCTACACCAGTCACCATACCCATTAATAACCAACAGGTTACTATTGCCAGTGCATGCAGTCCTCCGTCACAACTAAATATCAAAGACGTCGAAACTGTATTAGACCCAGACGATAAGGTAATAGCAGCAGGAGATTTTAATGCAACCCACCAATCCTGGCGAAATGCCACATCCAACTCAGCAGGGAATGCCCTATATAACCATATGACACACAATGATTACATAATCACATATCCCGATGAACCAACATACATGCCCGAACGAGCACATCACACACCCCATACACTAGACATTGCCCTACTAAAGAAAACCACCTTTAGACACTCCATCAGGGTAATCCCCGCTCTAGCATCAGACCATATCGCGATACAAATTGATATAGACGCCACCCCTAAATGCCACCCACAACCGCCGCGCAGGGATTATAACGCAACCCACTGGCCCATATTCGCCCGCACCCTAGACGAAAAGCTCCAGCCCACCATGCCCTTGCAAAATCAGCAGGACGTGGACCAAATGGCGACAAAACTGGAAAAAGCAATACAAACCGCACTTGAAGCTGCAGTACCATACAAGCAGCCGCCCAAACACGAAATAACTTTCCCCCCGGACGTCCTTCAACTCATCCGCGAACGCGACCACGAAATACGCAAATGGCAGCGCACAAGAAATATCGTGCAACGGGTCAACATGGCAACACTAAATAGTGATATAAAATCACGCATAGGCCAACTGGCACGGCGTCAATGGGAAGATAAGCTATCCCAGTTACAACCCGGCGGCCAAACAATATGGCAGCTAACACGCAACTTGCTCAGGGAGCCGTTGACTATCCCGCCCCCTGCGCAAGCCAGATAACACGCACGCACACTAGCCGAAGCTCTGGAGCAGATATGTGCCCCCAACGAAGGCCCAATTGACCAAACGTTATGCCTCGAAATGGAAAGAGTGAGTGTGTTGGGTTTAAGGTCCCGTCGACAACTTGGTCATTAGGACCCCGAGTCCAGAAGTAAAATTACATACTGTCAAGTGTTAAAAACATCACCCATTAAAAACTAAAAATCTAGGGTTAAAATAGATAAAAAAAAAACCTCTAAACAACTATTAAAACGTTTCATTTAAAATGCTAAAAACAGAAACTTAAAATTGCTACAAAGTAAAAAACACTAAAACGTTAAAAAACCCAAAAATACGGCCATCTAAAAAGGCTAATATCTCTGAAATAAAATATCCTTACACTTGCTTCATAAAATCAATTCTGGAACAAAACCGCAGCACTGTATTTACAGATACTGGGTCGTTGCCTAAAACTTACGACAGTGTAAGGCCCAGGCCAACGGACTGGCGCTCACGAGCGTATCGCGGACAATCAAGAAGGACATGTGCGACGGAGATTGGAATGTTACACGTTGTACAGACGGGCTCCGGATCACCACGCAAAAGGTGTCCATGCGTGGCTCGGGTATGGCCTATCCTCAGGCGGGTTAAAACCACTTCTTCCCGCCTGGAATTCCTGCAGCTGGTATGCCAGGGTTGTACCGTGTCCTTGATTGTCCGTAATTGAGTGCCGGATAACGCTTCCCAAGATTCCTGCCAGAGAGCAAATAGATGGCGACGGAAATATTTCTGCACATCTATATAGGGCAGCGTACGGGTGGAATACTCCGGAAGGCGACATGCTGACTTTGCAGCCGCATCCGCCGCATCGTTACCCGGAATACCCACATGGCCTGGGATCCACGTAAAAACAAACTGGTATCCGCGAGACAGTAGCTGAGAAATCAACGTCTGGATTTTAACAACCAATGCCGAGGTGCCGATAAACTGTTGCAGGGCCTGGAGAGCGCTAAAAGAATCGGAACAGACGATAAAACTTCCAGAACCTGAACTGGAGATAAAAAGGAGGAAATAAAATATGGCAAACAACTCGGCGGTAAATACTGAACTGGCGTCCGGTAGGCGGTACGTATGAGCGTCACCGTTGTATATAAAGGCGCAACCCGTCAAGTTGTCGACGGGCCCTTAAACCCGACACACTCACTCACTCACTCTCTGGCAGGAATCTTGCGGTTTTGTTCCAGAATTGATTTTATAAAGCAAGTGTAAGGATATTTTATTTCAGAGATTTAGCCTTTTAGATGGCCGTATTTTTGGGTTTTTTAACGTTTTAGTGTTTTTTGCTTTGTAGCAATTTTAAGTTTCTGTTTTTAGCATTTTAAATGAAACGTTTTAATAGTTGTTTAGAGGTTTTTTATCTATTTTAACCGTAGATTTTTAGTTTTTAATGGGTGATGTTTTAACAGTTGACGGTATGTAATTTTACTTCTGGACTCGGGGCCCTAATGACCAAGTTGTCGACGGGCCCTTAAACAAAACACACTCACTCACTCACGCGTTGTTTTAGGTGCCAACGGTTCGGCCATACTAAGACCCTGTTCGAGAGCCTCGAACCGATTGCTCGTGGATACCGGCGAAGATGAAAGCTGCCGGTCTGTGTCCATTCCGGAGGAATCCTCAGAAGAGGATCTTCGGGGGGATGAACGCTGGCTCTTCTTTCCCTTTGGTTTAGTGCTAACAGAGACGTTTTCTTCTTTGAGGAAGTCAGTTCTTACATATTGTTTCTTAAATTTCTTCGGTGATGTAACATAAACAACGGGCTCATTCTTGCCATTGTTGTAGACTGGCAATTTAGACGGTGACCTTGTAGATGTGTTCTTTTCCTTTACGGACTTCGTAGGAGACGTAGATTTACCTGTAGATGTTAAAGGCTTTGGAACTGTTCTTGCTACGATAATTTTTTGTGAAATTGTGGCCCCGGTTTGATCGCTGGTTTGTGTAGCGATTTCCCGCTTCTCTGCCGGCCTAGCTACAACAGAGCGATAGGTACCGGACTTTGGAAGGGGGGGCTGTCGGATACGCAGGAGTTTCCGAGCTTCTGAGGACACCTCTTTGACTCGGATTTCCTGGATCGCCCTTTCCTCTATAAACCGGGGGCATTCTCGCGAATTGGCTGGATGTTCGCCGCTGCAGTTCACACAACTGGGAGGCAATGAACATGGAGCGTCGTGAAGGACGCCTCCGCAGTTGACGCAAGAAGCTGCTCTATTACATAGTTCACTTGTGTGTCCAAAATGGTTACACTTAAAGCAACGGATTGGGTTCGGGATGTATGGCCTTACTTCTATAGCTTCGTATCCTGCCCTAATCCTTTGAGGGAGATCCACCCGATCAAAGGTCAGGAACAGGGTACGAGTAGGCTTCAATTCACCGCTTTCTTTGCGATGAACCCGATACACACAGGTAACACCTTGATCTTCTAGGTTTTCATTAATCTCTTCAACACTGAGTCCGTCTAATGCCCCCCAGAGGGACTTACTACGGTAGGTCCGGGTTTGGCGCACCCGGGGCCCCGAGCCAACTGACTCCCTCGATGTGGGTTCCTCTTAGTGGTGAGGGAGTCAGTCAAATCGCCCACACACGTGTAGGCCGTGCGTGGAGACCCGTGTCGGTGGAAAGGTTTATCCTGGTGGTTGAGGGATGCGTATGTGAGCTCGGTCTAGTTACTTTCTGAATTCGGGGAGGGTGCGCATTTCCAATACATTGCTTTGGTTACTGCTTCATCTAAACGGGAGGCTAGGGACTAACCCACCCCTAGTCAATCGGCCAGGACTACGTAGTGCACCGAACTCCAGGGTGAGTGGGACGGCGAGCCCGCTATATTCCCTGTGTAGCCCTGTCATCCCAGTGGGATGACCCCTTGTTGGGCTCCGTGGTGGGTGGGGAGCACTGGGGGATGAAATTTATAGCCTACTTTCTATGGCAAACAAAACTATAAAAAGAAAACGACAAGTTAACGAAATAGAGGTACACGTAGCTCCTACCGCTCGTTACCTAGTCATCAGTAGGACGGAAGAGGCTCAGACGTTTTTGAAGGTAAACCCCTTTGTAATACAGTCAAGTCTTGATAAAATAGCCGGGCCGGTGAAATCATGTACCCGCCTAAGAACAGGATCGCTTCTTGTTGAAACGTATACGTCCACTCAGTTCGACAAGTTGCTGAAGGCGAAACTACTCCACGGATATCCTATCCGTGTTGAGAAGCACAGGAGCCTCAACTCTTCCAAGGGCGTAATAACCACCCACTTGTTGGATGGTATGCCGGAGGAAGAGATTCAGGGATACTTATCTGACCAGGGAGTAACATCTGTGTATCGGGTCCGCACTAGGCGTGACGGAGTGCAGGTTGATACCCGCACTCTGTTTCTTACGTTTGATCTGCTCGATCTCCCTCAGAAGATAAAGGCCGGCTATGAGGTGATTAACGTTCGACCGTATATCCCGCGTCCAATGCGGTGTTTTCAATGTCAGCGTTATGGCCATACACAGACCTCTTGCAAGGTTTCGGTTCCTGTTTGTGTCATCTGTGGAAAGGATGCCCATGAAGGAGCATGTCCATCTGCTCCTAGCTGTGTAAACTGTCGAGATGCCCACCCGGCGACATCCCGTGACTGTCCACGTTACCTGGACGAGAAGGCTATACAAGAGCTACGGGTGAAGGAGGGTTTATCGTTTTCTGAAGCCCGCAAAAAACATCTTGCTCGCCAGCCTTCAATTCTCAAATTTGGTACCTTTAGTTCGGTTGTGTCAACCCCAGTGTCAAAGCGGGATATGGGTACCCAAACTGGCCCTGTTACCACCACCCCTATTGCACCTCAACCTAGTCAGGCCACAGCTTCCACATCAACCTGTACCAGCCCCAAGAATCTTCCTGCCAGTACCGATACCCGGAAGTTTAGAGTTGAGCCGAAACGCAGCGACTTCCTTAAAGACCCTCCGAGATCGGCCACTGGGAAGCGTGCCTCACCTTCCCCTCCTCGGCGCTCATGCTCTCAGGACACCAGAGGGCGTGGTCGGGCGCCAAGGGTCTCTTCACCTCCCGTTTCCACGGGTAACAGATATTCTGTTCTATCTACTGTTAGTGGTGACACAGAGCCTCCACCGTCCATGGAGCCTATGGAGCACGAACCATCTGCTCCAAACAGCCCTAGCCCCACGCGTTCTCAGAAGGGCAAATTGAAGCGGCAACCGCTGGTCAAGTGACCGTAATCGACAGCTTATCTTCTTCGTTCCAGGATGTCCATAATTCAGTGGAATATACGTGGCATACGTGCACATAGGACCGACCTGCAGGTACTTATTAGTTCGCTATCCCCTAGCGTTCTGTGCTTGCAGGAGACAAAGCTTCGCCAGCAGGACTCTTTCACATTCAAAGGCTTTACTCCGGTGCGCTTTGACCTACCACCGGAACCAGGTATTCCTGCTCATGGAGGTGTCATGCTCCTAATTCGTGATGACGTCTTTTACCAACCTCTTAATCCTACCACTCCATTGCAAGCTATTGCTGTTACCCTGAGCTTACCCGGTTTTTCTTTTAGTCTCAGTTCCGTCTATTTACCGCCTTGTTCTCCCTTCGCAATTGCGGATCTCTCCCATCTAGTATCCCAGCTCCCAACGCCGTACTTACTGTTGGGAGACTTCAATGCCCACCACCCTCTTTGGGGTTCACCAAGGGCTTGCGCAAGGGGAACACTCATAGCCGCTTTCTTTACAGAGAACTCTCTTTCACTACTGAACACTGGTGAACCTACTTTTGTTTCCGATTCCACTGGCACCCTTTCCCACCTGGATTTATCCGTCTGTTCAGCTCAGCTTGCACCTCGTTTGGAGTGGAACGTCGCCTCCGACACCTTCTCTAGCGATCACTTTCCATGTGTGATCAGCTTGCTTTCTCACCACGCACCCTCGCCACGTGTACCTCACTGGCGTCTAAACAGCGCGGATTGGAATCTATTTACCCGCTTAGCAGTTTTTGACAACCGCTTTTTCGACGATGTAGACCAGATGATGGCTCACTTCACATCTGTTGTTCTTAGCGCTGCCGAAGGCGCAATACCTCGATCGTCTGGCCATCCACGACGTGTAGCGGTCCCTTGGTGGACCGATGAATGCCGAACAGCCGTCCGTGCGCGGCGGTCGGCGCTACGCGTGTTTCGGCGACACCCTACTTTGGACAATCTGGTCGTATTTAAGCAATCGCGCGCCAGGGCTCGTCGCGTCATACAGGCCAGTAAGAGGGCATCCTGGCTCCGTTTTGCGGAGTCCTTTAATAAATTTACACCTTCATCTATCGTTTGGGATAAGCTCCGTCGCGTGGCCGGCAAGGCTTCGCCGTTTGCCGTACCCGGTCTCCGGCTCAATAATACCTCCATTGTTTGCCCTATAGCTGTTGCTGACACTCTGGGCAACGCTTTTGCAGGTATTTCAGGCTCATCGCATTACCACCCGAGTTTTATGCGTATCAAATATGACTCTGAGTCGCACAACCTTTCTTTTAACTCATCGAACGCGGAGTGTTATAACGCCCTTTTCACCATGCGGGAGTTGGAGCGGGCCCTAGCTTTCTCCAAACCCTCCGCTCCTGGGCCGGATGGTGTCCATGTCTTAATGCTACAGCACCTGTCTTCGGCTGGTAAACTCTTTCTCTTACACGTGTATAACCGTATCTGGCTTGGATTTGGATTTGGTTTAAGGGCGCTCAACTTCTAGGTCATCAGCGCCCTTAACAGACTCATGGCAATAGCCAGATATAAATTTCACTCAAAAAATAAAAATACTAGAAACAACAAAATATACAAGGCAGAAATCAGTGGCAATAGCCAGATATGAAACAAGGTGATAAATATGTCCAAAAGCAGAACAAGATAATTAAAAAATTGAAATCCTCAAATTTATATTACACTGCGCTAAAAAATTAACTCTATCAACCGCTGTTTTGTCGTCCGCTAGGACCTCTGCAAGTCTGGCAGGCAGCTGCAGAGAATCCCGAAGGTGCGCTAGAGAGTAACACTCTAGGAGCACGTGGCGAACCGACAAAACGTTGTCACACAGCGGACATAGAGGCGCAGGGTCCCTTTTAAATAGGTAACCGTGCGAAAAATTGCAGTGCCCTATTCTTAATCGAGCCAAACTAACCTCCTCGCGACGAGATGTGCGACAGGAAGTTACCCAGTTTATCGGAAGTTCTTTCACTTCTCTAAGCTTATTACCGCGGAGAGCTGACCACTCGTCGTGCCAGGACGACAGCACCGCTCTCCGCACTTCAAGCCTAAAGTCTTCCGAAGTAACACGTGAGATGATAATTCTGGGTTCTGTAGTTGCCGTCTTTGCTGCTAAATCTGCCTTTTCATTCCCAAGTAAACCTACGTGACCAGGAATCCATGCACACAGCACGTCCACGCCAGAAGCGTGTAAAACATGGAGGGCATCCTGGATACGTTGTACAATAGGGTGGGGGTTGTACAACTGACAAAGGCTCTGCAGTGCACTAAGGGAATCGCTCAAAATCAGGCAGTCACCTAATTTACGACGGCGAACATACAAAACGGCTCGATAAATTGCATAAAGCTCTGCAGTAAAAATGGAAGTGCTATTTGGAAAACCGAATGTATATGGTTCGGTTCCATAAACATAAGCACATCCAACACCGTTGGTGTTCTTTGATCCATCGGTGTAAATATATTTACGGTCAGAGTAGCCTGACAAAAATTCTAAGAAACACGTGCGGATACTTGAAATAGGCATCGTGGACTTCTGGTGTATGGTCATCCCAAGATCTACATGGGGCGTACCAGATAGCCAAGGGGGGTAAAGTCTCTCGCCCTTGGCGAACATCACAGGCAGTTCCACTCCAAGCTTCACTAGGAGCTCTTGGAAACGGAACCCCGCAGGCTTTGGATTAAGGGTGCTATTTCTATATCGTTCTCTTAGCGTGGTGGTGAAAAAAGAAGCGAACGTTGGGTGCTTAGGCATACATCTAAGCGCACAACCATAATTTGCCAAGAGAATCTCACGCCGATATTGCAGAGGAGCTTCTGCGGACTCGGCGTAAAGGCTCACCACTGGGCTTGTTGGAAATGCTCCTGTTGCAATGCGGATGCCCCTATTATGGACCACGTCTAATCTTCTCAGCACAGATGGTCGTGCTGACGAATAAACAATACACCCATAGTCTAGCTTGGATCGGACCAATGCGCGATATATTCGCAACAAAATTGTTCGATCCGCTCCCCACGATTTGCCATTCAGTACTCGCATAATATTTAGGGAACGGTCACATCTCGCTCTTAGCTGTGCAATATGCGACGACCAACTAAGCTTCCTGTCCAAGATCAAACCCAGGAAGCGCGTCTCTTCTGCGAAGGGAAGTTCATCTGGACCAAATCGGAGCAAAGGTGGTAATCGTCTCCTACGGCGCCAGAAATTAACGCAGATTGACTTCTCAGTTGAGAAACGGAAGCCGTTTTTCATGCTCCATTCTCTAAGGTTGTCCAAACATTGCTGCAGGCGCCGTTGTAAGAACGCCGTGCGCTGAGAAGTGCAATAGACAGCGAAGTCGTCTACGAATAGGCATGACGAAACTCCAGGTGGAACACATTTCCAGATGGAGTTAATTGCTATAGCAAAGAGCGTGACACTTAGCACCGAACCCTGAGGTACTCCCTCCTCCTGAACAAAAGAATTAGAAAAAAACCGAGCCGAACCTTACTCGGAAAAAGCGGTCCTTCATAAACTCCTGGATGAAAAGTGGTAGGCGTCCACGTATGTTCCAGGCATACAGGGAACGTAGAATCCCTGCTCGCCAGCACGTATCATAAGCCTTCTCAAGATCGAAAAATATGCCAACGGTTTGACAGTTCTTCATAAACCCGTCCATTATCTGTGTCGATAGTGACACAAGATGGTCAACAGTTGAACGGCGTCGTCGAAAACCACACTGGATGTTAGTCAGTAGGTTACGACTTTCTAACCACCATACCAATCGTCCATTGATCATGCGTTCCATCACCTTGCAAACGCAACTGGTGAGGGAAATAGGACGATAGCTGGAGGGAAGATGACGGTCCTTCCCAGCCTTCAAGATGGGAATAACGGTGGCCTCCCGCCAATTTTCTGGGAGTATACTGTCAACCCAAACACGATTATAGACCTCGAGCAGGAATGCCTTACCTTCAGGAGAGAGCTGTTGTAACATTTGTACATGAATACCGTCCGGTCCTGGTGCTGAACATCGCGAAGATTTCAGGGAATGCTCCAGCTCCGCCATGGTGAAAAGGCGATTGTAATCTTCTACGTTTCTGGAACGAAACGTGAAGCCTTGAGATTCCACCTGAGTTTTAAATGGAAGGAACTCAGGGGAGTAGTTTTCCGAGCTAGACACTTGTGCGAAAGCACTGCCAAAGGTATTGGCCACTTCAAATGAATCAACAACAGCTCCTGTGGCTGTTTCTAGTCCCGCTATTGGTATTTGGGTCGTTTTAGCTGCAACACGCCTTAATCTATCCCACACAACCGAGGAAGGTGTGTGTCGGTTAAATGAAGCTACAAATTTGCTCCATGATGACTTTTTGCTATCCTTAATGACTTGTCTGGACCTGGCGCGCATTTTCTTGTATTCAATCAGGTTTTCCAAAGTAGGGTGACGTTGGAAAACCCTAAGTGCTCGCCTTCGAGCACGAATGGCATTCCGACATTCGTCCGTCCACCAGGGGACGGGAAATCGACGGGGGTGTGTAGTCGACCGCGGAATCGACTGTTCAGCAGCAGAGAGAATCGTCTCCGTGAGATGCTGCGCCAAATTATGCACTGAGTCGTGCTCGTTGTACGTAAAGACAGCCAACTGGGTGTAAAGGTTCCAGTTGGCATGGTCCAAACGCCATCTGGGCATACGTGTGGAGTGTGTATGTTGCGTCAAGAGACTAATAAGACATGGGAAATGGTCACTAGAGTGTAAATCAGAGATGACATTCCAATGTAAGGAGACTGCCAACTGAGGTGAACAAACTGCAAGGTCAAGGTGTGAGAAGCTGTTATGAGAGTCCGAAATGAATGTAGGTTCTCCAGTGTTGAGGAGAGCTAGGTTGTGACTGTCGAGGAAATCGGCAATGATCTTACCTCTCGCACAAGCGCGACTTGAGCCCCAAAGTGGGTGGTGCGCATTGAAGTCTCCCACCAACAGAAAAGGTGTTGGCTACTGGGAAACTAGATCTTCTAAATCAATGTGCGAGAAGTCATGGGACGGAGGCAAATAAACATTACAGATAGTGAAATGTATGTTTGGCAGTTTAATCCATACAGCAACTGATTGTATATCAGAGTGCAAAGGTAGAGTTTGCATATATACGTCATCTCTGACAAGTATCATAGCGCCGCCATGTGCCGGTACACCCTCTTCTGGTGTAACATCACACCGTACTGGGGTGTATCGCCTTAGATGGAAAGCGTCTCGAGGACGCAGCTTAGTCTCTTGCAAACATGCGACCAGAGGTTCGTTTTCTTTGAGCAAGAGCTCAAGTTCTGGCCTTTGAGTTCGAATGCCACGTACGTATAGCCATATTGCATTATGTATGTGATAGGTAACTCCAAGGTAACTCTTCATTACTTTGGAGTTGGCGGTTGTCGAACTAACTTAGCCCTTTTTTTTTCTCTGGGGCTCGCATTCTTGTCTGGCGCTTTTTCGCGCCTCTTTTCTACTGGGGGTCTCCCAGTGTGGGCAGATTCAAACTCCATGTCCTCTGCCGAGGACGTCCGTGTTCCGATACTGAATTTTGGTTCGAGAGCCTCGAACCGATTGGACACGGAGACCGGCGAAGATGACATTCGCCGGTCTGTAGTCATCCCAGAGGATTCCTCCGAAGAGGATCTCCTGGGAGATGTTTTTGGGCTTTTCTTTCCCTTTGGTGCCTTGGGAGATATCGTATTGTCTTTGAGGAAATCAGATCTTTGATACTGGGTCTTAAACTTCATCGGTGACACATCGTATACAATCGGACTACTTTTTGAGCTCGCCTTCTTTATTGGTGACCTTCCTGGTCTGCTGGATTGAACTGCGGTATTTGTAGATGCTCTGGCGGACTTAGGTGATGTCTGAGGCTTTGGAGGTGACCTAGCTACAAGAATTTTGTCTGAGATTGTTGCCCCATTTATATCGCTAGTTTGAGTTGCGATTTCCCGACACGGTACTGGTTTAGCTACAACCGAGCTATAGGTACCGGAATTCGGGATAGCGGGCTGTCGCAAACGTAAGAGCTTTCGGGCTTCTGAGAAGGACACCTTCTCTCTAACCCGGTTCTCCTGGATAGCTCTTTCCTCCACATAACGGGGACATTCTCGGGAGTTTGCTGGATGTTGTCCCCTGCAGTTAATACAACTGGGAGGTGAGGTACAGTCATCGTCATGGGCGATGCCTCCACAGTTTACGCAGGTAGCTCTACCACTGCACGTGTCACTTGTATGACCAAAGCGTTGGCATTTATAACATCTAAGCGGGCTCGGAATGTAAGGTCTTACTTCAATGGCCTCGTACCCAGCCTTTATCCTTTGCGGGAGATCAACCCGATTAAAGGTAAGGAAAGGGGTACGGGTAGGCAGATATTCGCCTCCATCTTTTCTCTGAACCCGGTATACTGCTGTTACACCTTGATCTTCTAGGTTCTCCTGAATCTCCTCATTGGACATGCCGTCCAATGCCCGGGTGTTCACAACTCCACGGGAGGAGTTCAAAGTCCTATGCAGTTCTACTCGTACCGGATAGCTAGCTAACATATTCGCCTTAAGTAAAGTAGCCGCCTGGGATGCTGAATTAGCTTCAACCAGGAGCGTGCCGTTGCGAGATCTTGTGCAGTTCTTCACTGGGCCAGCTATTTTATCAAGACCCTTTTGGATAACAAATGGGTTCACCGATGTAAATTTCCTTCCTTCCTCAGTTCTAGTAAATATTAAGTAGCGAGGACCACTCAACTCTGCTACTTCCTTTCCAATCGTTTTCTGGGTTTTTGTATTTTGTTTGGGATGTCCCATGGCGATGATATCCTCCACCATTGCAAATGTCTCCGATGGCATGCTCACTTCCTGGGCGCCACCCCGGCTTAGGTGAGAGTCCTGGCCTGGACCTTGCTCACCCTAGGGTCTCACCTCCCAATGCATAGACAGAGGGACCCAATCGCCTTCAGGAGTGCATTAGCTCATGCAATGGCCCCTCCCCGGGACTGACCTTTATCAGCGGATACGTACACAGATCCTACATGATAACCAGGGGCTGGGACTTACGCGATTACCCAGTCACCCCTTGCGTCACCCCATCCTCCAACCCGCGCGTAGGTTATCCGTCAGACTGTGTACAGGGAGGTATCAGGAGGGAGGTCAAACACAAAAGTGGACCAAAGTTGATTGGGCGTTTGGCATGTGCTCTCTCACCTCTTGGAGGAACCCAATCGAGAGTATGGCTCGGGGCCCCGGGTACGCCAAACCCGTACCTACCGTAGTAGGAGCCCCTGGGGGAGTTTGATTTCGGAGTCCTCTTCTCCTAGATGAGTCGTCAACCAAGACTAACGAGCCCCATCTACCCGTTTGGAATGTTCTTTGCTTCCCCTCACCTCTTGTCTACCAGTGGTCAAAATGACACTTAGTAGGCCGTCTGGATCGGGTACTGAGCCCCTCCGCCACGACAAGGCGACACTCCTTCGGAGGGGCCGTATCTGGCGCACAGCAACATTTCCATCCGCTTGGCGCGAGGCCACCATTGTCCCGATTTTGAAACCTGGGAAGGATCGTCAACTACCTTCCAGCTATCGCCCGATCTCCCTCACCAGTTGTATTTGCAAGGTGTTGGAGCGCATGATCAACGGGCGACTGACATGGTGGCTTGAATCTCATAATTTGTTGTCAAATGTTCAGTGCGGTTTTCGCCGATTCCGTTCAACGGACGACCATTTAGTGTCTTTATCCACGTATATTATGAACGGTTTCCTGAGGAAGAGCCAAACGGTTGCTGTCTTTTTTGACTTGGAGAAAGCGTATGATACGTGCTGGAGGTACGGAATTCTTCGTACCCTTCCTTCATCAATGGGGCATCCGCGGTCGAATGCCGCTTTTTATTCGGGAGTTTATGCGCGATAGAGTCTTTCGAGTACGTGTGGGGTCGGTTTTATCTCGTGTTTTTACTCAAGAGAACGGGGTACCGCAGGGCTCGGTACTCAGTGTCACATTGTTTGCCATTGCAATCAATCCCATTGTGGAGTGCGTCCCATTGGGCATCTCTTCATCGTTATTTGTGGACGACTTCGCTATTTATTGCAGTACTCGGCGGACTTCTCTCTTACAACGCCGCCTCCAATTGTCTTGACCGCCTGTACACTTGGAGTGTCGAAAACGGCTTTAAGTTCTCCGCCGAGAAGACCGTCTGCGTTAACTTCTGGCGCCGGAAGGCGTTTCTTGCACCTTCTCTACGTCTCGGCCCAGATACACTTCCTTTCGCAGACGAGACGAAATTTTTGGGATTGATTTTTGATAGGAAACTTAGTTGGTCTTCCCATATCTCGTATATAAAGGCACGGTGTGAGCGTTCTCTTAATATTTTATGGGTTTTAAGTGGCACATCCTGGGGAGCTGATCGGACCATTCTTTTACGACTATACCGTTCACTGGTCCGATCGAAACTTGACTACGGCTGTGTCGTGTATTCCTCAGCTCGCCGGTCGGTTTTAAATCGCCTCAACGCTATACATCACCGTGGCATCCGATTGAGTATAGGCGCATTTCCCACGAGCCCGGTTCTTAGCTTGTGTGCGGAAGCTGCTGAGCCTCCGCTTAGTTATCGGCGCGACGTTCTTCTCTGCAGCTACGCTTGCAGACTTTATGGTCTACCTGAACACCCATCCTTTCGTTTATTTTATGATGACAGCTTGGACCGGCAGTATTTAACGAGCTCCCTAGCCATACTTCCTCCTGGCGTTCGATTTCGTTCACTACTTCGGTTATTGGGCATCGTCTTACGCGCGACGTTGCCGCAGGGCGAAACAAGATTTCCTCCATGGCTCCGTCGCGAGACCCATGTCAACCTGGGTTTGTTGTCCATGCCGAAGTCATCAACGCCAGGTTTCGTCCTTCGTTCTGCCTTTTTAGATATCCAGGCACAGTGTGGACCCTGTAGTTTTATATACACTGACGGCTCGAAGGACGGTCGAGGTGTAGGTTGTGCTTTTATTCATGGTGGCCAGAGTTTTAGTTTTCGTCTTTTATCGCAGTGCTCGATTTTTACAGCAGAGCTTTTTAGTATATACCAAGCGCTTTTATATATTCGTCGGCAAACCTTACAGAACTGGGTTATTTGCTCAGATTCTTTGAGTGCCCTTGAGAGCCTGCGGACGCTGTACCACTACCATCCCCTGGTACAGCGTATCCAGGACTGCCTTCACACCCTCGTCACTTGCGTCTCATTTGTGTGGGTACCTGGACACGTAGGCCTGGAAGGTAACGAGGCTGCCGATGCTGCTGCTAAGGCAGCAGTTTTAGCTCCCAGGCATTTTAGTTCTTGTGTTCCCTCGGTTGATTTTAGCGTAGTTTTACGTCATGCCATTCTCTCCCGGTGGAGAGATGTTTGGCATGACCTTGAGGGTAACAAACTTCGTGAGGTGAAGCCCCTACCTGTTGCCTGGAGGACTTCCTCGCGCACCACTCGCCGCGAGGAAGTGTTTTTAGCCAGAATGCGCATCGGGCACTGCCGTTTTAGCCATGGTCATCTTTTATCATCTGACGCTGCACCGCTCTGTGGTCACTGTAATGAACCTCTGACGGTGCGGCACTTTTTAGTTCAGTGCCAGTTTTTAACACAGCTCAGAGACACACTGGGTCTGCCAGTCACCCTGGCTGAGGTGCTGGCAGACACTTCCTGTGCAGTAGAGCGTGTTTTACGTTTTATTCGTTTAAGTGGAATGTGCGCACGAATCTGACTCGTTCATCAATATTTTATCCAGCCTATTACGTTCGGTTATTGATCCGAGTCGTTTTTACCAGTACATGAAACTGTTTCCGTGCTTTGCTCTACTCTGCAGTTGCTGGCACTTACTGGTGACTTTTTAAGGTTTTATTGGTTTAGTTTTAGCCCTGTTAGTTTGTTACTTTGTAACTTACATTTTTAAGCTTTTAGTTATACTTGGGCGCTAATAACCTTAGCAGTTGAGCGCCCTAAAACCACACTACTACTACTACTCCGTCTAATGCGCGGGTATTGACGACACCGCGTGACGAGTTCAACGTCTTGTGAAGGTCAACACGTATTGGATAGCTGGCCAACAGGTTTGCTTTTTGTATTTTAGCTGCCTGTTCTGCTGAATGCGCTTCTACTAGAAGCGTGCCATTACGCGATCTAGTGCGTGACTTCACGGGACCAGCTATCTTATCCAGGCCCTTCTGGATTACAAATGGGCTCACCGAAAGAAACTTTTTTCCTTCCTCAGTTCTCGAAATTACTAAGTAGCCAGGACCACAGGACTCGTCTACTTCCTTTCCACTATACTTCTGGTATTTTAGTTTATTTTGAGTTTTTTGTGAACTCATGGCGCTTTAATCCTCCACCATTGCAAATGTCTCCGATGGCATGCTCACATCCTGGGCGCCACCCCGGCTTAGGTGAGAGTCCCGGCCTGGACCTGGCTCACCCTAGGGTCTCACCTCCCAATGTATAGACAGAGGGACCCAATCGCCTTCAGGAGTGCATCAGCTCATGCAATGGCCCCTCCCCGGCACTGACCTTTATCAGCGGATACGCACACAGATCCTACATGATAACCAGGGGCTGGGACTTACGCGATTACCCAGTCACCCCTTGCGTCACCCCATCCTCCGACGACCCGCGCGTAGGTTATCCGTCAGACTGTGTACAGGGAGGTAACAGGTGGGAGGTCAAACACAAAAGTGGACCAAAGTTGATTGGGCGTTTGGCATGTGCCCTCTCACCTCTTGGAGGAACCCAATCGAGAGTATGGCTCAGGGCCCCGGGTACGCCAAACCCGTACCTACCGTAGTAGGAACCCCTGGGGGAGTTTGATTTCGGAGTCCTCTTCTCCTAGATGAGTTGTCGACCAAGACTACCGAGCCCCATCTACCCGTTTGAAATGCTCTTAGCTTCCCCTCACCTCTTGCCTACCAGTAGTCGAAAGAACACTTAGTAGGCCGTCTGGTTCAGGTACTGAGCCCCTCCGCCACGACAAGGCGACACTCCTTCGGAGGGGTATAAGACTAAGCCGAACATATCGCAAACGTCTGCTACAAGGCACCCTCGAGCATCGTCATTGTCGGAGCCCCAGTGAGTGTGTTTGGCATTCAGATCGCCGAGAAAGATGAGTGGTGGCGGAATCTGTGCCAAGAGAGCCCGAAAATCGTTCTTGTGTACGACACTGACCGGTGGCAGATAGACATTCCAAATAGAGACACAGACGCTCTGCAGGTGTACACGGATCGCTACAGCTTGCAGTGGCGTGTTAAGTGGCAAACTGGTGGCAGAGATAGTATGCGCCACCAAAATGGCAACACCACCGCTTGCTCGTCTATCAGCTACAGAGTCATGTCTAAATGCCGAAAAACCACGAAGATGTAATGCGTGGTTAGGGTGCAGGTGCGTTTCTTGTAGACAGACGATTGATGGAGAGCGTTGCGAAACGAGATGTTGTATGTCCGGAAGACGTGCACGGAACCCATTAACATTCCACTGGATTATTTCCATGGTAAAGAAGAGGCTAGTGATTGGTCTTCACCTTTTTCTTCTTCATTTTTACCATAACCGACTTCGGACGGGGGAGATTAATTTCGCCATCCTCTATTGATTCCTCGGATGTTCGTGAGTCTGAAGATCCCCTGCGGCTCGCGGAACGGGAGCGGGAGCGGGACTTCATTGAGGATGTGCGGCTGCTGGCGCGAATAGTAGGCCTAGAAGAATGACTTTCAACAGGTTGGCTACGGCTTGTGGACGCCTTTCGAGCTGATGTCTGCACGCCTGTAGATGTTGTAGCTGGTGCAGGTGTGGTACGAGACAGTGGAACGATACTTGCTGGTAGGTCTGTCTGTGTGGAAGCATCTGATACAGGGACATGCTGAATCGCTATGGTGTTGACAGGAGCGCGTCGGGCAGCGAAGGCATAGCCTGTGGTCGTCGCAGGTTGCAGCTGCTCAAAGCGACGACGCGCTTCTGGAAACGTAAGATGTTCTTTCACGCGTAGCTCCTGTTTACATTTTTCATCCAGAAACTTCGCACACTGACGCGAGCTAGATGGATGACTCGCTCCACAGTTAACACATTGAGGATCACGGGTACACGTCGTGCCCTCATGTGCTGACAAGCCACAACGCTCACAGACAGCAGGATGGGTGCACGATGTCTTCGTATGGCCGAACTTCTGGCACTGGAAGCATTGCATAGGATTTGGCACATACTGCCGTACTGCGGCACGCTCGTAGCCGTAGTAGATGTATTCTGGTAGTTTAGTTCCCGTAAATGTAAGGAAAACCGTGCGTAAAGCCAACTCCTTCCCATCCTGTTTTCGCGTCAGACGGTACGCCTGACACACGCGCTGATCTGACAGACACGTTACTATTTCGTCATTCGACAGATCGTCCAGGCTGGAGGTCGTTACTACTCCCCTGCAGGTGTTCAACGATTATGTGGGGCTACCCGAATGGGGTAGGAGCCCAACAAAGTCGCCTTCAGCAACTTCTGTGATTGATCTGCCGTCAGGACCTCTATCAATAGCGTACCGTCTCTTAACCGTGCCGCATTCTTTACTGGTCCACAAATTCGGTCTATTTCTTTTTTAATATAAAACGGACTTATATCCTTCATCGTCTTCCGTTCACATGCCAAGGTCATCACAAGAAAACTGTCGTAGAGGGAGGGTTTGCGCGGTTGCATAATGAAATTGGACCCCCATCCGGAACCGTCGGCGTCAGCCTGCCATCCGGGGGTCAAAGGATAAAAGACATCAAAATCTCCACGGTCTGTGCCGCCATGGAGGCCCCTCCATGACTGACCTCAAGGCGTACTTCAGAGGAGCTACCATCCGATCTCCACTGCTTGTCCGCATGGGTAAACCGTTCACCACGTAACACCCCGGTTTTATGCCCCCACCACAGGAATAACCGCCTGTGGCTCCCCGCTTTAGCACACGCTGCCTCAACGGAGTCAGCGTGGATTCAGGGAACTTCGGGTTGATTACACCGGGGCTCCGTCAGCGGTAACACGTCCGGCCGGTGATACTAACCCGACGGCACGCGGCCGTTGGGAGATTAACACCGGCCGTGGCCTCAAGGAGCTACGTGGGTGTACATGACGTGTGGACGGGCTCCGCACCTAAGGCTACACATGGGGGCAGTGTGAAGGGTCCGCACAACCTTCGCGCCTGAGACCTCCGAAGAGCACACAAGTCGGGGGCCGCGCTGAAAACCGTGGGACAGGACCACGGAGATAGGAAAGATCCCTGCTGGTGAGACAGGAGTTATAAATCTAGGAACTTACAAACTAATAATCAGAATAAGCCTAGAAGAGGAAGAGGGTGATATAAAAAGCAACATAAAACGCTGCACGTGGCACAGTTAATGAAGGTGGAGGGGGTGAAGTGATAGTGAGCAGCTCGGGGCCCCGGGTGCGCCAAACCCGGACCTACCGTGGTAGGTTCCCCTGGGGGAGTTTGACTTCGGAGTCCTCTTCTCCTAGGTGAGTCGTCGACCAAGACTAACGAGCCTCATCTACCCGTTGGAATGTTCTTAGCTTCCCCTCACCTCTTGCCCACCAGTGGTCACGAAGACTCACTTAGTAGGCCGTCTGGATCGTGTACTGAGCCCCTCCGCCACGGCTAGGCGACACTCCTTCGGAGGGGCCGGGCAACGAGGTGGCGGATGCGGCTGCAAAGTCTGCCTGCCGCCTTCCCGAATACTCCACCCGTACGCTACCCTATGTAGATGTGCAGAAATACTTTCGCCGCCATCTATTTACTCACTGGCAGCAATCTTGGGAAGCGTTAGCTGGCACTCAGTTACGGACAATAAAGGACACTGTACAACCCTGGCAGACCAGCTGCAGGGATTCCAGGCGTGAGGAAGTGATTTTAACCCGCCTGAGGATAGGCCACACTTTTGCGTGGTGATCCGGAGCCTGTCTGTGCGACGTGCAATGTTCCAGTCTCCGTCGCACATGTCCTTCTAGATATTCCGCAATACGGTCATGAGCGTCAGTCCCTAGGCCTGGGCCTTACACTGTGCTCTGTTTTAGGCAACGACGCAGTAGCTGTCAACACAGCACTGCGGTTTGTTGCCAAGATTGATTTTTGCAAGCAAGTGTAAGGTGCTTTTATATTGGCGGATATTGACTTTTAGTTGTTTTTACTTTGGATGTTATTCTGTTTTTTACCTTTTAAAGATTTTATCAGTTTTGGGTTTTATAAGTTTACGTTTTTACCAGTTGTTTAACTTTTAACTGTTTTAGCTCTCGGTTTTAGACTTTTTAACTTTTTTTAAGTTATTTTAACTTTCACCTTTTTAGGGTGAGGTTTTATTGTTGACTTGTTTTGTTCTGTGAACGTAGGGCCCTAATGACCTAGTTGTCGATGGGCCCTTAAATAATACTCACTCACTCACTCACTTACTCTTAAGCCCGGCCCGGTACCAACTAAGCCCGGTCCCGGCCCGAGCCCGAGAATGGTGTATAGGCCATGGCCCGGGCTCGGCCCGAGCCCGAGAATAGTCTATAGGCCATGGCCCGGGCCCGGCCCGAGCCCGTTTGTGCAAATTTCTTTTGAACAAAATTATCCTGCAGTTATTGAGAATATTATTATTATTATTATTATTATTATTATTATTATTATTATTATTATTATTATTATTATTATTATTATTATTATTATTATTATTATTATTATTATTATTATTATTATTATTATTATTATTATTATTATTATTATTATTATTATTATTATTATTATTATTATTATTATTATTATTGTTATTGTTATTGTTATTGTTATTGTTATTGTTATTGTTATTGTTATTGTTATTGTTATTATTATTATTATTATTATTATTATTATTATTATTATTATTATTATTATTATTATTATTATTATTATTGTTGTTGTTGTTGTTGTTGTTGTTATTAATTATTTCTTTGCTAAAATCCAATTTTAGTTCAAATATTTACGCTAGGGAAAAAGGCATTCCGCCTAAGTTCCGGTCTCTGGTTATAATGATTTCTACGATGGATATGTGCATGCCCGTGCATGTTTTAAATCAAAGTAAACATTAATTACAAATTATTGGACTAAGGACTCACCATGTTTAATGACCCAAATTGTCGTGCAGAAAGAGAATGGAATCCACACTCTGGCTGCTCAGGTTAGTTCGACGTTCTTGAATAAGTAGCCCTGCTGCACTAAAATTCCTTTCACTACTCGCACTTGATGCTGGAATACACAAAAACGGTTTCGCTATCTTTGATAAATATGGAAATTCCTGTGCATGAGTTTTCCACCATTCCAATAGATCTTCTATATTCACTGAACCGCAATTTTGCTTTAAGTATTTCAGCACTTCATCATCAACCTCACTTTGCTTTGCATTGTCTTCATCTTCAAAGCAAGAAAAATCCACTACTTTGTGCCTTTTGACAAGTGCATGATAACCGGTGTGTTTATCTACAGTCAGTATAGTCTGTTTTGAAGTAAATGGTTCTTGAGATGACAAATTCTGTTCTTCAGCTTTCAACTTATGTATTAAGAAATGCACTTCCGTCTTTATATCTTCTTTCTCAGAATGTTGAAGCATTCTCAGTTGGCGGAAATTAGGCCATAGAAAGCAAGCAATTTTATGGAAACTGTTAACAAGAAACTTATCTTCAAGTAGATTTAATGCAATATGTTTCAACTGCAGAGCATCATCTGTGTCAGTGGGATCATTGTGTGAGAGGTGTCTCAATAAACTGGACCGCAGTGGCAAAACAAGTGGCAATGTGGGATATGTGTTGGCCTCTAGCTGGAGAGAAGCTTCCTTGAATGGTTCTAGAAAGTTTATAAGCATTTTCAGTGTCTCTTGCTGAACATGTGACATTCTTTCTTCCTCTTGTCGCTCTATTAGAATATTTTCAATATCATTGTAATTTGCATCAAATGACTTGTACATGTCAACCCTACTGTACCATCTAGTTTCAGTTTTTTGGTGAAGGGTAGTTTTCAAATGTTGCGTTAGTCCTGTGTGTTTCATGTATCTCACCACTTCTTTAATCTGGTTTGTCAGTGTTTCTACATGTGAAAGTCGTTGCTCCAAAAGCTCATTTTTTAATGTATTTCTCTGTACTGTATTCAGCAGATGAGAAGAACAGTTTAATCTGGTACAGCTCTGAAGGGCACTCACTATGTTACTACCCTGGTCCGTCACGAACACTAATCGAGACAAGCAGCCTTGTCGTAACCTCATCGACGTTAATTGTTTGTTGAGTTCTAATCTTATGTTTGTTGCTGTTTTGCGATCATGCATAAATTCTACTGTAAAAAGCACTTTGCTGCACAAAGTCCAATTTCAGTCAACAAAATGAACAGTGAGAGTAATATATGAAATATGTTTGTATTCATCAGTCCATATATCTGTTGTGGCGGCACACTCTCTTCTATCCATCATCATTTGCACTGTAGGAATGAGTGATTTTCGCAACATTTCAGCTTCTTTCACTGCGCTGCGAGATACTGTGGTAGGATGGGGCAGCAAGTCCTTCGCATTCACATTACCATATTTAGCACCAATGTTAATCAAAATCTGAGAATACTCCAGGAATCCTGCACCTTTCACAATATCGATCGGTCTTAAGTCTTTGCAACAAAGAGAAACACATGCTTTAGTCACTTCATCTTTCGACGTTTGAGGAAGCCGAGACTGAGACTGCATAAAAAAGTTCTGAATTTTACTTTGCCCAGTGGAAGTTTTACACGAATGTCGGTTTAAATGAGAACTTCCTGTCTTTGAGGCAGAGTAGCTTAAGATAGCATGGCACTTCCTACATTGAACTGCAGCAATTTTTTCGTGTCTGTCACATTTTTGTATTTCTCGAAACTTCTTCCAAATGTCACTTTTACCACGTGTATTTTCCACTAAGAGATACTCCCCTCGTTGCAATCTACCCTGATTTCTTCAGTGTTCATTTTGTTGTGTGCACTGGTTAATTACCAGCGAAAAAACTAACGTATTTGTATATGCACGTGTGTACGATCGGATAAACTCTATTGTTGACTTGAAGAAATATCACCAGCCAAGTGTTTACTAAAAGGGAAATATGAACTGTATAAAAGTCAGAGGAAAGACGTAATAGCAACGATATCAGTGCAATCGGTGACAAGAGTTACTAAACATATGTACGTCACAAGTAGGTAGGGTTTCGGAGGTACAGTCGCGTAAAGAAAATATCACCAATTCCAAGATTCCTGCAATGAGGCGTGCTAACGATATAAACAGAGTAACACCAGCAGTTTAAAATTACTGTCTACAAGACAGTTGAACTGCAAGTAGTGCCAGTGTTGCTACAATATTATATAGTATGGTTTCCAAAGTCTCTAATAAACATAATTCATTAATAATATGATCATAACACTGAAAGTATGATTATAATTTTATTGCTTTGTTTTATGCAGCAATATATTATATAATTTTTAAAAAAATATTCTTAGAAATGTAAATTTTTTTATTCATTGACTCATTGCTGCTGGTGTTCGTTTTTATCTTAATAACAATGAAATAATTCACATTTAATTCTTATGAATTCAATAGCACGGCTTCTTTTGAGATCAGCTTCTAGCAATACTTCAAAATAAATATTATTGGCAGAGACAAAGAAAGCTTTCCGACAATGCAATCGGCGAGGCTACAATAAAAAGGTATCTCACAGCGTCACGTTTCCGTGTTATCAAAGCTGCCACAATAAACTTAAAGCACAGAGAACTTTGTGCCACTGTTGGACAGTTGGGCCATAGTAACAAATTTGATATAGTAACAGCACTCAGCACTCATAGCAAAAGGTGAATCCTACCACCTTTTCTACCAAAAGTCCTTCCAATGTCTTAGGTTACCAGTATCAAATGCTGACGAGATATTTTTCTACACATAACTATTAGGTTGTAACAGACAGAAGGGCTATGAAAAATGAAATTGTCACAATTTGGCGATGCTGACTGATGGGCAATGGCCCTGATGTATAATATACTAGTGATTCATGTCATGATAATAATAAAATAAAGTTTCAATTTGGAGAAATGCTGAACAATAATGATGCAGTAACATTACTACAGCGTCAGCCACAAAACAAACTGTAATTGTATCAGTATAAACATTGATGCTGTGTTTACACTTTACAAAGCAGGAGGAAACATGAGTCACTAGCAGTATAAAATAATCAAATACGCCTTGGCAATGAGTAAAGGATTGAATTGCAGCCGAGTAGTGAGAAATAATATAGTTGCAAACCCTCTCATTCTGTGCTTTCACTACCATCAGTAGCAGCATTTGAAACGTGTCAGCAGAATAATCATTTAGAATTCCAAGTAAAGAAATGCTGCGGTAATTGTGCTATTCTCGACATTTCAACATAGGTGACCGAGAAATATGATCAATATGATCATTTTTTGCCTCCTAAGTGAATGTACCACTGAAATTTAGCACAAATCTCGCAAAACTTTACATTTGTATTGCATGACTTTAAAAATACTAGGAACCTCAAATTCAAAATCTGTTTTGAGTTTTTATATTACAAATACTTGTAGTTACATAATGTACCCTAAAAATGCAGAATTGTAATGTTTTTAATTTTAAAATTTAAGGTTTTTGAAAATTATGTTTTCACCATATTCACTTTTTGAAATGAAAACTGCAATCGATCGCGATGCATTTTTCATGCAATTCTTCGCATCATTCCCAAAACACAATCAACTACATCTGTCAAATACTGTTTTTCTCTTTTGAACGCTTTTCAGTTACTAAAGAAGCTTGCAGCTTATAAAGCTTTATACTAGAAATTTCAAGCGACAAAATTTAAAAATTATTGTCTTTTGAGCTGAGGCTAATAAAACAAATTTGTATGGAAGATTTGCACATTATATCAGATAAATATACTAGAACCTTAAAAATAGGCATTTTTTTAATTTCGCCTTGGCATAACATAACATAACATGACATGACATGACATATGACATATGACATGACATATGACATGACATATGACATATGACATGACATGACATGACATAATAAAATCCGGATTCAACATTTCGTAACTCGGAAACTGAAGGATATATCACACTAAAATTCAAAACCCTCTAATGCTGGTATAAGACAGCATTGAAAATAAATTTTCAGCTAACTTAGCTGAAAAAATTTAAAACTGCATTTTCAGTTGTTTATTCCCTTAATTTTCGGGCCCGAGCCCGGCCCTAGCCCAGCCCGAGCTCGGTCCGAGCCCGACAAGCATTTTTTCAAATTAGACCCGAGGGCTTAGCCCGAGCCCGTGCAGACCTCTAATGCATGTAGGTAGGTAGGTAGGTAGGTAGGTAGGTACGCACGTAGGTATGTGTGTATATGTATGTGTGTATGTATTATTTTATTTCATTTATTTATTATTATCTGCATGCCCCGTCACCTTGGTAACATTACATGCATTCTTTACATTATGCTAATACAGTTTCGCACAGTTTTACATTGATATTTACAAATTGTTTTACACTATTATGTACATAATGTTAACAATTGTTACAAAATATATACAATAAACTTGTAATACAAGATTATAACAATAGACTGCCTTATTTGCCATATTTAAATCATCGTATAATTTTAATTTTTTGATGAATTTTCTGAAACTTCGAAAATATATTGATATTAAATCTTGATTGTTGACAGGCCATTTACCACCTTCCGTTATTATCTCTCGAATTAGATCAGGCCTTTGGTATTCTGTATTTTCACACTGGTAAATCAGATGATTGTCTGTTCTCCTTTGTTGCACGTGCAGGACGGATCATTTATGATGTTAACCCCTCCGAAGGAGTGTCGCATTGCCGTCGCGGAGGGTACCTGATCCAGACGGCCTACTAAGTGTGTCTCTGTGACCACTGGTAGGCAAGAGGTGAGGGGAAGCTAAGAACATTCCAACGGGTAGATGAGGCTCGTTAGTCTTGGTCGACGACTCATCTAGGAGAAGAGGACTCCAAAACCAAACTCCCCCAGGGGAACCTACCACGGTAGGTCCGGGTTTGGCGCGCCCGGGGCCCCGAGCTGCGCACCATCATTTCACCCCCTCCATATACATTAACTGTGCCACGTGCAGCGATTTATGTTGCTTTTATATCACCCTCTTCCTCTTCTAGGTTTATTTCGGTTATTACTTAGTAAGGCTTTAGTTTTATAACTCCTGTCTCACCAGCAGGGATCTTTCCTATCTCCGTGGTCCGGTCCCACGGTTTTCAGCGCGGCCCCCGACTTGTGTGCTCTTCGGAGGTCTCAGGCGCGAAGGTTGTGCGGACCCTTCACACTGCCCCCATGTGTAGCCTTAGGTGCGGAGCCCGTCCACACGTCATGTACACCACGTAGCTCCTTGAGAGCACGGCCGGTGTTAATCTCCCGACGGCCGCGTGCCGTGGGGTTAGTATCACCGGCCGGACGTGTTACCGCTGACGGAGCCCCGGTGTAATCAACCCGAAGTCCCCTGAATCCACGCTGACTCCGTTGAGGCAGCGTGTGCTAAAGCGGGGAGCCACAGGCGGTTATTCCTGTGGTGGGGGCATAAAACCGGGGTGTCACGTGGTGAACGGTTTACCCATGCGGACAAGCAGTGGAGATCGGAGGGTAGCTCCTCTGAAGTACGCTTTGAGGTCAGTCATGGAGGGGTCTCCATGGCGGCACAGACCGTGGAGATTTTGGTGTCTTTGTTTTCTTTGACCCCCGGATGGCAGGCTGACGCCGACGGTTCCGGATGGGGGTCCGATTTCAACATGCATCCGCGCAAACCCTCCCATTTCGACAGTTTTCTAGTTATGACCTTGGCCAGTGAAAGGAAAACGATGAAGGATCTTAGCCCCTTTTACATAAAGAAAGAACTCGACAGGATCTGTGGCCTTGTTAAAAACGCCACCCGAGTACGAGACGGTACGCTTTTGGTAGAAGTGACCACCGCAGACCAGTGCCAGAAATTGTTGAAAGCCACTTTGTTGGGCTCCTACCCCATCCGGGTAGCCCCACATAAATCTCTAAACTCCTGCAGAGGAGTTGTCACCACATCCAGTCTGGACGGTCTGTCAAACGAGGAGATTGTTACTTGCCTCTCCGACCAGCGTGTGTGTCAAGCGTACCGTCTGACAAGAAAGCAGGATGGTAAAGTGATTGATTTACGTACGGTTTTCCTCACTTTTAAGGGCACACAGTTGCCAGAATACATCTTCTGCGGGTACGAGCGTGCCGCCGTACGTCAATATGTCCCGAACCCTATGCGCTGTTTTCAGTGTCAGAAGTTCGGACATACTAAGACCGCGTGCAACCATCCTGCCGTTTGTGAGCGTTGTGGCCTATCACCTCATGAGGGCACGGCTTGTACCCGTGACCCTCATTGTGTTAACTGTGGAGCCGGTCATCCATCTAGCTCGCGTCAGTGTGTGAAGTTTCTGGATGAAAAATGTATACAGGAGCTACGCGTGAAAGAACATCTTACATTTCCAGAGGCGCGTCGTCGCTTTGAGCAGCTGCAACCTGCGACCACCACAGGTTATGCCTTGGCTGCCCGACGCGCTCCTGTTAACACCGTAGCGATACAGCATGTCTCTGTATCAGATGCCTCCACACAGACAGACCTACCAGCGAGTATTGTTCCACTGTCTCGTGCCACACCTGCAAAAGCTACAACATCTACAGCCGTGCAGACACCAGCTCACAAGGCGTCCACAAGTCGTAGCCAGCCTGTTGATAGCCATTCCTCTAGGCCTGATGTTCGCGCCAGCAGCCACACGTCATCAATGAAGTCCCGCTCCCGCTCCCGTTCCGCGAGCCGCAGGGGATCTTCAGACTCCCGTACATCCGAGGAGTCACTAGGGGATGACGAAATTAACCTACCCCGTCCAAAGTCGGTTAAGGTAAAGATGAAAAAGAAAAAGATGAAGACGAATCACTAATTCTTCTTTACCATGGAAATAATCCAGTGGAATGTTAATGGGTTCCGGGCACGTGTTCCGGACATACAGCATCTCGTTGCGCAACGCTCTCCATCAATCGTCTGCCTACAAGAAACACATTTGCACCCTAATCACGCATTACATCTTCGTGGTTTTTCGGCTTTTAGGCATGACTCTGCAGCTGATCGACGAGCAAGCGGAGGAGTTGCTACTTTGGTGGCGCATACCATCTCTGCCACAAGCATCCCGCTAAACACGCCGCTGCAAGCTGTGGCTGTGCGTGTCCAGTTGCAGGGCTTAAGTCTGTCAATTTGCAATGTCTATCTGCCACCGGTCAGTGTTGTACACGAGAACGACCTTCGAGCTCTTTTGGCTCAGATTCCGCCACCCTTTATCTTCCTTGGTGATCTGAATGCCAAACACTCTTCATGGGGCTCCGACACTGACGATGCTCGCGGATGCCTTGTAGGAGACGTTTGCGATATGTCCGGCCTCCTTTTGTTGAACACTGGTGCCCCTACCTTTTTATCATCTGCCTATGGTACGTACTCCGCCTTAGACGTTAGCTTCTGTAGCCCGTCATTGGTACCACTCATTGATTGGTCGGTGCTCTCCGACCTCTTTGGCAGTGATCATTTTCCCATTAACATTCACATATCTGGTTTCCATACTATTCCAACACGACACCCTCACTGGATTATTTCCAAGGCTGACTGGGGGAAATTTCGTTCCCTCATTCACCTTACCGACGATGGTTTTACCACCATCGACAACATGGTGGAGTATTTTACATGTTCTGTCCTGCTTGCAGCAAATTCCAGCATTCCTCGCGGTTCTACTACACCTCGTCATCTTCCTGTGCCTTGGTGGTCCGAGGAATGTCGTTTGGCTGTTAAAGCCCGCAAACGGGCCTTGCGAGTTTTCAGTGCACATCCTACGGAAGAGAACTTTATTACCTTTAAGCGAGTGCGTGCCCGGGCGCGTTTTGTACTTCGCAGTGCAAAACGCACATCCTGGGTAACTTACGTCTCTTCCATCTCTCGACGCACTTCAACACAAAGGGTGTGGACTGCGGTTCGGCGTATGTACGGCAAGTGTCGCCGGACGATTATTCCCGGCCTTGCCGTACAGGGCTCTTATTACACTAGCGAGCAGGCGATCGCCGACGCCCTTGCCGATTTCTTCTCGGCTACCAGCCAAACCCAAAGTTACGATAGGTCGTTTTTAGCTATCAAGGAATGTGCGGAGCGGATAGCTCTTAATTTTAACAGCGACGGTAGTGAGCCATACAACACGCCTTTTAGCATAGCAGAGCTGATGCACTCCTTGTCTCTCGCGCACGATTCTTCTCCCGGTCCTGATGACATCCACCGACAAATGTTGCTTCATCTTCCACCTCAGGCTCTTTCCTTCCTGCTGAGCATCTATAACCGAATCTGGCTCCAGCGGGTTTACCCGTCTTCCTGGCGCGAGGGTATCGTCATCCCTATACCTCGGCCCGGGAAAGACCGGGTACTTGCCTCTAGCTACCGCCCTATTTGCCTAACGAGTGTCGTTTGCAAGACCCTCGAACGTATGATCAACACTCGTTTAGTGTGGTGGCTGGAGACGAATAACCTGCTGAGTAATGCCCAGTGCGGTTTTCGTCGCCATCGCTCCAGTGTCGACAATCTGACAAGCATGGAGGCCTACATACAGAATGCATTTCTCTTGAAGCAGCATGTCGTGGGTGTCTTCTTTGATCTGGAGAAGGCCTACGACACTACATGGCGCTACGGCATCCTGCGTGCTTTGCACGGTTATGGTTTACGCGGTAACTTGTCGTTTTTTATTTTTAACTTTTTACTAATTCGCCGCTTTCGTGTCCGCATAGGTAACACGCTCTCCCAAGAGAAGGTTCAGGAGAATGGCGTACCCCAGGGGTCGATTCTCAGCGTTACGCTTTTCGCCGTTGCCATTAATGGCATCACCAGCGCTGTTCGTAGCGGAATCCCGATGTCGCTGTATGTTGACGACTTTGCGATATACTATCGCTCTTATAGTTTGGAACACATAGAGCGTCAACTGCAGATGACCATAACATCCATCGCCGAGTGGGCGTCTCGCACCGGCTTTCGGTTTTCTCCTACGAAAACACAGTGTCTCCACTTTAACCGACTCCGTGGTGTACACCCCGCTCCTGATCTCCATTTGCGTGGCACACGTCTTCCATTTGTTCCGCACCTGAAGTTCTTGGGCTTACACCTCGACAGCAAACTCACATGGGAGCACCATATACGTCACCTTCGGGCTTCCTGCGGTCGTTCGCTTCGGTACTCAGGGTCCTATCTGGGGCAAATTGGGGAGGCGATCGCACGGTAATGTTGAGGTTGTATCGCTCACTGGTCCGGTCCAAATTAGACTACGGCTGCTTTATCTATGGCTCTGCATCAGCCTCTAAACTCCGCCTTTTAGACACAGTACATCACACTGGTATCCGTCTCGCTACTGGGGCTTTCCGCACAAGTAGAGTGGATTGTCTGTATGCTGATTCCGGCGAACCTCCACTGTCTGTTCGACGCTCATTGTTACTTTGTTCTTATGTGGCAAGGTTGGCCGCTCATCCAGGTCATCCTTCGTTTCCACCTGTATTGCGTCCAGACCTCGCGCACCGTTATATGCGGAATAAAACAATCTCCCGTCCAAGTGGCATCAGGTTTCAAGAACTACTTGTCGCAAACGCCCTCCGACTGCCAGTTGTAGAGCGGCACTCATTTGGCCACTGTCCTCCCTGGCAGCTCCAGCGTGCACGTTTTGACCTGGAGCTGTCGGCCTGTCCAAAGACTGCTACCCCTCCTTCGGTGTTCCGTCAACTCTTCACCGCAGTTCTGAGCCGTTACCGGACTTATACACCGGTATTCACCGATGGCTCCCAGTTGGGTAGTACGACGGGTTCCGCATTTATATACAACGGTGAGGTTCACACATCCCGCCTTCCAGACGCCAGTTCAGTTTTTACCGCCGAGCTGTTTGCCATCTTTTATTTCTTACTTTTTATCTCCCGTTCAGTTCCTGGACAGTTTATTGTGTGTTGCGACTCCCTGAGCGCTCTTCAGGCGCTGCAACAATTTGTTGGCAACTCGGCATCAATTATTAAAATACAGACACTTTTATCTCAGTTGTTATCTCGCGGATACCAGTTCGTTTTTACGTGGATCCCAGGTCATGTGGGTATTCCGGGCAACGAGGCCGTTGATGCGGCTGCGAAGTCTGCATGTCGCCTTCCGGAATATTCCACCCGTACGCTACCCTATATAGATGTGCAGAAGTACTTCCGTCGCCATCTATTTACTCTCTGGCGTTATCTGGCACTCAGTTACGGACAATCAAGGACACGGTACAACCCTGGCAAACATCTTGCAGGGATTCCAGGCGAGAGGAGGTGATTTTAACCCGCCTGAGGATAGGCCACACTCGAGCCACGCACGCACACCTTTTGCGCGGTGATCCGGAGCCTGTCTGTGCGACGTGCAATGTCCCACTCTCCGTTGCACATGTCCTTACTGATTGTCCGCGGTATGCTCGTGAGCGCCAGTCCTTTGGCCTGGGTCTTACACTGTGCACCGTGTTAGGCAACGATCCAGTAGCTGTCAATACAGTACTGCGGTTTGTTGGGCATATCGATTTTGGTAAGCAAGTGTAAGGTTTCTTTTATCTTGGCGGAAATATACTTTTAGGATGTTTTACTCGTGTTTTTAGCCCTTTTTAACAGTAGCCAGTTTTATGTCTTTAGTAATTTAAGTGTTTATCGGTTTTAATTTTCCGTTTTTAGCTGTCTTAGCTCTCTTTTTAGTAATTATAATGTTCATTTTTAGGTATTTTAACTTTCACTTTTTAGCTTTAAAAGGGTGAGGTTTTATTTCTCTGTTTTTATTTTTGGACTTCGGGCCCTAATGACCTAGTTGTCGACGGGCCCGTAAACCCCACTACTCACTCTATCCGGCTTAGTCCTATTAAACACTGGCGTGCCTAGTTTCTTATCATCTGCCTATGGTACACACTCCGCTCTAGACGTTTCTTATAGTACTCCGTCACTGGTACCACTACTTGACTGGTCGGTAATTTCCGACTTATATGGTAGTGATCATTACCCCATTAACATTCACCTATCCGGCCACCATTTTGTGCCAACACGTTTTCCTCACTGGATTATTTCTAAGGCTGACTGGGGGAAATTCCGTTCCCTCATTCACCTTCGGGACAATTATTTCGACACCATTGATGAAATGGTGGAATATTTTACCTGTTCTATCTTGCGCGCAGCGGATTGCAGCATTCCTCGAGGCTCCTCTACCCCACGACGTGCTCCTGTACCTTGGTGGACCGAGGTATGCCGTTTGGCTATTAAAGCACGCAAGCGTGCTCTACGGGTCTTCCACTTACATCCAACGGAGGCAAACTTTGTTTCTTTTAAACGCAGTCGCGCAAGGGCGCGTTTTGTACTTCGCAGTGCAAAGCGGAGCTCTTGGGAGTCCTATGTTTCTTGCCTTTCCTGTCGCAGTTCTGCACAACAGGTGTGGACTGCTGTGCGGCGTATGTAAGTGTCGCCGGACGATAATTCCCGGTCTTACCGTACAGGGCTCCACTTATACCAGTGAGCAGGATGTTGCGGACGCCCTTGCCGACTCTTTCGCTGCCGATAGCCAAACGCAAAGTTACAATACCGCCTTTTTACCCATCAAGGAATCTGCGGAGCGGATAGCCTTGAATTTTAACACTGACTGTAGTGAACCTTACAACGCTCCTTTTCCGGAAGCGGAACTGGCCCATGCTCTGTCTATTGCAAAGGACTCATCTCCGGGTCCTGATGAGATCCACCGACAAATGCTGCTCCATCTCCCACCTGAGGCTCTGTCCTTCATGTTGGCCATGTACAATCGTATCTGGATTCAGCAGGTTTTCCCATCTTCCTGGCACGAGGGTATTGTCATCCCTGTCCCTCGGCCTGGGAAAGACCGGATACTTCCCTCCAGCTACCGCCCTATCTGCTTAACGAGTGTCGTTTGTAAGACCTTGGAGCGAATGGTTAACACTCGTTTAGTGTGGTGGCTGGAGACGAATAACCTGCTGAGCAATGTTCAGTGCGGTTTTCGTCGCCATCGCTCCAGTGTCGACAACCTGACACGCATGGAGGCTTATGTTCAGAATGCCTTTCTCATGAAGCAGCACGTCGTGGGGGTCTTCTTCGACCTACAGAAGGCCTACGACACTACATGGCGCTATGGTATCCTCCGTAATCTGCACGACTACGGTTTACGCGGTCATCTAGCGACCTTCGTTTTTAACTTTTTAAAACTTCGCCGTTTTCGTGTACGCATTGGCCATACCCTCTCAGAAGAAAAGATCCAGGAGAATGGTGTACCCCAGGGTTCGATTCTCAGCGTAACGCTTTTCGCCGTGGCCATTAACGGGATTGCCAGAGTTGTTCGTAGCGGAATCCCGATGTCACTGTATGTTGACGACTTCGCCATATATTACCGATCATATAATCTTGAGCACCTCGAGCGTCAACTGCAGCTGAACATAACCTCCATCGCTGACTGGGCCCTTCGCACCGCTTTTCAGTTCTCCGCTACGAAAACGCAATGTATCCACTTCCATCGACTCCGTGGTGTACACCCTCCACCTGATCTTTATTTGCATGGTACACGTCTGCCGTTTGTTCCGCACGTTAAGTTTCTGGGCCTTCACCTCGACAGCAAGCTAACTTGGGAGTTCCATATTCGTCAGCTTCGGGCTTCCTGCGATCGTTCACTTCGGGTACTCAGGGTTTTATCTGGGGCCTCTTGGGGTGGCGATCGCACTGTTATGTTGAGGCTTTATCGCTCGCTGGTGCGGTCCAAACTGGACTACGGCAGTTTTATCTATGGCGCGGCGTCCGCCACTAAACTCCGCCTTTTAGACACTGTCCACCATTCTGGTATCCGTCTAGCTACTGGAGCCTTCCGTACTAGTCGTGTTGAGTGTCTGTATGTTGATTCCGGGGAACCTCCACTGTCTATTCGGCGCTCGATTTTATTAAGTTCCTACGTGGCCAGGTTGGCAGCTCACCCTGGTCACCCTTCCTTTAGATCTGTATTGCGCCCCGAACTCACCCACCGTTATCTTCGGAATACGACTATATCCCGTCTAAGCGGCATTCGATTTCGCGAACTACTCGCCACTCATGAGCTCCGAATGCCTGCTGTAGAGCGTTTTTCCTTCTCCCGCTCTCCCACTTGGGAACTTCATCGAGCCCGTTTTGAGCTTGCGCTTTCAGGCTGCGCTAAGGTGGCCACCCCCCAGTCGGTGTTTCGTCAACTTTTCACCGAACTACTGGGACGTTACCGGACTTACACTCAGGTATTCACGGATGGTTCCCAGTTGGGTGGTGCTACGGGATGTAGTTTTGTCTATAACGGTGAGCCACATCAATACCGCCTCCCGGACTACAGTTCTGTTTATACGGCGGAGCTGCGTGCTATATTTTACTGCTTACTTTTTATTTCCAACTTAGCCCCTGGAGGTGTTATAATTTGCTCCGACTCTCTGAGTGCAGTGGAGACCCTGCAGCAGTTCCTCGGCACGTCTACACTCGTTTTTAAAATTCAGACACTCATATCTCAATTGCTCTCACACGGATACCAGTTAGTGTTTACATGGATCCCAGGCCATACGGGCATTCCGGGTAATGAAGCTGCGGATGCGGCAGCTAAGTCTGCATGCCGTCTGCCGCAGTCTTCTACCGACACTATACCCTATAGGGATGCTCAGCGGTACTTCCGTCGCCAGCTTCTATCGGTTTGGCAGCAGTCTTGGGAAGCGTTGACTGGCACACAGCTGCGGATAATTAAAGACAGCGTGGAGCCCTGGCTGACCTCCTACAGGGATTCCAGGCGGGCTGAAGTTATCCTTACCCGCCTGAGGATAGGTCACACACGAGCCACTCACGGCCATCTTCTGCGTGGTGACCCGGCACCTGTCTGTCCGACATGCGATGTTCGCCTCACCGTTCCACACGTGCTCTTGGATTGTCCAAGACACGCTCGTGCGCGCCGGTCAGTTGGTCTGGGATCGACAGTAGCCTCAATTTTGGGTGACAACCCAGTGTGTGGCCAAAACTCTGCGGTTCATTGCCCAGATTGGATTTGCTACGCAAGTGTAACACATTTTTAATTCCTTTTTGAGGTTTTAAACCTGTTTTTTAACGGGGATACATTTTACCTTTCAATGTTTTAACAATTTTGTATTTTAGTTTTTTTTAGCTTTCAACTTTTACCTCTTTTTAGTGCGTTGCTCTTCAGGGTTTTATTTTATCGTGTTAATCTGTAAGCTGAGGTTTTTAGCTGTTTACGGTTTTTAGTTGTTATTTTAAGGTTCAACTTTTAGCCTGAAAAGTTAATGAGTGTTTTTAAATTTTAAACTTTGACCTAGGGCCCAAATGACCTAGCTGTCGACGGGCCCTTAAACCCCACTCACTCACTCACTGGCGAGAGGGTGTTGTGATCCCTATCCCTCGACCAGGAAAAGAGCGTACACTTCCCTCTAGCTACCGCCCTATATGCCTGACGAGTGTCGACTGCAAGACCTTTGAACGGGTCATCAACACTCGCTTAGTGTGGTGGCTAGAGACGAATAGCCTGCTGAGCAATGTTCAGTGCGGTTTTCGTCGCCATCGCTCCAGTGTCGACAATCTGACACGCATGGAAGCCTACATCCAAAATGCCTTTCTTTTGAAGCAGCATGTCACGGGTGTCTTCTTCGATCTGGAGAAGGCCTACGATACCACATGGCGTGTTGGTATTCTCCGTACTCTTCACGGGTATGGTTTGCAAGGTTTTTTAGCAATGTTTCTTTATTAAAGTTTCACGGGCGATCAGCCGTGTGAGGTTTGAAAATATTGAGCTTTCGGCCATTCTAAACTCCATGGCCTTCGTCAGAATGAAATGACCGTCAAGAGCCAAGAGCCAAATCAGGTCGCTCGGGTTTACCCGAGCGGGATATATGCCCACGGTACGTATCCATTTAGTATGGATTTACCCGTGAGGTATGAAAGATGTAGTCATTGTACAAGCTATTTTTGTCAGTGTCAGCCAATGGTGATGATTGGTTACTCTCTCTTGCTATAGACTAGGGATATGAGTGCCAGTTAGAATGTCTACCCATCCTGGGGCACCCATGCCCCTCTGCTCACTTAGCAAAGGTCAGCTTGTCTAACCAGCAAGTCAAGCAGTGTCAAATTAGCGAGAAACCGAATGCATTGGAATGTTTGGTGAAATGAGGAAGCAGCGAAGCTAATTAGCCCAAGACATCCTTGGGTAAACGATATCTTTTGCGCCTCCTGGGAAGATGGTGATCATATTGTCCCAGGGTATTTACCAGCTGGTTAGGGTGTGGCGTAAGTTTCGCATACATAGAGCGGGCTCTATCTCGCACAACATCCACAATATATGGAATGCCAGAATGAGTATGGAGAATATGGGAAGAAAATCTACGGTCAGTATCGTAGATCATCCTAAGGGCCCTGTTCTGCACGACTTGCAGTCTGCGGATGGTGGTTTGAGCCACGAATCCCCATGCCTCGCATCCATACAGGATCAGGGGAGGGATGATCGCACGATAAATGCGTAGTTTAAGTCGTGTAGGCATAGTAGACCTAAAGATGGGATAAAGCTTTCCCAGAGCTCCGTGACCTTGGGCAGCTTTAGCTGTCACATGTTTGGTGAAGGTAAGTCGTCGGTCTAGTTGTACACCAAGGTACTTGGCTGTGTTGACCCAAGGGATTCTCCTCTGACCAAGTGTCAGGTCCCTTTCTGGTCTCCAGGAATGAATTTTGCCTAACACAAAAGCAGAGCTTTTCTGTGGACTGATTCCCATTCTCCACTTTTCACTCCAACTCTCAATGGCATCTAGGTGTCTTTGCAATGGGGGAAGCCAGTAGCGTAGATTTTTGTTACGGGCCAGTATGAGGACGTCATCGGCATATTGGCACGTAACAGTGCTGGGTTCAACGGGGAAGTCAGACATGTATGCGGCAAAGAGCAGTGGCGATAGAACACTACCTTCCGGTACTCCGGCCGCTATTGGTCTGATAGTTGATAACCTGCCCTCCACTCGCACCCTGAAAGTGCGGTCACGAAGGAAACTGGCTATGAGGGTCAGGTAGGGGGAGGGGAGATTTGCATCTCTAAGTTTGTACAGTAGGCCCTGGTGCCATGTTGTTGCAAAGGCCTTATCCACATCCAGAAGTACTGCGACAGTTTCGAAGTTTTCCTGGAAACCCAGGGCAGCCCTCTCAACAAGACGCAGGAGCTGTAAGGTAGTGGAATGGCCTTGACGGAATCCGAACTGATGATCCGGAATGAGCCTCCTTTCCTCAAATAGAGGAGTTAGACGGGACAGTAGAAGTTTTTCAAAAATTTTCGAAATTATTGGGAGTAGACTAATAGAACGGTAACTTGATGGAAACTTGGGATCCTTGCCTGGTTTCAATATGCAAATCTTCCTCGCTTCCTTCCAAGCAGTAGGGAAGTGTCGGAGATACAGGCAAGCATTGTAAATTCTCGTCAAGTGGATAATGGCTTTGCGAGGCAGGTGTTGTAACATATGTGTCGTAACACCATCATATCCAGGGGATTTGTTGGGTTTGAGACACCTAATTTGCGAGGAAACTTGCCTTGGTGTGACAATTGGTATGCGAGTCGCCTCGTGAGGTGGTGGAGGATCCTCATAGAGGTAATCCACCGTTGCCTCAACTAGTTCTGAGAAGCCCTCGTCTTCTATGTCCTCTCGGGGCTCAAATTGGGACTGTAAATAGTCCGCGAAGTCAGTGGCTTTCTCTTGCGGTTCGAAAGATAATCTCCCGCGAGTGCCATGTATAGGATGCTGATATAGCGTTTTGTCCCTTCTCAGGGATTTAATTATCCGCCAGGGCTTCTTTTCAGAGAGGTTTACGTTCCTCATGGTGTTTTCCCAGGCCTCTTTGCGATGTGCACGTAAGAGGCGTCTAGCCAGGGTCTTAAATCGCAGATAAATTGCCTGCAATCTGGGATGGCGGAAACGCTGCCAAAGCTTCCGAACTGTTGACTTAGCTCTCAGCAACAGTCGGAGTTCGTTTGGGATGGTTGTGGGGTTAGGAGTATTGCAAGGAATGCGGTAAGTATGCCCTCGTATCACATTTGATATTTGTCGGGAGAATGCATTTGCCGCTAATTCTAACGACTCGATAGAATTTATGTGCGGTCTGGGATCCACTGATTGGTTCAGTTCAAGGACGGCTGCATCCCAGTCTACCTCGTACGACCAATCAGGAGTTACCAATGCTGACATGTTAACATTGGTGTCGATTAACACAGGATCGTGGTCAGAATCCAGTTCATTGACTGTCGTCAGGTCTATGTGGAATCTAAAGTTTTTAGTGGCCATAATATCCAGGACGTCCGGTCTCCCTCGGGCAGGATGAAAAGTGGGCTCTCTCGGTCCATGAGCTATGAGGCTTGGGTTACCGCTTATAAGGCGGAATAGTCCTCGCCCCTTCGCATTGGTGGCACGACTATGCCAGTTGGCATGTTTTGCATTTAGGTCACCTGCAATGCAGACCACAGGGTGGAGGTTTAATAAAGCCGTGTAATCTGCTTCATAGAAGCGGTGATCAGGGGGGTCATATGCCACTATCAGCAATGTATCTAGACCACCTAAAGATAGCCTAATAGCACAGGCTTCTACATGCTGAAGTGGTGGAAGAGGGAAAGGCTTATGTGTAATATGGTTCTTAACAAAGATGGCTGTACCTCCCCCTTGTCGGCCAACCCTATCAGACCGATGGGTGACGTAATTAGGGAGGGAGAAGTTGGTGGCAGCATCCAAATGAGTTTCACAGACCATCAGAATGTCGATTCCGAAATACTGTACAAAATTAGAAATATTTGGGTAATGACTCCGTAGTCCGTTTGCGTTCCAAATCGCAGCTCTAAATGGTCTCCGGACATGTCTTCCAGCCATTATTGAGCGGAGTTGGGGTGGAGCTGTTCCAGTGTCTGAAGCAAGATGGAATGCTTCTGCATGGGGGTCAGGTTGGGGTTGTTCAACTGCATCTTACAGTTTCTCAGAGCAGGTAACGCCTTGTTTATTAAATCCCCAAACCATGAGGATAAAGAGCTAAATTCCTCCAGGTCTCTTTGCGAAATAGTCGCTAGTGTGGAGGAGGATGTTGCCGTGTTAGGCATTGGTGGAATAGGGGTAGGGGGAATATCCCTAACCTTGGATATAGGCTCTGCCTCTACAGGTGCGTCTGTAGTTCTTACAGGAGCTTGTGGCTCCGAAGTTACATTGGGGGCAGAAGATTTGCTCTGCCTAGGTTTTCTGTTCCTCCTCTTCCTGCGTGGTTTTGGTGCAGGGGGTTTAGGCACTATTGCCTTTTCTATAGGACCTGGAGGTGGTGGCACAGAATTTGATGGGGAATCGCTCTTTGGTGTAGCAGCCTCTTGTTCCACTCGACGCAGAGTGGACTCTGCCTTATTTAAGGCATTGGAAAAGGACCCACCTGGGCGAACCACTTGATCATCTGGGCGGTTCTTGCGGCGGCTCTCTATGATCTTTTTCCTTGTGGAGCATCCTTTGTACACACTTACGTGTGTACCATCACAATTAGCGCACTTGCACTCTTCCCTAGGTTTAGGGCAGTTCTCGAGCAAGTGGTTCCCTGCACACCGCAGACATGTAAGCTTTCGCTCGCACATCATGCTGGAGTGATTGTACCCCATGCATCGGTAACATTGCACAGGTCCCTCTCTGCCATAATACCTTTCCACTTTGACTACAGTGAAAATTAGTTTCCTTACTGTGTCAATTGGTTGTACTTCTTGGTTAAGTACTTTGTCAAGTACTACCAAGAATAGTGGCATAGGAACTTTGTTAATACCCCCCTCGGTATTAACGGTTCTCTTCAACTGTGCCACTGAATTGACAATTATGCCATGTTCTTCTTTAAGTGCAGTTTTGATTTCATCAGGGGTGCACTCTGAGTCTAAGCCTCTGATGACTCGACGCTCAATGTATGGACGTTGTGGTGAGTACGAGTAGAACGTTATGTTCATTTCCCGTAACACCAACTTAGCGGTTTCTAAATCACCCAACCCCTCCGAAGGAGTGTCGCCTTGCCGTGGCGGAGGGGCTCAGTACCCGATCCAGACGGCCTACTAAGTGAGTCTTCGTGACCACTGGTAGGCAAGAGGTGAGGGGAAGCTAAGAACATTCCAACGGGTAGATGAGGCTCGTTAGTCTTGGTCGACGACTCATCTAGGAGAAGAGGACTCCGAAATCAAACTCCCCCAGGGGAACCTACCACGGTAGGTCCGGGTTTGGCGCACCCGGGGCCCCGAGCTGCTCACTATCACTTCACCCCCTCCACTTTCATTAACTGTGCCACGTGCAGCGTTTTTGTTGCTTTTTATATCACCCTCTTCCTCTTCTAGGTTTATTCTGATTATTAGTTTGTAAGTTCCTAGATTTATAACTCCTGTCTCACCAGCAGGGATCTTTCCTATCTCCGTGGTCCTGTCCCACGGTTTTCGGCGCGGCCCCCGACTTGTGTGCTCTTCGGAGGTCTCAGGCGCGAAGGTTGTGCGGACCCTTCACACTGCCCCCATGTGTAGCCTTAGGTGCGGAGCCCGTCCACACGTCAAGTACACCCACGTAGCTCCTTGAGGGCACGGCCGGTGTTAATCTCCCGACGGCCGCGTGCCGTCGGGTTAGTATCACCGGCCGGACGTGTTACCGCTGACGGAGCCCCGGTGTAATCAACCCGAAGTCCCCTGAATCCACGCTGACTCCGTTGAGGCAGCGTGTGCTAAAGCGGGGAGCCACAGGCGGTTATTCCTGTGGTGGGGGCATAAAACCGGGGTGTCACGTGGTGAACGGTTTACCCATGCGGACAAGCAGTGGAGATCGGAGGGTAGCTCCTCTGAAGTACGCTTTGAGGTCAGTCATGGAGGGGTCTCCATGGCGGCACAGACCGTGGAGATTTTGGTGTCTTTCTTTTCTTTGACCCCCGGATGGCAGGCTGACGCCGACGGTTCCGGATGGGGGTCCAATTTCAATATGCATCCGCGCAAAAACCTTTTCACTGACCCATTTCTTGTTGTGACCTTGGCATGTGAGGGGAAAACGATTAAGGACCTGAACCCTTTTTACATTAAGCGCGAAGTGGACAGGATATGTGGACCCGTAAAGAATGCGAGCAGACTACGCGACGGCACGCTATTGTTAGAGACCAATACTGCAGAACAAAGCCAGAAAATTCTAAAGGCTAGTTTGTTGGGGCCCTACCCTATTCGGGTAGCCCCCCACAAAACTCTCAACACCTGCAGGGGAGTCGTCACCACTTCTAGTCTCGACAATCTCAGTAATGAGGAGATAGTCAGTTGCCTGTCTGATCAGCGAGTCTGTCAGGCGTATCGGCTTACGCGCAAGCAGGATGGCAAGGACGTACCATTGCGGACAGTGTTCCTTACGTTCAAGGGCACTGTCTTGCCGGAATATATCTTTTGCGGCTACGAACGTGCCTCTGTGCGGCAGTATGTTCCGAACCCTATGCGCTGCTTCCAGTGTCAGAAGTTCGGGCATACCAAAACATCATGTAACCATCCTGCTGTATGTGAGCGTTGTGGCCTACCGACACATGAGGGAACGGCGTGCACCCGTGACCCGAACTGTGTTAACTGTGGAGGGAGTCATCCATCGAGCTCTCGACAGTGTCCGAAGTTTCTGGATGAGAAGTGTATTCAGGAACTGCGTGTGAAAGAACACCTCACCTTTCCAGAAGCGCGTCGCCGCTTTGAGCAGCTCAAGCCCACTACCACCTTGGACTATGTCTCTGCTGCCCGACGCGCTGCTGTGAACACAGTCGCCATACAGCACGTTCCTGTTGCAGACGCTTGTACCCAGACCGAGCCACTGGCAAGTACCCCTCCACTTAATCGTGCCACACCTGCATCGGCGAAAACATCCTCAGCCGTGCAGACCAAAGCTCCTAAGCCGTCCACAAGCCGTAGCCAGCCTGTTGAAAAACATCGTTCCAGGCCTATTGTTCGCGCCTGTAGTCGCTCTTCCTCTTTGAAGTCCCGCTCGCGCTCCGCGAGCCGTAGAGGATCTTCTTCCTCACATACATCTGAGGAATCTCCAGAGGACGGCGACTTTCACATCGTAGGTCCAAAGTCCGCCAAAGTAAGAAAGAAAAAGATGAAGACAAACCACTGATCTCTTTCTTACTATGGAAATAATCCAATGGAATGTTAATGGGTACCGGGCACGTGTTCCGGACATACAGCATCTACTTTCTCAACGCTGTCCATCAATCGTCTGTCTACAAGAAACCCATTTGCACCCTAACCACGCTCTCCGTCTTCGCGGTTTCTCGGCATATAGACATGACTCTGCAGCTGATGGGCGAGCATGTGGTGGTGTGGCTATTTTGGTGGCGCATAACATCTCTGCCGTCAGCATACCACTTAACACGCCGCTGCAAGCCGTAGCGATACGTGTACAGCTGCAGAGCGTCTGTTTCTCTATTTGTAATGTCTATCTGCCACCCGTCAGTGTTGTACACGAAAATGATCTTCGGGCTCTCTTGGCGCAGATTCCGCCACCACTCCTTTTTCTCGGCGATCTGAATGCCAAGCACACTTACTGGGGCTCCGACACTGACGATGCTCGAGGGTGCCTTGTAGCAGACCTTTGCGATATGTCCGGCTTAGTCCTATTAAACACTGGCGTGCCTACTTTCTTATCATCTGCCTATGGTACACACTCCGCTCTAGACGTTTCTTATAGTACTCCGTCACTGGTACCACTACTTGACTGGTCGGTAATTTCCGACTTATATGGCAGTGATCATTACCCCATTAACATTCACCTGTCCGGGCACCATTCCGTGCCAACACGTTTTCCTCACTGGATTATTTCCAAGGCTGACTGGGGGAAATTCCGTTCCCTCATTCACCTTCGAGACAATGATTTTGACACCATTGATGAAATGGTGGAATATTTTACCTGTTCTATCTTGCTCGCAGCGGATTCCAGCATTCCTCGAGGTTCCTCTACCCCACGACGTGCTCCTGTACCTTGGTGGACCGAGGAATGCCGTTTGGCTATTAAAGCACGCAAGCGTGCTCTACGTGTCTTCCACTTACATCCAACGGAGGCAAACTTTGTTTCTTTTAAACGCTGTCGCGCAAGGGCTCGTTTTGTACTTCGCAGTGCAAAGCGGAGCTCCTGGGAGTCTTATGTTTCTTCTCTTTCCAGTCGCAGTTCTGCACAACAGGTGTGGACTGCTGTGCGGCGTATGTACGGTAAGTGTCGCCGGACGATAATACCCGGTCTTGCCGTACAGGGCTCCACTTACACCAGTGAGCAGGATGTTGCCGACGCCCTTGCCGACTCTTTCGCTGCCGATAGCCAAACGCAAAGTTACAATACCGCCTTTTTACCCATGAAGGAATCTGCGGAGCGGATAGCCCTCAATTTTAACAGTGACTGTAGTGAACCATACAATGCTCTTTTTACGGAAGAGGAACTGGCCCATGCTCTGTCTATTGCAAAGGACTCATCTCCGGGTCCTGATGAGATCCACCGACAAATGCTGCTTCATCTCCCACCTGAGGCTCTCTCCTTCATGTTGGGCATGTACAACCGTATCTGGGTTCAGCAGGTTTTCCCATCTTCCTGGCGCGAGGGTATTGTCATCCCTGTCCCTCGGCCTGGGAAAGACCGGATACTTCCCTCCAGCTACCGTCCTATCTGCTTAACGAGTGTCGTTTGTAAGACCTTGGAGCGAATGATTAACACTCGTTTAGTGTGGTGGCTGGAGACGAATAACCTGCTGAGCAATGTTCAGTGCGGTTTTCGTCGCCATCGCTCCAGTGTCGACAACCTGACACGCATGGAGGCTTATGTTCAGAATGCCTTTCTCATGAAGCAGCACGTCGTGGGGGTCTTCTTCGACCTACAGAAGGCCTACGACACTACATGGCGCTATGGTATCCTCCGTAATCTGCACGACTACGGTTTACGCGGTCATCTAGCGACCTTCGTTTTTAACTTTTTAAAACTTCGCCGTTTTCGTGTACGCATTGGCCATACCCTCTCAGAAGAAAACATCCAGGAGAATGGTGTACCCCAGGGTTCGATTCTCAGCGTAACGCTTTTCGCCGTGGCCATTGACGGGATTGCCAGAGCTGTTCGTAGCGGAATCCCGATGTCACTGTATGTTGACGACTTCGCGATATATTACCGATCATATAATCTTGAGCACCTCGAGCGTCAACTGCAGCTGAACATAACCTCCATCGCTGACTGGGCCCTTCGCACCGGGTTTCAGTTCTCCGCTACGAAAACGCAATGTATCCACTTCCATCGACTCCGTGGTGTACACCCTCCACCTGATCTTTATTTGCATGGTACACGTCTGCCGTTTGTTCCGCACGTTAAGTTTCTGGGCCTTCACCTCGACAGCAAGCTAACTTGGGAGTTCCATATTCGTCAGCTTCGGGCTTCCTGCGATCGTTCACTTCGGGTACTCAGGGTCTTATCTGGGGCCTCTTGGGGTGGCGATCGCACTGTTATGTTGAGGCTTTATCGCTCGCTGGTGCGGTCCAAACTGGACTACGGCAGTTTTATCTATGGCGCGGCGTCCGCCACTAAACTCCGCCTTTTAGACACTGTCCACCATTCTGGTATCCGTCTAGCTACTGGAGCCTTCCGTACTAGTCGTGTTGAGTGTCTGTATGTTGATTCCGGGGAACCTCCACTGTCTATTCGGCGCTCGATTTTATTAACTTCCTACGTGGCCAGGTTGGCAGCTCACCCTGGTCACCCTTCCTTTAGATCTGTATTGCGCCCCGAACTCGCCCACCGTTATCTTCGGAATGCGACTATATCCCGTCCAAGCGGCATTCGATTTCGCGAACTACTCGCCACTCATGAGCTCCGAATCCCTGCTGTAGAGCGTTTTTCCTTCTCCCGCTCTCCGCCTTGGCAACTTCATCGAGCCCGGTTTGACCTTGCGCTTTCAGGCTGCGCTAAGGTGGCCACCCCCCAGTCGGTGTTTCGTCAACTTTTCACCGAACTACTGGGACGTTACCGGACTTACACTCCGGTATTCACCGATGGTTCCCAGTTGGGTGGTGCTACGGGATGTAGTTTTGTCTATAACGGTGAGCCACATCAATACCGCCTCCCGGACTACAGTTCTGTTTATACGGCCGAACTGCGTGCTATATTTTACTGCTTACTTTTTATTTCCAACTTAGTCCCTGGAGGTTTTATAATTTGCTCCGACTCTCTGAGTGCAGTGGAGACCCTGCAGCAGTTCCTCGGTACGTCTACACTCGTTTTTAAAATTCAGACACTCATATCTCAATTGCTCTCACGCGGATACCAGTTAGTGTTTACATGGATCCCAGGCCATACGGGCATTCCGGGTAATGAAGCTGCGGATGCGGCAGCTAAGTCTGCATGCCGTCTGCCGCAGTCTTCTACCGACACTATACCCTATAGGGATGCTCAGCGGTACTTCCGTCGCCAGCTTCTATCGGTTTGGCAGCAGTCTTGGGAAGCGTTGACTGGCACACAGCTGCGGATAATTAAAGACAGCGTGGAGCCCTGGCTGACCTCCTACAGGGATTCCAGGCGGGCTGAAGTTATCCTTACCCGCCTGAGGATAGGTCACACACGAGCCACTCACGGCCATCTTCTGCGTGGTGACCCGGCACCTGTCTGTCCGACATGCGATGTTCGCCTCACCGTCCCACACGTGCTCTTGGATTGTCCAAGACACGCTGGTGCGCGCCAGTCAGTTGGTCTGGGATCTACAGTAGCTTCAATTTTGGGTGACAACCCAGTTTCTGTGGCCAAAACTCTGCGGTTCATTACCCAGATTGGATTTGCTACGCAAGTGTAACACTTTTTTAATTCCTTTTATAGGTTTTAACCCTGTTTTTAACTGGGATACATTTTACATTTCAATGTTTTAACAATTTTGTATTTTAGTTTTTTTTTAGCTTTCAACTTCACCTCTTTTTAGTACGTTGCCCTTCAGGGTTTTATTTTATCGTGTTACTTTGTAGGCTGAGGTTTTTAGGTGTTCACAGTTTTTAGTTGTTATTTTAAGGTTCAACTTTTAGCCAGAAAAGCTAATGAGTGTTTTTAAATTTTAAACTTTGACCTAGGGCCCAAATGACCTAGCTGTCGACGGGCCCTTAAACCCCACTCACTCACTCACTCACTAAATCACCCAAACTGTGGGTAAGGATATGGACGCTCTTAGGCTTCCTTTTTGCCTCAAAAGTATACTTGAGGTGTTTGGCCAATGTACGCATAACCCTAACATGGTTAGGGAATACGTCCGCAATGATTGGCGGAATTCTTGGCCCCTTCTTGGCTTGGGATGATGCAACATTCTGAGGATGTTGCATCATATTGGATGATGCAACATCCTGTGCATGTTGCATCATATTTGGTGATGGCGTCTGTTTTCCCCGTTTACGGTTTTCCCCAACCGTAAACTCCCCCAGCTCCATATCGGACTCGGAGTCAGATTCAGGTAAGGGATTGTTTGAACCCAGGCTCTCTAGATCTGCCATGGGTATGTGGCGTGGAGTAGAGCACTTACGCTTTTGCGTATCGGTCTTGGAGCGCTTCCTATTTGGCTCCACTGCTTCAGGTGATAAAGATCTATATGAAGATGATGTCGAAGGTAATTGTCCATCATCGGCAGTAAGCGCGGTTGCCCTCCGGCTGCTCACAGAGGACCGCACCTCCTCTAAGGCGGCGCCTTTGCGAGCCATTTCGGCTCGAGGTTTCAGGCACAAAGCCGTCAACCCTTGGCTAGGATCTTGTGAGCCCGCTGTCACGTAAGTAGTCAGTCTGAAAGTCTGTCAGGGAAAGAAAGAATAGAGTAAAAGAGTAGGAAGAAAAGGGAAATACCTGAGTAGCTTTCTATGCCACTCCGGGAAGCTAGCCTGTGGTGAGTTCCAAAGCTTGCTTGCCAAGCCCCTTTAGGAACTACACCAAATTGTACTGTGACTAATTAATGGATTAATCCGTAGATTGAAGCGTGCAATCCACCGACGCACACTACAACACTCCACGAAGTCGGCACGGGATCTCCTGCTTCGGCGAGTCAGCTTTCTGGATACCGTCTTTCCACCAGTGAGAAGCAAATCACGTCCGCTCTGGTCGAACGACGACGCGAGGATGGCGAATGAATGTGAATGAAATGACCGTTCCAGGAGTCCAGGAGTGAGTACTAGTCGTCTGGGTTAACCCAGGCGGATGGTAAGGTGGCCACGGTACCTATCCGTTTAAATACGGATTTACCCGTGTGGTGGTATAGGTTGGTATATGTAACAGGCTTTTTTTGTCTTTGTAATGTCTGATGGTGCAGGGTGGGTTCCTGTGTTGTCACTGGCGGCGGGATCTGTCGGATCTTGGATGCCTAGCCATCCAAGCGACCATTTCCCTACTGCTTACTTCGTCAGCCTTGGCCGGCGAGCAATGCAGTGCCAGTGACAGGAAACCGAGGGGAATAGGTGATAGGTGTGGAGGATGATGAAGGCAAAGCGGTACCTACCAGCCAAGGGCGTCCTTGGGCAGACGGTAGCTCTGTCTCCGCCTAGGGAGGCGATGGTCATATTGCCCCAGGCTGTTCACCAGCTGGTTTGGGTGAGGTATGAGTTTGTCATACATTGTGCGAGTCCTGTCCCGCACTACGTCCACAATGTATGGGATGCCGGAATGAGTGTGAAGGATGTGTGATGGAAACCTACGATCGGTACCGTAGATCATCCTAAGCGCCCTATTCTGCACGGTCTGCAGCCTGCGGATGGTGGAACGAGCCACCGTACCCCAGACCTCGCACCCGTACAGGATCAGGGGCGGGACGATCGCACGGTACAAGCGTAGTTTCAGGTATGTGGGCATGGTTGATTGGAGTATGGGATATAGCTGTCTCAGGGCGCCATGTCCCTGACCGACCTTTGTTTTGACATGTGGAGTGAAGGTTAGACCACGGTCAAGTAGTACCCCCAGGTATTTGGCAGAGTTAACCCAAGGGATTCTTCTCCGCCGCATTGCCAGGGATACACCCGGCCGCCAGTTTCGAACTTTGCCCAGTAGTAGAGCTTGGCTCTTCTGCGGGCTAATGGCCATTCTCCACTGTTCACTCCACCTGCCGATAGCGTCGAGCTGTCGCTGAAGTGGAGGGAAGCAGTACCGAACATTTTTGTTCTGTGCCAGTATGAGGACATCGTCAGCATACTGGCACGTAACAGTATGCGGTTCCACGGGTAGGTCAGACATGTAGGCAGCAAAGAGCAACGGCGATAGCACGCTACCCTCCGGAACTCCAGCCGCTATGGGTCTGACCGAGGACAACTTCCCCTCCACCCGCACCCGAAAAGAGCGATCCCGAAGGAAGCTACCAATCAGGGTGAGGTAGGGGGGAGGGATTTCAGCCTCTCTGAGTTTGTACAGTAACCCCTGGTGCCATGTGGTTGCAAAGGCTTTTTCTACATCCAGAAGCACCGCGACTGTTTTGAAGTTTTCCTGGAAGCCCAGGGCAACCTTCTCAACCAGCCGCAGCAGCTGTAGTGTAGTGGAATGTCCATGACGGAAACCGAACTGATGATCCGGGATAAGTTGCCTTTCCTCGAAGAGAGGAGTGAGGCGGGATAGGAATAATCGTTCAAAGATTTTTGAAACGATAGGTAATAGGCTTATGGAACGGTAATTGGAAGGGAAAACCGGGTCCTTGCCGGGCTTCAAAATGCAGACCACCCTCGCCTCCTTCCAACAAGTAGGAAAGTGACGAAGCTGCAGACATGCATTATAAATCCGAAATGACCGTTATTTTCCCGATCCCCCTATATATACAATGTTAGATGAGAGGGGGTTACGTTGCCCTGGCCAATGAGCGGGTGACGATTTGTGATTGGGCCTGCTGTTTCGGGCTATGTTTGTCACCGGCCACAGTGTTTTCTTGAGGGTCAGTACTTGAGGGTTACTCTCGCGTGGATACCAGATAGTTTTTACAGTTCGTTCGTGAACTTCATAGCGAACGGACGTGTTTGGCTTTTGCTCGTCGAGCGCTATTCGCCAGTGAATGGATTGCATCGTACTAGCATCTTGTGATCTTCTAACTCTACACTGCCAAGTGATTGGCTATTATACTCTAACCAGTGATTGGTGCAAATAATTCTGCACAGACTTTCCATTCTGAGACAAGACTTTTGTGCTTTCTAGCACACTTATTTACCTTGACTTACCAGTGGGTAAGATTATACGGTCAAAGCCATCAGTTTTTTAACTGGTAAGGCGCCTTCGGGTCGGGCCCTCTATAATCTGCGCCTAACAGCGCCCACTAAACTATACTTTTCACGACTACCATGGCATGTCCCCGGACAAACGAGCTGGCCGAATCCAAGCTGTATTACCTACAGGGGGGTAATATTTCACTTTTTCTCGACGAACCGCTCATTCAAGAGCCCACACTGCCTCTGGAAGAGAACTCCCGCTCCATACTGCTCCTTGAACGCCAGGCTAGGCTAGCGTATATCGCACAGGCAGATCTCAAGCTGCTGGAGATTATGCCCAAAGATGAAGTGCCCCGACAGGAACTGACACACCTGTACCGCTCCATGGCTGCACACAGAGCACGTGTTGATGCCATTGCCAGCTATTTGGCCCATCATGACCAAGCTGTGCACTCGTCACAATGGCAAACGGTGCAGGCGAAGAGGAAGCGAAACATCCCCGCTCCTGCTGCATCCTCCGTTCCTTTAAGCACGGTAAACCAGTTCCAACCTCTGGCCTCCACCTCTGCTGCGCAAGATCCTGCACCAGAGTGCTTGGAGGAAGATGTACCTCTTCCAACAAGAAACGCTCCTCCTCAGACAAATACTGTCGCACAGCCACTACAACAACGGCTTAAACGGCCTACCCCAATTTTCCTGCGCAATCCAGCAGACGCCAGGAAAATGATTAGTGCCGTACCATCAGAAAAGGCTAAATATGCCTTAAAGAATCTCAGGGGAACGGTGGCTTTACTTCCGACATCGCCCGATGACCACCGCTTTCTCCGTAAGCATATGGAGCAACAGCAGATTGAAGGAGTTACTACTCTCCTTCCAGAAGACCGGTTCCTGCACGTCACCCTTAAGGATATCCCGGTCTTCGTTTCAGAAGATGAGGTCAGGGACCTATTAACTCCCCCTCCGAAGGAGTGTCGCCTTGACGTGGCGGAGGGGCTCAGTACCCGATCCAGACGGCCTACTAAGTGAGTCTTCGTGACCACTGGTAGGCAAGAGGTGAGGGGAAGCTAAGAACATTCCAACGGGTAGATGAGGCTCGTTAGTCTTGGTCGACAACTCATCTAGGAGAAGAGGACTCCGAAATCAAACTCCCCCAGGGGAACCTACCACGGTAGGTCCGGGTTTGGCGCACCCGGGGCCCCGAGCTGCGCACAATCATTTCACCCCCTCCACCTTCATTAACTGTGCCACGTGCGACGTTTTATGTTGCTTTTTATATCACCCTCTTCCTCTTCTAGGTTTATTCTGATTATTAGTTTGTAAGTTCCTAGATTTATAACTCCTGTCTCACCAGCAGGGATCTTTCCTATCTCCGTGGTCCTGTCCCACGGTTTTCAGCGCGGCCCCCGACTTGTGTGCTCTTCGGAGGTCTCAGGCGCGAAGGTTGTGCGGACCCTTCACACTGCCCCCATGTGTAGCCTTAGGTGCGGAGCCCGTCCACACGTCAAGTACACCCACGTAGCTCCTTGAGGGCACGGCCGGTGTTAATCTCCCGACGGCCGCGTGCCGTCGGGTTAGTATCACCGGCCGGACGTGTTACCGCTGACGGAGCCCCGGTGTAATCAACCCGAAGTCCCCTGAATCCACGCTGACTCCGTTGAGGCAGCGTGTGCTAAAGCGGGGAGCCACAGGCGGTTATTCCTGTGGTGGGGGCATAAAACCGGGGTGTCACGTGGTGAACGGTTTACCCATGCGGACAAGCAGTGGAGATCGGAGGGTAGCTCCTCTGAAGTACGCCTTGAGGTCAGTCATGGAGGGGTCTCCATGGCGGCACAGACCGTGGAGATTTTGGTGTCTTTTATCCTTTGACCCCCGGATGGCAGGCTGACGCCGACGGTTCCGGATGGGGGTCCAAATAATCATGTCTCCGCGCAAACCCTCCCTCATTGACAGTTTTTTGGTGCTGACCTTGCAATGTGAAGGAAAGACGATGAAGGACATTAGCCCGTTCTATATCAATAAGGAAGTCGATAGGATCTGTGGCCCGGTTAAAAACGCAACCAGACTTTATTGATCGAGGTGATGAATGGAGATCAGTCGCAGAAGCTGTTGAAGGCGAGTTTGTTGGGCTCCTACCCTATCCGGGTAGCCCCACATAAGACCCTCAACTCGTGTAGAGGAGTAGTAACCACTTCCAGCCTCGACGATCTCTCCAACGAAGAAATTGTCACCTGCCTCTCTGATCAGCGAGTCTGCCAAGCATACCGATTAACTCGGAAACAGGATGGGAAAGAGTGTGCCTTACGTACAGTATTCCTTACGTTTAAGGGCACTCAGCTGCCAGAATACATCTACTGTGGCTACGAGCGTGCTGCAATACGACCGTATGTCCCGAATCCCATGCGCTGTTTTCAGTGTCAGAGATTCGGGCATACTAGGACCTCGTGTAACCATCCTGCAGCTTGTGAACGTTGCGGCTTACCGGCACACGAAGACACGGCTTGCACTCGAGACCCGTGCTGTGTGAACTGTGGGGGTAACCATCCATCTAGCTCACGTCAGTGTCCTAAGTTCTTGGACGAAAAGAGTATTCAGGAGTTGCGGGTAAAGGAGCGCCTGACATTTATAGAAGCGCGTCGGCGTTTCGAACAACTGAAGCCTGCCACCACCTTAGCTTATTCGTCGGCAGCTCGGCGCCCTCCTGTTGCTACTGTCGGCTTGCAACATGTCACCGTTGCAAATGCCTCGACACAGACTGACCTTCCAGAGAGCACCCCAACAGTTAGTCGAAAAAGTGCAGTGTCTAAAACATCTTCCGCCGTGCAGACCACAGTTTCCAAGCCGTTAGGAAGCGGTAAGGATCCTATCGATGGAAGTCGTTCGCGACATAAAGTTCGCGCAAGTAGTCTCACGTCCTCTCAGAGATCCCGCTCTCGCTCTGCGAGTCGTAGGGGATCCTCTGCCTCGCACACCTCCGAGGAATCGCCAGAGGACGGCGACTTCCACATAGTTGGACCTAAGTCAGCCAAGGTGAAAAAGAAGAAAAAGATGAAGACTAGCCATTAATCCTTTTTCACTATGGAAATAATCCAGTGGAATGTTAATGGGTTCCGGGCACGTGTTCCGGACATACAGCATCTAATTTCTCAACGCTGTCCATCTATCGTCTGTCTACAGGAAACCCATCTGCAACCTCATCACGCACTCTATCTTCGTGGATTTGTGGCCTTTAGACATGATTCTGCAGCTGATCGACGGGCAAGCGGTGGTGTTGCTATTCTGGTGGCGAATACCATCCCTGCCACCAGCATACCACTAAACACGCCGCTCCAAGCTGTAGCGGTACTTGTACAGCTGCAGAGCCTTTCTTTCTCTATCTGTAATGTCTACCTGCCACCGGTCAGTGTCGTACACGAGAACGAACTTCGGGCTCTCTAGGCACAGATTCCGCCACCGTTTCTTCTTCTAGGCGATCTGAATGCCAAAAACACCTTGTGGGGCTCCGACACTGACGATGCTTGTGGTTGCCTTGTAGCAGACGTTTGTGATATGTCTGGCCTACTTCTATTAAACACTGGTGCCCCTACATTTTTATCATCTGCCTACGGTACCTACTCCGCTTTAGACGTGAGCTTCTGTAGCCCGTCACTGGTGCCACTCCTTGATTGGTCGGTGCTCAGCGACCTCTTTGGCAGTGATCATTTTCCCATTAGCATTCACATATCTAGTCTCCATCCTGTGCCAACACGATATCCTCACTGGATTATTTCCAAGGCTGACTGGGGGAAATTTCGTTCCCTCATTCACCTTCACAACGATGTCTTCCCCACCATCGATGAACTGGTGGAATATTTTACTTGTTCTGTCCTGCTCGCAGCGAATTCCAGCATTCCTCGTGGTTCTACTACACCTCGTCACGTTCCTGTGCCTTGGTGGTCCAAGGAGTGCAGTTTGGCTATTAAAGCAAGGAAGCGTGCTCTGAGTGTCTTCAGTTCACATCCTACGGAGGAGAACTTGATAGCTTTTAAGCGTTCTCGTGCCAGGGCTCGATTTGTCCTCCGCTGTGCAAAACGCACATCGTGGGAAACTTTTGTCTCTTCTCTGTCCCGTCGCACTCCGGCACAGAGGGTGTGGACTGCTGTTCGCCGCATGTATGGCAAGTGTCGCCGGACTATCATTCCCGGCCTTGCCATAAGCGGATCGCATTACACCAGCGAACAGGATATCGCCGACGCCCTTGCTACTTCGTTTGCTGCTACTAGCCAAACGAATAGTTACGACAGAGCTTTTATACCTCTCAAGGAATCTGCCGAGCGGATAGTTCTTCCTTTTAGTAGTGACTGTACTGAACCGTACAACGCACCCGTTACCGTAGCGGAGTTAGAGCACTCTTTGTCACTTGCTAAAGATTCCTCTCCTGGTCCAGATGACATCCATCGACAAATGCTGCTTCACCTTCCACCTTCGGCTTCGTCTTTCCTGCTTGGTATTTATAATCGTATCTGGCACGAGCAGGTCTTTCCGTCCTCCTGGCGAGTGGGTATTGTCATCCCTATCCCTCGACCTGGAAAAGACAGGACACTTCCCTCTAGTTACCGCCCTATTTGCCTAACGAGTGTTGTTTGTAAGACCTTCGAACGGATGATTAACACTCGTTTAGTGTGGTGGCTAGAGACGCATAACCTGCTCACCAACATTCAGTGCGGTTTTCGTCGCCATCGCTCTAGCGTCGACCATCTGACACGCTTAGAGGCTAACATCCAGAATGCCTTTCTGCTGAAGCAGCATGTCGTGGGTGTCTTCTTTGATTTAGAGAAGGCCTACGACACCACCTGGCGCTATGGAATCCTTCGTGCTCTGCACGGTTACGGTTTACGCGGTCACTTAGCGCTGTTCATTTTAAACTTTTTACGACTTCGAAAATTTCGTGTCCGCATTGGTAATACCCTGTCACAGGAAAAGATTCAGGAGAATGGTGTGCCTCAGGGGTCCATCCTGAGTGTCACGCTCTTCGCCGTAGCAATCAACGGAATCGCTGATGTTGTTCGTAGCGGAATCCCGATGTCACTGTATGTTGACGACTTTGCAATTTACTATCGCTCTTATAATCTCGAGCACATTGAGCGTCAACTGCAGCTGACCATAACATCAATCGCAGACTGGGCCCTTCGCTCCGGCTTTCAGTTCTCACCTACGAAAACTCAGTGTATCCACTTCCATCGAGTTCGCGGCGTACACCCTCCTCCTGATTTTTATTTGCGTGGCACACGTCTACCGTTTGTCCCGCACCTCAAGTTCCTTGGCCTGCACTTCGACAGTAAGCTGACGTGGGAGTACCATATTCGCCAACTACGTGCTTCCTGCGATCGCTCACTTCGAGTACTCCGCCTTTTATCCGGAGTTTCTTGGGGCGGTGATCGTACAGTTATGCTACGATTGTATCGATCACTGGTGCGGTCAAAAATAGACTACGGTAGTTTTATCTATGGCGCGGCGTCCGCCTCTAAACTCCGTCTTTTAGATACTGTACACCATGCTGGTATCCGTGTTGCTACTGGGGCGTTCCGCACCAGTAGAATTGAGTGTCTGTATGCTGAGTCTGGAGAACCACCACTGTCGGTCCGTCGTTCGATTTTATTGTGTTCGTATGTGGCAAGGTTGGCAGCCCATCCGGGTCATCCTTCTTTTAAATGTGTCCTGCGTCCCGACCTTGCTCACCGTTATCTACGCAACACAACTATATCGCGCCCAAGCGGTATTCGGTTCCGCGAACTACTTGACAAACACGATCTCCGCATGCCTGCTGTAGCGCGATTCTCTCTAGGACGCTCTGCTCCTTGGCAACTCCGGCGCCCGCAATTCGACCTGGAGCTCTCAGGCTATGCTAAGCTTTCCACCCCGCAATCGGTGTATCGACAACTGTTCACCGAACTTTTGGGCCGCCACCGGACTTTCACCCCGGTTTTTACCGATGGGTCCCAGGTGGGTGGAGCTACGGGATGCAGTTTCGTGTGTAACGACGAGGCGCACCAGTACCGACTTCCGGACCATAGTTCGGTTTTTATTGCCGAGCTGTTCGCTATATTTTATTGTTTACTTTTTATTTCTAACTCAGCTCCCGGCAATTTTATCATTTGTTCAGACTCTCTGAGTGCCATTCAGTCCTTGGACCAGTTTATCGGCACCTCAGCATTCGTTTTAAAAATACAGGCTCTCATTTCGCAACTGCTCTCGCGCGGATACCAGTTGCTTTTTACCTGGACCCCAGGCCATGTGGGTATACCCGGCAATGAGAAAGCGGATGCGGCTGCTAAAACTGCTTGCCGGTTGCCGGATGTTGCCACACACAGTCTGCCATATGTCGATGTGCAGCGCCATTTCCGTCGACATCTTTTATCGATCTGGCAGCAGTCATGGAAGGAATTCTCTGGCTCTCAATTGCGGACCATTAAAGACAACGTAAATCCCTGGATGACATCCTGCAGGGACTCCAGCCGGGCTGAAGTTATCCTCACCCGCCTGAGGATAGGTCACACACGGGCGACACATGGGTTCCATTTGCGTGGCGACCCTGCGCCTGTCTGCCCTACGTGCAACATCCAACTTTCTGTGGCCCATATCCTTATAGACTGTCCGCAATACGCTCGTGAGCGCCAGTCGGTTGGCCTGGGGTGTACGCTTGCCTCAATTTTGGGTGACGACCCTGTGTCTGCCTGTAAGGCGCTGCGGTTCGTTGCACAAATTGGGTTCGCAAAGCAAGTATAACGTGTTTTTAGTGTGCGAAATTTTTTTTAGCGTTTTAACATAGGTTTTGTGTTTTACGTTTTAGTGTTTTAAGTGCTTAGTTTTAATGTGTTTTAGCCTCGATCTTTTACACATTTTAATGAATGGTATTACCAAGTTTTAACTTAGCGCACCAATATGCCGTTTGGTGATTTTATCTGTCTGCGTTTTTAGTTGCCATTTTGAACTTCAGTTTTTAGGCGAGTTTTATATTTTTTATTTTCTGACCTAGGGCCCAAATGACCTTGTTGTCGACGGGCCCCTAAACTCCATTCATCCATCCATCCATCCTAGTAACTCAGAAAGGGTACACGGTGGAACGTGTAGCCCAGCTAACAACGAGAGGACCCAACCCGCAACCACTGCCACATTTCCGCGTCGCTCTGAAAAAGACAGAGAACGCAAGAAACATCTTCGCTGAAACACACATGTTTCATGCAATTATTAGAGTGGAAACCTTTAAGCCACCACCACGTCCTCAACAGTGTACGAACTGTCAAAAGTTCACACATAATGCTGGTGGTTGTTTGCTGCAACCTGTTTGTGCCTTTTGTGGTGAGACTGGGCACAAAAGAGTAAATTGCCAGAGATTGGCAATACCTGGCTCCACTCCACGCTGCTGTAACTGCGGAGACTCACATTCCTGCAGATATGCCAAATGCCCAGTGTGGCAGGAAGCCCGATTGGAATTGATGGCCAACAAACAGGGACGCATGTCCAAATACAACGCCAGACCTCAGGTTCCTCACCACCTGGAACTGCCACGCGAAGCCTTCAGAGGAACCCGATGGCCCGGACTTCCTAGCCAGAAACCAATTACCTTCCCCAGTTATGCAGCGGCCACTGTAGGAAGCGAAGAGCCCCAACCTACACCAGCCCCTGTCGCACCTCCTCAGCCACAGCGGCAACCAGTTGTGCACTCTACACAACCATCTACCACCCCGACAGCCCCGCCACGGCCACAACAGCCTGCACAGCACAGAATAACTCAACCAAGAGACACTCGTCAGCAGCAGCCAACTTCTGACTCCTCCCGGCCTCGCCCACCTCAGCAGAACTCTCCTCCCACTGTTCCGGATGAGGCCTTCTTAAACACGATGAAGCAAATCCCCATCCCACTTCAGCCTGAGTTTGCGGCTTTCCTGGCGGAAGCTCTCGGCAACAGACCACAACACATCCACCCCTACACGATCTTCGTACACACCGTCCTCTCCTTCACTATCCACTATGGGTGCTAGGCCAGATGGAAGATTAAATATTCAATCCCTGAAGATCTGTTCTTGGAATGCCAATGGACTTCGCTACAAATTACGCGAAACAACTAACTTTGTGGCCGCCAAGGGCATTCAGGTCCTTCTAATCCAAGAAACACATCTTTCACCAACACACAAAGCTACCATTCCAGGTATGCTTTGCTACAGGACCGACAGGGCTGACGGCTATGGTGGAACCGCCATCTACGTGAATCGTAACGTTAACCATCACCAACTGTTCACCACCCCGACTACCAACCTGGAAACCACTGGAGTCCAAGTGGAGACCAACAAAGGACCACTCAGACTTTTTTTCTGTCTACATCCCCCCTGGTCGCCCCATCCTTGACCAGGAGTTAAACACCTTGTTCACCAGCAACATAGCCACTATCGCTTTGGGCGATTATAATGCAAAAAGTCCCGCTTGGAACTCCACAGTGCTTACCAGTCGGGGTAGATTCCTGGAACGCTACGTACAAGCAAACAATATAGTGGTTCTCTCGCCATCATCTCCAACCATGGACTACAGAGGTCGTCGTCCCCCAGATTGGCTGGACATTGCCCTGGTCAAGAACACAACACTACATTCTCAAATATTTTCCCTTCCAGAACTGACTTCCGACCATTACCCTCTGCTACTGATCTTCCATACCAAACCAAACTACAAAACACAATCCCTCTTTCCATCTCCCAGGCGAGTCGACTGGAAAACATTCTCCAGCATAATAGCCGACCTGCCAGCACCTGCCTGTACTACGATACAGGAAGTGGACTTACTGGTGGACCACCTCACCACATCCATCTCTACAGCCATTACGCAAGCCACTTCACCGAGTAGAGGACCCGCTCAAGCGGTCAGGAAGTTGCCTCGTCACCTCCGTGACCTAATAGCCAGCAAAAACAGAGCCCGCCGACGAGCCCAACACACTGGAAGCCCTCTCGACCGTACAGAATACAATAGCCTACAACGTTTGTTAAAGATGGAACTGGCCGACCATTTCAATGCCGACTGGGAGCGAAAATTGTCTTCACTTGACACCACACACAACTCACTTTGGCAGATGTCCAAAGCCTTGCTCCGTTTGCCCACACAGGACAAACCCATTCGACATGGCACTCGTGTTGCACAATCTGCCCGAGAGAAGGTCGAACTGATGGCAGAATACCTTGAAGGCACCTTTCATCCAGCAGACACCTGCGACTTAGAACTCAGACATCAAGTCGAAGGCCAAGTCGCTGACTTCTTATCCCGGCCCTTCCTGCCAGAAGATACAACTCCAACCACTGTAGAGGAAGTTCGTAGTCTACTTTCTAGTGTCGCCCCCTACAAAGCTTCTGGGTTCGACAACATACCGTATGCGGCTCTTAAGGCCCTACCACAGCAGTGGTTGGCCCTTCTCGTACAATTATTTAACACCATTCTTCAACTGGCGTACTTTCCGCAGGCCTGGAAACATGCAAAAGTGATTACACTGCCAAAACCAGGGAAAGACACTTCCTCCCCTGACGGTTATCGACCCATCAGTTTACTTCCTTCTCTAAGCAAGCTATTTGAGAAGATTGTGCAGGCACGCCTCCAAAGCTTCCTGGATACCCATCAGATCCTCGAATCGGAGCAGTTTGGCTTTCGCAGGAAACACTCCACCACTCACCAACTCCTTCGGCTGGTGGACGACCTTCTCAAAGGTTTTAACAACCGTCATTTTGTAGTCTCCCTCTTCCTCGATATTTCACGGGCCTTTGACTCCGTCTGGCATCAGGGGCTCCTTTACAGACTTATCCACTACGACATTCCTCCCCATATTGTTCATCTTCTCCATTCCTATCTGCATAATAGAACCTTTTCAGTCTGCAAAGAAGAGGTATTCTCCATTTCTCGACCCATCCATGCAGGAGTCCCCCAGGGAAGTGTTCTCGGGCCGCTTCTGTTCCTGATATACATAAATTCCTTACCATCATACCCTGGATGTACCCTCTACCAGTTTGCAGATGACACCGCCATTGCCACTGCCTCTATTAAACATAGAGTAGCAGCAAACAGGCTGCAACGATATGCCGACTCTTTGACAGCATGGTTTTCCACCTGGCGCCTGAAAATAAACCCAACCAAGTCACAGGCAGTCACCTTCACCAGGCGAGTGGTGCAGGCAGATCCTCCTGAACTCCAAATAGCTGGTGGTAGAGTTCACTGGTCCAACAGAGCCAAGTACCTTGGAGTTATACTAGACCACAAACTCACCTGGAAGCCACACATAGAAGACCTCACCAATAAAATCAATAGAAGGATGGCTATGCTGTACCCTCTTTATAACAGAAAATCGGCAATGTCTGTTCCCAACAAACTAATTCTGTTCAAACAGATTCTCCGACCAGCTCTTACCTACGGTTGCCAAGTCTGGGGCATTGCAGCTGCTTCTCATCTCCAGAGACTACAAACCCTTCAGAATCGATATCTGCGCATATCTACTGATGCAGACTGGTATATTCCCAACAAAAACATCCACCAAGACTTATCTATCCCCACTCTCACCGACTATATCCTATCTCTCTCCCGTACCTTCTACAACGCCCTGCCACAAAGCTTCAATACCCTGATCCGTGGCCTCGGGGAATATGACATTGACCCTGGGGAAACCTACAAACGCCCCAGACTTCTTCTTGGACAAAATTAATCAATTAAATTCCCATTAAAAAAAAAAGATCTCAATGCCATATGCTTTACAAATTTCCAACAACTTTTCCACCGCCTTACCACAGTCCCTTTCACTTATTTCATCCTCTAAGCCAGTAAAGGACTTGTCCTGGCATGGCATTTGTCTTGAGGCCCACCACGGTGGAATCCCTCATGCGACACCCACCCAATTCTCATAGTTTTTACGGAAGAAGGAAGCCACGCTATTCGCCGTTCTCCACATCGGACAACAAGCCAGCGTTCGCCGCCAAGATCGCCTACTTAGCGCCGTTCAGTGACAGAAGGCAGCCAGGCTATTTCTGCCGAGAAAAGCCTTCTCACTGACACAAGTTGACATCTAGCTTGATAACAGGGCAGAGCGACAAGACCTAGCCAACAGTTTACATAAACTGGTACCTAGGCGCCCATTACTGGGTTCGGTCCACTGTCGCTCGGGCTTATTAGCACCCTTTATCAGCTCTTTTCTCTACAACTGTTATTCTTCTTTCATCTTTGCTATTAGTTTTTAAGCTTCCCTTTGTACACACTCAACGTACTTAACTTTTACTAAGACTCGACCATACTTTTCCTTCTACTGACTTTCTGCGGTTCCAATGGGGAAGTGTGGAAAGCCAGTGATATATTCTCCTACGGAGACGGCTCCACCGGGCAGGGTTGTTGCCAGAAACCTCATGGCTGAGGTCGGTGGTGCCAGATCCTCTACTCCCTCACCTGCACCCTCTTCATCCTCCTTCTCTTCCCCATCCACACCCTCTGCAACCTTTTCATCCCCTGACGAACCATTGCCACCTAGGCCTGCTACCATCATGAAAATAAGTACCGTTTCTCTCACTCCTGTCCAACCTAGCACACCCAACCAGTGTGATGCCTTAACTTCTCACACTTCCGACCTACCTACCTCTCTTCCAACTTCCTTACCTGACTCACAAATCCCCTCCACTTCCAAACTTCTTCCAAACGCAAGCCCTCTTCTAGAAGGCTTCGAGCAGAGAGCTGCTGACCGTAAGTCCCGTTTGAGGGCAACAACCAAATCTCCTTCCCCACCTCCTGACAACCCCTCTTCCATCGCACCTGAGGCAGAACCCGGACATTCTGGAACCGACAGGGCTGTCTTGCCACCCTGGCTCTTTGTTGCACTGGAACAGAGATGGCTTGATGACCTGCTGGGGGAGTTTGCCCGGACGTATGCCCCTAACAATCTTCATCGCACCAGTGAAAAGAACTCCGGAGTCCAAATGGTACGGGCCTCGTCTCGTGAGGAATACCCTAATCTAAGGATTTTCCTCACGAACAAGAATGTAAGTATCTGGTCGGCCTCCGGGTTTGACACTGACACATCCCCCAACTCATCCCCTATCTCCTCTAACCCTCTCCCATTTCAACCAAATCTTGAAGCTTCTACTATCTCCTCGGCTCCTGCACCTTCACATCCATCCTTCATCTGCCAAGAACAAATCCTCTCCACATCCCCAAATCCTACTCCACCCCCACCAAACCCTATTCCTTCCACTTCCTCTAACTCCACTCAACCACCTCCCACATCCAAAGTCCTTCCTACCCCTAACCTCTCAGTTTCTGTTTCTGCAAATCCTACTCAACCAGCTACCACTTCCCAAGTACTACCCACCCCTAATGTTCCTTCTACACACTCACTTCACCAATCACACATCCCATTGCCCCCCTCTTCCTTCTCTACCAACCCCAACAATCGTCTCACTCCCAGTTCATCTTTTCCTCCCTTATCAAATCAACCTTCCACCTCATCAGCCCAATCATCCCTCCACAGCTCACAAACCCCATCCACCTCTCAAAACCCATCCCCACCCCACACAAACCAGACATCCATTCAGTCCTATGCTGAAAAAGCAGCCCAGAGAGCGCCAATATATGTGCATAGGGGACAGGAAAATTTTCCTGCCCTAGTGGACATTTTTGACGCTAAGTGGCCACAATATAAGGATTATTCTGTACAGGTGGCACCTGTGTCTGGGGATTTCATGATTCGCACGTCTTCCATTGAGAGTTACACCAAATGGTGTGATCTTCTGGATGAGAAGAAGTGGTCTTATAACCTGGCACAGAGAGAGGACGACCGAACTTATCGTCTGGTTGTCAAACAGCTGCCCTTGAATCATATTGAGAGCATGTTGGCATCGGAGCTGACAAGTGCTGGTGTACGGGTTATAAGAGTGGTTCAACTGAGGCGACTGTCAAGAGACCGTCCTCTGCTTCCTATATATCTGGTGGAAGTTAAAAACCCCGATGACAGGGAACGGCTCCTCAAAATTACCCATGCATGTCACTGCAGCGTAAGAGTTGAGGATTACCAGCCTCCTCCAATAGTGCAGCAATGTGGCAGATGCCAAAGATTAGGGCATTCCGAACGGGGTTGCACTGCCTCGAAACCTGTGTGCTCAAAGTGTGCACAGTATCATGAGTCGCGTCTCTGTCAGCGACCTCTGGAACAAAGGAAGTGCTCATTATGTTTCCAAATGGGCCATGGGGCACGCTATAAAGCCTGCCCTGTGTACAGACAGCAGCTGGAGCGACTCAGGTCGGGAAACCCACAGAGATATTCCCAACCTAGAGCCGCTCAAAACCATCAACAAATGCGTGCTCCTTCAAACGTGCCAGAATCGTTTGCTGCTCAGAGGCAAACACAACCACCCCGAAACCCTTACCATTCCAACAGGACCTATCCCCACACATCAAGAGACCCTTCCCCACCCTCCCAAACCCACATCCCTTCTTTTCCGAACAACTACCCACAACAGTACCAAATGCGCTCTCCACTTAACCATTCTCCTATGCACTGGTCTGAGCTTCCCCAAACACTTTACAACATCGCTACTAGAATACCTCAGGATCCATCACGCATCCCACAATTTCTTTACACTCATTCCCAATTATTCGAAATGCTCTCCAACCCACTTCATTACTTCCAATAATGGATGAACAAATTACTAAACTATTGACTTGGAATGCCTATGGACTACTCAGACGGAAGACTGAGCTTGTTGACTTTGTGACAACACACAACATTGATATCATCTTAATTCAAGAAACACGTTTAGCTTTAAATACGCGCTTTAACATTCCTAACTTCAAAATTTATCGCTCCGACAGGAATAGATACGGCGGTGGCACTGCCATATTTATCAGAAGCACAATTGAACACGAACTTGCCCCTTTACCAAATTTAAACACACTCGAAGCTACTGGTGTTTTCGTTAAAATCAATAACACCAGAACATTACTTATTTCGGCCTATAACCCACCAGGCGATCTAGACACCGATGATCTAGACGCACTATTAAATCTTAATCATACTATCATCATTGCCGGGGACCTTAACGCGAAACATCAACTTTGGAACTCTCGCACTTCTAATACAGCTGGACACACTCTCCTTAATCACGAAAACCATTCTATCTCATTTATGCCCCTACAGAACACACCTTTATCCCAAACAACGCTCAACACTCTCCCGATGTATTAGATATTGCCATCCTTCGAGGACTAAGTTCTCGACTAAAAATGAACCCCATTAATGACCTCTCCTCCGATCATCTTCCAATTATCCTCACTCTTGAAGGATCCTTGACTCCGACAACACAAACACCTAGACGCAATTACAATAAGGCAGACTGGCAAGCTTTTCAAAACATTCTTGACACAGAAATTTCACACACTCCTCTTTCAACAATTGAAGACCTAAACAAGGCTGTCGAACAATTACAGAAAAACATACAGTTTGCCATAATGACAGCTGTACCTCTACACATCCCCTCTAGTAAAACTACACACCTGCCTTCTGACATTAAAGGACTTACTACTGCCAGAAACCGTGCTCGAAGAAAATGGCAACAAACAAGGCAACCAGTAGATCGCGAGAAATTTCTGTCTATTCAAAACAATATTCTTAAACGTACTACCGATTATATATCCAAACAATGGGCGGATACCCTATCTGGTATGGACGCTAATCATGCATCTGTGTGGCGTATATCTAAAAATTTAACCCGCGAGAAAACTACTAATCCACCTCTTCGCGTACAGCAACAAGTAGCCACTTCTGATCTCGACAAAGCAGAAATGCTGGCAAATGCCTTGGAGGAAACCCTCACTCCAAATCTAGAACCCTCAAATAGGGAATTTATCTTGGAAACTGCTTTTGTCACGCGGGAACTTAAAAATAGAGCCACACACAACAAAATTCGAAAACCGTGTGTCTCTGAAATTAACCCTTTCAGACCCGAATTTTATCTAGAGATCAAAAAAATTATTTGTGCACATTAAAAGGTTAAAATAGGTATTCTAAACAGAATAAAACAATCAGAATCTCTGTAACTCAATTTATTAATTTTTTACAGTGTGTCCATTATAATGGACAAATAGACTCAAGTGGTGTTAGTTACCATCAGCATGAAAATTCTTAAAACAATTTCTCCCTTTAACAAAACACAAATGTACTTTACATTTCTCACGGAATACATGAGTTTTATTCATACACACTAGCATTTTACATCTAGAGGCTTCTTTTTGGTTATGAAATTCAGGGAAATGACCGATAAGATCTCTGCGAATTATGAAGTCATAGCAGAGACCACTTTTACCACATAATAGAAATAGCTTTATGCCCCAAGGATTAGGTTTACCTTTACAATATTGCTTTACTCCTAAGTGACCTTTGAAGGGTACTATTTGTTCATCGACACATAAATCATTTTCTATCTGAAGCTCCAAGCACCTCCTTCTGATGCAGTCATAAAGGGGTCTTACTTTATAAAATTTGTCCTTACAATTTTCTGGCATAGCTAGGTTATCGACTACATGAAAATTTGACCTCAGTTCAAAAAATCTTTCTCTAGACATAGCTTCTACAAATAAATCTATGTGCAGAGCTGAATCCCAATACATCCTAGCTCTGGGGTACTTCAAGCAACCCATCATTATATGAAGGCCCAAGAAAGATGTTATTTCGGTGACATTTGTATATCTAAATATACTTCCCTTTTGTAGAGAATACATATTTGTCTTTTCAACCATATTTTCTATGCTTTCTTCTGAAATATATTTTGAAAAATATTCAATTGGTGTGGATTCATTTACTGATTGTTCAGTCGAATTAAAAATTTCAGGATTGATCAGATTCATTGGTGTAAATGGTTTCCTTCTCCATTTGATATTGTTCTTCTCAGTAAAGAGCCAGTTAGGAGGAATAGTGCATTGTTCAGGGTTTGATGCCTGCTGATGTGTGCCTTGTTGATCCTCTTCATCAACATCACTATTTTCTTGTTCTTCTTCCTCTTGATTTCTGGTAACAATATTGGCACCTGTAAATGGAAAAGTGCTCTGCATATAATAAACTACTCTAAGGAAAATTTAAAGTAGGTACTGAGTAATAAGTTATGTTAATATAGTTAATAATCCAATGACAATGTCAAATTTTATCCTCAAGTACCTGGTCTAACAGGTTGTGGAATAGGGACAGAAATGTCACATTCATCTTCGTCACAGTCTGACCATTCAAAATCAGAAACATCTGCTGATATCAGTAAATCCAACATTGCATCAGCATCCTTCTCCACATTGTAATATTCTGAAAATGAATTAACAGAAACAATTTGACTGCATTACAATTTTCTCTACACTACTGAAATAGCACGTAATAGATAAGTGAATATAAAATCTACCTAATCACAAGTAGCATTGTTCATACTATAATTTTACAGTAATATAGAGTATGTATAGCAGGATGTAGTTTATATTGATGAATATTGTAGCAGCTATGTAAATTAAGTAACCCCAAATCCATATAAAACAAAAATGATATCTTATTTTGCCAGCAAATAGCGAGATTAGTTGAAAATGTCAGATTATATTTACACCTGTATACAGTAACCGTTGAGAAATGGACATGCACTTATGAAAGCTAATAATATATTGATTTCTTGCAGAAAGTGCAATCCTTTGCAATAAAATGTATCTTAAAACATTCAGGATGGAGTAAAAGCTAAGAAAAGCTGCCATTCTTGGGTTTAAATACACAAACTTACTAAAAAATGGCACCTACCTTTATCATGTTTCCTGTTAGCAGCCATCTTGCCTACTTCATCTTCCTAAAACTTTCATATTTCGCCACCAGATAGCAGCAATGCCTGACAGAGGTAACTATTAAATGTCCATTGAGATGTGCAAACAGGCTTAACAACTTATACCTTCCCAGAAAGAAAATATCAGCATGTGAAAGTTATGCCCATTGAAATGGACATGGGGTCTGAAAGGGTTAAATGGATTATTAGACATTTACCTAATAAGAAAGCTCCGGGCCTGGATGATATTCCGAACGCAGTTTTAAAAAACCTTCCAGCCGGGGCTCTTCAGAGACTCACTGAAATTTTCAATTTCGCACTTGATTCCGGCTACTTCCCCGATACTTGGAAACTTGCAAAAATTCTGCATTTTCCCAAGAAACACAAGGATCTATCCAACCCTCAAAATTAGAGACCAATAAGTTTGCTTAGCACTCTAAGCAAACTTTTTGAACGTATCATTTTGAAAAGACTAAATGCCCACCTCCACAAACACAACATTATCATTCCTGAGCAATTCGGATTCCGCGCTAAACATTCCACCACACTTCAACTTCTTCGCAAAACCGAAAACATCACTAGAGCATTTAATTTTAAACAATCTACAGGCGCTGTCCTATTGGACATTGAACGTGCCTTTGACCGTGTCTGGCACGAAGGACTTTTGCGTAAACTTCAAAACATAAATGTGTCGGACACTATGGTCAAACTTATTGCCAACTACTTAAATAATCGCAAATTTGTGTCTTCAATAAACGGAGCTATCTCTAATCCGCACATTATAAGAGCGGGAGTACCCCAGGGTAGTTTACTCGGGCCTTCACTATTTAACATTTACATAAATGACATACCGAAGGTCCCAAATATTAGTCTTTATCTTTATGCGGACGATACTTCATTAACTACACAGTCCCGCAGCATTTCCCTCGTGAGAACGAGAGTGCAAAATGCACGTACTACTCTGGAACCATGGCTCCGTAAATGGCGAATAAAAGTAAATAGCCAGAAATCTCAAGCCATTATCTTCACGAGGAAAATAAAACATAGATACCCAGCACATTCTCTGGCACCCCTACAACTGTTCAACAGTGACATCCCCTGGACTGACCAAGTATTGTACCTGGGAGTAATAATGGACCAGGGACTTACTTGGAAACCACACATTAAACGAACACGACACAAAGCACAAGGCCAACTCCGCAAACTTTACCCCCTCATCAATCTCAACAGCGCTCTCAGCCCGCAACTTGGACTCACACTCTACAAAACACTTATTAGACCCATACTCACATACGCCGCCCCCGTATGGGGATACGCTGCCGCTACACACATTAAAACACTTATTCGTTTTCAAAACAGAATACTCCGAGTCATTGCAAAGGTTCCTGCCTTTGCTCCGGCTCGGAAACTCCATGATGAACTCAAGATACTCAATCTTGAGGAATTCATTAAAAAGCTTGCCGCTGACTTGTATGACCGTACCAAAACTAACTACAATGAACTTGTACAATCCATAGGCAACTACGAAACAGACCCCCTTGGACACAAACGACCACTTTTTCTCTTCGACAGATCCATAACTAACCCTAACCCTGCTATTGACGTTGCAATTCATCTTTTCAATACTTTTAAACCCCCTTAACTTCTCTGTTTCAGCTCTACAGCTGCAAATCCTCAACAAGGGCCACGATATTTAATAATAAACCATCCTTGCACACTTCCCTATATTCCCAACTGCCCTCAAAGTCCCTGTGTTTCAGGGCGGCCCGGGGGGGAAGAGGGCCCCCCCACCTTTAAGGAATTTGACCTGGCTATGGACCCGGATATGATTAAGGAAATTGCGTCTCCTTTACACTACTGTAAGTAACACAGCTTGCATGACACAGCTTAATCACATTGCATGGTAAGACTAACTACACCACACACCCGCCCAACCACTGAATCGCGTAATACATACTATTGGTGTCTTTATTCTTCAGTGTCCGTCAGTCTGTCCCATGGCTTCGGTAGCCATCAACAATGTCCAGTCTGTCAAGTTTCCCCATTACAAACGTAACACTGTCAGTCTGTTAGTCCCTCTAACAAGCTAATTAACACACTTACTCCCCGATGGTGCTACTCAGACCTAGGTATGAGTATCACCCGGCACAACATATACACGATGCATGTATTGCATGCTAGTACATACGCCACACTGCCGGGGTGCTACGCGGAACCCGAACATACACTTATCACTACTCCAGCACCCTGTCCCCCTGCTTGTGCATGAGCATGTGCATGGGGAGGCGATGTAGCTCCTCTGGATGATCGCCACCGAGGACGGCGGGTTGGGGCCATCCTTTTAACAAAAAAAAAAAAAAAATAGTTTTTACTTGGACCCCAGGCCACGTGGGCATTCCCGGCAACGAAGCGGCTGACGAGGCTGCTAAGCCTGCCTGCCGTTTGCCGGAGATTTTTACACGCAGTCTTCCTTACACGGATGTACAACGGTACTTCCGTCGCCATCTTTTATATGTCTGGCAACAATCATGGGAAGCGTTAGACATCACTGGCACCCAACTGCGGACAATCAAGGAAACGGTGCAACCTTGGATAACATCTTCAAGGGATACCAGGCGGGCGGAAGTCATCTTGGCCCGCCTGAGAATAGGTCACACGCGCATCACGCATGGACACTATCTGCGTGGTGAGCCGGCGCGGGCATGTCCCACCTGTGGCGTTCAGCTCTCTGTGGCCCATGTCCTAGTTGATTGTCCGCGCTACAATCGTGAGCGCCAGTTGTTTGGCCTGGGTTCTAGTTTAAAGACGATGTTAGGCGACGACCCGGTAGCTGTGGATTCAGTGCTGCGGTTTGTCGGCAGCATTGGCTTTGGTAAGCAAGTTTAAATTTTATTGCGTGGTTTTACTTTATACCTTTACGTTTTATCTGCTTACCTTTTTAGATCATTGTACACGCTTTTAACTAGTTTGAGCATACCTTTTAGACAAGTTTTTAAGTTTTAACTGTTCTGGCTGTTTTAGCTTGCGTTTTACTGTTTAACTTTGAGTTTTAAGTGGTGGTGAGTTTTATCCGTTTTTTATCTTTTGACTTGGGGCTCTAATGACCTAGCTGTCGACGGCTCCTTAAACCCTAATCACTCACTCACTGAATCCCCTAGTAGTAGTGCATTTGTAGCATTACCGGCCATCACTGTGTAAGCACTTGAATTTTTCCATATGCGGGAATCGTGCACAGACCCCGGCCATCTTGCAACAACACTTGTAAATCTTTCCTTTGCGTTGCACGTAGCTTGCACATTAATACTGGGAACTCCTTTCCTGTTGATGTACTCGTCACCGTGTACATTTGGTTTCCTTATTAAAATGTGGGTACAATCCACTGCCCCAATTGCATCTGGGAAATTATAACGCTCTGACTACTCCGCCTTGGCTTGCTGAAAAGCAGGAGCAGTTGTAGGAAACTGTATGCAATTCCTCGCTTTAGCGTTGATAGCATTAACGACCTCCCAGATGGTGTTTGATATCGTAGCCTGCGTTACACCAAGATCCTCCGCAACACCAGCTTGAAAGCCGGGATCTCCTACATACCTTAAAAAACTTCGCATTTTTTCACCATTGTTCAGAGCTCCACCTCGTGTTTCACTTGACTCCGGTAAAAAATGTTGTTCAAGCCCGTCAAAATTTTCTTTCTCAAACCGATATAACTGTTTGTATTTACTCACATCAGAGTCCCTGCGTCTTGTATATACTTTTATTTTACGCTGAGGAACCACCATCATAAACTCCGCCATGGTACTAACTGAATGAGCAAGCTGAGGTACCTACGTAGCTACCTCAGAAAAAGCCAGCAAAAGCTCCGTCGGAGCGAGGAAAGCAGGTTTTTATTTATACCATTTCGCGAGCAATAGCTCCGCGGTCAAGGTCTGGAAGCTTTAGCTTGCAAGGAAATGGAGGAAAAGGTTTTTATTTATACGAAACCAACCTCTTGCTCCGCATTAGTGAGAAAAAGCTATTGCTTACGTTTATTTATACCTCCCAATATTTTGTGGTCTGAGCAGCTTTCCTCCACTTCACAATTCCAATCTATTATATGAGCAAGGAGGTGACTGTTGGTGATTGTTAAGTATATCCAGCTTTTAGCCCTTGCTCTTTTGAAAGTTGGCATTTCTGTGTTTTCATTAATTATGTGTAATGATGTGGAAGTGATAAATTCTTCTAGGGCTTTTCCTCGTTCATTATTCATTACATCGTGCCATAAGATATTTCTGGCATTCGTATCAGCTGATATTATTCCGTCTCCTTTGGTATAGTTCAAAATTTTTCAATTTTCTTTGTATCTATTCCTATGGTTCTCTCATAGTCAAAGCACATACTTATAGTGTAAAACTTCTTACAATTATCACTTCCACTATCACGCAGTCTTCATCTGAGCACTGTTTTATTAGTGTGGCATCAATATTGTGGTTGTTAATTATTATGGCTGCTCTTCTTCTTGTATCACCACACTCATATTTTCTCATTGCCATAGGAATTCCTACTAGTTAATTATTTATAGTGTCTGGCTTCTGTATTCAGGCTATGTCTATACTTTTTCATTTATTAGTTACACAAAATTATTAGTGACTGTTCTAGGGTGTTGTACATTTACTTGAAAAAAACGTTAAACTGCTGTGTCTCATAGTAGCAGAAGCCGCAGCGGCGGCGGGAGCAGCAGCAGCAGCACGCACAACTGCGACGGTCATTAGCGCCCATGCAGAACTAAATGGATAAAACAACTGAAACACGAAGTCCCTAAGTTTAAAACATTCAAAAGGTTTAAAAAGTCACCAATACGGTTCCAGAAAACCGTAAAAGTAGAGCAAAACTAAGACAAGAACCTGTTACGGGATGTATAAACAAACCGCACGACAAACAAACTTAAACAATTAAAACCAGTGAGTTAAACTCGTTCGCCCACGCCGCTAAGGCGGATAAAATGCAATAAACGCTCTACGGCACTAAATGTATCTGCCAGCACTTCAGCAAGTGTGGCCGGCAGACCCACAGACAAACGTAACAGCTAAAAACTGGCACTGAATTAAAACGTGCCGCACCGTCAATGGCTCATGACAATGAGTACAGACCGGTGCAGCATCGGATGATAAAAGGTGACTATGGTTAAAATGACCTTGCCCGATACGCAATCTGCTTAAAATCACTTCCTCGCGGCGAGAAGCGCGCGATGAGGTCCTCCAGGTGACAGGGAGGGGCTTCGCCTCCCTGAATTTGTTTCCCTGAATAGTGGACCAGTCCGCCGTCCAGCGATAAAGGATAGAAATTCGCAAACTCGCTCTAATATCAGCAGAGGGAACGTGAGAGCTAAAACACCTGGGAGCTAATACTGCTGCCTTCGCGGCAGCATCAGAGGCTTCGTTTCCCGGTACGCCTACGTATACAGGCACCCACAAGAAAGACACGCTAGCGCCAGCACTAGCAAGGGAATGAAGGTTCTCCTGGATACGCTGCACTAGGGGGTGGTAGTTTTACAGCGATCGTAGGCTCTTCAACACACTCAAGGAATCCGAACAGATAACGCAGCGCTGCAAGGCTTGCCGACGAATGTATAAAAGAGCTTGGTAGATACCAAAAAGCTCAGCGGTAAAATGGCGCACCCGGGGCCCCGAGCCAACTGACTCTCTCGGTGTGGGCTCCTCTTCGTGGTGAGGGAGTCAGTCAAATCGCCCACCCACGTGTAGGCCGTGCGTGGAGACCCGTGTCGGTGGAAAGGTTTATCCTGGTGGTTGAGGGGTGCGTATCTGAGCCCGGGACAGTTTCTTTTCTGAATCTGGGGAGGGTGCGCATTTCCAATACACTGCTTTGGTTACTGCTTCATCTAAACGGGAGGCTAGGGACTAACCCACCCCTAGTCAATCGGCCAGGACTAGGTATTGCACTGAACTCCAGGGTGAGTGGGACGGCGAGCCCGCTATATCCCCTGTGTAGCCCTGTCATCCCAGTGGGGTGACCCCTCGTTGGGCTCCGTGGTGGGTGGGGAGCACTGGGGGATGAATTTTAAGTAACCCTTTTATGGCTACAAATACACCTAAAAGACGACGTCAAGTGCAAGAAGTAAAGGAGGTAACCGCAGTGTCAGCAGCTCGGTACCTGGTTATCAGTAGATTAGAAGAGGCTCAGTCATTTGTTAAAGTTAACCCTTTCGTCATCCAGGCCGGTCTTGATAAAATAGCCGGTCCTGTAAAGTCATGTACCAGACTCCGGAACGGTTCTCTTCTTATTGAGACATTTACCTCAGCCCAGTTTGATAAATTGTTAAAGGCCAAACTACTCCACGGATATCCTATTCGTGTCGAGAAGCACCGTAGTCTAAACTCTACAAAGGGGGTCATCACCTCACCCCTGTTGGATGACATGTCGGAGGAAGAGATCTTGGGATATTTATCGGATCAAGGAGTCATTGAGGTCTACCGAGTCAGGGCTAAACGCGATGGTGTGCAGGTGCCTACCCGTACCCTGTTCCTCACATTCGATCGGCTTGACCTACCTTCGAAAATTAAGGCGGGATACGAAGTGATCCCTGTACGACAATATGTTCCCCGTCCTATGCGTTGCTTTCAGTGCCAACGCTTTGGCCACACAAAGATTTCTTGCAAACTTGCAATTCATGTTTGTGTAAAGTGTGGTAAGGATGCCCACGACGGAGCTTGTCAATCAGTTATTTGCTGCGTGAATTGTAGGGGCGCCCATCCAGCGACATCCCCCGACTGTCCCCGCTTTTAGATGAGAAGGCCATACAGGAGCTGCGGGTGAAAGAACGTTTATCTTTCAGTGAAGCCCGCAAACGCCATCTCGCTCGCCAGCCTTCTCTTCTTAAATTTGGTACCTTTAGTTCCGTGGTACAAACGCAAGTGCAAAAGCGGGATATGAGTACGCAGACTCTACCTGTAATCTCCGATGCCGTCGCTACCCCTACCCTACCAGCTGCTCCTGCATCCGTTACATCTAAGTCGATCACTGTTGGTACTGAACAACGAAAATTTAAAATCCAGCCAAAACGAAGTGACTTTCTAAAAGATCCTCAGACTTCCGCCAGTAGCCGATGTGGACGGAATGACAATTCTCCTTCACCTCCTCGGAGATCTCGTTCACAGGAAGACCAAAGGCGCAGCAGAGATCCTCGTGATTCTCCTGTGCCCACGGACAATCGTTTCCAGGCACTTCTTTCTGCTGGTAGTGAGCCTCTTCCTTCAGAGGAACCAATGGAACAGGAAATACCACCACCTAAAAGCCCTAGTTCCTCGCGAAACTGTAAGGGCAAATTGAAGCGCCAGCCGGCGCTCAAGTAACCGTAGCTTGTTCCCTTTACCTCCAGATGTCCATTCTTCAGTGGAATGCACGTGGCATTCGCACACATAGGGCCGAATTGCAGTTACTCGCAAGATCGCTGTCTCCCACTATCATGTGCTTACAGGAAACCAAACTTCGTCAACAGGACTCCTTCAACTTTCCTGGTTTTATTCCGGTACGTTTCGACCTTCTACCGGAACCTGGTTCTCCTGCGCATGGGGGTGTCATGATCTTGATTCGAGATGGCGTTTTCTACCAACCAGTCATGCTTACCACTACCTTGCAAGCTGTTGCTGTTACCATCTGTCTACCTGGCTTTTCATTCACCATCTGTTCTGTCTATATCCCGCCTTGTGCGCTCCCGCTTGCGGACATTGATATTGCAGCCTTAGTATCCCAGCTCCCAGCACCCTACCTTTTGCTGGGAGATTTCAATGCCCATCTCCCTCTTTGGGGCTCGAGTCGGGCATGTGCAAGAGGAATCCATCTTGCCGAGTTATTCGCACAGAACCACCTCTCCGTTCTCAACACTGGTGAACCTACTTTTATATCTGATAGTACCGGAACCTTCTCACACTTGGACGTGTCTGTTTGCTCAGCACAGCTCACACATCGGTTGGAATGGAACGTCGTCTCTGATACATTTTCTAGCGATCATTTCCCCTTCATTATCACCATGCTTTCACACTACATGCCCTCGCCACGTGTACCCACCTGGCAGATGGGCAAGGCGAACTGGCCGCTTTATTCTCGCTTGGCTGTATTCGACGACCGCGAGTTCGATGATGTTGACCAGAAGGTGGACCACGTTACTTGCGTCATTATCTCCGCTGCCAAACGTACTATCCCTAGATCGTCGCCACAACCACGACGATTACCGGTCCCCTGGTGGACTGACGAATGCCAGGCAGCCGTTCGTGCACACAGAGCTGCTTTTCGAGTGTTTCGCCGACATCCTACACTCGACAATCTGGTCATCTACAAGCAACAGCGCGCCAGAGCTCGTCGCATCATACGGGCCAGTAAGAAGACCTCCTGGCTCCATTTTGTGCAGTCCTTCAATTGTTTTACTCCTCCATCTGTCGTTTGGGACAAGCTTCGTCGGGTGGCTGGCAAAGTTTCTCCGTCAGCGGTTCCTGGGCTTAGGGTTAATAATGACACCATCGTTAGCCCTCAAGAAGTTGCTGATACACTAGGCACTGCTTTTGCTGCAATTTCAAGTTCTTCGCGTTCTGACCCGGCTTTCTTATTCCTTAAGCACCGGGCCGAGTCGAATGCCATATCCTTTCCCTCTTCCAATCGCGAGTGTTATAACGCCTTTTTCACCATGCCAGAGCTGGAGCGGGCCCTGGCCTCCTCCAAATCGTCTGCTCCTGGGCCTGATGGTGTTCACGTGTTAATGCTGCAGCACCTTTCTTCGGCTGCTAAACTCTTTCTCTTGGAAGTGTATAACCACATCTGGCGCACCAGTACCTTTCCATCCGCTTGGCGCGAGGCCACCATCGTCCCAATCTTGAAGCCTGGTAAGGATCGCCATCTACCTTCCAGTTATCGTCCGATCTCCCTCACCAGTGTCATGTGCAAGGTGATGGAGCGCATGATTAACGGGCGATTGACGTGGTGGCTTGAATCTCAAACTCTGCTGTCCAACGTCCAGTGCGGTTTTCGTCGCTTCCGTTCAACGGTCGACTACTTGGTATCACTATCCACACATATCATGAACGGATTTGTGAGGAAGAGTCAAACAGTTGCAGTCTTTTTTGACCTTGAGAAAGCGTATGACACTTGTTGGAGGCACGGTATTCTTCGAACCCTCCATAAATGGGGAATTCGTGGACGCATGCCTCTTTTTATTCGCGAGTTTATGAGGGATAGGGTCTTTAGAGTTCGCGTTGGTTCGATTTTATCTCGTGTTTTTACCCAAGAGAACGGAGTACCTCAGGGCTCGGTACTCAGCGTCACCTTGTTTGCTATTGCCATCAATTCCATTGTGGAGTGTGTTCCTGCTGGAGTTTCTGCTTCGTTATTCGTCGACGATTTCGCTATTTACTGTAGTTCTCGACGGACTTGTCTGTTAGAGCGCCGTCTTCAATTTTGTCTTGACCGCCTCTACACCTGGGCTTTTGAGAATGGCTTTCAGTTCTCCGTCGAGAAAACCGTCTGTGTTAACTTCTGGCGGCGGAAGGCGTTCCTCCCACCTTCTCTCCATCTCGGTGCGGACGTCCTTCCCTTCGCAGACGAGGCGAAATTTTTAGGGTTGGTCTTCGACAGGAAACTCAGCTGGTCCTCTCATATTTCGTATTTGAAGGCAAGGTGCGAGCGTTCTCTTAGTGTTTTACGCGTTTTATGTGGCACATCCTGGGGAGCCGATCGGACTGTTCTTTTACGGTTATATCGCTCTCTTGTCCGATCGAAACTTGATTATGGTTCTATTATTTACTTGTCGGCTCGGCCGTCTATTCTAAAGCGTCTCGATCCGATTCATCACCGTGGTATCAAGTTGAGTATTGGTGCTTTTCCAACGAGTCCAGTTATTAGCTTGTGTGCGGAAGCTGCCGAACCTCCGCTTTCTTTTCGGCGTGATGTCCTTCTTTGTAGTTACGCTTGCAGTCTTTCTAGTCTGCCGGGACATCCGTCTTATACCATGTTTTTTAACGATTCCTTGGACCGTCAATACTCGGTTCGCTCCCTGGCCCTACTCCCTCCAGGCGTTCGGTTTCGCTGCCTGCTTCGAGCATTGGACATGACCTTACCGGCTACCTTTTCCAGAGGAGTAACCAGATTTCCACCCTGGCGTGGTTCGCCGCCTACCGTGGATCTGGAGTTGTTGTCCCTGCCGAAGTCGACGACGCCTGCATCGTCCATTCGCTCGGCTTTTTCCTCTCTTAGAGCGAATTTTGCTCACTGCAATTTTATATACACTGATGGCTCTAAGGATGATCGCGGAGTAGGATGTGCTTTTATCCATGATCGGCAGAGTTTTAGCTTTCGTCTGTTAGCACAGTGCTCGATTTTTACAGCTGAGCTGTTTGGTATTTACCAAGCTCTTTTATATTTTCATCGGCAAACCTCGCAGCACTGGGTTATTTGTTCCGACTCCCTGAGTGCTCTGCAGAGCCTAAGGATGCTGTACAGCTACCATCCGCTCGTGCAGCGTGTCCGGGACAGCCTGCACTCACTCGCTGGTGCTGGCATTAGCGTGTCAGTGCAGCGTGTCCGGGACAGCCTGCACTCACTCGCTGGTGCTGGCATTAGCGTGTCCTTTGCATGGGTGCCTGGACACGCAGGCCTTACAGGGAATGAGGCTGCCGATGCTGCTGCGAAGGCAGCAGTTTTAGGTCCCAGGTGTTATAGTTCTTGTGTTCCCTATGAAGACTTTCGCACCGTTTTACGTAGTGTTATCCTTTCGCGGTGGCGTGCTAAGTGGAGTGCTGTTCAGGGGAACAAACTTCGGGAGGTTAAGCCCCTCCCGGTTACCTGGAGGACTTCCTCTCGCGCTTGTCGCCACGAGGAAGTAATTTTAGCTAGACTTCGTATCGGGCACTGTCGTTTTAGTCATGGTCACCTTTTATCTTCTGACCCGGCGCCGCTTTGTGATCACTGTAACGAGCCTTTGACGGTACGCCATGTATTAATTCAGTGCCAGTTTTTATCTCACTTTCGCGTGTCCCTAGGACTGCCGGCTACCCTGGTCGAGGTTCTGGCAGATAATTCCAGTGCTGTAGAGCGTCTCTTAAGTTTTATTCGTCTCAGTGGTATAGGAGGTCGTGTTTAAACCGCTAGTTTTATGTTAAGTTTTTAGTTGATCACATGTGCAGTTTGCTACTTTAGTAGCTACATGTGGGTTTTAGTGTTAATTTTAGCTCTACTTTTAGCATTACTGGCACTGTCTTGGTGACTTTTTAATTCCCGTAACATTTTAGACAACAGGTTATCCACCTGTACTTTTTAAGTTTTTGTGTTGTCCGGGCGCTAATAACCCCAGCAGTTGTGCGCCCTAAAACATTACTACTACTACTACTCAGCGGTAAAAATCGAGCGCTGCGCTAAAAGTCTAATGCTAAAACTTTGGCGAGCATGTATAAAAGCACATCCTACTCCCCTATCGTGCTTTGAGCCATCAGTGTAGATGAAAGAGCTGTAAGCACACTGTGTCTGAATTTCTAAAAAGGCTGAACCGAGAACTGAAGCTGGTGGCATGGACGTTAACCCCAGATCGACGGGGCTTTCTGGTCGGAGCCATGGCGGGAACTGCGTTTCGCCTTTGGGAAACACAGCCGGTAAAGTGATGTCCAATGTCCGAAGGAGAGAGTGAAAACGAACACCAGGGAGTAAGGCTAGAGAGCTCCTTGAGTATTGGCGGTCCAAGGAGTCATTAAAGAAACGACTAAAAGACGGATGACGCGGCAAACCAGAGTCTGCAGGCGTAACTGCACAGAAGTACGTCCCGCCGATAAGACAGCGGGGATTCAGCGGCTTCCGCACACATGCTCGAAACGGGCTTGTTGGAAAGCGCCATTACTCAAACGGATACCACGGTGATGAATGGGGTCAAGTCGTTTTAAAGTCGTCGGTCGAGCCGACGAATACACCATAGAACCGTAGTCAAGCTTAGATCGGACAAGAGGCTTAAAGGAACAGTCCGATCGGCTCCACAGGATGTGCCACATAAAACTCGTAAAACCCCAAGTGAACGTTCACACCTTGCTTTTAAATAGGATATATGGGGCGACCAACTAAGTTTTCTGTCAAAAATCAATCCGAGGAGCAAACATCTTGCAAGAATTCCAGGCGTGAGGAGGTGATTTTAACCCGCCTGAGGATAGGCCACACTCGAGCCACGCATGCACACCTTTTGCGCGGTGATCCGGAGCCTGTCTGTGCGACGTGCAATGTCCCACTCTCCGTAGCACATGTCCTTACTGATTGTCCGCGGTATGCTCGTGAGCGCCAGTCCTTTGGCCTGGGTCTTACACTGTGTACCGTGTTAGGCAACGACCCAGTAGCTGTAAATGCAGTACTGCGGTTTGTTGCGCGTATCGATTTTGGTAAGCAAGTAGTAGTAGTAGTGTTGTTTTAGGGCGCTCAACTGCTAAGGTTATTAGCGCCCAAGTATAACTAAAAGCTTAAAAATGTAAGTTACAAAGTAACAGACTAACAGGGCTAAAACTAAACCAATAAAACCTTAAAAAGTCACCAATAAGTGCCAGCAACTGCAGAGTAGAGCAAAGCACGGAAACAGTTACATGTATTGGTAAAAAACGACTCGTATCAATAACCGAAAGTAATAAGCTGGATAAAATATTGATGAACGAGTCAGATTCGTGCGAACATTCCACTCAAACGAATAAAACGTAAAAAACGCTCTACTGCACAGGAAGTGTCTGCCAGCACATCAGCCAGGGTGATTGGCAGACCCAGTGTGTCTCTGAGCTGTTAAAAACTGGCACTGAACTAAAAAGTGCCGCACCGTCAGAGGTTCATTACAGTGACCACAGAGCGGTGCAGCGTCAGATGATAAAAGATGACCATGGCTAAAACGGCAGTGCCCGATGCGCATTCTGGCTAAAATCACTTCCTCGCGGCGAGTGGCGCGCGAGGAGGTCCTCCAGGCAACAGGTAGGGGCTTCACCTCACGAAGTTTGTTACCCTCAAGGCCATGCCAAACATCTCTCCACCGGGAGAGAATGGCATGACGTAAAACTACGCTAAAATCAACCGAGGGAACACAAGAACTAAAATGCCTGGGAGCTAAATCTGCTGCCTTAGCAGCAGCATCGGCAGCCTCGTTACCTTCCAGGCCTACGTGTCCAGGTACCCACACAAATGAGACGCAAGTGACGAGGGTGTGAAGGCAGTCCTGGATACGCTGTACCAGGGGATGGTAGTGGTACAGCGTCCGCAGGCTCTCAAGGGCACTCAAAGAATCTGAGCAAATAACCCAGTTCTGTAAGGTTTGCCGACGAATATATAAAAGCGCTTGGTATATACTAAAAAGCTCTGCTGTAAAAATCGAGCACTGCGATAAAAGACGAAAACTAAAACTCTGGCCACCATGAATAAAAGCACAACCTACACCTCGATCATCCTTCGAGCCGTCAGTGTATATAAAACTAGACGGTCCACACTGTGCCTGGATATCTAAAAAGGCAGAACGAAGGACGAAATCTGGCGTTGATGACTTCGGCATGGACAACAAACCCAGGTTGACATGGGTCTCGCGACGGAGCCATGGAGGAAATCTTCTTTCACCCTGCGGCAACGTCGCGGGTAAAACGATGCCCAATAACCGAAGTAGTGAACGAAATCGAACGCCAGGAGGAAGTATGGCTAGGGAGCTCGTTAAATACTGCCGGTCCAAGCTGTCATCATAAAATAAACGAAAGGATGGGTGTTCAGGTAGACCATAAAGTCTGCAAGCGTGGCTGTAGAGAAGAACGTCGCGCCGATAACTAAGCGGAGGTTCAGCAGCTTCCGCACACAAGCTAAGAACAGGGCTCGTGGGAAATGCGCCTATACTCAATCGGATGCCACGGTGATGTATAGCGTTGAGGCGATTTAAAACCGACCGACGAGCTGAGGAATACACGACACAGCCGTAGTCAAGTTTCGATCGGACCAGTGAACGGTATAGTCGTAAAAGAATGGTCCGATCAGCTCCCCTGAATGTGCCACTTAAAACCCATAAAATATTAAGAGAACGCTCACACCGCCCCTCCGAAGGAGTGTCGCCTTGCCGTGGCGGAGGGGCTCAGTACCCGATCCAGACGGCCTACTAAGTGAGTCTTCGTGACCACTGGTAGGCAAGAGGTGAGGGGAAGCTAAGAACATTCCAACGGGTAGATGAGGCTCGTTAGTCTTGGTCGACGACTCATCTAGGAGAAGAGGACTCCGAAATCAAACTCCCCCAGGGGAACCTACCACGGTAGGTCCGGGTTTGGCGCGCCCGGGGCCCCGAGCTGCGCACCATCATTTCACCCCCTCCATATACATTAACTGTGCCACGTGCAGCGATTTATGTTGCTTTTATATCACCCTCTTCCTCTTCTAGGTTTATTCCGATTATTAGTTAGTAAGGCCTTAGTTTTATAACTCCTGTCTCACCAGCAGGGATCTTTCCTATCTCCGTGGTCCTGTCCCACGGTTTTCTGCGCGGCCCCCGACTTGTGTGCTCTTCGGAGGTCTCAGGCGCGAAGGTTGTGCGGACCCTTCACACTGCCCCCATGTGTAGCCTTAGGTGCGGAGCCCGTCCACACGTCATGTACACCCACGTAGCTCCTGGAGAGCACGGCCGGTGTTAATCTCCCGACGGCCGCGTGCCGTCGGGTTAGTATCACCGGCCGGACGTGTTACCGCTGACGGAGCCCCGGTGTAATCAACCCGAAGTCCCCTGAATCCACGCTGACTCCGTTGAGGCAGCGTGTGCTAAAGCGGGGAGCCACAGGCGGTTATTCCTGTGGTGGGGGCATAAAACCGGGGTGTCATGTGGTGAACGGTTTACCCATGCGGACAAGCAGTGGAGATCGGAGGGTAGCTCCTCTGAAGTACGCCTTGAGGTCAGTCATGGAGGGGTCTCCATGGCGGCACAGACCGAGGAGATTTTGGTGTCTTTTATCTTTTGACCCCCGGATGGCAGGCTGACGCCGACGGTTCCGGATGGGGGTCCAATTCATAATGCATCCGCGCAAACCCTCCTCATTTGACACGTTTTTGGTTTTGACTTTGGCTTGTGACGGGAAAACGGTAAAGGATCTTAGCCCCTTCTATATTAAACGGGAAGTTGACCGAATCTGTGGCCCTGTAAAAAATGCGACCAGAATACGCGACGGTACGCTATTGATAGAGGTGATTACTGCAGACCAGTCGCAGAAACTACTGAAAGCGAGTTTATTGGGCTCCTACCCTATCCGGGTAGTCCCACATAAAACACTGAATACTTGCAGAGGAGTAGTCACCACCTCCAGCCTTGATGGTCTGTCTAATGAAGAGATAGTCACCTGCCTTTCAGATCAACGGGTGTGTCAGGCGTACCGTCTCACTCGAAAACAGGATGGAAAAGTGATCGATTTACGCACTGTGTTTTTGACATTTAAGGGTACTCAGTTACCCGAGTACATCTTCTGCGGCTACGAGCGTGCCGCAGTTCGGCAGTATGTACCGAACCCTATGCGCTGTTTTCAGTGTCAGAAGTTCGGTCATACTAAGCCTTCGTGCACCCATCCTGCTACTTGTGAGCGTTGTGGACTACCATACCATGAGGGCACGGCTTGCACCCGGGACCCTTACTGCGTTAACTGCGAAGGGAGTCATCCATCCAGCTCGCGACAGTGTCCGAAGTTTCTCGAGGAAAAGTGTATCCAGGAGTTGCGCGTGAAAGAACGCCTGACGTTTGTTGAAGCGCGCCGTCGCTTTCAACAACTGCAACCTGCTACCACCACAGGTTTTGCATCCGCTGTTCGTCGCCCTCCTGTGAACACTGTTGCTATACAGCATGTACCCGTCGCAGATGCTTCGACACAAACAGATTTACCGGCGAGCACCTCTCCAACGCGTCGTGATAAAACTGCACCAGCAACTACATCTTCCGCTGTGCAGACACACGCTCACCAGTCGTCCACAAGCAGAGGCTACACCGTATTGCCTGTTCCCACAAATCGTTCGCGAACTAAACATCGGGCGAGTAGTCGTACCTCCACGAAGTCCCGCTCCCGCTCCGCGAGCCGCCGGGGATCTTCTGACTCCCGAAGTTCCGAGGAGTCGCCTGAGGACGGTGAAAAGCACATCATTGGTCCCAAGTGCGCCAAGGTTAAGATGAAGAAAAAGATAAAGACTATGCCTTAACCTTTTTATTATGGAAATAATTCAGTGGAATGTTAATGGGTACCGGGCCCGTGCTCCGGACATACAACACTTAGCTTGGCACCATTCACCTTCAATCGTCTGTCTACAAGAAACCCATCTGAAGCCTAACCACACCTTACATCTTCGTGGTTTTTCGGCATTTAGACATGACTCTGCAGCTGATAGACGAGCAAGCGGTGGTGTTGCTACTCTGGTGGCGCATACCATCTCAGCCACAAGCATCCCGCTAAACACGCCGCTGCAAGCTGTAGCAGTGCGTGTCCATATGCAGGGCGTGAGTCTGTCAATTTGTAATGTCTATCTGCCACCGGTCAGTGTCGTACACGCGAACGATCTTCGGGCTCTTTTGGCTCAGATTCCGCCACCGCTTATCTTCCTTGGTGATCTGAATGCCAAACACACTTTATGGGGCTCCGACACTGACGATGCTCGCGGATGCCTTGTAGCAGACGTTTGCGATATGTCCGGCCTCCTTTTGTTGAACACTGGTGCCCCTACCTTCTTATCATCTGCCTATGGTACCTATTCCGCCTTAGACGTTAGCTTCTGTAGCCCGTCACTGGTACCACTTATTGATTGGTCGGTGCTCTCCGACCTCTTTGGCAGTGATCATTTTCCCATTAACATTCACATTACTGGTTTCCATCCTATTCCAACACGATACCCTCACTGGATTATTTCCAAGGCTGACTGGGGGAAATTCCGTTCCCTCATTCACCTTACGGACGATGGTTTTACCACCATTGACAACATGGTGGAGTATTTTACATGTTCTGTCCTGCTTGCAGCAAATTCCAGCATTCCTCGCGGTTCTACTACACCTCGTCATGTTCCCGTGCCTTGGTGGTCCGAGGAATGTCGTTTGGCTGTTAAAGCCCGAAAACGGGCTCTGCGAGTTTTCAGTGCACATCCTACGGAAGAGAACTTCATTACCTTTAAGCGTGTGCGTGCCCGGGCGCGTTTTGTACTTCGCAGTGCAAAACGCACATCCTGGGTAACTTACGTCTCTTCCCTCTCTCGACGCACTTCAACACAAAGGGTGTGGACTGCGGTTCGGCGTATGTACGGCAAGTGTCGCCGGACGATTATTCCCGGTCTTGCCGTACAGGGCTCTTATTACACCAACGAGCAGGCGATCGCCGACGCCCTTGCCGAATCTTTCTCTGCTACCAGCCAAACCCAAAGTTACGATAGGTCGTTTTTAGCTATCAAGGAATCTGCGGAGCGGATAGTTCTTAATTTTAACAGCGACGGTAGTGAACCATACAACACGCCTTTTAGCATAGCAGAGCTGATGCACTCCTTGTCTCTGGCGCACGACTCTTCTCCCGGTCCGGATGACATCCACCGACAAATGTTGCTTCATCTTCCACCTCAGGCTCTTTCCTTCCTGCTGAGCATCTATAACCGAATCTGGCTCCAGCGGGTTTACCCGTCTTCCTGGCGCGAGGGTATCGTCATCCCTATACCTCGGCCCGGGAAAGACCGGACACTTGCCTCTAGCTACCGCCCTATTTGCCTAACGAGTGTCGTTTGCAAGACCCTCGAACGTATGATCAACACTCGTTTAGTGTGGTGGCTAGAGACGAATAACCTGCTGAGTAATGTCCAGTGCGGTTTTCGTCGCCATCGCTCCAGTGTCGACAATCTGACAAGCATGGAGGCCTACATACAGAATGCATTTCTCTTGAAGCAGCATGTCGTGGGTGTCTTCTTTGATCTGGAGAAGGCCTACGACACTACATGGCGCTATGGCATTCTCCGTACTCTACACGATTATGGTTTACGTGGTAACTTGTCGTTTTTTATTTTTAACTTTTTACTAATTCGCCGTTTTCGTGTCCGCATAGGCAACACGCTCTCCCAAGAGAAGGTTCAGGAGAATGGTGTACCCCAAGGGTCGATTCTCAGTGTTACGCTTTTCGCCGTTGCCATTAATGGCATCACCAGCGCTGTTCGTAGCGGAATCCCGATGTCGCTGTATGTTGACGACTTTGCGATATACTATCGCTCTTATAGTTTGGAGCACATAGAGCGTCAACTGCAGATGACCATAACATCCATCGCCGAGTGGGCGTCTCGCACCGGCTTTCGGTTTTCTCCTACGAAAACACAGTGTCTCCACTTTCACCGACTCCGTGGTGTACACCTTCCTCCTGATCTTCATTTGCGTGGCACACGTCTTCCATTTGTTCCGCACCTGAAGTTCTTGGGCTTACACCTCGACAGCAAACTCACATGGGAGCACCATATACGGCACCTTCGTGCTTCCTGCGGTCGCTCGCTTCGGGTACTCAGGGTCCTGTCTGGGGCATCTTGGGGCGGCGATCGCACGGTAATGTTGAGGTTGTATCGCTCACTGGTCCGGTCCAAATTAGACTACGGCTGTTTTATCTATGGCTCTGCATCAGCCTCTAAACTCCGCCTTTTAGACACAATTCATCACACTGGTATCCGTCTCGCTACTGGGGCTTTCCGCACAAGTAGAGTGGATTGTCTGTATGCTGATTCTGGCGAACCTCCACTGTCTGTTCGACGCTCATTGTTACTTTGTTCCTATGTGGCAAGGTTGGCCGCTCATCCAGGTCATCCTTCGTTTCCACCTGTATTGCGTCCAGACCTCGCGCACCGTTATATGCGGAATAAAACAATCTCCCGTCCAAGTGGCATCAGGTTTCAAGAACTACTTGTCGCAAACGCCCTCCGACTGCCAGTTGTAGAGCGGCTTTCATTTGGCCACTGTCCTCCCTGGCAGCTCCAGCGTGCACGCTTTGACCTGGAGCTGTCGGGCTGTCCAAAGACTGCTACCCCTCCTTCGGTGTTCCGTCAACTCTTCACCGCAGTTCTGAGCCGATACCGGACTTATACTCCGGTATTCACCGATGGCTCCCAGTTGGGTAGTACGACGGGTTCCGCATTTATATACAACGGTGAGGTTCACACATACCGCCTTCCAGACGCCAGTTCAGTTTTTACCGCCGAGCTGTTTGCCATCTTTTATTTCTTACTTTTTATCTCCCGTTCAGTTCCTGGACATTTTATTGTATGTTGCGACTCCCTGAGCGCTCTTCAGGCGCTGCAACAATTTGTTGGCAACTCGGCATCAATTATTAAAATACAGACACTTTTATCTCAATTGTTATCTCGCGGATACCAGTTCGTTTTTACGTGGATCCCAGGTCATGTGGGTATTCCGGGTAACGAGGCAGTTGATGCGGCTGCGAAGTCTGCATGTCGCCTTCCGGAATATTCCACCCGTACGCTACCCTATATAGATGTGCAGAAGTACTTTCGTCGCCATCTATTTACTCTCTGGCAACAATCTTGGGAAGCGTTATCTGGCACTCAGTTACGGACAATCAAGGACACGGTACAACCCTGGCAAACATCTTGCAGGGATTCCAGGCGTGAGGAGGTAATTTTAACCCGCCTGAGGATAGGCCACACTCGAGCCACGCATGCACACCTTTTGCGCGGTGATCCGGAGCCTGTCTGTGCGACGTGCAATGTGCCACTCTCCGTTGCACATGTCCTTGCTGATTGTCCGCGGTATGCTCGTGAGCGCCAGTCCTTTGGCCTGGGTCTTACACTGTGCACCATGTTAGGCAACGACCCAGCAGCTGTAAATACAGTACTGCGGTTTGTTGCGCGTATCGATTTTGGTAAGCAAGTGTAAGGTTTCTTTTATCTTGGCGGAAAAATACTTTTAGGATGTTTTACTCGTGTTTTTACCCTTTTTCAACAGTATAAGTAGTTTAGGGTTTTCGTAATATGGTTTTATTGCTTTTTAATTTTCCTTTTTTACCTGTTTTTAGCTCTCTTTTTAGTGGTTTTAACGTTCATTTTTAGGTATTTTAACTTTCACTTTTTAACTTTAAAGCGGGTGAGGTTTTATTTTCTTTGATTGCTTTTACATTGGACTTCGGGCCCTAATGACCTAGTTGTCGACGGGCCCGTAAACCCCACTACTCACTCACTCACTCATCTGCCTACGCTACACAGTCCGCCATAGACGTTTCCTTTTGTAGCCCATCGCTAGTACCTATTCTGGATTGGTCGGTTCTCTCCGACTTATATGGCAGTGATCATTATCCCATTAACATTCACCTATCCGTCCACCATCCTGTGCCAACACGACACCCTCACTGGATTATTTCCAAGGCTGATTGGGAGAAATTTCGATCCCTCATTCACATACACGACAATGGCTTTGACACCATTGATGAAATGGTGGAGTACTTTACCTGCTCTATCTTGCTCGCGGCAGATTCCAGCGTTCCTCGAAGTTCCTCTACGCCACGACACGTTCCCGTACCGTGGTGGACCGAGGAATGCCGCTTGGCTATCAAAGCTCGTAGGCGTGCTCTGCGTGCTTTTCACCTGCATCCTACGGAGACCAATTTTATATCTTTTAAACGCGCTCGTGCGAGGGCACGTTTTGTACTCCGTAGTGCAAAACGTAGCTCCTGGGAATCTTACGTCTCTTCCATCTCCCGTCGCAGCTCTGCAACACAAGTGTGGAATGCTGTTCGGCGTATGTACGGCAAGTGTCGCCGGACGATAATACCCGGTCTTGCCGTGCAGGGACGCTCTTACACCCACGAGCAGGATATCGCCGACGCCCTCGCAGACGCTTTCGCTGCTGATAGCCAAACCCAAAGCTACCACGCTACCTTTTTACCCGTCAAGGAATCGGCGGAGCGGGTAGTCCTCAATTTTAAAAGTGACTCTAGTGAACCGTACAACGCTCATTTTACGGAGGCGGAGCTAGCCCATGCTTTGTCTCTCGCGAAGGACTCTTCTCCTGGGCCTGATGACATTCACCGACAAATGCTGCTTCACCTTCCACCTGAGGCGTTGACCTTCCTGCTGAACATGTACAACCGCATCTGGCTTCAGCAGGTTTTCCCTTCTTCCTGGCGCGAGGGTACTGTCATCCCTATCCCTCGGCCGGGGAAGGACCGGACACTTCCCTCTAGCTACCGTCCTATCTGCCTGACGAGTGTCGTTTGTAAGACCATGGAACGAATGATTAACACTCGCTTAGTGTGGTGGCTAGAGACGAATAACCTGCTGAGCAACGTTCAGTGCGGCTTTCGTCGTCATCGCTCGAGTGTCGATAACCTTACTCGCATGGAGGCCTACATCCAGAATGCCTTTCTCATGAAGCAGCATGTCGTGGGGGTGTTCTTCGACCTGCAGAAGGCCTACGACACTACATGGCGCTATGGTATCCTCCGTAGTTTACACGACTACGGTTTACGTGGCCATCTAGCTCTCTTTGTTCTTAATTGTTTACAACTTCGCCGATTTCGTGTCCGCATTGGCCATACGCTTTCACAAGAACGAATCCAGGAGAATGGTGTACCCCAGGGGTCGATTCTGAGTGTAACACTTTTCGCCGTGGCCATCAACGGCATTGCCAGTGTTGTTCGTAGGGGAATACCAATGTCACTGTATGTCGACGACTTTGCGATATACTATCGCTCTCATAGTTTAGAGCACATCGAGCGTCAACTGCAGCTAGCTATAACATCCATCGCCGAGTGGGCATTTCGCACCGGCTTTCAGTTCTCCCCTACGAAAACACAATGTGTCCACTTCCATCGACTTCGTGGCGTACACTCGGCCCCTGATCTTTATTTGCGTGGCACGCGTCTTCCATTTGTTCCGCACCTGAAATTCTTGGGCTTACACCTCGACACCAAACTTACATGGGAGCACCATATTCGTTATCTGCGTGCTTCCTGCGATCGTTCGCTTCGGGTGCTCCGGGTTTTATCTGGGGTATCTTGGGGCGGCGATCGCACGGTCATGTTGAGGTTGTATCGTTCACTGGTCCGGTCCAAATTAGACTACGGCTGTTTTATCTATGGCTCCGCATCCGCCTCTAAACTCCGCCTTTTAGATACAATACATCACACTGGTATCCGTCTCGCTACTGGGGCTTTCCGTACAAGTAGAGTGGACTGTCTGTATGCTGATTCTGGCGAACCCCCACTGTCTGCCCGACGCTCGTTGTTACTATGTTCCTACGTGGCAAGGTTGGCCGCTCATCCAGGTCATCCTTCGTTTCCACCTGTATTGCGTCCAGACCTAGTGTACCGTTATACGCGGAATACAACTATCTCCCGTCCAAGCGGCATCAGGTTTCGAGAACTTCTGACCGCACACGATCTACGCTTGCCAGCCGTAGAGCGGCATTCGCATGGCCGATACCCTCCATGGCAGCTCCAGCGTGCACGCTTTGACCTGGAGCTGTCGAGCTGTGCGAAGTTAGCTACCCCTCACTCGGTGTTTCACCAACTTTTCACCGCAGTTCTGGGCCGATACCGGACTCATACTCCGGTATTTACTGATGGCTCACGGATGGGTAGTGCGACGGGTTCCGCTTTTGTATACCATGGCGACGTTCGCAAGTACCGCCTTCCAGACGCCAGTTCAGTATTTACCGCCGAGCTGTTTGCCATATTTTATTTCCTGCTTTTTATCTCCAGTTCAGGTCCTGGAAGTTTTATTATCTGTTCCGACTCTTTTAGCGCCCTCCAGGCCCTGCAACAGTTTATCGGCACCTCGGCATTGATTATTAAAATTCAGACGTTGATCTCGCAACTACTGTCTCGCGGATACCAGTTTGTTTTTACGTGGATCCCAGGCCATGTGGGTATTCCGGGCAACGAGGCGGCGGATGCGGCTGCAAAGTCTGCATGCCGCCTCCCGGAATACTCCACCCGTGCGCTACCCTATGTAGATGTGCAGAAATACTTTCGCCGCCATCTATTTACCCACTGGCAGCAATCTTGGGAAGCGTTAGCTGGCACTCAGTTACGGACAATAAAGGACACTGTACAACCCTGGCAGACCAGCTGCAGGAATTCCAGGCGTGAGGAAGTGATTTTAACCCGCCTGAGGATAGGCCACACTCGAGCCACGCATGGACATCTTTTGCGTGGTGATCCGGAGCCTGTCTGTGCGACGTGCAATGTTCCACTCTCCGTCGCACATGTCCTTCTTGATTGTCCGCAATACGGTCATGAGCGTCAGGCCCTAGGCCTGGGCCTTACACTGTGCTCTGTTTTAGGCAACGACGCAGTAGCTGTCAATACAGCACTGCGGTTTGTTGCCAAGATTGATTTTTGCAAGCAAGTGTAAGGTGCTTTTATATTGGCGGATATTGACTTTTAGTTGTTTTTACTTTGGATGTTATTCTGGTTTTTACCTTTTAAAGATTTTATCAGTTTTAAGTTTTATAAGTCTACGTTTTTACCAGTTGTTTAACTTTTAACTGTTTTAGCTCTCGGTTTTAGACTTTTTAACCTTTTTTTTTAAAGTTATTTTAACTTTCACCTTTTAGCTTTTTAGGGTGAGGTTTTATTGTTGGCTTGCTTTATTCTGTGAACTTAGGGCCCTAATGACCTAGTTGTCGATGGGCCCTTAAACAATACTCACTCACTCACTCACTTAAACCAAATCCAACTCCAACAACCATCTATCGTCTGTCTACAGGAAACCCATCTGCAACCTCATCACGCACTCTATCTTCGTGGATTTGTGGCCTTTAGACATGATTCTGCAGCTGATCGACGGGCAAGCGGTGGTGTTGCTATTCTGGTGGCGAATACCATCCATGCCAGCAGCATACCACTAAACACGCCGCTCCAAGCTGTAGCGGTACGTGTATAGCTGCAGAGCCTTTCTTTCTCTATCTGTAATGTCTATATGCCACCGGTCAGTGTCGTACACGAGAACGAACTTCGGGCTCTCTTGGCACAGATTCCGCCACCGTTTCTCCTTCTAGGCGATCTGAATGCCAAAAACACCTTGTGGGGCTCCGACACTGACGATGCTCGTGGTTGCCTTGTAGCAGACGTTTGTGATATGTCTGGCCTACTTCTATTAAACACTGGTGCCCCTACCTTTTTATCATCTGCCTACGGTACCTACTCCGCTTTAGACGTGAGCTTCTGTAGCCCGTCACTGGTGCCACTCATTGATTGGTCGGTGCTCAGCGACCTATTTGGCAGTGATCATTTTCCCATTAGCATTCACATATCTATTCTCCATCCTGTGCCAACACGATATCCTCACTGGATTATTTCCAAGGCTGACTGGGGGAAATTTCGTTCCCTCATTCACCTTCACAACGATGTCTTCCCCACCATCGATGAACTGGTGGAATATTTTACTTGTTCTGTCCTGCTCGCAGCGAATTCCAGCTTTCCTCGTGGTTCTACTACACCTCGTCACGTTCATGTGCCTTGGTGGTCCGAGGAATGCAGTTTGGCTATTAAAGCAAGGAAGCGTGCTCTGCGTGTCTTCAGTTCACATCCTACGGAGGAGAACTTGATAGCTTTTAAGCGTTCCCGTGCCAGGGCTCGATTTGTCCTCCGCTGTGCAAAACGCACATCGTGGGAAACTTTTGTCTCTTCTCTGTCCCGTCGCACTCCGGCACAGAGGGTGTGGACTGCTGTTCGCCGCATGTATGGCAAGTGTCGGCGGACTATCATTCTCGGCCTTGCCATAAGCGGATCGCATTACACCAGCGAAGAGGATATCGCCGACGCCCTTGCTCCTTCGTTTGCTACTACTAGCCAAACGAATAGTTACGACAGAGCTTTTATACCTCTCAAGGAATCTGCCGAGCGGATAGTTCTTCCTTTTAGTAGTGACTGTACTGAACCGTACAACGCACCCTTTACCGTAGCGCAGTTAGGGCACTCTTTGTCACTTGCTAAAGATTCCTCTCCTGGTCCAGATGACATCCATCGACAAATGCTGCTTCACCTTCCACCTTCGGCTTCGTCTTTCCTGCTTGGTATTTATAATCGTATCTGGCACGAGCAGGTCTTTCCGTCCTCCTGGCGAGTGGGTATTGTCATCCCTATCCCTCGACCTGGAAAAGACAGGACACTTCCCTCTAGTTACCGCCCTATTTGCCTAACGAGTGTTGTTTGTAAGACCTTCGAACGGATGATTAACACTCGTTTAGTGTGGTGGCTAGAGACGCATAACCTGCTCACCAACATTCAGTGCGGTTTTCGTCGCCATCGCTCTAGCGTCGACCATCTGACACGCTTAGAGGCTTACATCCAGAATGCCTTTCTGCTGAAGCAGCATGTCGTGGGTGTCTTCTTTGATTTAGAGAAGGCCTACGACACCACCTGGCGCTATGGAATCCTTCGTGCTCTGCACGGTTACGGTTTACGCGGTCACTTAGCGCTGTTCATTTTAAACTTTTTACGGCTTCGAAAATTTCGTGTCCGCATTGGTAATACCCTGTCGCAGGAAAAGATTCAGGAGAATGGTGTGCCTCAGGGGTCCATCCTGAGTGTCACGCTTTTCGCTGCAGCACTCAACGGAATCGCTGATGTTGTTCGTAGCGGAATCCCGATGTCACTGTATGTTGACGACTTTGCAATTTACTATCGCTCTTATAATCTCGAGCACATTGAGCGTCAACTGCAGCTGACCATATCATCAATCGCAGACTGGGCCCTTCGCACCGGCTTTCAGTTCTCACCTACGAAAACTCAGTGTATCCACTTCCATCGAGTTCGCGGCGTACACCCTCCTCCTGATTTTTATTTGCGTGGCACACGTCTACCGTTTGTCCCGCACCTCAAGTTCCTTGGCCTGCACTTCGACAGTAAGCTGACGTGGGAGTACCATATTCGCCAACTACGTGCTTCCTGCTATCGCTCACTTCGAGTACTCCGCCTTTTATCCGGAGTTTCTTGGGGCGGTGATCGTACAGTTATGTTACGATTGTATCGATCACTGGTGCGGTCAAAAATAGACTACGGTAGTTTTATCTATGGCGCGGCGTCCGCCTCTAAACTCCGTCTTTTAGATACTGTACACCATGCTGGTATCCGTCTTGCTACTGGGGCGTTCCGCACCAGTAGAGTTGAGTGTCTGTATGCTGAGTCTGGAGAACCACCACTGTCGGTCCGTCGTTCGATTTTATTGTGTTCCTATGTCGCAAGGTTGGCAGCCCATCCGGATCATCCTTCTTTTAAATGTGTCCTGCGTCCCGACCTTGCTCACCGTTATCTGCGCAACACAACTATATCGCGCCCAAGCGGTATTCGGTTCCGCGAACTACTTGACAAACACGATCTCCGCATGCCTGCTGTAGAGTGATTCTCTCTAGGAAGCTCTGCTCCTTGGCAACTCCGCCGCGCACAATTCGACCTGGAGCTCTCAGGCTATGCTAAGCTTTCCACCCCGCAATCGGTGTATCGACAATTGTTCACCGAACTTTTGGGCCGCCACCGGACTTTCACCCCGGTTTTTACCGATGGGTCCCAGGTGGGTGGAGCTACGGGATGTAGTTTCGTGTGTAACGACGAGGCGCACCAGTACCGACTTCCGGACCATAGTTCGGTTTTTACTGCCGAGCTGTTTGCTATATTTTGTTTACTTTTTATTTCTAACTCAGCCCCCGGCAATTTTATCATTTGTTCAGACTCTCTGAGTGCCATTCAATCCTTGGACCAGTTTATCGGCACCTCAGCATTCGTTTTAAAAATACAGGCTCTGATTTCGCAACTGCTCTCGCGCGGATACCAGTTGCTTTTTACCTGGACCCCAGGCCATGTGGGTACACCCGGCAATGAGAAAGCGGATGCGGCTGCTAAAACTGCTTGCCGTTTGCCGGATGTTGCCACATACAGTGTGCCATATGTCGATGTGCAGCGCCATTTCGGTCGACATCTTTTATCGATCTGGCAGCAGTCATGGAAGGAATTCTCTGGCTCTCAATTGCGGACCATTAAAGACAACGTAAATCCCTGGATGACATCCTGCAGGGACTCCAGGCGGGCTGAAGTTATCCTCACCCGCCTGAGGATAGGTCACACACGGGCGACACATGGGTTCCATTTGCGTGGCGACCCTGCGCCTGTCTGCCCTACGTGCAACATCCAACTTTCTGTGGCCCATATCCTTATAGACTGTCCGCAATACGCTCGTGAGCGCCAGTCGGTTGGCCTGGGGTGTACGCTTGCCTCAATTTTGGGTGACGACCCTGTGTCTGCCTGTAAGGCGCTGCGGTTCGTTGCACAAATTGGGTTCGCAAAGCGAGTATAACGTGTTTTTAGTGTGTAAAATTTTTTTTTAGCGTTTTAACATATGTTTTTGTGTTTTACGTTTTAGTGTTTTAAGTGCTTAGTTTTAATGTGTTTTAGCTTTGATCTTTTACACATTTTAATGAATCTTTTTACCAAGTTTTAACTTAGCGCACTTATGTGCCGTTTGGTGATTTTATCTGTCTGCGTTTTTAGTTGCCATTTTAAACTTCAGTTTTTAGGCGAGTTTTAGATTTTTTATTTTCTGACCTAGGGCCCAAATGACCTAGTTGTCGACGGGCCCCTAAACTCCATTCATCCATCCATCCATCTCCACCGTCCCGTGAACAACCTGCACCGGCAACTAAATCTTCCGCCGTGCAGACACCTGCTCACCAGCCATCCACAAGCAGTAGCCACACCGTTTTACCTGGAAACGCTCGCCATTCGCGACCTAAAGACCGGGTGAGTAGTCGTCCATCATCAAAGAAGTCCCGCTCCCGCTCAACAAGCCGACAGGGCTCTTCAGACTCATCTGAGGATGGCGACTTGAACAGACCAGGTCCTAAGTCGGTCAAGATAAGACTGAAAAAGAGATGAAAACCAAACACTTACATTAAGCAGGTTTAACTTGTATTTTACTTTGTGATTTTATTTTTAACCTTCGCATTTTTATCTGTGTACATTTTAAGATCAGTTTTGAGGTTTTAACTGTTTTTATGTTATCTTTTAGACCAGTTTTACATTTGACCCGTTTTAGCTTTTATCTTTCTTTTAGACTCCCCGTTTTAATATTTCATTCATTGTTAGGTGGTGGTGAGTTTTTTCCTGCTTTTATCTTCTGACTCGGGGCCCTAATGACCTAGCTGTCGACGGGCCCTTAAACCCTACCCACTCACTCACTCACTCACTCACTCTTATCCAGCCCACTACATTCGGTCGTCGATGCGAGTCGTTTTTATCAATGCATTTAACTGTTTACGTGCTTTGCTCTACTCTGCAGTTGCTGGCACTTATTGTTGACTTTTTAAGGTGTTATTGTTTTAGCTTTTAGTTTATTAGGTTAAGATTTTTTGTAACTTACGTTTTTAATCTTTTAGTTCTACTTGGGCGCTAATAACCTTAGCAGTTGAGCGCCCTAAAACCACACTACTACTACTCCCCACAATCCTAGCAGACCAGCTGCAGGGATTCCAGGCGTGAGGAGGTGATTTTAACCCGCCTGAGGATAGGCCACACTCGAGCCACGCATGCACACCTTTTGCGCGGTTATCCGGAGCCTGTCTGTGCGACGTGCAATGTTCCACTCTCCGTCGCACATGTCCTTCTTGATTGTCCGCAATACGGTCGTGAGCGGCAGTCCCTTGGCCTGGGCCTTACACTGTGCTCTGTTTTAGGCAACGACGCAGTAGCTGTCAATACAGCAGTGCGGTTTGTTGCCAAGATTGATTTTTGCAAGGAAGAGTAAGGTGCTTTTATCTTGGCGGATATTGGCTCTTAGGTGTTTTTACTTTGGATGTTATTTCGTTTTTTACCTTTTAAACATTTTATCAGTTGTAGGTTTTAGAAAGTTATGTTTTTACCAGTTGTTTAACCTTTAACTGTTTTAGCTCTCGGTTTTAGATATTTTAAAATCTTTTAGTTATTTTAACTTTCACCTTTTGACCTTTTAGGGTGAGGTTTTATTGTTCGCTTGTTTTATTCTTTGAACTTAGGGCCCTAATGGCCTAGATGTCGACGGGTCCTTAAACAATACTCACTCACATTACTTCAGGAGACTAGTAGTGGTGGTGGCGGTGGTAGCGGTGGTGATGGTGGTGGTGGTGCGACGGTGTTGGTGGCGATCTTGGTGGCGGTGGCGGCCGTGGTGGTGCTGGAGGCTCTGTTGATGGCGGTGTTGGAGGCGGCGGTGTTGGTAGTGGTAATGGCGGTGGTGGTGGTGGCGGCGGCGGCCGTGATGGCTGCGGTGTTGGTGCGGTGGTGGTGGCCGCGGTGACGGTGAAGGTGGCAGTGGCGGCGGTTAAGGTGGCGGTGATTGGTGGTGGTGGTGGCGGCGGCTGTGTTGTTGTATTTTGATTGTTTGAAATGATTTGTTATTGTTTTAGAGCATTTATTTCTCAGAGTGATTATGTGTGAAATGTTATAATTTGTGCTTTTGTTTTTATTTTCTTGTGTTTTGTTTTTATGATATATAATTTAAATTATTTATCTTTATAATTTGTTATATATTATATAATTTTGTAATTTTATCTTTAAAATTTTCTGTCAAGCATGTTGTATGTATGAATGTGTAGAATAAATAAATTTTAAAGATGTGGCATATTAGCCCTGGTGTAAGTAATTAGGTTGCCAGGGTTATTATACAGATTTTTATTTTATTTTATATTATTTTATATTTTATTTTATATTTTATTGTATATTTTATTTTATTTTATATTTTTTTTGTTGTTGGCAGTGGTGGTGGCGATGTTGATGGCGGTGGTGGTGATGTTGATGGCGGTAGTGGTGGCGGCGGTGATGTTCGTGGAGGTGGTGGTGCTGGCGGCGAGGGTGGCGATGACGGTGGCGGTGGTTGTGGTGGTGGTGGCGGTGGTGGTGGTTGTGGCGGTGGTGGTGGCGGCGATGGTGGCAGTGGTGGTGGTATCGATGGTGCCGGTGGTGGTGTTGGTATCGATGGTGCCGGTGGTGGTGGCGGTGATGGTGTTTGTGGCGATGGTGGTGTTGGTATCGATGGTGCCGGTGGCGGTGGCGGCGATGGTGGCGGTGGTGGTGTTGCTGGCGGCGGTGGTGGTGGCGGTAGTAGCTCGATGTTGGTGGAGGTGGTGGTGGCGGTGGTGCTGGCGGCGATGGGTTACGATGACGGTGTTGGTGGCGGTGGTTGTTGTGGTGGTGGCGGCGGCCGTGGTGGCGCTGATTGTTGTAGTGGTGGTGGTGGCGGCGGCGGTGGTGGTGGTGTTGCTGGCGGTGGTGGTGGGGGTGGTGTTGGTGGTGGCGGCGATGGTGCCGGTGGTAGTGGTGTCGGTGATGGTGGCGGCTATGGTAGTGTTGGTGGCGATGGTGCCGGTGGTGGTGGTGGCGATGGTGCTGGTGGTGGCGGCGGCGACGGTGGCGGTGTTGGTGGCGATGGTGCCGGTGGTAGTGGTGGCGGTGTTGGTGCCGGTGGTGGTGGCGGCGGTGGTGGTGGTGGCGGCGGTGGTGGTGGCCGTGTTGGTAGTGATGGTGCCGGTGGTAGTGGCGGTGGTGGTGGCGGCGGCGATTGTTTCGGTGGTGTCTGTGATGATGGTGGTGGTGGCGGCGGCGGTGGTGTTGGTGGCGGTGGTGGTAGTGTTGGTGTTGGTATCGATGGTGCCGGTGGTGGTGGCGGCGATTGTGGCGGAGTTGGCGGTGGTGGCGGGGGTAGTGTTGGTGGTGGTGGCGACGATGGTGGCGGTGGTGGTGTTGGTATCGATGGTGCCGGTGGTAGTGGCGGTGATGGTGTTGATGGGGGTGGTGGCGATGTTGGCGGTGGTGTTGGTATCGATGGTGCCGGTGGTAGTGGCGGCCTTGGTGGCCTTGACGGTGTTGGTGTTGGTGGTGTTGGTGGCGGCGGTGTTGGTGGTGGTAGCGGCGGTGTTGGTGGTGGAGGCGGTGGTGGTGGCGGCGGTGTTGGTGGTGGTGGCGGCAAGGTTGGTGGTGCCTGTGGCGATGTTGGTGCCGGTGGTGGTGATGGTGTTGGTAGCAGTGGTGGTGGCGGTGTTGGCGATGGTGGTGGTGAAGGCGGCGGTGTTGGTGGCAGTGGTGGTTGTGGCGATGGCGCTGGTGATGGTGGCGGTGTTGACGGTGGTGGTGGCGGTGTTGGTGGCAGTGGTGGTGGTGGTGGCGGCAGTGTTGGTGGCAGTGGTAGTGGTGGTGGCGGTGGTGCTGGTGATGGTGATGCTGGCGGCGGTGGCGGTGTTGACGGTGGTGGCGGCGGAGTTGGTGGTGGTGGTAAGAGGAAGAGGGTTGCTCGATATGCTCTATTTTCAGTTTCACTGCACTATCCGCTGGATTTGAGTCCATGTGCGTCGCTAAGTCTGGAAATAAACGAATTTAATGGTCGATTACTGACTATAAGGCTATTGTCTTAATTTGCTGCAAAGAACAGTTTCTTGGATCTTTTCACAATTTCACCAAACTCGCGGGAGCTCAAGCATTTTATATTTGCTGGATGAGGTTAAAGAATGTTAATCATGGCATTATTTTCCAAAAATCGAGTTTTAAGTGACAATATCAGGGATTCCTACTTATGCCCCCTCTCCCCGAATTCTGTCTGCGGCCATGAAGACATTTTTCCCTAAAAAATTGCTTAATCCCTAGCAGCACAGCTATCGGCAGAGAATGCTTATGCATAAGTGCTTTTCCAGTAATTTGTGCTTTCTAGAAACTGCACCAGGGACGCAATCCATTGCTTGGAGAATCATCTGTAGACAAATTGTGGAAGTAAACAATTAGTAAGGCGCTCTTCATTTCGCTGATGGAAACGCAAACATGTTTCCTAATAGCTAAGCGATGTCATTGTAAACAGTCAATATCCGTATGTGATAAGAGTGTGCCACATAATGATTTCCCGTCTTAAAGTTGTTTTCCATTCAAGTACTTCAATTACCTATCTTAATATAGAACCCATCCGTACATGCCTAAAAGTTTGATTTGATAATCTGCATAAACGTAATTCATTGACGTACTGATAGCTCCTGGAATCTCCACTTCCTAAGTGTTCCTTACTTAAGGGGACCCGGTAAGGCATATAATGACAATGTTAATATTCAAGCTTTCAAGGAACATTTTGTCAGAAACTATTTATTGCATCTGCTTCAAATGTTTACAGCACATTATATGGACTTTTGTATACACATTAACACGGTTTTTTTGTAGAATATTTTATTTAAAGAGTAAATAATTTTTGCAGTAGTCAATTTTTTCATTGAAATTTCAAAACTATAGGTAAGTTTAAAAAATGGCCCAGTTATAATGTATATCATCTATATAAACACACTGCCTGAAAGTATGAGCTTTCTATGTTTAACAGTTTCTGAGGAAATGTTCCTTATGTATAAAAAATGTAGTTTTGAGATATCGCGCTTCAAAGTTTAGATAACCTTTTGAATACATTCCAGCACCATAAGAGGTTGCCGTGGTAAGGTTGCCATGATAAATCAGTAATCAGTGTTACCAAAAATCAGTATGGCCATTTCAAAAACTTCCCACAGTATTTCCGCCCCTACAAGCACCTGCAAATTTAAATATACTAATTCCAATAATAGCGAAAATGAATGTCAATAAATTGACCGAGCACCTAAAACAGCCCCTTGGTAAACACTGTATAAAAATCCATATAATAGTGATATCAAGATAAAAATTGAAGCATTTTACTCAAAAAATTCTCTACTATTTTAAATAAAAAAAAAAAAAAAAAAAAAAAAAAAAAAGTATTTTTACTCATATTTGCCTTACCGGGTTCCCTTAACGTGGACACAGCGACTGAAGATTTTGAGTAAACCCGCAACTTGCATTCCTGCATTGTGTCCTTTGTAATTTATTATTGTTATTATTATTATTATTATTATTATTATTATTATTATTATTATTATTATTATTATTATTATTATTATTATTATTATTATTATTATTATTATTATTTATTTTAGTAGTAAAGAAATGTTTTTGCGAAGGCTTGTGTGGAATGAAGTAGGTAGATACAAGAATCAGCCTTCGCAGAACGGTTTGCAAGCGCTGCACTGAAACAAACGACAGTGGAGAAAGTCATGTGAATGTAACGCACTTCTTTCTGCTGTATTTTGGTCTTGCACGTGCAGGCCCGTAGCCAGGACTGAACATTAGGCGCGGCTCCAGATTTTATAGGAGCAGATGCGTTACTGTCACATAACTTTCTCTGCGCACCCTTGTACCAACTACTTTTTCTTACATATGTTTACTCTTCTGTTTACTTCACATAAATTGACATAAACATTTGCAGAAATTGTGTTACTGTAAGCTTTAAGCGATAATCAGATGTTCTAAGGACGATCGCTACGTGTTGGTGTCGAAATGACGTTCTCTTTGCATCTCCAAGAGAGAGAAAAAATGACGACCTCCTATTTGAGAAAAGCAGAAGTATTTTAAAATGCAAACGGCTGACTACACAAAAAACAAATGTATACGACGTAATTGTGTGTTTTAACGAATTTACACTTTTCGTATAGTTAGATTCTGCCCATCTCTTACGCTTTACTCCCCTCCGAAGGAGTGTCGCCTTGTCGTGGCGGAGGGGCTCAGTACCCGATCCAGACGGCCTACTAAGTGTGTCTTTGTGACCACTGGTAGGCAAGAGGTGAGGGGAAGCTAAGAACATTCCAACGGGTAGATGAGGCTCGTTAGTCTTGGTCGACAACTCATCTAGGAGAAGAGGACTCCGAAATCAAACTCCCCCAGGGGAACCTACCACGGTAGGTCCGGGTTTGGCGCACCCGGGGTCCCGAGCTGCTCACCATCATTTCACCGCTTCACATTCATTAACTGTGCCACGTGCAGCGTTTTATGTTGCTTTTTATTATTATTATTTTTTTTTTTTTAAATTAACGTCCTCCAACATTGTGTCATATCGGACGAATGAATGAAATGAAACGGGTGAAATGATGCTCAAATGAGCCCGAGGTCCATGGAGCTTCAAGTTACCCGACATTCGTCTTCTCAGGGTAGGGAAAACCTCGGAAAAAAAACCTTACCCGGATAACTTACCCTAAGCGAGATTCGAACTCGCGACCCCTTGAACGTGAGGCAGACACGCTAACCATCACGCTACCGAGGCGGGCTGTTGCTTTTTATATCACCCTCTTCCTCTTCTAGGTTTATTCTGATTATTAGTTTGTAAGTTCCTAGATTTATAACTCCTGTCTCACCAGCAGGGATCTTTCCTATCTCCGTGGTCCTGTCCCACGGTTTTCGGCGCGGCCCCCGACTTGTGTGCTCTTCGGAGGTCTCAGGCGCGAAGGTTGTGCGGACCCTTCACACTGCCCCCATGTGTAGCCTTAGGTGCGGAGCCCGTCCACACGTCATGTACACCCACGTAGCTCCTTGAGGGCACGGCCGGTGTTAATCTCCCGACGGCCGCGTGCCGTCGGGTTAGTATCACCGGCCGGACGTGTTACCGCTGACGGAGCCCCGGTGTAATCAACCCGAAGTCCCCTGAATCCACGCTGACTCCGTTGAGGCAGCGTGTGCTAAAGCGGGGAGCCACAGGCGGTTATTCCTGTGGTGGGGGCATAAAACCGGGGTGTCACGTGGTGAACGGTTTACCCATGCGGACAAGCAGTGGAGATCGGAGGGTAGCTCCTCTGAAGTAGATACGCCTTGAGGTCAGTCACGGAGGGGTCTCCATGGCGGCACAGACCGTGGAGATATTGGTGTCTTTCTTTTCTTTGACCCCCGGATGGCAGGCTGACGCCGACGGTTCCGGATGGGGGTCCGATTTCAACATGCATCCGCGCAAACCCTCCCATTTCGACAGTTTTCTAGTCATGACCTTGGCCAGTGAAAGGAAAACGATGAAGGATCTGAGCCCCTTTTACATCAAAAAAGAACTCGACAGGATCTGTGGCCTTGTTAAAAACGCCACCCGAGTACGAGACGGTACGCTTTTGGTAGAAGTGACCACCGCAGACCAGTGCCAGAAATTGTTGAAAGTCACTTTGTTGGGCTCCTACCCCATCCGGGTAGCCCCACATAAATGTCTAAACTCATGCAGAGGAGTTGTCACCACATCCAGTCTGGACGGTCTGTCAAACGAGGAGATTGTTACTTGCCTCTCCGACCAGCGTGTGTGTCAAGCGTACCGTCTGACAAGAAAGCAGGATGGTAAAGTGATTGATTTACGTACGGTTTTCCTCACTTTTAAGGGCACACAGTTTCCAGAATACATCTTCTGCGGGTACGAGCGTGCCGCCGTACGTCAATATGTCCCGAACCCTATGCGCTGTTTTCAGTGTCAGAAGTTCGGACATACTAAGACCGCGTGCAATCATCCTGCCGTTTGTGAGCGTTGTGGCCTATCACCTCATGAGGGCACGGCTTGTACCCGTGACCCTCATTGTGTTAACTGTGGAGCCGGTCATCCATCTAGCTCGCGTCAGTGTCCGAAGTTTCTGGATGAAAAATGTATACAGGAGCTACGCGTGAAAGAACATCTTACATTTCCAGAGGCGCGTCGTCGCTTTGAGCAGCTGCAACCTGCGACCACCACAGGTTATGCCTTGGCTGCCCGACGCGCTCCTGTTAACACCGTAGCGATACAGCATGTCCCTGTATCAGATGCTTCCACACAGACAGACCTACCAGCGAGTATTGTTCCACTGTCTCGTGCCACACCTGCAAAAGCTACAACATCTACAGCCGTGCAGACACCAGCTCACAAGGCGTCCACAAGTCGTACCCAGCCTGTTGATAGCCATTCCTCTAGGCCTGATGTTCGCGCCAGCAGCCACACGTCATCAATGAAGTCCCGCTCCCGCTCCCGTTCCGCGAGCCGCAGGGGATCTTCAGACTCCCGTACATCCGAGGAGTCACTAGGGGATGACGAAATTAACCTACCCCGTCCAAAGTCGGTTAAGGTAAAGATGAAAAAGAAAAAGATGAAGACGAATCACTAATTCTTCTTTACCATGGAAATAATCCAGTGGAATGTTAATGGGTTCCGGGCACGTGTTCCGGACATACAGCATCTCGTTTCGCAACGCTCTCCATCAATCGTCTGCCTACAAGAAGCACATTTGCACCCTAATCACGCATTAGATCTTCGTGGTTTTTCGGCTTTTAGGCATGACTCTGCAGCTGATCGACGAGCAAGCGGAGGAGTTGCTACTTTGGTGGCGCATACCATCTCTGCCACAAGCATCCCGCTAAACACGCCGCTGCAAGCTGTGGCTGTGTGTGTCCAGTTGCAGGGCTTAAGTCTGTCAATTTGCAATGTCTATCTGCCACCGGTCAGTGTTGTACACGAGAACGACCTTCGAGCTCTTTTGGCTCAGATTCCGCCACCCTTTATCTTCCTTGGTGATCTGAATGCCAAACACTCTTCATGGGGCTCCGACACTGACGATGCTCGCGGATGCCTTGTAGGAGACGTTTACGATATGTCCGGCCTCCTTTTGTTGAACACTGGTGCCCCTACCTTTTTATCATCTGCCTATGGTACGTACTCCGCCTTAGACGTTAGCTTCTGTAGCCCGTCATTGGTACCACTCATTGATTGGTCGGTGCTCTCCGACTTCTTTGGCAGTGATCATTTTCCCATTAACATTCACATATCTGGTTTCCATACTATTCCAACACGATACCCTCACTGGATTATTTCCAAGGCTGACTGGGGGAAATTTCGTTCCCTCATTCACCTTACCGACGATGGTTTTACCACCATCGACAACATGGTGGAGTATTTTACATGTTCTGTCCTGCTTGCAGCAAATTCCAGCATTCCTCGCGGTTCTACTACACCTCGTCATCTTCCTGTGCCTTGGTGGTCCGAGGAATGTCGTTTGGCTGTTAAAGCCCGCAAACGGGCCTTGCGAGTTTTCAGTGCGCATCCTACGGAAGCCCCTCCGAAGGAGTGTCGCCTTGCCGTGGCGGAGGGGCTCAGTACCCGATCCAGACGGCCTACTAAGTGTGTCTTTGTGACCACTGGTAGGCAAGAGGTGAGGGGAAGCTAAGGACATTCCAAACGGGTAGATGAGGCTCGGTAGTCTTGGTCGACGACTCATCTAGGAGAAGAGGACTCCGAAATCAAACTCCCCCAGGGGAACCTACCACGGTAGGTCCGGGTATGGCGCACCCGGGGCCCCGAGCCACTCACAATCATCTCACCCCCTCCACCTTCATTAACTGTGCCACGTGAAACGTTTTATGTTGCTTTTTTATATCACCCTCTTCCTCTTCTAGGTTTATTCTGATTATTAGTTTGTAAGTTCCTAGATTTATAACTGCTGTCTCACCAGCAGGGATCTGTCCTATCTCCGTGGTCCTGTCCCACGGTTTTCGGCGCGGCCCCCGACTTATGTGCTCTTTGGAGGTCTCAGGCGCGAAGGTTAGGCGGACCCTTCACACTGCCCCCTTGTGTAGCCTTAGGTGCGGAGCCCGTCCACACGTCAAGTACACCCACGTAGCTCCTTGAGGGCACGGCCGGTGTTAATCTCCCGACGGCCGCGTGCCGTCGGGTTAGTATCACCGGCCGGACGTGTTACCGCTGACGGAGCCCCGGTGTAATCAACCCGAAGTCCCCTGAATCCACGCTGACTCGGTTGAGGCAGCGTGTGCTAAAGCGGGGAGCCACAGGCGGTTATTCCTGTGGTGGGGGCATAAAGCCGGGGTGTCACGTGGTGAACGGTTTACCCATGCGGACAAGCAGTGGAGATCGGAGGGTAGCCCCTCTGAAGTACGCTTTGAGATCAGTCATGGAGGGGTCTCTATGGCGGCACAGACCGTGGAGATTTTGGAGTCTTTGTTTTCTTTGACCCCCGGATGGCAGGCTGACGCCGACGGTTCCGGATGGGGGTCCAATTTCAATATGCATCCGCGCAAACCCTCTCATTTTGACTCTTTTCTTGTTGTGACATTGGCTTGTGAAGGGAAGACGATTATGGATATTAGCCCTTTTTATATTAAACGTGAGGTAGATAGAATATGCGGCCCGGTGCAGAACGCGAGAAGACTACGTAACGGTACGCTGTTAATTGAGACCAAAACGGCAGAGCAATCAGAGAAACTTTCGAAAGCGAAGTTGTTGGGATCCTACCCAATTCGGGTAGCCCCACACAAAACGCTTAATACCTGTAGGGGAGTTGTCACCACCTTAAGTCTAGACAACCTGTCGAATGAGGAGATTGTCACCTCTCTCTCTGACCAGCGTGTATGTCAGGCCTATCGCCTTACGCGAAAACAGGATGGCAAGGAGTTAGCTTTGCGTACAGTATTTCTAACATTCAAAGGCACGAAATTACCGGAGTACATCTTTTGTGGATATGAACGTGCCGCTGTACGCCAGTATGTGCCAAACCCAATGCGTTGTTTCAGGTGCCAACGTTTCGGCCATACTAAGACTTCCTGTAATAATCCATCTATTTGTGAGCGTTGTGGATCACCAGCCCATGAAGACTCGGCATGTACACGGGATCCTCTTTGTGTGAATTGTGGAGAGAGCCATCCATCAAGCTCGCGTCATTGTTCTAAATTTATGGACGAGAAAGCTATACAGGAGTTGCGCGTGAAAGAACGGCTCACCTTTTTGGAAGCACGTCGCCGCTTTGAACAGCTGAAACCTGCGACAACCCTAGGTTTCGCGTCAGCAGTCCGCCGCAGTCCTGCCCACACTGTGGCCATTCAGCACGTTCCAGTCGCTGATGCTGCCACGCAGACTGACTCACCAACGAGCGCCTCTCCCTCTCCACCGTCCCGTGATACACCTGCACCGGCAACTGAATCTTCCGCCGTGCAGACACCTGCTCACCAGCCATCCAGAAGCAGTAGCCACATCGTTTTACCTGGAAACGCTCACCATTCACGACCTAAAGACCGGGTGAGTAGTCGTCCATCATCAAGGAAGTCCCGCTCCCGCTCAACAAGCCGACAGGGCTCCTTAGACTCATCTGAGGATGGCGACTTGAACATACCAGGTCCCAAGTCGGTCAAGATAAGACTGAAAAAGAAAAAGATGAAGACCAAACACTTACATTAAGCAGGTTTAACTTGTATTTTACTTTGTGATTTTATTTTTAACCTTCGCATTTTTATCTGTGTACATTTTAAGATCAGTTTTGAGGTTTTAACTGTTTTTATGCTATCCTTTTGGACCAGTTTTACATTTGAACTGTTTTAGCTTTTATCTTTCTTTTAGACTCCCCGTTTTAATATTTGATTCATTGTTAGGTGGTGGTGAGTTTTTCCCTGCTTTTATCTTCTGACTTGGGGCCCTAATGACCTAGCTGTCGACGGGCCCTTAAACCCTACTCACTCACTCACTCACTCACTCCTACGGAAGAGAACTTTATTGCCTTTAAGCGAGTGCGTGCCCGGGCGCGTTTTGTACTTCGCAGTGCAAAACGCACATCCTGGGTAACTTACGTCTCTTCTATCTCTCGACGCACTTCAACACAAAGGGTGTGGACTGCGGTTCGGCGTATGTACGGCAAGTGTCGCCGGACGATTATTCCCGGCCTTGCCGTACAGGGCTCTTATTACACTAGCGAGCAGGCTATCGCCGATGCCCTTGCCGATTTCTTCTCGGCTACCAGCCAAACCCAAAGTTACGATAGGTCGTTTTTAGCTATCAAGAAATCTGCGGAGCGGATAGCTCTTAATTTTAACAGCGACGGTAGTGAGCCATACAACACGCCTTTTAGCATAGCAGAGCTGATGCACTCCTTGTCTCTCGCGCACGATTCTTCTCCCGGTCCTGATGACATCCACCGACAAATGTTGCTTCATCTTCCACCTCAGGCTCTTTCCTTCCTGCTGAGCATCTATAACCGAATCTGGCTCCAGCGGGTTTACCCGTCTTCCTGGTGCGAGGGTATCGTCATCCCTGTACCTCGGCCCGGGAGAGACCGGGTACTTGCCTCTAGCTACCGCCCTATTTGCCTAACGAGTGTCGTTTGCAAGACCCTCGAACGTATGATCAACACTCGTTTAGTGTGGTGGCTAGAGACGAATAACCTGCTGAGTAATGCCCAGTGCGGTTTTCGTCGCCATCGCTCCAGTGTCGACAATCTGACAAGCATGGAGGCCGACATACAGAATGCATTTCTCTTGAAGCAGCATGTCGTGGGTGTCTTTGATCTGGAGAAGGCCTACGACACTACATGGCGCTACGGCATCCTGCGTGCTTTGCACGGTTATGGTTTACGCGGTAACTTGTCGTTTTTTATTTTTAACTTTTTACTAATTCGCCGCTTTCGTGTCCGCATAGGTAACACGCTCTCCCAAGAGAAGGTTCAGGAGAATAGTGTACCCCAAGGGTCGATTCTCAGCGTTACGCTTTTCGCCGTTGCCATTAATGGCATCACCAGCGCTGTTCGTAGCGGAATCCCGATGTCGCTGTATGTTGACGACTTTGCGATATACTATCGCTCTTATAGTTTGGAACACATAGAGCGTCAACTGGAGATGACCATAACATCCATCGCCGAGTGGGCGTCTCGCACCGGCTTTCGGTTTTCACCTACGAAAACACAGTGTCTCCACTTTCACCGACTCCGTGGAATACACCCCGCTCCTGATCTCCATTTGCGTGGCACACGTCTTCCATTTGTTCCGCACCTGAAGTTCTTGGGCTTACACCTCGACAGCAAACTCACATGGGAGCACCATATACGTCACCTTCGTGCTTCCTGCGGTCGTTCGCTTCGGGTACTCAGGGTCCTATCTGGGGCATCTTGGGGAGGCGATCGCACGGTAATGTTGAGGTTGTAATGCTCACTGGTCCGGTCCAAATTAGACTACGGCTGTTTTATCTATGGCTCTGCATCAGCCTCTAAACTCCGCCTTTTAGACACAATTCATCACACTGGTATCCGTCTCGCTACTGGGGCTTTCCGCACAAGTAGAGTGGATTGTCTGTATGCTGATTCTGGCGAACCTCCACTGTCTGTTCGACGCTCGTTGTTACTTTGTTCTTACGTGGCAAGGTTGGCCGCTCATCCAGGTCATCCTTCGTTTCCACCTGTATTGCGTCCAGACCTCGCGCACCGTTATATGCGGAATAAAACAATCTCCCGTCCAAGTGGCATCAGGTTTCGAGAACTGCTTGTCGCAAACGCCCTCCGACTGCCAGTTGTAGAGCGGCATTCACTTGGCCACTGTCCTCCCTGGCAACTCCAGCGTGCACGCTTTGACCTGGAGCTGTCGGGCTGTGCAAAGACCGCTACCCCTCCTTCGGTGTTCCGTCAACTCTTCACCGCAGTTCTGGGCCGATACCGGACTTATACTCCGGTATTCACCGATGGCTCCCAGTTGGGTAGTACGACGGGTTCCGCATTTATATACAACGGTGAGGTTCACACATACCGCCTTCCAGACGCCAGTTCAGTTTTTACCGCCGAGCTGTTTGCCATCTTTTATTTCTTACTTTTTATCTCCCGTTCAGTTCCTGAACATTTAATTGTGTGTTGCGACTCGCTGAGCGCCCTTTAGGCGCTGCAACAATTTGTTGGCAACTCGGTATTAATTATTAGAATACAGGCATTTTTATCTCAGTTGTTATCAAGCGGATACCAGTTCGTTTTTACGTGGATCCCAGGTCATGTGGGTATTCCGGGCAACGAGGCGGTGGATGCGGCTGCGAAGTCTGCATGCCGCCTTCCGGAATATTCCACCCGTACGTTACCCTATATAGATGTTCAGAAGTACTTTCGTCGCCATCTATTTACTCTCTGGCAACAATCTTGGGAAGCGTTATCTGGCACTCAGTTACGGACAATCAAGGACACGGTACAACCCTGGCAAACATCTTGCAGGGATTCCAGGCGTGAGGAGGTGATTTTAACCCGCCTGAGGATAGGCCACACTCGAGCCACGCATGCACACCTTTTGCGCGGTGATCTGGAGCCTGTCTGTGCGACGTGCAGTGTCCCACTCTCCGTTGCACATGTCCTTACTGATTGTCCGCGGTATGCTCGTGAGCGCCAGTCCTTTGGCCTGGGTCTTACACTGTGCACCGTGTTAGGCAACGATCCAGTAGCTGTAAATACAGTACTGCGGTTTGTTGCGCATATCGATTTTGGTAAGCAAGTGTAAGGTTTCTTTTATCTTGGCGGAAATATACTTTTAGGATGTTTTACTCGTGTTTTTAGCCCTTTTTAACAGTAGCCAGTTTTATGTCTTTAGTAATTTAAGTGTTTATCGGTTTTAATTTTCCGTTTTTAGCTGTCTTAGCTCTCTTTTTAGTAATTATAATGTTCATTTTTAGGTATTTTAACTTTCACTTTTTAGCTTTAAAAGGGTGAGGTTTTATTTCTTTGTTTTTATTTTTGGACTTCGGGCCCTAATGACCTAGTTGTCGACGGGCCCGTAAACCCCACTACTCACTCACTCTTACGGTTTACTACTTATCAAAAAGTCATCTAGAATAAAGGGGACTTCAGAGGCTATTCCCTGAAAATTCAAAATCATTGCAGTCATTTTTGAGATAAATTCTTTTTAAGTTTCCACGTAAAGGATGGTTTATAGTCATGAGCGACGGCAGACATTTTTCCAGGGGGGGGGGGCCACATGTTTGAAATTTGCAATCAGATAATATCAATTCACTATTTTATTGTCAAAATTTATAATATTCGTTGCATATAACCATGTTAATTTGTGTTAAATAGAAATTGATCTTTTAAAACAGTAGTTTAATAGGCCGTAATTGATTGCACATTAAGTTGACCAACTTCCAGGGAGGGGCCGCGGCCCCCCTTGCCCCCCCTTCGCGACGGCCATGTTTATAGTGAGGGCGTGCAGTCTTTAAAATCTTCGTGTCGCATCGTTGTTAGCTGCTGAATTTATATACGAAGTTTTATTTTTAACCGACGTTTCTTTTTGGGATATGCTGTTCACACACTGACATATAGTGTTCTAGAAACTGTTTGCTTTGGATTGAGCGGGCCTCCAAACAAATACTTCCGGTGAAATCCCTACTCGGATTTTTGGGTGGAATACTTCACTTCCCCAACTTACTATAAGTAGTAAAGAAAATAAAAACATATCTCTTTAATTTTACAGTTATGTAGACATACCTACGTAAACTTTATTTTTCATATTATCTTAGTCTATTATTTCCATAGAAAAATGAGCTTAACACTTCCAGGAATGTCAAATATTCCGTGGTTAGAAATAAAATGATACAGAATTGGAATTCAGAATATATCAATTCATCAAATGATACGGAAGTAATGAAAGAACTTCATGGTTTAAAAAGCAAAACATTAGCAAAGCAGATTTGCATACAACATTACGATAAGATTTTACTTTTACATTTTACTTAAAGAAACTTGGCAAAAGTGATGACGATTGTGTACTTGCGGAAGCCCAGATACTACAGAACATATATTATTTGGATGTGACCTGTACTACAAAAGAAAATTTACCAGTTTTATTTGAATTGTTCAAAATGGATTTCCCGGATCAATAAAAATCACAGACTTAATAAGTCAGCCATGAAGAAACTATATAAAATTAGTCATATTTAAAATGTAAAATGAAAATTTGAATGTTTAAAGAGCAAGTAATTATTGTAACCAAAACTTATAACATTATAAAAGTTGGATCTGGACGCTGTAAAAAGCGCAAGTTTTGAGGGCGTTAAATACATGTTTTAATTAAAAGGTGCACTCTTAAAGGAACAACTAACAACTCAATGTTGGTTTAGAATAATTACAGTCTGCGATTTCCTTTGCTTCCAAATGTCTTTAGAACTTCAAGCTCCAAGGATTGTGTTTGCTGTTTTTCAAAGGCAAGAAAAGCCAGACTTGCCAATAGTTGATGAGTCATGGATAGTCTCTGTGATCGATTTATGCCATTTAATGTAGAAATGTAGATTCACAAGTTGCAGTACTGAATCCAAACGTTGCTACTGTTGTAAAAAAATCTGATGTGTTGCACTCACATGGCTTTCTCTACTTTTGTACTGACCATTCTTACAAACTCTTATTCCTATATCTTCTTCGTGTTAAAATAAACATTTGTACAAATTATCTTATTGCTTATTTCCTTGTAGGTGCAAGGGGAATATTGGAATACAGTAGGCTTTGTGCGATAGCCAGATCTTTTAAAGCTTTGAGATTCCGTTCACTTTGCACAGTAACATATAAAAAAATGAATAACGATGACCCATTTCACGAAAGTTTCCGAAACTCACACACATAACAAGGAATATCTCCGAAATGGTTCACCCTACAAGGAAATTTATTGAGACATAAATTGTGTATTTTAGCAAGATCTACATTTTTTGTATAGTATAATTTGGTCTATCTCTAACGGTTTACCTATATGCGAAATACAACTATCTCCCGTCCAAGTGGTATCCGGTTTCGTGAACTGCTTGCTGCACACGCCCTTCGACTGCCAGCCGTAGATCGGCATTCACGTGGCCGATGTCCTCCCTGGCAACTCCAGCGCGCACGCTTTGACCTGGAGTTGTCGGGCTGTGTTAAGATAGCTACCCCTCATTCCGTGTTTCGCCAACTATTCACGGAACTACTGGGGCGATACCGGACTTCCTGTCCGGTATTTACCGATGGGTCCCAGATGGGTAGCTCGACGGGTTGCGCCTTTATATACAACGGTGTCGCTCATACGTACCGCCTACCGGACGCCAGTTCAGTATTTACCGCCGAGTTGTTTGCCATATTTTATTTCCTCCTTTTTATCTCCAGTTCAGGTCCTGGAAGTTTTATAGTTTGTTCCGATTCTTTTAGCGCTCTCCAGGCCCTGCAACAGTTTATCGGCACCTCGGCATTGGTTGTTAAAATCCAGACGTTGATTTCTCAGCTACTGTCTCGCGGATACCAGTTTGTTTTTACGTGGATCCCAGGCCATGTGGGTATTTCGGGTAACGAGGCGGCGGATGCGGCTGCAAAGTGTGCATGTCGCCTTCCGGAGTATTCCACCCGTACACTCCCCTATATAGATGTGCAGAAATACTTCCGTCGCCATCTATTTGCTCTCTGGCAGGAATCTTGGGAAGCGTTATCTGGCACTCAATTACGGACTATCAAGGACACGGTACAACCCTGGCATACCAGCTGCAGGAATTCCAGGCGGGAAGAAGTGGTTTTAACCCGCCTGAGGATAGGCCATACCCGAGCCACGCATGGACACCTTTTGCGTGGTGATCCGGAGCCTGTCTGTACGACGTGTAATATTCCAATCTCCGTCGCACATGTCCTTCTTGATTGTCCGCGATACGCTCGTGAGCGCCAGTCTGTTGGCCTGGGCCTTACACTGTCGTCAGTTTTAGGCAACGACCCAGTATCTGTAAATACAGTGCTGCGGTTTTGTTCCACAATTGATTTTATGAAGCAAGTGTAAGGATATTTTATTTTAGAGATTTTAGCCTTTTAGATGGCCGTATTTTTGGGTTTTTTAACGTTTTAGTGTTTTTTACTTTGTAGCAATTTTAAGTTTCTGTTTTAAGCATTTTAAATGAAACGTTTTAATAGTTATTTAGAGGTTTTTTTATCTATTTTAACCGTAGATTTTTAGTTTTTAATGTTTGATGTTTTAACACTTGACGTAATGTAATTTTACTTCTGGACTCGGGGCCCTAATGACCAAGTTGTCGACGGGCCCTTAAACCCGACACACTCACTCACTCTAACGGTTTACCAGTTATGCAAAAGTCGTCCAGAGTAAATACGACTACAGGGGCTCTAGCCAGAAAATTCAAGATATACATTTCATTTGTCATCAAAATATCTCAAACATATTGACATTTTAATAAAAATCGTTAGAGCCATTTTCAAGAAAATCAAAATTTTCGAAAAATTTTCCATGTAAAGGGTAGTTTAGGGTGGAACTATTTTCTTCAAACTCTTCGTGTCACATCCTTGAAAGACATTAAACTTAAATACCAACTTTGGTTTTTAACCGACTTTTCGTTTTTGAGTTATGCTGTCCACAGACTGACACAGACACACACACACCTTTTTCTTAAAATGCTTTTTTTTATTCAGGGGGCCTCAAAACATGTATTTCCGGTGAACTCTCGACATCGAATTTTTGGGTGGAATACAATACTTCCCCCACTTACCAGTAGAGAAAGTAAAAAGGCATTAAGTCTTTTTGAGCACATCGCGGTTTTTGTCCAAAGGGAACATTTTATTTTCATTAGGTTTTGAGGACAAATAAGCCTGCACCTCAGACACTTCTTTGCGTGGCACAACTACACGTACATTTTCAAGAGTTTGAAGATTTTCGATGTAGGGTTGTTCTGCTCTTTCGATAGCCAGTAAAAGCTCTTGATTCTCACTGAAGCGTTCACCTAATGCACCAAATCCACGGTCTCGTTTAAAGATATTCAGCTGTTGTGGGTCGGAAATGCTTGTGGAATGCGATGGCAACAGACTATAATGAATGTAGTCAGTGTTCTCAGTTGTCTTCCTAGGTCTCTGGAAACAAAGTTTCTGGTACCTAGCAGATCTTCAGCCTCCTTCAGCACAGAAGAAAACTTTTCTTCTTTTCGAAACTCACTGATTTCTTGTTTCACATACTTAATGATAACAATTGCGTCACTGAAGCTTGTAGTCTGAGAATGGAGTACATTATCAGCTGGTTCCACCAATCCATGTATTTTCTTGTTGAAAACTAATACAAAAGCGACATGGAAGTGATATTATCACAATATTGTCCTCAAACCAACGCTTTTGGCTATGACTTCTCCATTTAAGTGTTCTCTTCCTATGGCATGGTGTCGGTCTGGATGGCTCAGTGGTTAGACTACTGATCCCAAGGTCGCGGATTCAAATCCGGCCCAGACCGATGGTTTTTAAGTGTGCTTAAAAGAACTCCTGCGGAACAAAATTCCGGCAAACCGGCGACGCTGATGTGATCCTGGCAATTGACAGCGTCGTTAAACAACAAATTAATTTAGTTTATGGCATTTAGCACTCTAAGTACTTCTTCATAGTTTGAAAAAAATACTTTACTAATTGCTAGGTGCCCACTCCAACGCTGCTCTAGAAGACACTATGGTTCTGCCTTCATATTATAAGGATGCAATTTTGCCTCACCGAAAGAAGTCGTGCAACATAGCATATTGGTAAAATAAGTGTCTTAGGTATTTCAGGTACTGTTTTAACAACTACTAAGTGTAGTCTATGATTACAACAGTCAGGAGAAGTATAGGTTACATTCTTAAGTATGTACGTTAAACATTCCAAAACGTTTTTATCGTCTTTAAGGTGCACTCAAAAACATTTAAAAATATACTCCTTTCGGTCCCCTCCTCTACATTATAATTGCCACGCAGAGCCAAGAACTGCATTACTTCCATTTATGATTTATCATAGTAACTTGTTTCTCGAGTGTGATTTCATTAATGTTGACACCTAAGTACAGGTTTCTGTACGAGTTTCACGTTTCTTCCACATTGACATGGCACGAATATGAGTTTCTGGCGTTTGGGTTTAGGAAACCAACTGTTACACTCACTATCCTTGCCACTATTTAACTTCTATTAGTTTAAAATAAAAACAATGCACTACGACCTGGAAGCTCATTCTTCAGGGTTCGAATACATTGCTGAGAAAGGTGGGGAGGGGAAAACCAAGCGACAGCACTTGTGTAAGCAGATGACTTCCAATCATGCTATGTATAAGGTACATGTTCGATTGTGTTTTAGCGGTTTTCTGAGCGGCTTTTGACTGTCAAGAGGTTTGGATACATGGGCGTCGCGAACGGGGGGCAAGGGGGGGCCGCGGCCTCCCCTTGGAAGTTGGTGAACTTAATGTGTAATCAATTACTGACTATTAAACTATTATTTTAATTAAGAACAATTGTTATTTAGCATAAATCAATACGGTTATATGCAACAAATATAAATTTTGACAATAAAATAATGAAATAATAATACATGATTGCAAATTTCCAATATGTGCCCCCCCCCCTGGAAAAAGGTCTGCCGACGCTCATGTTTGGATATTCGGTACACTGGAATAAGACATTAGATAACTATTACGGCATTGTTACTATTAATATAGTCTTTAATATATAGTTATTGTGGTTCTTAATTTATCATTGAAATATTTCTAAAACTTGAAAACAGTAAAGGACAAATGGGGATTCTTTCAGCACGGGCAACATTTTACTTTCTCTACTGGTAAGTAGAGTATTCCACCCAAAAATTCGATGTCGAGATTTCACCGGAAATACATGTTTTGAGGACCCCCCGAATAAAAAAAAGAAGCATTTTTAGAAAATGGTCCGTCTGTGTGTCTGTGGACAGCATAACTCAAAAACTAAAATTGGTATTTAAGTTTAATGCCATTCAAGGATGCGACCCGAAGATTTTGAAGAAAATAGCCCCACCCTAAACTACCCTTTACGTGGAACATTTTTCGAAAATTTTGATTTATTGAAAATGGCTCTAACGATTTGAATTAAAATGTCATATGTTTGAGATATTTTAATGACAAATGAAGTGTACATATTGAATTTTCTGGCTATAGCCTATGTAGTCGTATTTACTCTGGAGAACTTTTGCATAACTGGTAAACCGTTAGAGATAGACCAAATCATACTTTACAAAAAATGTAGATTTTGCTAAAATACACAATTTATGTCTCAATAAATTTTCTTGTAGGTTGAACCATTTCGGAGATATTCCTTGTTATGTGTGTGAGTTTCGGAAAACTTAAAACTTTCGTGAAATAGAACATCGTTGTTCATTTTTTTGTGTGCAAAGAGGATGGAATCTGAAAGCTTTAAAAGATTTGACTATCACACAAAGCCTACTGTATTGTAATATTCCCCTTGCACCTACAAGGAAATAAGCAATAAGATAAGTTATACAAATGTTTATCTCAACTAACACAAAGAAGATATAGGAGTAAGAGTTTGTAGGAATGGTTAGTACAAGAGTAGAGAATGTCATGTGATACGGCCCGGTACACGTGGTTACTTTTCGATTGTTATATCACGGTACCGTTGTACCACTTTTCCAAAGCACTGCTGGCGACCTTGCCCCAGTATCATTAGGAGGATTGCAACACCAGGGTCAATGGAGGGAAACCCCCGAGTTTTAGCTGCAGCATACGGCACATGCCATTCGCATTCATTATCTGAGCTGTTGTCTGACGTCACTCAAGCTAACGTGATGAGACATCGCAAGGGAGATGAACACGAGATGATTTACTGGTGTAGTGTAGTGCTGACAAGCAGCGCTTGCAGACTACTAGGTGTTCTGTGGCTTGCAGTTAAGCAAGGTATTTCCATGATCAGTGTCGATGCCGGCAAGTAAGTTTACAAGCGCTATCTTCTAAGCATGCTTCCGCTAATTTTGGTGTTTTTTCTCCGTGCATGCTCGCGGTAACTCTATGTCTTGAACAGTAAACCGTCCCAGAGGACTTTGGCACCTGCTTGTATAACATGCTTTTGAATCTTAAGTGGACTGGTCGATTAAAATGGTCAAAACTGATAATTTATACTTATTTATTTGCTATAGACTAGCATTCTCTGACTCGTACTTAAATATTTTTTCCAGCGTAAAAAAGGCCAACTTACGTAAATAATGAAATAACTGAGCGGAAAGTTGTGATGTTATATTTCAGGTCTTTTTCCGAAATTTCTCAAACATACTTTTCAAAAATATTTATTCGCGTTTGCAAAAGTGGCTGCACACGTTAACCAGTTTCTGAATTATGGATTTTAAGTAAAAAGACAATTTTATATTAAACATTCTGATGTGTTGCACTCACATGACTTTCTCTACTCTTGTACTAACCATTCTTACAAACTTTTATACCGATATCTTCTACGTGTTAGTTGAAATAAACATTTGCACAAATTATCTTATTTCTTATTTCCTTGTAGGTACAAAGGGAATATTAGAATACAGTAGGCTTTCAGCGATAGTCAAATATTTTAAAGCTTTGAGATTCCATTCCCTTTACACGATTAACATATAAAAATTGAACAACGATGTTCCATTTCAGCAAAGTTTTAAGTTTTCCGAAACTGATACAAATAACAAGAAATACCTCCGAAATTGTTCACTCTACACAAAATGTATTCAGACATAAATTATGTTTTAGCGAGATCTACATTTTTACTTTCTCTACTGGTAAGTAGATAAGTATTGTATTCCACCCAAAAATTCGATGTCGAGATTTCACCGGAAATATTTTTCGATACCCCCTGAATAAAAAAAAAAGCATTTTCAGAAAATGGTCCGTGTGCGTGAGTGCGCGCGCGTGTGTGTGTGTGTGTCTGTGTGTGTCAGACTGTAGACAGCATAACTCAAAAGCGAAAAGTAGGTTAAAAACTAAAGCTAGTATTTAAGTTTAATGTCTTTCAAGGATGCGACACGAAGATTTTGAAGAAAATAGCCCCACCCTAAACTACCCTTTACATGGAAAATGTTTCGAAAATTGTGATTTTCTTGAAAATGGCCCTAGCGATTTTGATCAAAATGTCATATGTTTGAGGCATTTTTATGACAAAATGTATATCTTGAATTTTCTGGCTATAGCCCCTGTATTCGTATTTACTCTGGACGACTTTTGCATAACTGGTAAACCGTTAGAGATAGACCAAATTCTGTACAAAAAGTGTAGATCTTGCTAAAATACACAATTTATGTCTGAGTAAATTTTCTTGTGAACCATTTCGGCGATATACCTTGTTATGTGTGTGAGTTTCGGAAAACAAAACTTTCGTGAAGTGGATCATCGGTGTTCATTTTTTTATATGTTAAGTGTACAAAGAGAACGGAATCTGAAAGCTTTAAAAGATCGCACAAAGCCTACTGTATTCTAATATTCCCCTTGCACCTACAAGGAAATAAGCAATAAGATAATTTGTACAAATGTTTATCTCAACTAACACGAAGAAGTTATGGGAAAAAGAGTTTGTAAAAATGGTTAGTACAAAAGTAGAGAAAAGCATGTGAGTGCAACACAGATTTTTTGTACAGTAACATTTTTTCTATCTCTTAGGGTTTACGAGTTACTCAAGTCATCCACAGTAAACAACACTATACTCTGTTCATCAAGAGATTAGAGGAGATATAAACAAAGCACCGGTTTGTATCACTCCGCGACCACGTGCTTCCACAATGACGCAACACGGTTACCTACCGCTAGGCGTAGGTATAATATGCATTTTACACTACTAAAAGGATATATTTACTTGATCCAAATAACATGTAGCACATGGAAATTAACTGCTACTTACGTCATCTCTGTCCACAATAACACTTTTTCATTTCCTGCTCACAATCTCGAAACCAATCACCAGAAGCAGCTTGTGGAGGGAAGCTCGTTTTGAATCTGGAAGATCGGGATCAGAGTTAACTGCCAACAGCACTTCGTTTAAGGTGGGGGTTCATTGTTAACAAGGAACTGGTGAACTTTTCGACGGATTGCAGATCTCACAAATTCGTCGCAAACTCCATCCACCATTTATCTGACACGTGATCGCTTTTAGTCAGGATCTTCACCAACTGACGATTTTTCTTTGCGTGTGTTGTAAATACTTGCAACTGACACACCGGTAAACTCGGATGTTAATTTCGTCACGTCTTCGATAGCAAGTTAGGGATATTTCTCGCAGAACTTGATTATGCGTTCGATATTGTTTTTTCACCACTTCGCAACGGTTTGCCGCACTTATGTTTCACAACTCACTTGTTCCGCCATGTTACATTCATACTGATGCGCGCGCAGAATGAATTAGGCTGGTTACAGATTCACTTAACTGCGTATTCTTACACTTTAACTATGCTTAGTACACTTAGTTTATGCTTTAGCAAACATTAAGTGAGATTTCAGACCTTATTAACAGTATTTCTTCAAGGGACTATTTACACGGCGAAAGCGTCAAGAGGGCGCGCTGTGGTCAAAACGCACGTGGCTTTGTTTACGTCTCCTCTAATCTCTTGATGAACAGAGTATACATAGGCTATAGCCAGAAAATACAAAATATACATTTCATTTATGATACCCCTCCGAAGGAGTGTCGCCTTGCCGTGGCGGAGGGGCTCAGTACCCGATCCAGACGGCCTACTAACTGTGTCTGTGACCACTGGTAGGCAAGAGGTGAGGGGAAGCTAAGAGCATTCCAACGGGTAGATGAGGCTCGGTAGTCTTGGTCGACAACTCATCTAGGAGAAGAGGACTCCGAAATCAAACTCCCCCAGGGGAACCTACCACGGTAGGTCCGGGTTTGGCGTACCCGGGGCCCCGAGCTGCTCACCATCATTTCACCGCTTCATAGTCATTAACTGTGCCACGTGCAGCTTTTATGTTGCTTTTTATATCACCCTCTTCCTCTTCTAGGCTTATTCTGATTATTAGTTTGTAAGTTCCTAGATTTATAACTCCTGTCTCACCAGCAGGGATCTTTCCTATCTCCGTGGTCCTGTCCCACGGTTTTCTGCGCGGCCCCCGACTTGTGTGCTCTTCGGAGGTCTCAGGCGCGAAGGTTGTGCGGACCCTTCACACTGCCCCCATGTGTAGCCTTAGGTGCGGAGCCCGTCCACACGTCATGTACACCCACGTAGCTCCTTGAGGGCACGGCCGGTGTTAATCTCCCGACGGCCGCGTGCCGTCGGGTTAGTATCACCGGCCGGACGTGTTACCGCTGACGGAACCCCGGTGTAATCAACTCGAAGTCCCCTGAATCCACGCTGACTCCGTTGAGGCAGCGTGTGCTAAAGCGGGGAGCCACAGGCGGTTATTCCTGTGGTGGGGGCATAAAACCGGGGTGTCACGTGGTGAACGGTTTACCCATGCGGACAAGCAGTGGAGATCGGAGGGTAGCTCCTCTGAAGTACGCCTTGAGGTCAGTCATGGAGGGGTCTCCATGGCGGCACAGACCGTGGAGATTTTGGTGTCTTTTATCCTTTGACCCCCGGATGGCAGGCTGACGCCGACGGTTCCGGATGGGGGTCCAATTCATAATGCATCCGCGCAAACCCTCCTCATTCGACACGTTTTTGGTTTTGACTTTGGCTTGTGATGGGAAAACGGTAAAGGATCTTAGCCCCTTCTATATTAAACGGGAAGTTGACCGAATCTGTGGCCCTGTAAAAAATGCGACCAGAATACGCGACGGTACGCTATTGATAGAGGTGATTACTGCAGACCAGTCGCAGAAACTACTGAAAGCGAGTTTATTGGGCTCCTACCCTATCCGGCCCCCCAGGGGGACCTACTACGGTAGGTACGGGTTTGGCGCACCCGGGGCCCCGAGCCAACTGACTCCCTCGGTGTGGGCTCCTCTTCGTGGTGAGGGAGTCAGTCAAATCGCCCACCCACGTGTAGGCCGTGCGTGGAGACCCGTGTCGGTGGAAAGGATTATCCTGGTGGTTGAGGGGTGCGTATCTGAGCTCGGGACAGTTTTTTCTGAATCTGGGGAGGGTGCGCATTTCCGATACACTGCTTTGGTTTCTGCTTCACCTAAACGGGAGGCTAGGGACTAACCCACCCCTAGTCAATCGGCCAGGACTAGGTATTGCACTGAACTCCAGGGTGAGTGGGACGGCGAGCCCGCTATATCCCCTGTGTAGCCCTGTCATCCCAGTGGGATGACCCCTTGTTGGGCTCCGTGGTGGGTGGGGAGCACTGGGGGATGAAATTTTATTTAGCTCTTTATGGCTACAACCACTCCTAAACGCCGCAAACAAGTTGAAGAAAAAGAGGTACACGTGCCGTCATCCGCTCGTTACCTAGTGATACATAGAATGGAAGAGGGTCAGACATTTTTAAAGGTGAATCCATTTATAATTCAATCCGGTCTTGACAAAATCGCCGGCCCAGTGAAGTCCTGTACTCGATTACGATCCGGTTCCCTTTTGGTCGAGAGTTACACTGCCACACAATTTGACAAGATATTGAAGGCCAAACTACTCCATGGATATCCTATCCGTGTTGAGAAACACCGAAGCCTTAACTCCTGCAAGGGCGTCATCACCACCTCCTTGTTAGACGATATGCCGGAGGAGGAGATCCAGGGTTACCTATCGGACCAAGGTGTCACGGACGTTTACCGTGTAAGAGTCAAGCGCGACGGCGTGCAGGTGGCTACCCGCACGCTGTTCGTAACTTTTGATCGGCTCGACCTGCCGCAGAAGATCAAGGCAGGTTACGAGGTTATCCCGGTTCGACCATATATCCCGCGGCCTATGCGTTGTTTCCAATGCCAGCGCTATGGCCATACTAAGATCTCGTGTAAGGCTTCGGTAGCGGTTTGTGCCAACTGTGGTAGTGATGCTCATGACGGAGCTTGTCCATCTGCTCCAAGCTGCGTAAATTGCCGAGGTACACATCCAGCGACTTCGAGCGCCTGTCCGCGTTACCAGGACGAGAAGGCCATTCAGGAGCTGCGGGTGAAAGAGCGTATCTCTTTCTCAGAAGCCCGCAAACGACATCTTGCTCGACAGCCTTCTCTCCTGAGGTTTGGTACTTTCAGTTCCATTGTTTCCACACCAGTACCAAAGCGTGATATGGGTACTCAAACTTGCCCTGTAACCTCCATCGTGGTTACTCCTCGCGCCGCTGTGTCAACTCCTGCCGGCTCCAAGACCATTTCTGTGAGTACCGAAACAAGGAAATTTAAAGTTACTCCGAAGCGCACAGACTTCCTCAAGGAACCTACATCTGCAAGTGGACAGGGTGCCTCAATGGCCAGCTCCCCGTCCCCTCCTCGCCGATCGTGCTCCCAAGATACCAGGGGACGCAGTCGCACGAAGCGGGACTCCCCTCCACCCATCAGTCTTGGAAACCGGTTTGTTCCTCTTACTTCGGCACCCGGTGACCCTCTTCCATCTGAAGAACCCATGGAGGAGGAAACACCTGCTCCAAAAAGCCCAAGTCCTACAAGAAATCAAAAGGGCAAGTTGAAGCGACAGCCACCGGTTAAGTGAAACTCGTGAACAGCTTTTCCCATTTGCTCAGGATGTCCATTCTACAATGGAATACACGTGGCGTACGCAGGCATAAAACCGAACTGCAACTACTCGGTAATTTGCTGTCCCCCACTATTTTCTGCCTGCAGGAGACCAAACTTCAACAACAGGATACTTTCACCTTTCCTGGTTTTACTCCGGTGCGATTCGATCTACCACCGGAGCCTGGTACTCCTGCACATGGTGGTGCTATGATCCTGATCCGCGACGACGTTTATTACCAGCCTGTCATACTCACTACTACTTTGCAAGCTGTTGCCGTTTCTGTTCGTTTCCCTGGTTTTTATTTCACCTTATGTTCTGTTTACCTACCCCCATCTTCTCCCTTCGCAATTGCGGACCTATTAGACCTCGTGTCCCAGCTCCCAGCGCCCTACTTGTTGTTGGGAGATTTCAATGCCCACCACCCTCTTTGGGGATCACCTAGGGCTTGCGTAAGGGGAAGGCATCTTGCAGAGTTCTTTCATCAGAATCACCTCTCTCTCCTTAATACTGGCGAACCTACTTTTATTTCTGATTCCACAGGCACCCTCTCACACTTAGACTTATCAGTTTGCTCGGCACAGCTTGCACATCGGTTTGAGTGGAACGTCGTCTCGGACACCTTTTCCAGCGATCATCTGCCCTGCGTGATTAGCCTGCTCTCCAACTATGTACCCTCGTCACGTGTACCCATCTGGCAGCTACACAAAGCGAACTGGCCCCTTTTCTGCAGCCTAGCTGTTTTCGACGACCATGTGTTGGGAAATGTGGACCAGATGGTGGATCACTTAACTTCCGTGATTCTGTCCGCGGCCGAGCGTGCCATACCTCGGTCGTCGGCCCGCCCTGGGCGTCTACCCGTTCCTTGGTGGACCGACGAATGCCGGGCGGCGGTTCGTGCGCGCCGGGCAGCACTGCGGGTATTTCAGCGCCACCCAACTCTCGAGAATCTGGTCGCCTTTAAGCGCTTACGCGCCCAAGCTCGTCGCATCATACAGGCCAGCAAGAAAACATCCTGGCACCGCTTTGTGGAGTCCTTTAATCGCTTCACACCGTCATCTGTGGTTTGGGACAAGCTCCGTCGCGTGGCCGGCAAAGTTTCACGAGTCCCGGTGCCTGGCCTGCGGGTTAATAATGGCACCGTAGTTTCCCCTAGAGCTGTCGCTGACACCCTGGGAGGCGCCTTTTCTAACGTCTCTAGCTCCTCCCATTACCACCCGGACTTCTTATCCATCAGGAACCGGACTGAGACGCATGAACTATCCTTTCACTCTTTGAACCGCGAGTGTTATAACGCTTTCTTCTCCATGCAGGAGTTGGAGTGGGCCCTGGCCTCATCGCGACCGTCAGCAACTGGGCCTGATGATGTCCACGTTTTAATGTTGCAGCACCTATCTTTAGCTGGTAAACACTTTCTATTGCAGGTGTATAATCGTATCTGGCGTACAGCAACCTTTCCATCCGCTTGGCGCGAGGCCACCATTGTCCCGATTCTAAAACCTGGGAAGGATCGCTATCTACCTTCTAGTTATCGCCCCATCTCCCTCACCAGTTGCCTCTGCAAGGTGATGGAGCGAATGATCAGCGGGCGATTGACATGGTGGCTTGAATCGCAAAATCTGCTGTCGAACGCTCAGTGCGGCTTTCGTCGCTTCCGTTCCACGGTGGACCACTTAGTGTCGTTATCCACACACATCATGGACGGTTTCCTGCGTAAGAGTCAAACTGTAGCTGTGTTTTTTGACTTGGAGAAGGCGTATGATACTTGCTGGAGGTATGGAATCCTTCGGACGCTCCATAAATGGGGCTTTCGTGGTCGACTGCCCCTTTTTATTCGGGAGTTCATGCGGGATAGGGTATTTCGTGTACGGGTGGGCTCGGTTTTATCACGTGTTTTTAGCCAAGAGAACGGAGTACCGCAAGGCTCGGTACTCAGCGTCACACTATTTGCCATTGCGATCAACCCCATTGTGGAGTGCGTCCCATCGGGTGTTTCATGTTCGCTATTCGTGGACGATTTCTCCATTTACTGTAGTTCTCGGCGGACCTCTCTGTTAGAACGTCGCCTCCAATTGTGTCTTGACCGCCTCTTCACTTGGAGTGCCGAAACCGGCTTTAAGTTTTCCGCCGAGAAGACCGTCTGCGTTAACTTCTGGCGCCGGAAAGAGTTTCTTGCTCCTTCTCTCCGTCTCGGCTCAGAAGCACTTCCTTTCGCAGACGAGACAAAATTTTTGGGGTTGATTTTTGACAGAAAACTTAGTTGGTCTCCACATATTTCGTACCTAAAGGCAAGGTGTGATCGTTCTCTCAGTGTTTTACGTGTTTTAAGTTGCACATCTTGGGGAGCTGATCGGAGTACTCTTTTACGCCTATACCGCGCACTTGTCCGATCGAAACTTGATTACGGTTGTGTCGTGTATTCCTCGGCTCGACCGTCTGTTTTAAATCGCCTAAATCCGACACACCACCGTGGCATCAGGTTGAGTATTGGCGCATTTCCCACGAGCCCTGTTATGAGCCTTTGTGCGGAAGCTGCTGAACCTCCGCTTAGTTATCGGCGCGATGTTCTTCTCTGCAGCTACGCTTGCAGACTTTCTGACCTGCCAGAACACCCATCTTTTAGTTTGTTTTTTAATGACACCTTGGATCGCCAATACTCATCGAGCTCCCTAACCCCGCTCCCTCCTGGCGTTCGATTTCGTACACTACTTCGGCATTTAAACGTCGATTTCTCGTCGACAGTTCCCAGGGGACAAACACGATTTCCCCCATGGCTACGATCCGAGATCCACGTTAATCTGGGTTTGCTGGCCATGCCGAAGTCCTCGACGCCAGACTCAGTTCTTCGTTCGGCCTTTCTAGAAATTCAGGCTCAGTCCGGACCTTGCCATTTTATTTACACTGACGGCTCGAAGGACGATACGGGAGTAGGATGTGCTTTTATTCATGGTCGCCAGAGTTTTAGCTTTCGTCTTTTAGAACAGTGCTCGATTTTTACAGCAGAGCTATTTGGTATATACCAGGCTCTTTTGTATGTTCGTCGGCAGCCCTTGGAGCGATGTATAATATGTTCTGATTGTTTGAGTGCCCTTCAGAGCCTACGTACGCTGTACAATTACCACCCAATGGTGCAGCGTGTTCAGGACAGCTTTCACTCACTCGCTGGTGCTGGCATCAGCGTGTCTTTCATGTGGGTACCTGGACATGTAGGCCTGCAAGGTAACGAGGCTGCCGATTCTGCTGCAAAGGCAGCAGTTTTAGCCCCCAGGTTTTTTAGCGCTTGTGTTCCCTCTGATGATTTTAGCAAAGTTTTACGTCGTGCCCTCCTTTCACGGTGGAGTGCTTCATGGAGCGATCTTCAGGGGAACAAACTAAGGGAGGTGAAACCCGTCCCTGTGACCTGGAGGACTTCCGCGCGCGCTTCTCGCCGCGAGGAAGTCATTTTAGCGAGATTGCGTATCGGGCACTGCCGTTTTAGTCATAGTTATCTTTTATCGTCGGATGCTGCCCCGAACTGTGCTCATTGCAATGAGACCCTGACGGTGCGCCATGTTTTACTTGAGTGCCAGTTTTTAACCCAATTACGTGTATCCCTAGGTCTGCCAGCTTCCCTCGGTGAGGTGCTGGCGGACACGGTTACTGCAGTAGATCGTTTGCTCACTTTTATCCGAATCAGCGGCATAGGCGGCCATATTTGAACAGCTGATTTTATCCCTCATTTTTATTTACTCGTTTTTACAATTTCTCTTCCTCGTGAGCCATCGTTTAGCTTGACCCTTATATTTACTGGCACTCCTTTGGTTAGCTTTCCATCTATTGTTGATTTATTTTAAAGTTTTAGCACTCGAGTGTGGTTTTAGCTGTCTTGTCTTGTTTGGGCGCTAATAACCCTGGCAGTTGTGCGCCCTAAAACCCTAATACTACTACTACTACCCTATCCGGGTAGTCCCACATAAAACACTGAATACTTGCAGAGGAGTTGTCACCACCTCCAGCCTTGATGGTCTGTCTAATGAAGAGATAGTCACCTGCCTTTCAGATCAACGGGTGTGTCAGGCGTACCGTCTCACTCGAAAACAGGATGGAAAAGTGATCGATTTACGCACTGTGTTTTTGACATTTAAGGGTACTCAGTTACCCGAGTACATCTTCTGCGGCTACGAGCGTGCCGCAGTTCGGCAGTATGTACCGAACCCTATGCGCTGTTTTCAGTGTCAGAAGTTCGGTCATACTAAGCTTTCGTGCACCCATCCTGCTACTTGTGAGCGTTGTGGACTACCATACCATGAGGGTACGGCTTGCACCCGTGACCCTTACTGCGTTAACTGTGGAGGGAGTCATCCATCCAGCTCGCGACAGTGTCCGAAGTTTCTAGAGGAAAAGTGTATCCAGGAGCTGCGCGTGAAAGAACGCCTGACGTTTGTTGAAGCGCGCCGTCGCTTTCAACAACTGCAACCTGCTACCACCACAGGTTTTGCATCCGCTGTTCGTCGCCCTCCTGTGAACACTGTTGCTATACAGCATGTACCCGTCGCAGATGCTTCGACACAAACAGATTTACCGGCGAGCACCTCTCCACCGCGTCGTGATAAAACTGCACCAGCAACTACATCTTCCGCTGTGCAGACACACGCTCACCAGGGGTCCACAAGCAGAGGCTACACCGTATTGCCTGTTCCCACAAATCGTTCGCGACCTAAACATCGGGCGAGTAGTCGTACCTCCACGAAGTCCCGCTCCCGCTCCGCGAGCCGCCGGGGATCTTCTGACTCCCGAAGTTCCGAGGAGTCGCCTGAGGACGGTGAAAAGCCCATCATTGGTCCCAAGTGCGCCAAGGTTAAGATGAAGAAAAAGATAAAGACTATGGCTTAACCTTTTTATTATGGAAATAATTCAGTGGAATGTTAATGGGTACCGGGCCCGTGCCCCGGACATACAACACTTAGCTTGGCACCATTCGCCTTCAGTCGTCTGTCTACAAGAAACCCATCTGAAGCCTAACCACACCTTACATCTTCGTGGTTTTTCGGCATTTAGACATGACTCTGCAGCTGATCGACGAGCAAGCGGTGGTGTTGCTACTCTGGTGGCGCATACCATCTCAGCCACAAGCATCCCGCTAAACTCGCCGCTGCAAGCTGTAGCAGTGCGTGTCCAGTTGCAGGGCGTGAGTCTGTCAATTTGTAATGTCTATATGCCACCGGTCAGTGTCGTACACGCGAACGACCTTCGGGCTCTTTTGGCTCAGATTCCGCCACCGCTTATCTTCCTTGGTGATCTGAATGCCAAACACACTTTATGGGGCTCCGACACTGACGATGCTCGTGGGTGCCTTGTAGCAGACGTTTGCGATATGTCCGGCCTCCTTTTGTTGAACACTGGTGCCCCTACCTTATCATCTGCCTATGGTACCTACTCCGCCTTAGACGTTAGCTTCTGTAGCCCGTCACTGGTACCACTTATTGATTGGTCGGTGCTCTCCGACCTCTTTGGCAGTGATCATTTTCCCATTAACATTCACATTACTGGTTTCCATCCTATTCCAACACGATACCCTCACTGGATTATTTCCAAGGCTGACTGGGGGAAATTCCGTTCCCTCATTCACCTTACGGACGATGGTTTTACCACCATTGACAACATGGTGGAGTATTTTACATGTTCTGTCCTGCTTGCAGCAAATTCCAGCATTCCTCGCGGTTCTACAACACCTCGTCATGTTCCCGTGCCTTGGTGGTCCGAGGAATGTCGTTTGGCTGTTAAAGCCCGCAAACGGGCTCTGCGAGTTTTCAGTGCACATCCTACGGAAGAGAACTTCATTGCCTTTAAGCGTGTGCGTGCCCGGGCGCGTTTTGTGCTTCGCAGTGCAAAACGCACATCCTGGGTAACTTACGTCTCTTCCCTCTCTCGACGCACTTCAACACAAAGGGTGTGGACTGCGGTTCGGCGTATGTACGGCAAGTGTCGCCGGACGATTATTCCCGGTCTTGCCGTACAGGGCTCTTATTACACCAACGAGCAGGCGATCGCCGACGCCCTTGCCGAATCTTTCTCTGCTACCAGCCAAACCCAAAGTTACGATAGGTCGTTTTTAGCTATCAAGGAATCTGCGGAGCGGATAGTTCTTAATTTTAACAGCGACGGTAGTGAACCATACAACACACCTTTTAGCACAGCAGAGCTGATGCACTCCTTGTCTCTGGCGCACGACTCTTCTCCCGGTCCGGATGACATCCACCGACAAATGTTGCTTCATCTACCACCTCAGGCTCTTTCCTTCCTGCTGAGCATCTATAACCGAATCTGGCTCCAGCGGGTTTACCCGTCTTCCTGGCGCGAGGGTATCGTCATCCCTATACCTCGGCCCGGGAAAGACCGGGCACTTGCCTCTAGCTACCGCCCTATTTGCCTAACGAGTGTCGTTTGCAAGACCCTCGAACGTATGATCAACACTCGTTTAGTGTGGTGGCTAGAGACGAATAACCTGCTGAGTAATGTCCAGTGCGGTTTTCGTCGCCATCGCTCCAGTGTCGACAATCTGACAAGCATGGAGGCCTACATACAGAATGCATTTCTCTTGAAGCAGCATGTCGTGGGTGTGTTCTTTGATCTGGAGAAGGCCTACGACACTACATGGCGCTATGGCATTCTCCGTACTCTACACGGTTATGGTTTACGCGGTAACTTGTCGTTTTTTATTTTTAACTTTTTACTAATTCGCCGTTTTCGTGTCCGCATAGGCAACACGCTCTCCCAAGAGAAGGTTCAGGAGAATGGTGTACCCCAAGGGTCGATTCTCAGCGTTACGCTTTTCGCCGTTGCCATTAATGGTATCACCAGCGCTGTTCGTAGCGGAATCCCGATGTCTCTGTATGTTGACGACTTTGCGATATACTATCGCTCTTATAGTTTGGAGCACATCGAGCGTCAACTGCAGATGACCATAACATCCATCGCCGAGTGGGCGTCTCGCACCGGCTTTCGGTTTTCCCCTACGAAAACACAGTGTCTCCACTTTCACCGACTCCGTGGTGTACACCCTCCTCCTGATCTTCATTTGCGTGGCACACGTCTTCCATTTGTTCCGCACCTGAAGTTCTTGGGCTTACACCTCGACAGCAAACTCACATGGGAGCACCATATACGTCACCTCCGTGCTTCCTGCGGTCGCTCGCTTCGGGTACTCAGGGTCCTGTCTGGGGCATCTTGGGGCGGCGATCGCACGGTGATGTTGAGGTTGTATCGCTCACTGGTCCGGTCCAAATTAGACTACGGCTGTTTTATCTATGGCTCTGCATCAGCCTCTAAACTCCGCCTTTTAGACACAATTCATCACACTGGTATCCGTCTCGCTACTGGGGCTTTCCGCACAAGTAGAGTGGATTGTCTGTATGCTGATTCTGGCGAACCTTCACTGTCTGTTCGACGCTCATTGTTACTTTGTTCCTATGTGGCAAGGTTGGCCGCTCATCCAGGTCATCCTTCGTTTCCACCTGTATTGCGTCCAGACCTCGCGCACCTCCCGTCCAAGTGGCATCAGATTTCAAGAACTACTTGTCGCAAACGCCCTCCGACTGCCAGTTGTAGAGCGGCATTCATTTGGCCACTGTCCTCCCTGGCAGCTCCAGCGTGCACGCTTTGACCTGGAGCTGTCGGGCTGTCCAAAGACTGCTACCCCTCCTTCGGTGTTCCGTCAACTCTTCACCGCAGTTCTGGGCCGATACCGGACTTATACACCGGTATTCACCGATGGCTCCCAGTTGGGTAATACGACGGGTTCCGCATTTATATACAACGGTGAGGTTCACACATACCGCCTTCCAGACGCCAGTTCAGTTTTTACCGCCGAGCTGTTTGCCATCTTTTATTTCTTACTTTTTATCTCCCGTTCAGTTCCTGGACATTTTATTGTGTGTTGCGACTCCCTGAGCGCTCTTCAGGCGCTGCAACAATTTGTTGGCAACTCGGCATCAATTATTAAAATACAGACACTTTTATCTCAGTTGTTATCTCGCGGATACCAGTTCGTTTTTACGTGGATCCCAGGTCATGTGGGTATTCCGGGCAACGAGGCAGTTGATGCGGCTGCGAAGTCTGCATGTCGCCTTCCGGAATATTCCACCCGTACGCTACCCTATATAGATGTGCAGAAGTACTTCCGTCGCCATCTATTTACTCTCTGGCAACAATCTTGGGAAGCGTTATCTGGCACTCAGTTACGGACAATCAAGGAAACGGTACAACCCTGGCAAACATCTTGCAGGGATTCCAGGCGTGAGGAGGTGATTTTAACCCGCCTGAGGATAGGCCACACTCGAGCCACGCATGCACACCTTTTGCGCGGTGATCCGGAGCCTGGCTGTGCGACGTGCAATGTGCCACTCTCCGTTGCACATGTCCTTACTGATTGTCCGCGGTATGCTCGTGAGCGCCAGTCCTTTGGCCTGGGTCTTACACTGTGCACCGTATTAGGCAACGACCCAGCAGCTGTAAATACAGTACTGCGGTTTGTTGCGCGTATCGATTTTGGTAAGCAAGTGTAAGGTTCCTTTTATCTTGGCGGAAATATACTTTTAGGATGTTTTACTCGTGTTTTTAGCCCTTTTTAACACTAGCCAGTTTTATGTCTTTAGTAATTTAAGTGTTTATCGGTTTTTTTAATTTTCCGTTTTTAGCTGTCTAAGCTCTCTTTTTAGTAATTATAATGTTCATTTTTAGGTATTTTAACTTTCACTTTTTAGCTTTAAATGGGTGAGGTTTTATTTCTTTGTTTTTATTTTTGGACTTCGGGCCCTAATGACCTAGTTGTCGACGGGCCCGTAAACCCCACTACTCACTCACTCACTCATTTATGATACAAATATCTTAAGCATAGGCATTTTAGTCAAAATGGTTAGAACCATTTTCAAGAAAATCTAAATTTTCGAAAAATTTTCCTTGTAAAGGGTAGTTTAGGGTGGGGCTATTCTCTTCAAAATCTTCGTGTCGCATCCTTGAAATACATTCACTTAAATACCAACTTTGGTTTTTTTAACTTACTTTTCGTTTTTGAGTTATGCTAACCATAGACTCGCAGACACGCGCGCGCAAGCACGGGCCTTTTTCTAAAAATGCGTTTTTTGCATTCAGGGGATCTCAAAACATATTTCCGGTGAAATCTCGACATTGAATTTTTGGGTGGAATACAATACTTTACTTACCAGTAGACTTAAAGTAGAGAAGTTAAAGAGACAAGCAGAATTTCAGGCCGATTAATATTAGCAAATTTTTTCGCAGTTGTAACTTCTAATATGTCAGACGTTTTTCAGCACTTAACATGCTCCTTACGATGCAATGTTTACTTTTTCTACTAGTAAGTAGAGCAAGTAAACGGCGCCGTGGTCAGGTAGTTAGAGCGCTCGCCTCGCACCTAGGCGGCCCGGGTTCGATCCCAGGAACCCGAATGTGGTATTCGCGGTGGACGAAGCGACGTCTCGGCTGGTTTTCTTCGGGTGCTCCGGTTTCCCCCGCCACTCATTCCACCAATTGCTCCATCACCTTTCCAATCATAGATTTCGCCTGCATTTCATATCATCCTCTTCCTCACTATCATACCTGGTGCTAGGCTGACCACCCGCTTCCAGGTGTTCACTCTGTCCGGTCCAGAGGTTCCTGTGCTCCCCGACAGGCGTCTGACCCTAGGCACTGGCTTGTAAGTTCCTGTGTGTGTGTGTGTGTGTGTGTGTGTGTGTGTGTGTGTGTGTGTGTGTGTGTGTGTGTGTGTGTGTGTGTGTGTATCTGAGTGTCTCAGTCTTTGAACAGCATAACTCAAAAACGAGAAGTCGATTAAAAACGAAAGTGGTGTCTAATGTCCTTCAAGGATACGACACGAAGATTTTGAAGAAAATTGCTCCACTCTAAACTACGCTTTACATAGAAAATATTTTGCAAATTTGATTTTCCTGAAAATGGCTCAAACGATTTTGATTAACATGCCATATGTTTGAGATATTTTTATGACAAATGAAGTGTGTAACTTGAATTTTCTGGCTATACCCCATGTAGTCCTATCTACTCTGGATGACTTTTGCATAACTGGTAATCCGTAAGAGACCAAATCTTACTATACAAACAATTTACATCTTGCTAAGACGCACAAGTTATGCCTGAATAACTTTTTTTTATATATTTCGGAGATATATGTTAGTTGGAATTTGGGAATCTGTAAAAGGTTTAAAAGATTTCACTATGGCTCAAAGTCTACTATATTCCACATTCCCCTTGTACCTACAAGGAGACAAAACAATAAGATAATTTCTGTAAATGTTTATCTCAACTAACACGGAGAAGATATAGGAATAAGAGTTAGTAAGAATGGTTAGTACAAGAATAGAGAAAGTCATGTGAGTGCCAGGTTTTTGTATATGTTAACCGTTCAAAGAGAACGGAATTTGAAAAGTTTAAAAGACTTGACTATTGCTCAAAGTCTACTCTAGTGTATTCCGCATTCCCCTTGTACCTACAAGGAAATAAACAATAAGATAATTGCTGCAAATGTTTATCTCAACTAACACGAATATCTAGGAATGTCTGTAAGAATGGTTAGTACAAGAGTAGAGAAAGTCATCTGAGTGCAGCACATCAGATTTTTACTTTCTCTACTCTTAGGGTAGAGTAGGTATTTTATTCCACCCAAAAAATTCGATGTCGAGATTTCACCTGAAATATATTTTGAGGCCACTGAACCCAAAAAGCATTTTTAGAAAAAGGTCCGCGCGCGCGCGCGCGCGTGTGTGTGTGTGTGTGTGTGTGTGTATGTGTGTATCTGTATGTCTGTCTGTCTCAGTCTCTAGACAACATAACTCAAAAACGAAAAGTCGGTTAAAAACCAAAATTGGTATTTAAGTTTCATGTCTATTAAGGATGCGGCACGAAGATTTGGAAGAAAATTGCTCCATCCTAAACTACTCTTTACATGGACAATTTTTCGAAAATTTTAATTTTCTTGAAAATGGCTCTACGGATTTTACTTAAAATGCTACATGTTTGAGATATTTTTATAGCAAATGAAATGCATTATCTTGAATTTTCTGTATATAGCCCATGAAGTCCTATTTACTCTGGATGGCTTTTTAATAGCTGGTAAACCACAGGAGATAGAGCAAATCTTATACAAAAAATGTAGATCTTGCTAAAACACACAATTTATGTCTAAATAATTTTTTTTTTTTTTGTAGAGTGAACCATTTCGGAGATATTCCTCGTCATTTGTGTAAGTTTTGAAGAACTTATATTTCTGTCAAATGGAACATCGCTATTCAATTTTTACTTTCTCTACTGGCCGCGGAAGTATTGTATTCCACCCAAACATTCGATATCGAGATTTCCCGGAAATATTGTTCTGAGCCCCTTGAATTTAAAAAAAAAAAAAAAAAAAAGCATTTTTAGAAAAAGATCTGTGTGTGCATGTGTCTGTCAGTCAGTCGAGGACAGCATAACTCAAAACCGAAAAGTCAGTTAGAACTAAAATTGGTATTTAAGTTCAATGTCTTTCAAGGATGCCCTTTACATGGAAAATTTTTCGAAAATTTTTATTTTCTTGAAAATCGCTTTAACGATTTTGATTAAAATGCTATATGAGTAGACATAAGATAGCGAGCGCAGGGGCAAATGTGCAAGATGGCCGCCATGCGCAATCAAGGTATTACTACCAGAAATGCTCGAGAAGTAGCTCGTTGAAGATGTTCTAGTTATGATGGGAAGAATTTCCAAGACGTGTAGTAGGGCATATACAACGTGTTTATGCACGTTTGTTATAAGTGACAATTTTACTCGTTGTATCTAATGTATGATGCCTAATGCAAGAGCAGCTTTCTATGCTGATTGGATTATATAGTCTTAACCTAATCTTACCCCACCTCCCAGCCTTACCTAATCTAAGCGCTCTTCTAAGGAATTATTCTACCCTTATCGCCTAACCTAACCTAACCTAACCCGGCCTAACCTAACCTAGCCTTGCTTAACCTAACCTAACCCAGCGTATGTCCTCTTCTCCGTTATTTTATCCTATCCTGACAAGATCTAACTGCGCCCTCCTCTTGTACACAGCTATTCTATCCTGCCATAACCTAACCTAACCTGCGCCCACTTTTACACGCCAATTCTAACCTACCATAACCTAGCCTAGGCTTCATCCATATACATAAATTTAGCAGTTATATATGGTTTGTAGATGCTCTCCAGGAACTTTTAGCATTGCAAGAGTGTTCAGAATCCCAGGCATGCATACTTACACGAATTTCCTAGACGTTTCAAGCTATTTTAGCCCAGCTCATAGATATTTTAGTTACTTTTTGGGTATTCAGTGTGCTTTTACGGCTGATTTAAACATATTTCAGACTAGCGTGAGGGTTAGCTGTTATCTTTATACTATTTGGAGACGTTTCACGTCATTTTGTTGCTATTTTGGGCCATTTGATACATATTTTAGTCACTTTTCGGGTATTCGGAGAGCTTTTATGGCTGATTTAAATAACCTTCCGACAATTTCAAGAGTTACTTGTCCATTTTTATACATTTTCACGCCCTTTTTGTAGTTATTTGGGCCATTTGATAGCTATTTTAGCTACCTTTAAGGTATTCAGGCTGCTTTTGCGACTGATATAGATGCCTTTTGGGCAATTACGAGGATTATTTAGACACTATTTATGCATTTTCCAGACCTGCAAGGTACTTTCATACTCGTTTAGATTCTTTGGTAGATATTTCAACCAGTTTTTTGACAATCAGATAGCTTTATGCCTAGTTTAAACACTTTTCAGAGCATTTTAGACAATTTAGACGTTATTTAAGGCAATCTGATGGTTATTTTAGTCATCTTCATAATACATTGACTGCTTTTATGTTTACTTTAAGCACTTTCAAGGGTAATAGACATAATTTTCACATCTAGGATACTAGATACTAAAGCTGGTGCTTCAAATGTTGATAAATGTATCTCTCTACCTGTTTAAAGGCATTTTAGAGCTATTTTAAGGGCTTTGAGGGCATTTGAGACAATGACGCCGACTTTTTGGACCATTTTCAGGAACCTTGACACTTTTATGTGCGAAAGACGCTCTTAAGGGTGATTTTGAGCACTGATTGAAGTATTTCAGCTCCTTTGTAGGCATTTTTTTTTAGCTATTTTCAGGGCATCTTGGACACTAGGGCAGGTATTTTCCTGCGGTTGGCAGGTGTTTTAGGGCACTGAGGTAGGTATTTTCGAAACTGTCACAGGTATTTTAGACGATTTAAGGGTATTTCTCTAGGATTTTTCAGTATCTGTAATTGTTTTATAGCAGTTGAGCAGTTCAATCTACCCATACACTTATTACATTAATTGTATTTATTCTTCTTCTTACATATCACTACTAACCTGACAGCAATCATGATTAGCTAGGTCTGTACTTGACCAATGTTACCCCAAGCTATTCTAAATTAGACATTCCTATCTTCCTCCTTCTCCTCATCGCGAACTCTTCTATCTTATAATCTAACCTAACCTGGGCTAACCGTACGTATCCTTTGATATATTGTTTTGCATTGCTATTTAGAACCTTTTTTACACCACCCCCTCCTCCTTTAAAAAGGTTTTGAAACCAACAATAGAATATACTTTGTCCTTGATGTTGGACCCCCAGAGCGACCTACTACGGTAGGTCCGGGTATGGCGCACAAGGGACCCCGAGCCGCTCACCATCATTTCACCCCCTTCATGTCCTTCAACTGTGCCACGTCCATCCCCTCCGAAGGAGTGTCGCCTTGCCGTGGCGGAGGGGCTCAGTACCCGATCCAGACGGCCTACTAAGTGTCTTTGTGACCACTGGTAGGCAAGAGGTGAGGGGAAGCTAAGAACATTCCAAACGGGTAGATGAGGCTCGGTATCTTGGCCAACAACTCATCTAGGAGAAGAGGACTTCGAAATCAAACTTCCCCAGGGGAACCTACCACGTTAGGTCCGGGTTTGGCGCAACCGAGGCCCCGAGCTGCTCACCATCATTTCACACCTTCATATTCATTAACTGTGCCCACGTGCAGCGTTTTATGTTGCTTTTTATATCACCCTCTTCCTCTTCTAGGTTTATTCTGATTATTAGTTTGTAAGTTCCTAGATTTATAACTCCTGTCTCACCAGCAGGGATCTTTCCTATCTCCGTGGTCCTGTCCCACGGGTTTCGGCGCGGCCCCCGACTTGTGTGCTCTTCGGAGGTCTCAGGCGCGAAGGTTGTGCGGACCCTTCACACTGCCCCCATGTGTAGCCTTAGGTGCGGAGCCCGTCCACACGTCATGTACACCCACGTAGCTCCTTGAGGGCACGGCCGGTGTTAATCTCCCGACGGCCGCGTGCCGTCGGGTTAGTATCACCGGCCGGACGTGTTACCGCTGACGGAGCCCCGGTGTAATCAACCCGAAGTCCCCTGAATCCACGCTGACTCCGTTGAGGCAGCGTGTGCTAAAGCGGGGAGCCACAGGCGGTTATTCCTGTGGTGGGGGCATAAAACCGGGGTGTCATGTGGTGAACGGTTTACCCATGCGGACAAGCAGTGGAGATCGGAGGGTAGCTCCTCTGAAGTACGCCTTGAGGTCAGTCATGGAGGGGTCTCCATGTTGGCACAGACCGTGGAGATTTTGGTGTCTTTCTTTTCTTTGACCCCCGGATGGCAGGCTGACCCCGACGGTTCCGGATGGGGGTCCAATTCCATAATGCATCCGCGCAAAACCCCTTTCACTGACCCATTTCTTGTGACCTTGGCATGTGACGGGAAAACGATTAAGGACCTGAACCCTTTTTACATTAAGCGCGAAGTGGACAGAATATGTGGACCCGTAAAGAATGCGAGCAGACTACGCGACGGTACGCTACTGTTAGAGACCAATAATGCAGAACAAAGCCAGAAAATTCTAAAGGCTAGTTTGTTGGGGTCCTACCCTATTCGGGTAGCCCCCCACGAAAGTCTCAACACCTGCAGGGGAGTCGTCACCACTTCTAGTCTCGACAATCTCAGTAATGAGGAGATAGTCAGTTGCCTGTCTGATCAGCGAGTCTGTCAAGCGTATCGGCTTACGCGCAAGCAGGATGGCAAAGACGTACCATTGCGGACAGTGTTCCTTACGTTCAAGGGCACTATCTTGCCGGAATATATCTTTTGCGGCTACGAACGTGCCTCTGTCCGGCAGTATGTTCCGAACCCTATGCGCTGCTTCCAGTGTCAGGAGTTCGGACATACCAAAACATCATGTAACCATCCTGCTGTATGTGAGCGTTGTGGCCTACCGACACATGAGGGCACGGCGTGCAACCGTGACCCTAACTGTGTTAACTGTGGAGGGAGTCATCCATCGAGCTCTCGACAGTGTCCGAACTTTCTGGATGAGAAGTGTATTCAGGAACTGCGTGTGAAAGAACACCTCACCTTTCCAGAAGCGCTTCGCCGCTTTGAGCAGCTCAAGCCCACGACCACCTTGGACTATGTCTCTGCTGCCCGACGCGCTGCTGTGAACACAGTCGCCATAGAGCACGTTCCTGTTGCATACGCTTGTACCCAGACCGAGCCCCCCTCCGAAGGAGTGTCGCCTTGCCGTGGCGGAGGGGCTCAGTACCCGATCCAGACGGCCTACTAAGTGAGTCTTCGTGACCACTGGTAGGCAAGAGGTGAGGGGAAGCTAAGAACATTCCAACGGGTAGATGAGGCTCGTTAGTCTTGGTCGACGACTCATCTAGGAGAAGAGGACTCCGAAATCAAACTCCCCCAGGGGAACCTACCACGGTAGGTCCGGGTTTGGCGTACCCGGGGCCCTCTAGCTGCTCACCATCATTTCACCCCTTCATAGTCATTAACTGTGCCACGTGCAGCTTTTATGTTGCCTTTTATATCACCCTCTTCCTCTTCTAGGCTTATTCCGATTATTAGTTTGTAAGTTCCTAGATTTATAACTCCTGTCTCACCAGCAGGGATCTTTCCTATCTCCGTGGTCCTGTCCCACGGTTTTCTGCGCGGCCCCCGACTTGTGTGCTCTTCGGAGGTCTCAGGCGCGAAGGTTGTGCGGACCCTTCACACTGCCCCCATGTGTAGCCTTAGGTGCGGAGCCCGTCCACACGTCATGTACACCCACGTAGCTCCTTGAGGGCACGGCCGGTGTTAATCTCCCGACGGCCGCGTGCCGTCGGGTTAGTATCACCGGCCGGACGTGTTACCGCTGACGGAACCCCGGTGTAATCAACCCGAAGTCCCCTGAATCCACGCTGACTCCGTTGAGGCAGCGTGTGCTAAAGCGGGGAGCCACAGGCGGTTATTCCTGTGGTGGGGGCATAAAACCGGGGTTTCACGTGGTGAACGGTTTACCCATGCGGACAAGCAGTGGAGATCGGAGGGTGGCTCCTCTGAAGTACGCCTTGAGGTCAGTCATGGAGGGGTCTCCATGGCGGCACAGACCGAGGAGATTTTGGTGTCTTTTATCCCTTGACCCCCGGATGGCAGGCTGACGCCGACGGTTCCGGAAGGGGGTCCAAATCAATCATGCATCCGCGCAAAACCCCCTTTACTGATGTTTTTCTGGTGATGACCTTGGCATGTGAAGGAAAAACGATGAAGAACCTAAGCCCGTTCTATATTAAGCGTGAAGTGGATAGGATCTGTGGCTCAGTAAAAAACGCAACGCGACTGAGAGACGGTACGCTTTTGCTTGAGACGTGCAATGCTGAACAGTCCCAAAAGTTGTTAAAAGCGAGTTTGTTGGGCTCCTACCCGGTCCGGGTAGCCCCACACAAATCATTGAACTCGTGTAGGGGAGTTGTTACCACCTCCAGCCTGGATGATCTGTCAACGGAGGACATTGTCACCTGCCTCTCAGACCAAAGGGTCATTCAAGCGTACCGCCTATCCCGAAAGCAGGATGGAAAAGAGATTCCCTTAAAAACGGTGTTCCTAACCTTCATGGGAACTACTTTACCCGAATACATCTTCTGTGGGTATGAGCGCGCTGCAGTACACCCGTATGTCCCGAATCCCATGCGCTGTTTTCAGTGCCAGAGGTTCGGGCATACGAGGGGCTCGTGCACGCATCCTGCGATATGTGAGCGTTGCGGTTTGGCAGCACATGAGGACACCGCCTGTACTCGGGACCCCTGCTGCGTGAACTGTGGAGGGAAACATCCATCAAGCTCTCGTCAGTGTCCGCAGTTTTGCGATGAAAAGAGCATACAGGAGCTACGCGTTAAGGAACGCCTAACTTTTCTAGAAGCGCGGCGGCGCTTTGAGCAGCTGAAGCCTGCTAACACCATAGGCTATGCAGCAGCTGCACGCCGGCCTCCTGTAGCCACTGTCGGTTTGCAACACGTACCCGCTTCGGATGCCTCCACGCAAACTGACTGGTCGGCGAATCCCCCTGCGCAACGTCCTACTACACCTACAGTGACATCAATCGCAGTGCAGACCACAGATCCCAAACCGTCCACGAGTGCCACAACTCCTGATGACCGCCCTCGTTCCAGGCATACTGTTCGAGCTAGTAGTCTCACCTCTTCAATGAAGTCCCGCTCTCGCTCCGTGAGCCAAAGGGGAACTTCAGACTCTCGCACATCAGGGGAGTCGCCTTAGAACGACGAACGTCGAGTATATGGTCCCAAGTGCGCCAGAGTAAAAATGAAGAAAAAGAAAAAGATAAAGACTGGCCACTAATCTCTATTTAATATGGAAATAATCCAGTGGAACGTTAATGGGTTCCGTGCACGTACTCCGGACATACAGCATTTAGTTTTTCAACATTCTCCATCAATCGTCTGTCTACAGGAAACCCATTTGAATCCTCATCACACACTACACCTCCGTGGTTTTTCGGCATTTAGACATGACTCTGCAGCTAGCGGACGCGCAAGCGGTGGTGTTGCTACTCTGGTGACACATAACATCTCTGCCACTAGCATCCCGCTTAACACACCGTTGCAAGCTGTAGCGGTGCGTGTACAGCTGCAGGGCCTGGGCCTGTCTATTTGCAATGTCTATCTGCCACCTGTCAGTGTCGTGCAACAAACTGATCTTCGAGCTCTCTTGGCACAGATTCCGCCACCGTTCATCTTTCTTGGCGATCTGAATGCCAAGCACTCTCATTGGGGCTCCGACATTGACGATGCCCGTGGGTGCCTTGTAGCAGACGTTTGCCATATGTCCGGCCTAGTCATATTAAACACTGGCGTGCCTACTTACTTATCATCTGCCTATGGTACACACTCCGCACTTGCCGTTTCTTTTAGCAGTCCGTCACTGGTACCTCTGCTCGACTGGTCGGTACTTTCCGACTTATTTGGCAGTGATCATTACCCCATTAGCATTCACTTATCGGGCCACAATTCTGTGCCAACACGCTTTCCTCACTGGATTATTTCCAAGGCTGACTGGGGGAAGTTTCGTTCCCTCATTCACCTAACCGACGATGGTTTTACCACCATTGACGACATGGTGGAGCATTTTACTTACTCTATCCTTCGTGCAGCGAATTCCAGCATTCCTCGTGGTTCCACTACACCTCGTCACGTTCCTGTGCCTTGGTGGTCCGAGGAATGCCGTTTGGCTACTAAAGCACGCAAGCGTGCATTGCGTATCTTTACATTACATCCTACACAGGCGAACTTTGTCGCTTTTAAGCGTGCTCGTGCTAGGGCAAGATTTATACTTCGAGACGCAAAACGCAAATCGTGGGAAAAGTATGTATCTTCTCTTACCCGTCGAAGTTCGGCGCAAAAGGTGTGGACTGCTGTTCGGCGAATGTACGGCAAGTGTCGCCGGACGACCATCCCCGGCCTTGCCGTACAGGGCTCTCGTTACACCAGCGAGCAGGACATCGCCGACGCCCTTGCCGAGTATTTTGCCTGTACTAGCCAAACCCAAAGCTATGATAGAGCGTTTTTAGCTATCAAGGAATCTGCGGAGCAGAGAGGCCTTAGTTTTAACAGCGCCCAAAGTGAACCGTACAATGCACCATTTACCGAGGCGGAGCTAGCGCATTCCTTGTCCCTAGCAAAGAATTCTTCTCCCGGTCCTGATGACATCCACCGCCAAATGCTGCTTCATCTTCCACCTGCAGCTCTTTCCTTCATGTTGAGCATGTATAACCGCATCTGGCATCAGCAGGTTTTTCCGTCTTCCTGGCGAGAGGGCATTGTCATCCCTATCCCTCGACCAGGAAAAGACCGGACACTTCCCTCTAGCTACCGCCCTATTTGCCTGACGAGTGTCGTCTGCAAGACCTTGGAACGGATGATTAACACTTGCTTAGTGTGGTGGCTAGAGACGAATAACCTGCTGAGCAATGTTCAGTGCGGATTTCGTCGCTATCGCTCCAGTGTCGACAACCTGACGCGCATGGAGGCATACATACAGAATGCGTTTCTCCTGAAGCAGCATGTCGTGGGTGTCTTCTTTGATCTGGAGAAGGCCTACGATCCTACTTGGCGCTATGGCATTCTCCGTACTCTACACGGTTATGGTTTGCGCGGTCACTTAGCCGTTTTCCTTTTTAACTTTTTACTCATTCGCCGTTTTCGTGTCCGTATAGGCAACACGCTGTCTCAAGAGAAGATCCAGGAGAATGGTGTACCCCAGGGATCCATCCTCAGTGTCACACTTTTCGCAGTTGCCATTAATGGCATCACTAGTGTTGTTCGTAGCGGTATCCCGATGTCGCTGTATGTTGACGACTTTGCGATCTACTATCGCTCTTATAGTTTGGAGCACATCGAGCGTCAACTGCAGCTGACCATAACCTCCATCGCCGAGTGGGCATTACGCACGGGCTTTCGGCTGTCCCCTACGAAAACACAGTGTCTACACTTTCACCGACTGCGAGGAGTACACCCTCCTCCGGATCTTCATCTGCGCGACACACGTCTTCCTTTTGTACCGCACCTTAAGTTGTTGGGCTTACACCTCGACAGTAAACTCACATGGGAGCACCATATCCGCTATCTTCGTGCTTCCTGCGATCGTTCGCTTCGGGTGCTCCGGGTTTTATCTGGGGTATCTTGGGGCGGAGATCGCACGGTCATGTTGAGGTTGTATCGTTCACTGGTGCGGTCCAAATTAGACTACGGCTGTTTTATCTATGGCTCCGCATCCGCCTCTTAACTCCGCCTTTTAGATACAATACATCACACTGGTATCCGTCTCGCTACTGGGGCTTTCCGTACAAGTAGAGTGGACTGTCTGTATGCTGATTCTGGCGAACCCCCACTGTCTGTCCGACGCTCGTTGTTACTATGTTCCTACGTGGCAAGGTTGGCCGCTCATCCAGGTCATCCTTCGTTTCCACCTGTATTGCGTCCAGACCTAGTGTACCGTTATACGCGGAATACAACTATCTCCCGTCCAAGCGGCATCAGGTTTCGAGAACTGCTGACCGCACACGATCTACGCTTGCCAGCTGTAGAGCGGCATTCGCATGGCCGATACCCTCCATGGCAGCTCCAGCGTGCACGCTTTGACCTGGAGCTGTCGAGCTGTGCGAAGTTAGCTACCCCTCACTCGGTGTTTCACCAACTTTTCACCGCAGTTCTGGGCCGATACCGGACTCATACTCCGGTATTTACTGATGGCTCACGGATGGGTAGTGCGACGGGTTCCGCTTTTGTATACCATGGCGACGTTCGCAAGTACCGCCTTCCAGACGCCAGTTCAGTATTTACCGCCGAGCTGTTTGCCATATTTTATTTCCTGCTTTTTATCTCCAGTTCAGGTCCTGGAAGTTTTATTATCTGTTCCGACTCTTTTAGCGCCCTCCAGGCCCTGCAACAGTTTATCGGCACCTCGGCATTGATTATTAAAATTCAGACGTTGATCTCGCAACTACTGTCTCGCGGATACCAGTTTGTTTTTACGTGGATCCCAGGCCATGTGGGTATTCCGGGCAACGAGGCGGCGGATGCGGCTGCAAAGTCTGCATGCCGCCTCCCGGAATACTCCACCCGTGCGCTACCCTATGTAGATGTGCAGAAATACTTTCGCCGCCATCTATTTACCCACTGGCAGCAATCTTGGGAAGCGTTAGCTGGCACTCAGTTACGGACAATAAAGGACACTGTACAACCCTGGCAGACCAGCTGCAGGAATTCCAGGCGTGAGGAAGTGATTTTAACCCGCCTGAGGATAGGCCACACTCGAGCCACGCATGGACATCTTTTGCGTGGTGATCCGGAGCCTGTCTGTGCGACGTGTAATGTTCCACTCTCCGTCGCACATGTCCTTCTTGATTGTCCGCAATACGGTCATGAGCGTCAGTCCCTAGGCCTGGGCCTTACACTGTGCTCTGTTTTAGGCAACGACGCAGTAGCTGTCAATACAGCACTGCGGTTTGTTGCCAAGATTGATTTTTGCAAGCAAGTGTAAGGTGCTTTTATATTGGCGGATATTGACTTTTAGTTGTTTGTACTTTGGATGTTATTCTGTTTTTTACCTTTTAAAGATTTTATCAGTTTTAAGTTTTATAAGTCTAAGTTTTTACCAGCTGTTTAACTTTTAACTGTTTTAGCTCTCGGTTTTAGACTTTTTAACCTTTTTTTTTTTAAAGTTATTTTAACTTTCACCTTTTAGCTTTTTAGGGTGAGGTTTTATTGTTGGCTTGCTTTATTCTGTGAACTTAGGGCCCTAATGACCTAGTTGTCGATGGGCCCTTAAACAATACTCACTCACTCACTCACTTCATAAACTCCTGAATGAAAAGTGGTAGGCGTCCACGTATGTTCCAGGCATACAGGGAACGTAGAATCCCTGCTCGCCAGCACGTATCATAAGCCTTCTCAAGATCGAAAAATATGCCAACGGTTTGACAGTTCTTCATAAAGCCGTCCATTATCTGTGTCGACATTGACACAAGATGGTCAACAGTTGAACGGCGTCGTCGAAAACCACACTGGATGTTAGTCAGTAGGTTACGACTTTCTAACCACCATACCAATCGTCCATTGATCATGCGCTGATGACCTTGAAGTTGAGCGCCCTTAAACCAAATCCAAATCCAAATGTCCATTGATCATGCGTTCCATCACCTTGCAGACACAACTGGTGAGGGAAATAGGACGGTAGCTGGAGGGAAGATGACGGTCCTTTCCAGCCTTCATGATGGGAATGACGGTGGCCTCCCGCCAATTTTCTGGGAGTATACTGTCAACCCAAACACGATTATAGACCTCGAGCAGGAATGCCTTACCTTCAGGAGAGAGCCGTTGTAACATTTGTACATGAATACCGTCCGGTCCTGGTGCTGAACATCGCGAAGATTTCAGGGAATACTCCAGCTCTGCCATGGTGAAAAGGCGATTGTAATCTTCTACGTTTCTAGAACGAAACGAGAAGCCTTGAGATTCCACCTGAGTTTTAATTGGAAGGAACTCAGGGGAGTAGTTTTCCGAGCTAGACACTTGTGCGAATGCACTGCCAAAGGTATTGGTCACTTCAAATGAATCAACAACAGCTCCTGTGGCTGTTTTTAGTCCCGCTATTGGTATTTGGGTCGTTTTAGCGGCAACACGCCTTAATCTATCCCACACAACCGAGGAAGGTGTGTGTCGGTTAAATGAAGCTACAAATTTGCTCCATGATGACTTTTTGCTATCCTTAATGACATGTCTGGAGCTGGCGCGCATTTTCTTGTACTCGATTAGGTTTTCCAAAGTAGGGTGACGTTGGAAAACCCTAAGTGCACGCCTTCGAGCACGAATGGCATTCCGACATTCTTCCGTCCACCAGGGAACGGGAAATCGACGGGGGTGTGTAGTCGACCGCGGAATCGATTGTTCAGCAGCAGAGAGAATTGTCTCCGTGAGATGCTGCTCCAAATTATTTACTGGGTCATGCTCGTTGTAGGTAAAGACAGCCAACTGGGTGTAAAGGTTCCAGTTGGCATGGTCCAAACGCCATCTGGGCATACGAGTGGAAAATGTATGTTGCGTCAAGAGACTAATAAGACATGGGAAGTGGTCACTAGAGTGTAAATCAGAGATGACATTCCATTGTAAGGAGACTGCCAACTGAGGTGAACAAACTGCAGGGTCAAGATGCGAGAAACTATTGTGAGAGTCCGAAATGAATGTAGGCTCTCCAGTGTTGAGGAGAGCTAGGTTGTGACTGTCCAAAAAATCGGAAATGAGGGTACCTCTCGCACAAGCGCGACTTGAACCCCAAAGTGGGTGGTGCGCATTGAAGTCTCCCACCAACAGAAACAGTGTTGGCAACTGGGAAACTAGATCTTCTAAATCAATGTGCGAGAAGTCATGGGACGGAGGCAAATATATATTACAGATGGTGAAATGGATGTCTGGCAGTAGAATCCTTATTGCAACTGATTGTATATCAGAGTGCAATGGTAGAGTTTGCATATACACGTCATCTCTAACAAGCATCATAGGGCCGCCATGTGCCGGTACACCCTCTTCTGGTGTAACATCACACCGTATTGGGGTGTATCGCCTTAGATGGAAAGCGTCATGAGGACGCAGCTTAGTCTCTTGCAAACATGCAACCAGAGGTTCGTATTCTTTGAGCAAAAGCTCAAGTTCTGGCCGTTGAGTTCGAAGTCCACGTATGTTTCATTGTAAGATAGCCATAATGCATTGTGTATGGGACAGATAGTTCCAAGGTAACTCTTCATTACTTTGGAGCAGGCGGTTGTCGAACTAACTTAGCCCTTTTTTTTCTGTGGGGCTGGAATTCTTGTCTGGCGCTTTTTCGCGCCTTTTTTCTACTGGGATTCTCCCAGTGTGGGCAGATTCCAATTCCATGTCCTCTGCCGAGGACGTCCGTGTTCCGATACTGAATTTTGGTTCGAGAGCTTCGAACCGATTTGACACGGAGACCGGCGAAGATGAAAGACGCCGGTCAGAGTCCACCCCTGAAGATTCTCCAGAAGAGGATATTCGAGTTCTTCGAGGAGATGTTCGTGGACGCTTACATCCCTTCGATGTACTGGGATTAGCCATACTATTTTCCTTGAGGAAGTCGGTCCTTGTGTAATTCTTTTTAAACTTTATCGGTGAGGCTTCACATCTTACGGGCTTGCTAGTTTTTTGCTCTGAATTTGGTGCTCTTGATGGTGATGTAACAGTGTTTTTCTTTGCACTTGAAGATTTTGTGGACGTTGACGTTGACAGATGTTCGCGTTGATGTTGAAGGCTTTGGAATAGAGCTACGGGCTACAAGTGTCTTTTCAGATATTGTTGCCCCATTAAAATCGCTGGTCTGCGTTGCGATCTCTCTGCTCGGTACCGGTTTAGCTACAACTGAGCTATAGTTCCCGGACCTTGGAACAGAGGGTTGGCGTAAACGCAAGAGCTTCCGGGCTTCTGAGAAGGGCACCTTCTCTTTAACCCGTATCTCTTGAATCCCTCTTTCTTCTACGAAACGGGGGCAATCTCGGGAACTGGATGGATGTTCACCTCTGCAGTTCACACATGACGGAGCTGCTGTACATGCACCATCGTGGGATTCATCTCCACATTGAGGGCATGTAGCTTGTCCCTTGCAAAGCTCGCTTGTATGTCCAAAGCGCTGGCACTTGAAACATCTCAGCGGGTTCGGGATGAAAGGCCGAACTTCGATGGATTCGTACCCTGCCTTAATCCTCTGCGGGAGATCTACCCGGTCAAAGTTCAGGAACAGGGTACGTGTTGGCTTCAGTTCATCACCCTCTTTACGCTGAACCCTGTAAACGTTATTAACGCCTTGTTCCAAAAGATTTTCTTTAATCTCCCCATTACTTAGATCATCCAATGCACGGGTGTTTATCACGCCGCGCGAGGAGTTCAAAGTTCTGTGCATCTCCACACTGATAGGATAACTGGCTAGCATATTCGCCTTCAGTATTTTAGCTGCCTGGGTGGACGAATGTGTTTCAACCAGCAGCGTGCCATTGCGAGATCTAGTGCATGACTTTACTGGACCAGCAATGTTATCCAGACCCTTTTGAATGGTAAAGGGGCTCACCGATAGGAATTTTTTACCTTCCTCTTTTCTAGTGATAACTAAGTAGCGAGGACCACAACACTCGACTACTTCTTTTCCACTTGCTTTTTTGTTGTTTGGAGTTTTTGGACTCATGGCGATGATATCCTCCACCATTGCAAATGTCTCCGATGGCATGCTGACTTCCTGGGCGCCACCCCGGCTTAGGTGAGAGTCCTGGCCTGGACCTTGCTCACCCTAGGGTCTCACCTCCCAATGTATAGACAGAGGGACCCCATCGCCTTCAGGAGTGCATGAGCTCATGCAATGGCCCCTCCCCGGGACTGACCTTTATCAGCGGATACACACACAGATCCTACATGATAACCAGGGGCTGGGACTTACGCGATTACCCAGTCACCCCTTGCGTCACCCCATCCTCCGACGACCCGCGCGTAGGTTATCCATCAGACTGTGTACAGGGAGGTAACAGGTGGGAGGTCAAACACAAAAGTGGACCAAAGTTGATTAGGCGTTTGGTATATGCCCTCTCGCCTCTTGGAGGAACCCAGTCGAGAGTATGGCTTGGGGCGTCGGGTACGCCAAACCCGTACCTACCATAGTAGGAGCCCTTGGTGGAGTTTGATTTCGGAGTCCTCTTCTCTTAGATGAGTCGTCAACCAAGACTAACGAGCCCCATCTACCCGTTTGGAATGTATTTTGCTTCCCCTCACCTCTGGCCTACCAGTAATCAAAATGACACTTAATAGGCCGTCTGGTTCAGGTACTGAGCCCCTCCGCCACGACAAGGCGACACTCCTTCGGAGGGGTCTTCGGTAGGATGTAACTGACACTGATAATGACGATGCCCGTGGCTGCCTTGTAGCAGACGTTTGCGATACGTCCGGTTATTAATGCACGCAAGCATGCTTTGCGTATATTTACATTACATCCTACGGAGGCGAAGTTTGTCACTTTTGATCGTCCTCGTGCTAGGGCGCGATTTATACTTCGAGACGCAAAACGCAAATCGTGGGAAAAGTTTGTATCGTCCCTTTCCTGTCGAAGCTAGGCGCAAAAAGTGTGGCCTGCTGTTTGGCGTATGTACGGCAAGTGTCGCCGGACGATCATCCCCGGTCTTACCGTACAGGTCTCCCGTTACATCAGCGAACAGGATATCGCCGACGCTCTTGCGGAGTCTTTCGTCTCTACTAGCCAAACCCAAAGCTATGATAGAGCGCTTTTAGCTATCAAGGAATCTGCGGAGCGGTTAGGTCTTAGTTTTAAGTGTACAAAGTGAACAGTACAACATACCATTTACCGAAGCAGAGCTGGCACATTCTTTGTCCCTAGCAAAGAACTCTTCTCCTGGTCCTGATGACATCCACCGCCAAATGCTGCTTCATCTTCCACCTGCGACTCTTTCCTTCCTGTTGAGCATGTATAACCGCATCTGGCTTCAGGTTTTTCTATCTTCCTGGCGAGAGGGTGTAGTCATGTGTATACCTCGACCGGGAAAAGACCGTACACTTTCCTCTAGCTACCGCCCTATATGCCTGACGAGTGTCGTCCTCAAGACCTTGGAACGGATGATGAACGCTCGCTTAGTGTGGTGTCTAGAGACGAATAATCCGCTGACGAATGTTCAGTGCGGTTTTCGTCGCCATCGCTCCAGTATCGATAATCTGACACGCATGGAGGCGTACATACAGAATGCGTATCTCCTGAAGCATGTCGTGGGTGTCTTCTTTGATCTGGGGAAGGCCTACGATACTATTTGGCGCTATGGCATTCTCCGTACTGTACACGGTAATGGTTTGCGCGGTCACTTAGCCGTTTTTCTTTTTAACTTTTTACTCATGCGCCGTTTTCGTGTTCGTAAACGCAACATGCTGTCCCAAGAGAAGATATAACAGAATGGCGTACCCCAGGAATCGATCCTGAGTGTCACATGTTTCGCAGTTGCTATTAATGGCATCACTAGTGTTGTTCGTAGCGGTATCCCGATGTCGCTGTATGTTGACGACTTTGCGATATACTATCGCTCTTACAGTTTGGCGCACATCAAGCGTCAATTGCAGTCGAATCATAACCTGCGTAACCGATTGGGCGTTACGCACCGACTTGTGGTTCTGCCCTACGAAAACACTGGCTACTCCAGCGTGCACGTTTTAACCTGGAGCTTTCGGACTGTGCGAAGATACCTACCCTTGATTCCGTGTTTCGCCAACTATCTACGGAACTACTGGGCCGATGCCGTACTTACTGTCCGGTATTTACCGATGACTCCCAGATGGGTGGTGCGACGGGTTCCGCTTTTATATTAAACGGTAAAGGCTCATACGTACCGCCTACCAGACGCCAGTTCAGTATTTACCGCCGAGTTGTTTGCCATATATTATTTCCTACTTTTTATCTCCAGTTCAGGTCCTGGAGGTTTTATCGTCTGTTCCGATTTTTTTAGCGCTCTCCAGGCCCTGCAACAGTTTATCGGCACCTCGGCATTGTTTGTTAAAATCCAGACACTGATCTCTCAGCTACTGTCTCGCGTATACCAGTTTGTTTTCACGTGGATCCCAGACCATTTGGGTATTCCGGGTAACGAGGCGGCGGATGCAGCTGCTATGTCTGCATGTCGCCTTCCGGAGTATTCCACCCGCACGCTCCCCTATATAGATGTGCAGAAATATTTCCGTCGTCATCTATTTGCTCTCTGGCAGAAATCTGGGGAAGCGTTATCTGGCACTCAATTACGGGCAATCAAGGACACGGTACAAACCTGTCAGACCAGCTGCAGGGATTCCAGGCGGGAAGAAGTGGTTTTAACCCGCCTGAGGATAGGCCATACCCGAGCCACGCATGGACACCTTTTGCGTGGTGATCCGGAGCCTGTCTGTACGACGTGTAACATTCCAATCTCCGTCGCACATGTCCTTCTTGATTGTCCGCGATACGCTCGTGAGCACCAGTCCTTTGGCCTGGGCCTTACCTTGTGCTCCGTTTTAGGCAACGACCCAGGAGCTGCGGGTTTGTTTCACAATTGATGTTATTAAGGAAATGTAAGATTTTATTTCGGAGATTTTAGCTTTTAGATTGCCTTATGTTTTGGTTTTTAAAATTTGAGCGCTTCTAGTTTAACTGTTTTTACTTTGTAACAAGTTTAAACTCTATTATTTACATATTATCTGGAATTTTTAGTAGCTGAGTTTAGCTGCTTTTATCTATTTTAAGTTTCGGTTTTTTCGTTTTTTATGAGTGATGTTTTAACACTTGACCTTCCGTGATTTTACTTCTGGACTTGGGACCCTAATAACCAAGTTGTCGATGGGCCCTTAAACACGATACACTCACTCACTCATTCACTCACTCACCCCCTTTTGGAGCTTTGCTTTTTAATTCTGGATTTTGCCATGATATCTATATATAGGAACTGCTTCTGCCTCAGCCATTTTTAATATCTTGTTGACGGGCGGTGAGGACTGAAAACCACTTATCAACGATTATTATTGTTACTTCGTTGGGGCATTATATTTGCATGGACTTTTATTCTCTCAGGCTCGCGCATGATTTGCTTTGTAAGGGCGCGGGTGATCTAATAACTGTACGCTCTTAAATATACGCAATCTTGGTCATCAGCAGAGTTTCGAAGATTTTTTTTTCTGTTTCAGAATGTCAGATAGTGCCTCAACTACAATCCAAAAAGTAATCCAGTCTTCAAAATGCCCGTTGTGTCAATATACAATGGTGTCTCCAATGTTCCTATGTGAAGACAAACATAGAATTTGTAAAATGTAAGTGGTTATCTTTTTCAGTATTAGTAGCACATTCTTCATTAATGCAATGGATGTAATGCATGCTCTCGTAATATCCGTAGAATAATTCGATAGGTAATTACATAAAGGAAAATGAAGTAGTACACATGTCAATGGTCAAACTCACAGAATCAGTGGCACTGTATGTGTCTCTGTGTGTCTCTGTCTTGTCTGTCTGAGTCTCTGTGCGTGTCTCAGTGTGTGTGCGTGTGTGCGCCTCTCTCTCTCTTTCTGTCTCTGTGTATTGTGGTTCGTGTCTCTCTCTCTATGTGTGTGAGTGAGGGGGGTGTGCGTGCACATACGTATGTGTCTCACTACCCGCCAAACTGTCAGAAGGGAATGTCTACATTTAAAAACCCACCGGAGGTATCACCTGAGGATGGCGAATTTCAGTCTCGAGGTCCAAAGTCACTCAAGGTAAAGATAAAGAAGAAAAGGATGAAAACTAACGACTAATCTCTTCTTTACCATGGAAGAAATCCAGTGGAATGTGAATGAGATGGATGGACGGATGAATGGAGTCGGGGCCCGTCGGCAGCTAGGTCATTTGGGCCCTAGGTCAGAATATAAAAAACCTAAATCTCGCCTAAAAGCTGCCTAAAATGTAAGGGTTAAAAGAGTAACTAAAGACGCAAACAGATAAAAACACCAAACGCCACGTCAGTGCAATAAGTTAAAAACTTTGGGGAAAAAAAAAAAAAAAAAAAAAGAATTCGCTAAAATCGGTAGAAGTTCAAAGGTAAAAATAATATTAAAACCAAACAGTTAAAACAATAAAACGTGAAATACAAAAGATAAAACGTATAAACTAATTCTAAAAAGTTAAAAATCTCCAACTAAAAACAAATTATAATTGCTTTGCAAACACAATTTAGGAAACGACCCGCAGCGCCTTACAGGCAGACACCGGGTCGTCACCCAAAATTGAGTTAAGTGTACACCCCAGGCCAAGCGACTGGCGCTCACGAGTGTATTGCGGACAGTCTATAAGGATATGCGCCACTGAAAGTTGGATATTGCACGTACGACAGACAGACACCCGGTCCCAGCGCGTGTATGACGTATTCTCAGGCGGGTGAGAATAAGCTCTGCCCACCTGGAGTCGCTGCAGAATGTCATACAGGGAGCTACGCTGTCCTTAATAGTCCGCAATTGAGTGCCAAAGAATGCCTCCCATGATTGCTGCCAGATCGATAAAAGCTATCGACGGAAATGCCGCTGCACTTCGACATAAGGCAGAGCGTGTTTGGCAATATCCGGCAAACGGCATACAGCTCTAGCAGCCGCATCCGCTTCCTCATTGCCGGGAATACCTACATGGCATGGGGTTGAGGTAAAAAGCAACTAGTATCCGCGTAAGAGTAACTGCGAAATGAGAGCCTGTATTTTTAAAACGAATGCTGAGGTGCCGATAAACTGTTGCAAGGACTGAATGGCACTCAGAGAGTCTGAACAGATAATAAAATTGCCGGGAGCTGAGTTTGAGATAAATAAACAATAAAATGTAGCAAACAGCTCGGCAGTATAAACGGAACCATGGTCCGGAAGTCGATACCGGACTACTTTACAAACTTACAGACTTCAAAATTCCACCACGGATTGTACGTTGGATAGCCAGCTTCTTAACAGACAGGACAGGACAAATACGACTTAACCAACAACTTTCTAATACCGTACAAATGAACGCAGGAACACCACAAGGGAGTGCTATCTCGGGCCTTCTATACCTATTATACACAGGCGACACACCACAACCCATACACAAAAACATACACAGATGACACTGCGGATGACACTGCATTTTGGAGCACACACGCCACACTACTAGGAGCCAGAGGCAGACTGGAAAAACAGTTAAACACATTTCTACAATGGATACGAAGATGGCGAATAACCATAAACGTACAAAAAACACAAGCCATTGTAATAAGGAAAGTAAGAAAACACATACAGAACGGCCACACTTACATTCAACAAACAGACAATCACATGCAAAACAACAGCAAAATACTTAGGAGTACACATACACAACAAACTCAGAATAAAACCTCACTACACACAACTACTCAATAAAGCACGTCCCATACACGCAACACTAAACTATTTGGCCAAACTCAACGAAAGAGGACTCACACCACAAATACTACTCAAAATATACATCACATTAGTCCGGCCACAACACACATATGCAGCCGCAGCCACAATGCCCCTAATAGCAACAACTATGATGAACAAAATAAAAGCATATGAAAGGAAATGCCTACGGACTGCTCACAAACTTTCACCATCATTCAAATCTAACACTGTACATCAATACACAAACACAATACCCATTGACCACTATAGCAAAACAATTCATAAAATACATACACAACGCACACACAAGAAGCTACAGAAGAACACTCATAAACACAGCACAAAAGATAAAGACTATACAAGAAACACAGACAAAAACCCTCCCCTTATCACACTCATACACGTATACGATAAATATCAAGAACAAGAACAGAAAATACGGGACCATCTACAACACTTCCAAAATATTTAGACACACAATAGACACAAACACACATTAAAACCTCTAACATACAAAAACACTCTAAACACACAAAAAATACCAATGAGCCAAGCAGAAACATTAAAATAAAAACAAACAACGAGCAACAAAACCTAAGATCTTCTCTGGGCAGAAGCACATGAATGGAGTCATGGATGTGGAACACGGGAACTGACACACAGATACACAAATCACAGCACACTACACTACACAATGTCAACAAAAACACAAATAACACAAATACGCACCTAAGCCGAGGGAAATCCCAACACGTAAACGAAACAAATACCACACTAGGCTGAAGAGGGGTTTCCCTAAACAGCCCGGGCATGCTGTAAGCATGCCCAAATAAACATTTTTGAATTGAATTGAAGTCGATACTGGTGCGCCTCGCCGTTACACACGAAACTACATCCCGTCTGGGTCCCATCGGTATACACCGGGGTGAAAGCCCGGTGGCGGCCCAGAAGTTCGGTGAACAGTTGCGATACACCGATTGCGGGGTGGATATCTTAGCATAGCCTGAGAGCTCCAGGTCAAATTGCGCGCGCTGGAGTTGCCAAGGGGCAGAGCGTCCTAGAGAGAATCGCTCTACAGCAGGCATGCGGAGATCGTGTTTATCAAGTAGTTTGGCATGGTCCAAACGCCATCTGGGCATACGTGTGGAATACGTATGTTGCGTCAAGAGACTAATAAGACATGGGAAGTGGTCACTAGAGCGTAAATCGGAGATGACATTCCATTGTAAGGAGACTGCCAACTGAGGTGAACAAACTGCAAGGTCAAGGTGTGAGAAGCTGTTATGAGAGTCAGAAATGAATGTAGGCTCCCCAGTGTTGAGGAGAGCTAGGTTGTGACTGTCCAAAAAATCGGAAATGAGTGTACCTCTCGCACAAGCGCGACTTGAACCCCAAAGGGGGTGGTGCGCATTGAAGTCTCCCACCAACAGAAACGGTGTTGGCAACTGGGAAACTAGATCTTCTAAATCAATGTGCGAGAAGTCATGGGACGGAGGCAAATAAAGATTACAGATGGTGAAATGTATGTTTGGCAGTTTAATCCATACAGCAACTGATTGTATATCAGAGTGCAATGGTAGTGTTTGCATATACACGTCATCTCTAACAAGCATCATAGCGCCGCCATGTGCCGGTACACCCTCTTCTGGTGCAACATCGCACCGTATTGGGGTGTATCGCCTTAGATGGAAAGCGTCATGAGGACGTAGCTTAGTCTCTTGCAAGCATGCGACCAGAGGTTCATATTCTTTGAGCAAAAGCTCGAGTTCTGGCCTTTGAGTCCGAATTCCACGTACGTTCCATTGTAGGATAGCCTGCATTGTGTATGGGATAGGTAACTCCAAGGTAACTGTTCATTACTTTGGAGTAGGCGGTTGTCGAACTAACTTAGCCCTTTTTTTTTTCTCTGGGGCTGGCATTCTTGTCTGGCGCTTTTTCGCGCCTCTTTTCTACTGGGGGTCTCCCAGTGTGGGCAGATTCCAACTCCATGTCCTCTGCCGAGGACGTCCGTGTTCCGATACTGAATTTTGGTTCGAGAGACTCGAACCGATTGGACACGGAGACCGGCGAAGATGACATTCGCCGGTCTGTTGCCATCCCAAAGGATTCCTCCGAAGAGGATCTCCTGGGAGATGTCTTTGGGCTTTTCTTTCCCTTTGGTGCCTTGGGAGATATCTTATTTTCTTTGAGGAAATCAGATCTTTGATACTGGGTCTTAAACTTCATCGGTGACACATCGTATACAATCGGTCTACTTTTAGAGCTCGGCTTCTTTGTTGGTGACCTTCCTGGTCTGCTGGATTGAACTGCGGTGCTTGTAGATGCTCTGGCCGACTTAGGTGATGTCTGAGGCTTTGGAGGTGACCTAGCTACGAGAATCTTATCTGAAATTGTTACCCCGCATTCATCGCTAGTTTGAGTTGCGATTTCCCGACACGGTACTGGTGTAGCTACAACCGAGCTATAGGTACCGGAATTCGGGATAGTGGGCTGTCGCAAACGTAAGAGCTTTTGGGCTTCTGAGAAGGACACCTTCTCTCTAACCCGGATCTCCTGGATAGCTCTTTCCTCCACATAACGGGGACATTCTCGGGAGTTTGCTGGATGTTCTCCCCTGCAGTTAATACAACGTGGTGTGTGCATGGATTCCTGGTCACGTGGGTTTGCCTGGGAATGAAATGGCAGATTTAGCAGCAAAGACGGCAACTACAGAACCTAGTATTACCATCTCGCGTGTTACTTCGGAAGACTTCAGGCTTGAAGTGCGGAGAGCGGTGCTGTCGTCCTGGAACGACGAGTGGTCAGCTCTCCGCGGTAATAAGCTTAGAGAAGTGAAAGAACTTCCGATAAACTGGGTAACTTCCTCTCGCACATCTCGTCGCGAGGAGGTTAGTTTGGCTCGACTAAGAATAGGGCACTGCAATTTTTCGCACGGTTACCTATTTAAAAGGGACCCTGCGCCTCTATGTCCGCTGTGTGACAACGTTTTGTCGGTTCGCCACGTGCTGCTGGAGTGTTGCTCTCTAGCGCACCTTCGGGATTCTCTGCAGCTGCCTGCCAGACTTGCAGAGGTCCTAGCGGACGACAAAACAGCGGTTGATAGAGTTCTTAATTTTTTAGCGCAGTGCAATATAAATTTGAGGATTTAAATTTTTTAATTATCTTGTTCTGCTTTTGGACATATTTATCACCTTGTTTCATATCTGGCTATTGCCACTGCTTTTTACCTTTGTATATTTTTCTTGTTGCTAGCATTTTTATTTTTTGAGTGAAATTTATATCTGGCTATTGCCATGAGTCTGTTAAGGGCGCTGATGACCTAGAAGTTGAGCGCCCTTAAACCAAAAAATAAAATAAATAAAATCAGTACCCGATCCAGACGGCCTACTGAGTCTTCGTGACCACTGGTAGGCAAGAGGTGAGGGGAAGCTAAGAACATTCCAACGGGTAGATGAGGCTCGTTAGTCTTGGTCGACGACTCATCTAGGAGAAGAGGACTCCGAAATCAAACTCCCCCAGGGGAACCTACCACGGTAGGTCCGGGTTTGGCGCACCCGGGGCCCCGAGCTGCTCACTATCACTTCACCCCCTCCACTTTCATTAACTGTGCCACGTGCAGCGTTTTTGTTGCTTTTTATATCACCCTCTTCCTCTTCTAGGTTTATTGTGATTATTAGTTAGTAAGTTCCTAGATTTATAACTTCTGTCTCACCAGCAGGGATCTTTCCTATCTCCGTGGTCCTGTCCCACGGTTTTCGGCGCGGCCCCCGACTTGTGTGCTCTTCGGAGGTCTCAGGCGCGAAGGTTGTGCGGACCCTTCACACTGCCCCCATGTGTAGCCTTAGGTGCGGAGCCTGTCCACACGTCAAGTACACCCACGTAGCTCCTTGAGGGCACGGCCGGTGTTAATCTCCCGACGGCCGCGTGCCGTCGGGTTAGTATCACTGGCCGGACGTGTTACCGCTGACGGAGCCCCGGTGTAATCAACCCGAAGTCCCCTGAATCCACGCTGACTCCGTTGAGGCAGCGTGTGCTAAAGCGGGGAGCCACAGGCGGTTATTCCTGTGGTGGGGGCATAAAACCGGGGTGTCACGTGGTGAACGGTTTACCCATGCGGACAAGCAGTGGAGATCGGAGGGTAGCTCCTCTGAAGTACGCTTTGAGGTCAGTCATGGAGGGGTCTCCATGGCGGCACAGACCGTGGAGATTTTGGTGTCTTTCTTTTCTTTGACCCCCGGATGGCAGGCTGACGCCGACGGTTCCGGATGGGGGTCCAATTTCAATATGCATCCGCGCAAAAACCTTTTCACTGACCCATTTCTTGTTGTGACCTTGGCATGTGACGGGAAAACGATTAAGGACCTGAACCCTTTTTACATTAAGCGCGAAGTGGACAGGATATGTGGACCCGTAAAGAATGCGAGCAGACTACGCGACGGCACGCTATTGTTAGAGACCAATACTGCAGAACCAAGCCAGAAAATTCTAAAGGCTAGTTTGTTGGGGTCCTACCCTATTCGGGTAGCCCCCCACAAAACTCTCAACACCTGCAGGGGAGTCGTCACCACTTCTAGTCTCGACAATCTCAGTAATGAGGAGATAGTCAGTTGCCTGTCTGATCAGCGACCCCTCCGAAGGAGTGTCGCCTTGTCGTGGCGGAGGGGCTCATTACCTGAACCAGACGGCCTACTAAGTGTCATTTTGACCACTGGTAGGCAAGAGGTGAGGGGAAGCTAAGAACATTCCAAACGGGTAGATGGGGCTCGTTAGTCTTGGTCGACGACTCATCTAGGAGAAGAGGACTCCGAAATCAAACTCCCCCAGGGGCTCCTACTACGGTAGGTACGGGTTTGGCGTACCCGGGGCCCCGAGCCATACTCTCGACTGGGCTCCTCCAAGAGGTGAGAGGGCACATGCCAAACGCCCAATAAACTTTGGTCCACTTTTGTGTTTGACCTCCCACCTATTACCTCCCTGTACACAGTCTGACGGATAACCTACGCGCGGGTTGGAGGATGGGGTGACGCAAGGGGTGACTGGGTAATCGCGTAAGTCCCAGCCCCTGGTTATCATGTAGGATCTGTGTACGTATCCGCTGATAAAGGTCAGTCCCGGGGAGGGGCCATTGCATGAGCTGATGCACTCCTGAAGGCGATTGGGTCCCTCTGTCTATACATTGGGAGGTGAGACCCTAGGGTGAGCAAGGTCCAGGCCAGGACTCTCACCTAAGCCGGGGTGGCGCCCAGGAAGTGAGCATGCCATCGGAGACATTTGCAATGGTGGAGGATATCATCGCCATGGGACATCCCAAACAAAATACAAAAAACCAGAAAACGATTGGAAAGGAAGTAGCAGAGTTGAGTGGTCCTCGCTACTTAATATTTACTAGAACTGAGGAAGGAAGGAAATTTACATCGGTGAACCCATTTGTTATCCAAAAGGGTCTTGATAAAATAGCTGGCCCAGTGAAGAACTGCACAAGAGCTCGCAACGGCACGCTCCTGGTTGAAGCTAATTCAGCATCCCAGGCGGCTACTTTACTTAAGGCGAATATGTTAGCTAGCTATCCGGTACGCGTAGAACTGCATAGGACTTTGAACTCCTCCCGTGGAGTTGTGAACACCCGGGCATTGGACGGCATGTCCAATGAGGAGATTCAGGAGAACCTCGAAGATCAAGGTGTAACAGCAGTATACCGGGTTCAGAGAAAAGATGGAGGCGAATATCTGCCTACCCGTACCCTTTTCCTTACCTTTAATCGGGTTGATCTCCCGCAAAGGATAAAGGCTGGGTACGAGGCCATTGAAGTAAGACCTTACATTCCGAGCCCGCTTAGATGCTATAAATGCCAACGCTTTGGTCATACAAGTGACACGTGCAGTGGTAGAGCTACCTGCGTAAACTGTGGAGGCATCGCCCATGACGATGACTGTACCTCACCTCCCAGTTGTATTAACTGCAGGGGAGAACATCCAGCAAACTCCCGAGAATGTCCCCGTTATGTGGAGGAAAGAGCTATCCAGGAGATCCGGGTTAGAGAGAAGGTGTCCTTCTCAGAAGCCCGAAAGCTCTTACGTTTGCGACAGCCCGCTATCCCGAATTCCGGTACCTATAGCTCGGTTGTAGCTAAACCAGTACCGTGTCGGGAAATCGCAACTCAAACTAGCGATATAAATGGGGCAACAATCTCAGACAAAATTCTTGTAGCTAGGTCACCTCCAAAGCCTCAGACATCACCTAAGTCCGCCAGAGCATCTACAAATACCGCAGTTCAATCCAGCAGACCAGGAAGGTCGCCAATAAAGAAGGCGAGCTCAAAAAGTAGACCGATTGTATACGATGTGTCACCGATGAAGTTTAAGACCCAGTATCAAAGATCTGATTTCCTCAAAGACAATAAGATATCTCCCAAGGCACCAAAGGGAAAGAAAAGCCCAAAAACATCTCCCAGGAGATCCTCTTCGGAGGAATCCTCTGGGATGACTACAGACCGGCGAATGTCATCTTCGCCGGTCTCCGTGTCCAATCGGTTCGAGGCTCTCGAACCAAAATTCAGTATCGGAACACGGACGTCCTCGGCAGAGGACATGGAGTTTGAATCTGCCCACACTGGGAGACCCCCAGTAGAAAAGAGGCGCGAAAAAGCGCCAGACAAGAATGCGAGCCCCAGAGAAAAAAAAAGGGCTAAGTTAGTTCGACAACCGCCAACTCCAAAGTAATGAAGAGTTACCTTGGAGTTACCTATCACATACATAATGCAATATGGCTATCCTACAATGGAACGTACGTGGCATTCGAACTCAAAGGCCAGAACTTGAGCTCTTGCTCAAAGAAAACGAACCTCTGGTCGCATGTTTGCAAGAGACTAAGCTGCGTCCTCGAGACGCTTTCCATCTAAGGCGATACACCCCAGTACGGTGTGATGTTACACCAGAAGAGGGTGTACCGGCACATGGCGGCGCTATGATACTTGTCAGAGATGACGTATATATGCAAACTCTACCTTTGCACTCTGATATACAATCAGTTGCTGTATGGATTAAACTGCCAAACATACATTTCACTATCTGTAATGTTTATTTGCCTCCCTCCCATGACTTCTCGCACATTGATTTAGAAGATCTAGTTTCCCAGTTGCCAACACCTTTTCTGTTGGTGGGAGACTTCAATGCGCACCACCCACTTTGGGGTTCAAGTCGCGCTTGTGCGAGAGGTACACTCATTTCCGATTTTTTGGACAGTCACAACCTAGCTCTCCTCAACACTGGAGAGCCTACATTCATTTCGGACTCTCATAGCAGCTTCTCACACCTTGACCTTGCAGTTTGTTCACCTCAGTTGGCAGTCTCCTTACAATGGAATGTCATCTCTGATTTACACTCTAGTGACCATTTCCCATGTCTTATTAGTCTCTTGACGCAACATACACACTCCACACGTATGCCCAGATGGCGTTTGGACCATGCCAACTGGAACCTTTACACCCAGTTGGCTGTCTTTACCTACAACGAGCACGACTCAGTGAATAATTTGGCGCAGCATCTCACGGAGACGATTCTCTCTGCTGCTGAACAATCGATTCCGTGGTCGACTACACACCCCCGTCGATTTCCCGTCCCCTGGTGGACGGAAGAATGTCGGAATGCCATTCGTGCTCGAAGGCGTGCACTTAGGGTTTTCCAACGTCACCCTACTTTGGAAAACCTGATTGAATACAAGAAAATGCGCGCCAGGTCCAGACAAGTCATTAAGGATAGCAAAAAGTCATCATGGAGCAAATTTGTAGCTTCATTTAACCGACACACACCTTCCTCGGTTGTGTGGGATAGATTAAGGCGTGTTGCAGCTAAAACGACCCAAATACCAATAGCGGGACTAAAAACAGCCACAGGAGCTGTTGTTGATTCATTTGAAGTGGCCAATACCTTTGGCAGTGCTTTCGCACAAGTGTCTAGCTCGGAAAACTACTCCCCTGAGTTCCTTCCATTTAAAACTCAGGTGGAATCTCAAGGCTTCACGTTTCGTTCTAGAAACGTAGAAGATTACAATCGCCTTTTCACCATGGCGGAGCTGGAGCATTCCCTGAAATCTTCGCGATGTTCAGCACCAGGACCGGACGGTATTCATGTACAAATGTTACAACAGCTCTCTCCTGAAGGTAAGGCATTCCTGCTCGAGGTCTATAATCGTGTTTGGGTTGACAGTATACTCCCAGAAAATTGGCGGGAGGCCACCGTTATTCCCATCTTGAAGGCTGGGAAGGACCGTCATCTTCCCTCCAGCTATCGTCCTATTTCCCTCACCAGTTGCGTTTGCAAGGTGATGGAACGCATGATCAATGGACGATTAGTATGGTGGTTAGAAAGTCGTAACCTACTGACTAACATCCAGTGTGGTTTTCGACGACGCCGTTCAACTGTTGACCATCTTGTGTCAATATCGACACAGATAATGGACGGCTTTATGAAGAACTGTCAAACCGTTGGCATATTTTTCGATCTTGAGAAGGCTTATGATACGTGCTGGCGAGCAGGGATTCTACGTTCCCTGTATGCCTGGAACATACGTGGACGCCTGCCACTTTTCATTCAGGAGTTTATGAAGGACCGCTTTTTCCGAGTAAGGGTCGGCTCGGTTTTTTCTAGTTCTTTTGTTCAGGAGGAGGGAGTACCTCAGGGTTCGGTGCTAAGTGTCACGCTCTTTGCTATAGCAATTAACTCCATCTGGAAATGTGTTCCACCTGGAGTTTCGTCATGCCTATTCGTAGACGACTTCGCTGTCTATTGCACTTCTCAGCGCACGGCGTTCTTACAACGGCGCCTGCAGCAATGTTTGGACAACCTCAGAGAATGGAGCGTGAAAAACGGCTTCCGTTTCTCAACTGAGAAGACAATCTGCGTTAATTTCTGGCGCCGTAGGAGACGATTACCACCTTCGCTCCGATTTGGCCCAGATGAACTTCCCTTCGCAGAAGAGACGCGCTTCCTGGGTTTGATATTGGACAGGAAGCTTAGTTGGTCGTCGCATATTGCACAGCTAAGAGCGAGATGTGACCGTTCCCTAAATATTATGCGAGTACTGAATGGCAAATCGTGGGGAGCGGATCGAACAATTTTGTTGCGAATATATCGCGCATTGGTCCGATCCAAGCTAGACTATGGGTGTATTGTTTATTCGTCAGCACGACCATCTGTGCTGAGAAGATTAGACGTGGTCCATAATAGGGGCATCCGCATTGCTACAGGAGCTTTTCCAACAAGCCCAGTGGTGAGCCTTTACGCCGAGTCCGCAGAAGCTCCTCTGCAATATCGGCGTGAGATTCTCTTGGCAAATTATGGTTGTGCGCTTAGATGTATGCCTAAGCACCCAACGTTCGCTTCTTTTTTCACCACCACGCTAAGAGAACGATATAGAAATAGCACCCTTAATCCAAAGCCTGCGGGGTTCCGTTTCCAAGAGCTCCTAGTGAAGCTTGGAGTGGAACTGCCTGTGATGTTCGCCAAGGGCGAGAGACTTTACCCCCCTTGGCTATCTGGTACGCCCCATGTAGATCTTGGGATGACCATACACCAGAAGTCCACGATGCCTATTTCAAGTATCCGCACGTGTTTCTTAGAATTTCTGTCAGGCTACTCTGACCGTAAATATATTTACACCGATGGATCAAAGAACACCAACGGTGTTGGATGTGCTTATGTTTATGGAACCGAACCATATACATTCGGTTTTCCAAATAGCACTTCCATTTTTACTGCAGAGCTTTATGCAATCTATCGAGCCGTTTTGTATGTTCGCCGTCGTAAATTAGGTGACTGCCTGATTTTGAGCGATTCCCTTAGTGCACTGCAGAGCCTTTGTCAGTTGTACAACCCCCACCCTATTGTACAACGTATCCAGGATGCCCTCCATGTTTTACACGCTTCTGGCGCTGACGTGGTGTGTGCATGGATTCCTGGTCACGTAGGTTTGCCTGGGAATGAAAAGGCAGATTTAGCAGCAAAGACGGCAACTACAGAACCCAGAATTATCATCTCACGTGTTACTTCGGAAGACTTTAGGCTTGAAGTGCGGAGAGCGGTGCTGTCGTCCTGGCACGACGAGTGGTCAGCTCTCCGCGGTAATAAGCTTAGAGAAGTGAAAGAACTTCCGATAAACTGGGTAACTTCCTGTCGCACATCTCGTCGCGAGGAGGTTAGTTTGGCTCGATTAAGAATAGGGCACTGCAATTTTTCGCACGGTTACCTATTTAAAAGGGACCCTGCGCCTCTATGTCCGCTGTGTGACAACGTTTTGTCGGTTCGCCACGTGCTCCTGGAGTGTTACTCTCTAGCGCACCTTCGGGATTCTCTGCAGCTGCCTGCCAGACTTGCAGAGGTCCTAGCGGACGACAAAACAGCGGTTGATAGAGTTCTTAATTTTTTAGCGCAGTGTAATATAAATTTGAGGATTTAAATTGTTTAATTATCTTGTTCTGCTTTTGGACATATTTATCACCTTGCTTGATATCTGGCTATTGCCAGTGATTTCTACCTTGTATATTTTGTTGTTTCTAGTATTTTTATTTTTTGAGTGAAATTTATATCTGGCTATTGCCATGAGTCTGTTAAGGGCGCTGATGACCTAGAAGTTGAGCGCCCTTAAACCAAATCCAAATCCAAATCCAAATCTGATCAGCGAGTCTGTCAGGCGTATCGGCTTACGCGCAAGCAGGATGGCAAGGACGTACCATTGCGGACAGTGTTCCTTACGTTCAAGGGCACTGTCTTGCCGGAATATATCTTTTGCGGCTACGAACGTGCCTCTGTGCGGCAGTATGTTCCGAACCCTATGCGCTGCTTCCAGTGTCAGAAGTTCGGGCATACCAAAACATCATGTAACCATCCTGCTGTATGTGAGCGTTGTGGCCTACCGACACATGAGGGAACGGCGTGCACCCGTGACCCGAACTGTGTTAACTGTGGAGGGAGTCATCCATCGAGCTCTCGACAGTGTCCGAAGTTTCTGGATGAGAAGTGTATTCAGGAACTGCGTGTGAAAGAACACCTCACCTTTCCAGAAGCGCGTCGCCGCTTTGAGCAGCTCAAGCCCACTACCACCTTGGACTATGTCTCTGCTGCCCGACGCGCTGCTGTGAACACAGTCGCCATACAGCACGTTCCTGTTGCAGACGCTTGTACCCAGACCGAGCCACTGGCAAGTACCCCTCCACTTAATCGTGCCACACCTGCATCGGCGAAAACATCCTCAGCCGTGCAGACCAAAGCTCCTAAGCCGTCCACAAGCCGTAGCCAGCCTGTTGAAAAACATCGTTCCAGGCCTATTGTTCGCGCCGGTAGTCGCTCTTCCTCTTTGAAGTCCCGCTCGCGCTCCGCGAGCCGTAGAGGATCTTCTTCCTCACATACATCTGAGGAATCTCCAGAGGACGGCGACTTTCACATCGTAGGTCCAAAGTCCGCCAAAGTAAGAAAGAAAAAGATGAAGACAAACCACTGATCTCTTTCTTACCATGGAAATAATCCAATGGAATGTTAATGGGTACCGGGCACGTGTTCCGGACATACAGCATCTACTTTCTCAACGCTGTCCATCAATCGTCTGTCTACAAGAAACCCATTTGCACCCTAACCACGCTCTCCGTCTTCGCGGTTTCTCGGCATATAGACATGACTCTGCAGCTGATGGGCGAGCATGTGGTGGTGTGGCTATTTTGGTTGCGCATAACATCTCTGCCGTCAGCATACCACTTAACACGCCGCTGCAAGCCGTAGCGATACGTGTACAGCTGCAGAGCGTCTGTTTCTCTATTTGTAATGTCTATCTGCCACCCGTCAGTGTTGTACACGAAAATGATCTTCGGGCTCTCTTGGCGCAGATTCCGCCACCACTCCTTTTTCTCGGCGATCTGATTGCCAAGCACACTTACTGGGGCTCCGACACTGACGATGCTCGAGGGTGCCTTGTAGCAGACCTTTGCGATATGTCCGGCTTAGTCCTATTAAACACTGGCGTGCCTACTTTCTTATCATCTGCCTATGGTACACACTCCGCTCTAGACGTTTCTTATAGTACTCCGTCACTGGTACCACTACTTGACTGGTCGGTAATTTCCGACTTATATGGCAGTGATCATTACCCCATTAACATTCACCTGTCCGGCCACCATTCCGTGCCAACACGTTTTCCTCACTGGATTATTTCCAAGGCTGACTGGGGGAAATTCCGTTCCCTCATTCACCTTCGAGACAATGATTTTGACACCATTGATGAAATGGTAGAATATTTTACCTGTTCTATCTTGCTCGCAGCGGATTCCAGCATTCCTCGAGGTTCCTCTACCCCACGACGTGCTCCTGTACCTTGGTGGACCGAGGAATGCCGTTTGGCTATTAAAGCACGCAAGCGTGCTCTACGTGTCTTCCACTTACATCCAACGGAGGCAAACTTTGTTTCTTTTAAACGCTGTCGCGCAAGGGCTCGTTTTGTACTTCGCAGTGCAAAGCGGAGCTCCTGGGAGTCTTATGTTTCTTCTCTTTCCAGTCGCAGTTCTGCACAACAGGTGTGGACTGCTGTGCAGCGTATGTACGGTAAGTGTCGCCGGACGATAATACCCGGTCTTGCCGTACAGGGCTCCACTTACACCAGTGAGCAGGATGTTGCCGACGCCCTTGCCGACTCTTTCGCTACCGATAGCCAAACGCAAAGTTACAATACCGCCTTTTTACCCATGAAGGAATCTGCGGAGCGGATAGCCCTCAATTTTAACAGTGACTGTAGTGAACCATACAATGCTCTTTTTACGGAAGAGGAACTGGCCCATGCTCTGTCTATTGCAAAGGACTCATCTCCGGGTCCTGATGAGATCCACCGACAAATGCTGCTTCATCTCCCACCTGAGGCTCTCTCCTTCATGTTGGGCATGTACAACCGTATCTGGGTTCAGCAGGTTTTCCCATCTTCCTGGCGCGAGGGTATTGTCATCCCTGTCCCTCGGCCTGGGAAAGACCGGATACTTCCCTCCAGCTACCGCCCTATCTGCTTAACGAGTGTCGTTTGTAAGACCTTGGAGCGAATGATTAACACTCGTTTAGTGTGGTGGCTGGAGACGAATAACCTGCTGAGCAATGTTCAGTGCGGTTTTCGTCGCCATCGCTCCAGTGTCGACAACCTGGCACGCATGGAGGCTTATGTTCAGAATGCCTTTCTCATGAAGCAGCACGTCGTGGGGGTCTTCTTCGACCTACAGAAGGCCTACGACACTACATGGCGCTATGGTATCCTCCGTAATCTGCACGACTACGGTTTACGCGGTCATCTAGCGGGCTTCGTTTTTAACTTTTTAAAACTTCGCCGTTTTCGTGTACGCATTGGCCATACCCTCTCAGAAGAAAAGATCCAGGAGAATGGTGTACCCCAGGGTTCGATTCTCAGCGTAACGCTTTTCGCCGTGGCCATTAACGGGATTGCCAGAGCTGTTCGTAGCGGAATCCCGATGTCACTGTATGTTGACGACTTCGCGATATATTACCGATCATATAATCTTGAGCACCTCGAGCGTCAACTGCAGCTGAACATAACCTCCATCGCTGACTGGGCCCTTCGCACCGGGTTTCAGTTCTCCGCTACGAAAACGCAATGTATCCACTTCCATCGACTCCGTGGTGTACACCCTCCACCTGATCTTTATTTGCATGGTACACGTCTGCCGTTTGTTCCGCACGTTAAGTTTCTGGGCCTTCACCTCGACAGCAAGCTAACTTGGGAGTTCCATATTCGTCAGCTTCGGGCTTCCTGCGATCGTTCACTTCGGGTACTCAGGGTCTTATCTGGGGCCTCTTGGGGTGGCGATCGCACTGTTATGTTGAGGCTTTATCGCTCGCTGGTGCGGTCCAAACTGGACTACGGCAGTTTTATCTATGGCGCGGCGTCCGCCACTAAACTCCGCCTTTTAGACACTGTCCACCATTCTGGTATCCGTCTAGCTACTGGAGCCTTCCGTACTAGTCGTGTTGAGTGTCTGTATGTTGATTCCGGGGAACCTCCACTGTCTATTCGGCGCTCGATTTTATTAACTTCCTACGTGGCCAGGTTGGCAGCTCACCCTGGTCACCCTTCCTTGAGATCTGTATTGCGCCCCGAACTCGCCCACCGTTATCTTCGGAATGCGACTATATCCCGTCCAAGCGGCATTCGATTTCGCGAACTACTCGCCACTCATGAGCTCCGAATGCCTGCTGTAGAGCGTTTTTCCTTCTCCCGCTCTCCGCCTTGGCAACTTCATCGAGCCCGGTTTGACCTTGCGCTTTCAGGCTGCGCTAAGGTGGCCACCCCACAGTCGGTGTTTCGTCAACTTTTCACCGAACTACTGGGACGTTACCGGACTTACACTCCGGTATTCACCGATGGTTCCCAGTTGGGTGGTGCTACGGGATGTAGTTTTGTCTATAACGGTGAGCCACATCAATACCGCCTCCCGGACTACAGTTCTGTTTATACGGCCGAACTGCGTGCTATATTTTACTGCTTACTTTTTATTTCCAACTTAGTCCCTGGAGGTTTTATAATTTGCTCCGACTCTCTGAGTGCAGTGGAGACCCTGCAGCAGTTCCTCGGTACGTCTACACTCGTTTTTAAAATTCAGACACTCATATCTCAATTGCTCTCACGCGGATACCAGTTAGTGTTTACATGGATCCCAGGCCATACGGGCATTGCGGGTAATGAAGCTGCGGATGCGGCAGCTAAGTCTGCATGCCGTCTGCCGCAGTCTTCTACCGACACTATACCCTATAGGGATGCTCAGCGGTACTTCCGTCGCCAGCTTCTATCGGTTTGGCAGCAGTCTTGGGAAGCGTTGACTGGCACACAGCTGCGGATAATTAAAGACAGCGTGGAGCCCTGGCTGACCTCCTACAGGGATTCCAGGCGGGCTGAAGTTATCCTTACCCGCCTGAGGATAGGTCACACACGAGCCACTCACGGCCATCTTCTGCGTGGTGACCCGGCACCTGTCTGTCCGACATGCGATGTTCGCCTCACCGTCCCACACGTGCTCTTGGATTGTCCAAGACACGCTCATGCGCGCCAGTCAGTTGGTCTGGGATCTACAGTAGCTTCAATTTTGGGTGACAACCCAGTTTCTGTGGCCAAAACTCTGCGGTTCATTACCCAGATTGGATTTGCTACGCAAGTGTAACACTTTTTTAATTCCTTTTATAGTTTTTAACCCTGTTTTTAACTGGGATACATTTTACCTTTCAATGTTTTAACAATTTTGTATTTTAGTTATTTTTAGCTTTCAACTTCACCTCTTTTTAGTACGTTGCCCTTCAGGGTTTTATTTTATCGTGTTACTTTGTAGGCTGAGGTTTTTAGGTGTTCACAGTTTTTAGTTGTTATTTTAAGGTTCAACTTCTAGCCAGAAAAGTTAATGAGTGTTTTTAAATTTTAAACTTTGACCTAGGGCCCAAATGACCTAGCTGTCGACGGGCCCTTAAACCCCACTCACTCACTCACTCACTCAAGGTCCTGTGCATCTCGACGCGTACTGGATAACTTGCTAGCATATTCGCTTTCAATATCTTAGCTGCCTGGGTAGCTGAAAGTGCTTCAACCAGGAGCGTTCCATTGCGAGATCTAGTGCATAATTTTACTGGACCAGCAATGTTATCCAAACCCTTTTGAATTGTAAACGGGCTTACCGATAAAAATTTCTTGTCTCCCTCAGTTCTTGATATTACTAAGTAGCGAGGACCACTCGACACAGCTACTTCCTTTACACAAGCTTTAAAATTTTTTTTGATGTTAGTTTTTTGTGAACTCATGGCGATGTCATCCTCCACCATTGCAAATGTCTCCGATGGCATGCTCACTTCCTGGGCGCCACCCCGGCTTAGGTGAGAGTCCTGGCCTGGACCTTGCTCACCCTAGGGTCTCACCTCCCAATGTATAGACAGAGGGACCCAATCGCCTTCAGGAGTGCATCAGCTCATGCAATGGCCCCTCCCCGGGACTGACCTTTATCAGCGGATACGCACACAGATCCTACATGATAACCAGGGGCTGGGACTTACGCGATTACCGAGTCACCCCTTGCGTCACCCCATCCTCCAACGACCCGCGCGTAGGTTATCCATCAGACTGTGTACAGGGAGGTAACAGGTGGGAGGTCAAACACAAAAGTGGACCAAAGTTGATTGGGCGTTTGGCAGGTGCCCTCTCACCTCTTGGAGGAACCCAATCGAGAGTATGGCTCGGGGCCCCGGGTACGCCAAACCCGTACCTACTGTAGTAGGAGCCCCTGGGGGAGTTTGATTTCGGAGTCCTCTTCTCCTAGATGAGTCGTCGACCAAGACTAACGAGCCCCATCTACCCGTTTGAAATGTTCTTTGCTTCCCCTCACCTCTTGCCTACCAGTAGTCAAAATGACACTTAGTAGGCCGTCTGGTTCAGGTACTGAGCCCCTCCGCCACGACAAGGCGACACTCCTTCGGAGGGGAAAAAAACAGTTTTACATACCTTGATATGCCCAGACTGGGATGTAGATACTTTGTAAGAAAATGTATTGCGTTTTTTCTTACTTCTGTCCCCTTCTTCTATTCGGGGTCTTCTACGTTGCACTGGCAATACTTCCATTAAATTCTGAAGGTATACATCCTGTGGGTACACACATCTTATGCAACGAATACAATTTATTGCATATCTCTAATGAAACTTTGTTAATGCAGTTTTTTTGAACATCTACAAAATAAAGAATTATGAGTAAATAACTATATTTGATATAAGAGTTTGTAAATAAATGCAAATGCTTTTTAAATAGTTATTTACATTGACCGCACTGAAAAGCATGTAAAGGTAGTGATTTATTTCAATAGAAAATATTTAAGTTAGTTTTACTTACATGTATTGTCTCTGAATTTCCTTTTTTTCGGTATTACAATTCCTGCAGAATTAACTTACTCCAAACCCTTAATCTGTGCTTTTTTAAATCTTCTCAGTCATATTCCACAGTTTTATTGTCTGTTTTCCTCTTGTTGTAAAACTGTAGCGCACACAAGCAATGGTGGCAGGTTTAGACACTATTCTCCTGGGCATGTGTTATTTCTCAAACTTAATTTTTAAGCGCTCATTTTGAAGTGGATATTCTATGGACGTGTGTAATTTCACTGTAAAACGGTGTATTTATACTTGAAATTCATGAATGTATACATAATTTAATAAAGCCAAAAAATGGACTCGTGCCGTTTCTCAATCTATTCATTTTGTTTTACATCGACTTTGTGTCTTATAATATTGTTATAATATACTATAGTATGTATTATATACTACCTAACATATGTGAAAAATTACGCATTATAAATATATGTAGTTTACTTTGTGGGTAAGCAGCTTATGTTGCAAATATGTATAACTGATAGAACTAACAATATACATTTGAATAATGTTCCCATCCTTTTGATCACTCTGTGCTACCCGTAGGTGTGCTGGCATCACGAGCATATGCCCAGTATGTGGTAAGAAGATACAAGAACACAGAACTGCAAATTTGGGAAAACATCCAGAACAATCTCTGTATCCGTGTAGATACTATGACTCTGGCTGCAAGAAGAAATTTCTGTTGAAAGATCTTGCAGCCCACCAAACTAGCTGTTCTCTAAGGATATACTGTTGCGTACCTTGTCGTCCCCGTTGTCGCTGGAGAGGCAAGCGCTATCAGGTATGTGCATCTGTTATACTTACGTGTATAGATACCCTGCCACCTCTGCGAACTTTTGTTAGCAATTTAAGTGTATCGAATCATTGGGATTGTTATTTGCTACGGCATCCTTATGGTTATAGTTCAGTATAGTACCGGTTTGATATGAATACTATACGGTTCAGTGCCAAAACATGTATTCAACCAAAATGGTGCAGACACCCTCGTTTGCGCTAAGTGTGGGAAGGGGCTTGTCCATCTGCGCCTTCTTGTGTGAATTGTCGAGGTACCCATGCTGCCTCTTCGCGCGATTATCCACGTTATCTGGACGAAAAGGCCACCCAAGTGCTGCGGGTACAAGAAGGTATTTCTTTTACCGACGCGCACAAACGTTATCTTGCTCGCCATCCTACCCTATTGAAATTCGGTACCTTCAGCTCCGTGGTCTCCAGCCAGGTGCCTAAACGTGACATGGGTACTCAGACGTGGCCTATAAAGTTCACCGCCATCGCTCCTTCTAACAATCCAGCTCGTCCTTCTGACTCTGGCAGCCCTAAAAAGATCACTGTAAGTACAGACAAGCGCCAGTTTAAGATCCAGCCTAAATGCGCCGACTTTTTTAAGGGTCCTCCAGCTCCTGATACTCCTCGACCTCTTCTCCCTCCCCAACTCGCAGAGTACGTTCTCAGCATGAGAGAGAGCGCAGTCGCGTCCAGCGGGTTTCTCCCATGTCTACCAGTAACCCCTTTGAAGCTCTAACTTCGATCACCGGTGCACCTGAGCCTCTTCTTAACGAGAAGCCAATGGAAGAGGAACCACCTCCTTCCAAAAGCCCCAGTCCCACGAGGAACCAGAAGGGCAAGTTGAAGCGGCAGCCAACGTTAGGTGACCTTCCTAATGGGCTTCTCCCATTTGCCTCATGTCAATCGTTCAGTGCCTTACAGACCTGGGTTATTTGCTCGGATTCTTTGAGTGCCCTTCAGAGCCTGCGGACCCTGTATCATTACCATCCCCTGGTACAGCGTATCCAGGACTGCCTTCACACCCTCGCCACTTGCGTTTCGTTTGTGTGGGTACCTGGACACGTAGGCCTGCAAGGTAACGAGGCTACCGATGCTGCTGCTCAGACAGCAGTTTTAGCTCCTAGACATTTTAGCACTTGTGTTCCCCCTGTTGATTTTAGTGTAGTTTTACATCATGTCATTCATTCCCGGTGGAGTGATGCTTGGCATGGCCTTGAGGGTAACAAACTTCGGGAGGTGAAGGCCCTCCCTGTTGCCTGGAGGACTCCTCGCGCGCCTCTCGTCGCGAGGAAGTGATTTCAACCAGAATGCGTATCGGGCACTGCCATTTTAGCCATGGTCATCTTTTATCTTCGGATGCTGCACCGCTTTGTACTCGTTGTGACGAACCTCTCACGGTGCGGCATATTTTAGTTCACTGCCAGTTTTTAGCACAGCTCCGTGACTCACTAGGCCTGCCAGCCACCCTGGCTGAGGTACTGGCAGACACTTCCTGTGCAGTAGAGCGTCTTTTAAGTTTTATTCGTTTAAGCGGAATGTGCGCTCGTATTTGACTAGCTTGTTGATCTCTTATTTAATTCTTTACGTTTGGCCGTTCTTTATAAATTATCATTTCCTCTAATTCTGTGCTTCCGTTCTCTGCTCTACTTGCTGCTTACTGGCACTGTATTAGTCACTTTTTAAGGTTTTATTCTTTTGGTCTTAGACTTGGTTTCAATTTCTTTTTTCTTAAATTTTAAGTTATTAGCTTTGCTTCGGCGCTAATGACCTTAGCAGTTGAGCGCACTAAAGCCCCACTACTACTACTCGTATGGCCGAACCGTTGGCACCTAAAACAGCGATGGCGTTCGGCACGTACTGGTGTACGACGGCACGTTTGTAGCCACAGAAGATGTACTCAGGCAATTTAGTACCTCTGAACGTCACAAACACATACGCAAAGCTAACTCCTTGCCATCCCCCCTCCGAAGGAGTGTCGCCTTGCCATGGCGGAGGGGCTCAGTACCCGATCCAGACGGCCTACTAGGTGTGTCTTTGTGACCACTGGTAGGCAAGAGGTGAGGGGAAGCTAAGAACATTCCAAACGGGTAGATGAGGCTCGGTAGTCTTGGTCGACAACTCATCTAGGAGAAGAGGACTCCGAAATCAAGCTCCCCCAGGGGAACCTACCACGGTAGGTCCGGGTTTGGCGCACCCGGGGCCCCGAGCTGCGCACAATCATTTCACCCCCTCTACCTTCATTAACTGTACCACGTGCGACGTTTTATGTTGCTTTTTTATATCACCCTCTTCCTCTTCTAGGCTTATTCTGATTATTAGTTTGTAAGTTCCTAGATTTATAACTCCTGTCTCACCAGCAGGGATCCTTCCTATCTCCGTGGTCCTGTCCCACGGTTTTCGGCGCGGCGCGGCTCTTCGGAGGTCTCAGGCGCGAAGGTTAGGCGGACCCTTCACACTGCCGCCATGTGTAGCCTTAGGTGCGGAGCCCGTCCACACGTCAAGTACACCCACGTAGCTCCTTGAGGGCACGGCCGGTGTTAATCTCCCGACGGCCGCGTGCCGTCGGGTTAGTATCACCGGCCGGACGTGTTACCGCTGACGGAGCCCCGGTGTAATCAACCTGAAATCCCCTGAATCCACGCTGACTCCGTTGAGGCAGCGTGTGCTAAAGCGGGGAGCCACAGGCGGTTATTCCTGTGGTGGGGGCATAAAACCGGGGTGTCACGTGGTGAACGGTTTACCCATGTGGACAAGCAGTGGAGATCGGAGGGTAGCCCCTCTGAAGTACGCTTTGAGATCAGTCGTGGAGGGGTCTCTATGGCGGCACAGACCGTGGAGATTTTGGTGTCTGTTTTCTTTGACCCCCGGATGGCAGGCTGACGCCGACGGTTCCTGATGGGGGTCCAATTTCAATATGTATCCGCGCAAACCCTCTCTTTTTGACTCTTTTCTTGTTGTGACATTGGCTTGTGAAGGGAAGACGATTATGGATATTAGCCCTTTTTATATTAAACGTGAGGTAGATAGAATTTGCGGCCCGGTGCAGAACGCGACAAGACTACCTGACGGTACGCTGTTAATCGAGACCAAAACGGCAGAGCAATCAGAGAAACTCTCGAAAGCGAAGTTGTTGGGATCCTACCCAATTCGGGTAGCCCCACACAAAACGCTTAATACCTGTAGGGGAGTTGTCACCACCTCAAGTCTAGACAAGCTGTCGAATGAGGAGATTGTCGCCTCTCTGTGACCAGCGTGTATGTCAGGCCTATCGCCTTACGCGAAAACAGGATGGCAAGGAGTTAGCTTTGCGTACAGTATTTCTAACATTCAAAGGCACGAAATTACCTGAGTACATCTTTTGTGGATATGAACGTGCCGCTGTACGCCAGTATGTGCCAAACCCAATGCGTTGTTTCAGGTGCCAACGGTTTGGCCATACTAAGACTTCCTGTAATAATCCATCTATTTGTGAGCGTTGTGTATCACCAGCCCATGAAGACTCGGCATGTACACGGGATCCTCTTTGTGTGAATTGTGGCGAGAGCCATCCATCAAGCTCGCGTCAGTGTTCTAAATTTATGGACGAGAAAGCTATACAGGAGTTGCGCGTGAAAGAACGGCTCACCTTTTTGGAAGTACGTCGCCGCTTTGAACAGCTGAAACCTGCGACAACCTTAGGTTTCGCGTCTACAGTCCGCCGCGCTCCTGCCCACACTGTGGCCATTCAGCACGTTCCAGTCGCTGATGCTGCCACGCAGACTGACTCACCAACGAGCGCCTCTCCCTCTCCACCGTCCCGTGATACACCTGCACCGGCAACTAAATCTTCCGCCGTGCAGACACCTGCTCACCAGCCATCCACAAGCAGTAGCCACACCGTTTTACCTGGAAACGCTCACCATTCGCGACCTAAAGACCAGGTGAGTAGTCGTCCATCATCAAAGAAGTCCCGCTCCCGCTCAACAAGCCGACAGGGCTCTTCAGACTCATCTGAGGATGGCGACTTGAACATACCAGGTCCCAAGTCGGTCAAGATACGACTGAAAAAGAAAAAGATGAAGACCAAACACTTACATTAAGCAGGTTTAACTTGTATTTTACTTTGTGATTTTATTTTTAACCTTCGCATTTTTATCTGTGTACATTTTAAGGTCAGTTTTGAGGTTTTAACTGTTTTTATGTTAACTTTTTAGACCAGTTTTACATTTGAACTGTTTTAGCTTTTATCTTTCTTTTAGACTCCCCGTTTTAATATTTGATTCATTGTTAGGTGGTGGTGAGTTTTTGCCTGCTTTTATTTTCTGACTTGGGGCCCTAATGACCTAAGTGTCGACGGGCCCTTAAACCCTACTCACTCACTCTTTCCTTCATGTTGAGCATGTATAACCGCATCAGCAGGTTTTTCCGTCTTCCTGGCGAGAGGGCATTGTCATCCCTATCCCTCGACCAGGAAAAGACCGGACACTTCCCTCTAGCTACCGCCCTATTTGCCTGACGAGTGTCGTCTGCAAGGCCTTGGAACGGATGATTAACACTCGCTTAGTGTGGTGGCTGGAGACGAATAACCTGCTGAGCAATGTTCAGTGCGGATTTCGTCGCTATCGCCCCAGTGTCGACAACCTGGCGCGCAAGGAGGCATACATACAGAATGCGTTTCTCCTGAAGCAGCATGTCGTGTGTGTCTTCTTTGATCTGGAGAAGGCCTATGATACTACTTGGCGCTATGGCATTCTCCGTACTCTACACGGTTATGGTTTGCGCGGTCACTTAGCCGTTTTTCTTTTTAACTTTTTACTCATTCGCCGTTTTCGTGTCCGTATAGGCAACACGCTGTCTCAAGAGAAGATCCAGGTGAATGGTGTACCCCAGGGATCCATCCTCAGTGTCACACTTTTCGCGGTTGCTATTAATGGCATCACTAGTGTTGTTTCTAGCGGTATCCCGATGTCGATGTATGTTGACGACTTCGCGATCTACTATCGCTCCTATAGTTTGGAGCACATCGAGCGTCAACTGCAGCTGACCATAACCTCCAATGCCGAGTGGGCATTACGCACGGGCTTTCGGCTGTCCCCTACGAAAACACAGTGTCTTCACTTTCACCGACTGCGAGGAGTACACCCTCCTCCTGAGCTTCATCTGCGCGACACACGTCTTCCTTTTGTACCGCACCTTAAGTTCTTGGGCCTGCACCTCGACAGTAAACTCACATGGGAGCACCATAGCCGCTATCTTCGTGCTTCCTGCGATCGTTCGCTTCGGGAACTCAGGGTCTTATCTGGGGCATCTTGGGGCGGCGATCGCACCGTCATGTTGAGGTTGTATGGCTCTCTGGTTCGGTCCAAAGCAGACTACGGCTGTTTTATTTATGGCGCGGCGTCTGCGTCTAAACTCCGGCTTTTAGACACAGTACATCACACTGGTATCCGTCTCGCTACTGGGGCTTTCCGCACCAGCAGAATCGATTGTTTGTATGCTGATTCTGGCGAACCTCCACTGTCTGTTCGACGCTCTTTTTTACTTTGTTCTTACGTGGCAAGGCTGGCTGCCCATCCAGGTCACCCTTCGTTTCCACCCGTGTTGCGTCCAGACCTCGCGCACCGTTATATGCGAAATACAACCATCTCCCGTCCAAGTGGTATCTGGTTTCGTGAACTGCTTGCTGCACACGCCCTTCGACTGCCAGCCGTAGAGCGGCATTCACGTGGCCGATGTCCTCCCTGGCAACTCCAGCGCGCACGCTTTGACCTGGAGCTGTCGGGCTGTGTTAAGATAGCTACCCCTCATTCCGTGTTTCGCCAACTATTCACGGAACTACTGGGGCGATACCGGACTTCCTGTCCGGTATTTACCGATGGGTCCCAGATGGGTAGTCCCCCAGGGGGACCTACCACGGTAGGTCCGGGCTTGGCGCACCCGGGGCCCCGAGCCGCTCATCCCCATTATCATCCCCTTGCCTCCATCAGGTCTAGCCACGTTATCATCCACTTAGATTTAGTCTCTTCCTCTTCTAGGTCTTATGGTTTTATGTAGGTTAAGTTTTAGAATTATAACTCCTGTCTCACCAACAGGGATCTATCCTGTCTCCGTGGTTCCTGTCCCACGGTTTCGGCGCAGCTTCCAAGTTGTGTGCTCTTCGGAGGCTCAGGCGTGAAGGTTGAGTGGACCCTCCTCACTACCCCTTTTGTGCGACACTAGGTGCGGAGCCGTTCCATTGTCAAGTACACCCCCGTAGCTCCTTAGGGGCCGGGTCCCCATGGGTATCTCGGCGGCCGTGCTGCCGCTGGGGTGTACAGGGGGACCCGACGTGTTACCGCTGTCTGGGGTCCGATGTAATCAACCACTAGTCCCCTGAATCCACGCTGACTCCGTTGAGGCAGCGTGGGCTAGAGTGGGGAGCCACAGGCGGTTATTCCTGTGGTAGGGGCATAAAGTCGGGCCTGCCTTTGGTGGAAATGTCGCATACCGGTAAGTAGTGATAGGCGGAGTGTAACTTTTTCTGATGTACTCCTTGAGATCGGGTCTGAAGGGGGTGCTTCGGGCCGGCACAGACCGGAAGATTTAGGTGTCTTTTTGCTTTATCCCCCGGATGGCAGGCTGACGCCGACGGTCCGGAAGGGGGACCCTTTCATAATGTCTCCTCTGCGCTCCCCCCCCCCCCCCTTCAACTCCACGATTTTTGGTTATGAGTATGGTAAGCGAGAAGAAGAACCTGGCTACTCTGAGTCCGTTTTATATTAAAAAGGAAGTAGATCGCTTATGTGGCGCTGTAAAAAATGTCACTCGATGTAGGGACGGCAACCTGCTGATAGAGGTGGCTCAAGACTCCCAAACCGCAAAACTACTTAAAGCCACTCTCCTAGGTTCTTATCCCGTAAAGGTAGAGAAGCATAAGACTTTGAATAGTTGTCGCGGCGTAGTTTCAACATCAAGTCTGGACAACCTCTCTAACGAGGACATAGTTAACTGCCTCTCTGACCAAAGTGTTATTGCTGCATACCGTTTAATTGGTAAGAAGGATGACAAGCCCTCCCCCTTACGTACGGTTTTCCTTACGTTTGAACGTACGACTCTGCCGCAATTCATTTTCTGCGGGTATGAACGCGCAACCGTACGACCGTATGTGCCGAACCCTATGCGTTGTTTCCGCTGCCAGAAGTTCTGGCATACGCAGCAGCGATGTACCGGTACACCAGTTTGTCCTCGCTGTGGTCGAAATGCTCACGACGGCTCTCTGTGCGATCAGGACTCCACCTGTGTCAACTGTGGAGGTGCACACCCGTCGAACTCGCGCGATTGCCCCCGCTTTTTAGAGGAGAAGGCAATCCAGGAGCTTCGGGTTAAGGAACACCTGACTTTTGTAGACGCACGAAAGCGGTATCAGGACCTTCATCCAACCACCACCTTGAGGTTTTCTGCAGCTGTCCGCCAGGCTGTTCCGAAACAGGACGCCGTCGTACAGACGTGCCCCAGTTCGCCCTCTCGGGTTTCCGTGGGAGTACAAACTGGCTCACCTGACGAGCATAGTTCTACTCCACCTACAGTTCGACCACAGACTACCTCTTCTGCCGTCCAGACGCCAGTTCTGCCGCAGTCGACTAGCTCCGAGACTGCTTCGTTGCCTGTTGAACGCCATCGTTCCAGGCATAAACTCCGGGCCAGTAGTTGCACGTCCTCTGTGAAGTCCCGCTCCCGCTCTGCGAGCCGCAGGGGTTCTTCAGACTCCCGCACATCGGAGGAGCCACCGGAGGATGGTGGACCTCACATTATCGGTCCAAAGAGTGCGAAGTTGAAAAAGAAAATAAAGACCAACTACTAATTCGATTTTAGCATGGAAATAATCCAGTGGAATATTAATGGGTTCCGGGCCAGGGCTCCAGACATACAACATCTAGTTTCTCAGCGATCGCCTTCCGTCGTCTGCTTACAAGAAACCCATTTGCAGCCTAATCATGGTTTACATCTACGTAATTTTTCCGCATTTAGACATGACTCTGCAGCTGGTCGGCGGGCTAGCGGTGGTGTGGCTACGCTGGTGGCACATACCATCTCTGCTGCCAGCATACCGCTTAACACGCCGCTGCAAGCTGTAGCGGTTCGTGTACAGCTGCGGGGCCTGTGCTTTTCTATTTGCAATGTCTATCTGCCACCGGTCAATGTCGTACAAGAACACGATCTTCGGGCTCTTCTGGTTCAGATTCCGCCACCGCTTCTATTCCTCGGCGATCTGAATGCCAAAAACACTTTATGGGGCTCCGACATTGACGATGCTCGTGGGTGCCTTATAGCAGACGTTTGTGACATGTCTGGCTTACTTTTGCTGAACACTGGTGTCCCCACATTCTTATCCTCCACTCACGGCACACATTCAGCACTAGACGTTACCTTTTGTAGCCCGGCATTACTTCCACTGCTTGATTGGTCGGTGCTTTCCGACCTATTTGGCAGCGATCATTACCCCATTAATATTCACCTCTACCATAGTCATACTGTGCCAACACGGCATCCTCACTGGATTATTTCCAGAGCTGATTGGGGGAAATTTCACTCGCTTATTCATCTCACCGACGATGGCTTTACCACCATTGACGACATGGTGGAATATTTTACATGTTCTGTGTTGCTCGCAGCAGATTCCAGCATTCCTCGTGGATCATCTACACCACGACACTTTCCTGTGCCTTGGTGGTCTGAGGAATGCCGTTTGGCTATCAAAGCGCGTAAACGTGCTCTGCGTCGTTTTAGTTTACATCCGACCGAAGACAATTTTATAGCTTTTAAGCGTTCTCGTGCCAGAGCACGTTTTGTTCTTCGGAGTGCAAAGCGCAGATCCTGGGAAAGCTACGTCTCTTCGCTTTCACGTCGCACTTCGGCACAAAGGGTGTGGACTGCTGTTCGGCGTATGTACGGCAAGTGTCGCCGGACCATTATTCCCGCTCTTGCCGTACAAGGCTCCACCTACACCTCCGAGCAGGACATCGCCGACACCCTTGCCGATTCTTTCGCTGCTGACAGCCAAACCCGAAGTTACAGTAATGCCTTTCTAGGAATCAAGGAATCTGCGGAGCGGATAATCCTCAATTTTAACAGTGACTGCAGTGAATCGTACAACGCGCCTTTCACCGAAGAGGAGCTAGAACGTGCTTTGTCTCTCGCAAAGGACTCCTCTCCTGGCCCTGATGACATCCACCGACAAATGCTGCTTCACCTTCCACCTGCGGCTCTCTCCTTCCTGCTGAGCATTTACAACCGCATATGGCTTCAGCAGGTTTTCCCGTCTTCCTGGCGCGAGGGTATTGTCATCCCCATCCCTCGGCCCGGAAAGGACCGGACACTTCCCTCTAGCTACCGCCCTATTTGCCTGACGAGTGTTGTTTGTAAGATCTTCGAACGTATGGTTAACACTCGCTTAGTGTGGTGGCTGGAGAAGAATAACCTGCTGAGCAATGCTCAGTGCGGTTTTCGTCGTCATCGCTCCAGTGTCGACAATCTGGCACGCATGGAAGCATATATACAAAATGCCTTTCTCTTGAAGCAGCATGTCGTGGGCGTCTTCTTCGATCTGCAGAAGGCCTACGATACTACCTGGCGCTATGGTATCCTACGTACTTTACACGGTTACGGTTTACGCGGTCATTTAGCCATTCTCGTTTTAAATTTTTTAAAACTACGCCGGTTTCGTGTCCGCATTGGGAATACACTATCCCACGACAGGATCCAGGAGAACGGTGTACCCCAGGGGTCGATTCTTAGTGTAACGCTTTTCGCCGTGGCGATTGACGGTATCGCCAGTGTTGTTCGTGGGGGAATCCCGATATCGCTGTATGTTGACGACTTTGCCATCTACTACCGCTCTTTTAATCTTGAACACATCGAACGCCAACTGCAGATGACGATATCCTCTATCGCCGAATGGGCTCATCGCACCGGCTTTCAGTTCTCCCCTACGAAAACACAGTGTCTACACTTTCATCGACTTCGTGGTGTGCATCCTCCTCCTGTTCTTTATTTGCGTGACACGCGTATTCCTTTTGTTCCGCACCTGAAGTTCTTGGGCCTACACCTCGACAGCAAACTCACATGGGAGCACCATATTCGCCATCTTCGTGCTTCCTGCAATCGTTCGCTTCGGATGCTCCGGGTGTTATCTGGGGCATCTTGGGGCGGCGATCGAACCGTCATGTTGAGGTTGTATGGCTCACTGGTCCGGTCCAAATTAGATTACGGCTGTTTTATTTATGGCGCGGCATCTGCCTCTAAACTCCGCCTTTTAGATACGATTCATCATACTGGTATCCGCCTTGCTACTGGAGCTTTCCGTACTAGTCGAATTCCGTGTCTGTATGCTGAATCTGGCGAACCTCCATTGTCTGTGCGACGCTCGGTATTGCTTTCTTCATACGTGGCACGGTTAGCAGCTCACCCTGGTCACCCGTCATTTTACTCTGTATTGCGTCCAGACCTAGCCCACCGTTATATGCGAAATAGCTCAATATCCCGCCCCAGCGGTATTCGGTTTCGTGAACTGCTCGCCACACATTCTTTGCGAATGCCTGCTGTAGAGCGGTATTGCCATGGTCGCTTTCCTCCTTGGCAACTCCACCGTGCCCAATTCGACCTCGAGCTCGCAGCCCATGCTAAAGTAACTACCCCTCACTCGGTGTTTCGTCAACTCTTCACCGAGCTCCTGGGACGTTACCCGATTTACTTTCCGGTTTTTACCGATGGTTCCCAGGTGGGTGGTGCTACAGGCTGTAGTTTTGTTTCTAACAATGAGGCTCACAAGTACCGTCTTCCGGACGCCAGTTCTGTTTTTACCGCCGAGCTGTTCGCCATATTTTATTTTTTACTCTTTATCTCCAGCTCAGGTCCTGGAAATTTTATGATTTGCTGTGACTCTCTGAGTGCTCTCCAGGCCTTACAGCAATTTCTCGGCACTTCAGCACTCATAATTAAAATACAGACACTCATTTCACAGTTACTGACTCACGGATACCAGTTTGTTTTTATATGGATCACAGGCCATGTGGGTATTCCTGGTAACGAGGAGGCGGATGCGGCTGCAAAGTCTGCATGTCGTCTGCCGGGATTATCCACACGAACTCTGCCTTTTAGTGATGCGCAACGATATTTCCGGCGCCATATTTTTTCGTTCTGGCAGAAGTCGTGGGAAGAAATATCTGGCACCCAATTACGGACAATCAAAGACACAGTAACACCCTGGCCGACATCCGTCAGGGATACGCGGCGGTCGGAGGTCATTCTCACCCGGTTGAGAATCGGTCACACTCGCGCCACACACGGTCATCTACTGCGTGGCGATCCGGCCCCTGTGTGTCAGACGTGCGGTGTACAAGTGTCCGTCCCACACGTTTTGCTTGATTGTCCACGATATACTAGAGAGCGCCAGTCCCTTGGCCTGGGTTTTACTATGCGGTCAATTCTGGGCGACGACCCGGTATCGGTAGATAAGGTTCTGCGGTTCGTCACCCAAATTGGGTTTGGGAAACAAGTTTAACTTGTGTTTTATTTTTGGTGTTTTATTCTACGGTTTTTAGACAATGAATCCCGGTTTTATTGTAGCACCGTTTGTTTTTACTTTTTAGCTGTTTTATTTTAATATTTGTCCGTAAGATTTTTAACGTTTTAACTGTTTTAGATTTTCACGTTTTACCTTCTTACAAGTTTACTGCTTTTTTAGTTTCCCCTTTTAACCGTATTAATTTGTTTCAGACCGTAAAAATTGACCTGGGGCCCAAATGACCCAGCTGTCGACGGGCCCTTAAACTCCACACTCCACTCCACTCCTCCAGATGGGTAGTTCGACGGGTTGCGCCTTTATATACAACGGTGACGCTCATACGTACCGCCTACCGGACGCCAGTTCAGTATTTACCGCCGAGTTGTTTGCCATATGTTATTTCCTCCAGTTATCTCCAGTTCAGGTCCTGGAAGTTTTATCGTTTGTTCCGATTCTTTTAGCGCTATCCAGGCCCTGCAACAGTTTATCGGCACCTCGGCATTGGTTGTTAAAATCCAGACGTTGATTTCTCAGCTACTGTCTCGCGGATACCAGTTTGTTTTTACGTGGATCCCAGGCCATGTGGGTATTCCGGGTAACGAGGCGGCGGATGCGGCTGCAAAGTCTGCATGTCGCCTTCCGGAGTATTCCACCCGTACGCTCCCCTATATAGATGTGCAGAAATATTTCCGTCGCCATCTATTTGCTCTCTGGCAGGAATCTTGGGAAGCGTTATCTGGCACTCAATTACGGACAATCAAGGACACGGTACAACCCTGGCATACCAGCTGCAGGAATTCCAGGCGGGAAGAAGTGGTCTTAACCCGCCTGAGGATAGGCCATATCCGAGCCATGCATGGACACCTTTTGCGTGGTGATCCGGAGCCTGTCTGTACGACGTGCAACATTCCAATCTCCGTCGCACATGTCCTTCTTGATTGTCCGCGATACGCTCGTGAGCGCCAGTCCGTTGGCCTGGGCCTTACACTGTCGTCAGTTTTAGGCAACGACCCAGTATCTGTAAATACAGTGCTGCGGTTCTGTTCCAGAATTGATTTTATGAAGCAAGTGTAAGGATATTTTATTTCAGAGATTTTAGCCTTTTAGATGGCCGTATTCTTTGGGCTTTTTTTTTTTTTTTTTAACGTTTTAGTGTTTTTTACTTTGTAGCAATTTTAAGTTTCTGTTTTTAGCATTTTAAATGAAACGTTTTAATAGTTGTTTAGAGGTTTTTTATCTATTTTAACCGTAGATTTTTAGTTTTTAATGGGTGATGTTTTAACACTTGACGGTATGTAATTTTACTTCTGGACTCGGGGCCCTAATGACCAAGTTGTCGACGGGCCCTTAAACCCAACACACTCACTCACTCACTCTTGGCGGAAAAATACTTTTAGGATATTTTACTCGTGTTTTTACCCTTTTTCAACAGTATAAGTAGTTTAGGGTTTTCGTAATATGGTTTTATTGATTTTTAATTTTCCTTTTTTACCTGTTTTAGCTATCTTTTTAGTGGTTTTAACGTTCATTTTTAGGTATTTTAACTTTCACTGTTTAGTTTTAAAGGAGGTGAGGTTTTATTTTCTTTGATTGCTTTTACATCGGACTTCGGGCCCTAATGACCTAGTTGTCGACGGGCCCGTAAACCCCACTACTCACTCACTCACAAAAGTGCTTCAGGCGAATGTAGAGAGAAGGTACAAATAATGCATGTGCTCTAAAATTTCCAAATGCTTGTTGCAGGTACTGGAACACATGAAGGATGAACACAAAGACCTAGTATGGATAAAGGCATTTAACAGTTTGGTGTATGAAAATTTCGATGTAGAAAGTGACTACTCTTGTGTTCACGTGCTTTCCATATTTCGAGAACTCTTCTGGTGCCATTCAAGACGAGATGCAGAAGCTGGAAAGCTCTACGAAGTTGTTCAACTGGTTGGAAAACCTAGCTGCAAGGCAGCTTGTTATACTTATGAAATACAGTTCTATAAGCGCGAAAATAGCTATTTCCGTTCTGCCTTGTTTCGAAGTCGCGTTCATGGTGAAGAAAAAGACGTTGAAGGTGTCTTTAGATCTGGAGATTGCATTGTTTTGGATTTGGCTGTATTACGCCACTTCATTGATGAAGAGAAAAGGTTGTTTTTTGACTTCAAGGTTGAAAAAACTCACTGCATCACACCACTTCGAGAAACCGGAATTTATGGATTTAGTGAAGAAAAAGACTTAGTGTAGTACAAATGGATCTGTTATTGCAAAAAACTATGCTGGTTGTCTTTCTTTTTCTTCTATTGCTGAGTTTTACTGCAGTGGAAAATTCTTAAAAATGAATCTTTCAAAATAAGCTACAATGTTTTACTTCTGTAGTTATTAAGTACTATTAGGTGAGTTTTAAGGAAAGAGTTTTTTTCTTCTCAAAGGAGCAGATATTGATGGGAGTAATAATTACACCTTATTCCTTATTCTTTCCTTAAACTAAAAATGGCTTACAGGCTATCTTGGTGCATTGTACCAATGACTACAGAGATGGGCTTATTGTGATTAATTTGGTTTTACTAATTTATCCAAGTTCGCACTGTATTTAAATTACTAAGGAAAAACTAAACCTCCACATGTGCATGGGGTTGGCAAGCTTTTGCAATGCCAAGAATAGACAGGTCGTGTTAACATGACATAACATTTGCTCAAAAGTTTACTACATATGTACATTTTAGGGACAAACATTGTTGCAGTATTTTGTTCATTTTTCTAATAAAAGGTTTAAAAGCCACATTTTTCTTCACTTTTAGCATTCTTCAATACCGACGAATCACCCTTAATCAAATAATGGAGCTTCTGACAACTGTAATTAAGGTTAAGTGAGACTTGATTACGGGGGGGGGGGGCGTATAACCGGATCACCCTGTCTCCTGGGGCCATAAATAAGGAGGCCTGGTCCTCCATTGGGGGTTGGGCACCAGGCCAGCACCCTGTTACTGTAAAAATTTAATTGCTAAAGAATCTCTACAAAGGAAAGTCGGCACGACTAATGAACAACGACCCAAGCATGTTAAAAGGATTTAGAATAAAATATCAATTGGTACATGGAATATACAAACACTTGCAACCAGGAAAAAACCTAAGAATTAGCTGAGCAAGTCGCAAACATGAATGAGGGGCTGAGAGCCAGAGTGGGCCAAATGCCAGTTTGTTGGAACTGAGAAAAATTGATGTAAAGTTTAGTACATCAAATAATTTATTGAGTGCATATTGCTTGAAACTGTTAACAATTTTACATAAAGTACACATTGGTTAAACTATCCCTATAATATGAAAACAAAAAACAAATATCTTATCATAAAAATCATAGTGCAAAATTCAACATATTTCACAATCGTGGAGTTGGCCCACTATAGCTCTAATATTTTGTAGTCAAAATAGATAAAATATTAGTGGGCCATCTACAAACTCCCTCTTTTTGCTTAGTTTTCCACCTCCAAATTCTGGAAAAATTATGTGAAACTGGCGGAGTATAAGGTAACAAAGACATTAGGTCTTCATATTTACTTTTACTTATTTTAACCTATTATTTGTAAGTTGGTGGCAGAGACCATGGTGAGGGAATGGCAGGTGTAACTTTCACAAAGTTACTGCCCCTCTCTACTGGTGAAATGTAAATTATTTTCCAGCTTTCTATTTCATTTAGAGACTAGCAGAATTTAATTTTCATGGGTTCAGATTCATCAAATCTCATCCATTTAATTTTCAAATATTACACCTTTTCACCATTTTCCTTGCGCATTGAAAATTTAGATTTTGTATTTTCTTTGATATCAAAAAGGTCTGATTTTTTTTAACTGTAAACGGGTTGTTCTTCCTGTGTTGAGAATACAAGAAAAATTTACCAATTTTTCTTTATTTCTTTATTTTAAAACGACAAACATGGTACACGAACCAGCATTTTGATCAGTCTCACTCACTCTTTTGTTTTTTTCTTATACAAACAGTACCAACCTAACATTCTCCCACCTTTTGATTGGGAGTTAACACGACTAATCAAACAAATAATGCTGAATTTTTTTCAGTCTCTCAGTCTTAAGTGGTGGACGAACTATTCTTCCTCGCCTTGTTACAGTAGCCTTAGTCGAGTAATCTGAAGGTGAATTGTTGACGTTTTGAGTTTCCATCTTACTTCTTAAGTCCTCAGCAGATGTATTCAACTCCAATGGGAAAATACGTTGTACAGGTCTGATGAGTTCTCCAGCAGCACTCATAAGTCGAACAACACTGGCCTTACCATCCTTTCCAGGATGTATTTCCATCACCTTAGCCAAGGGCCAGAAGACGGTTTTAATGTTTTTATTATTTTTAGTTGTAGACGTAATTGTCTAGTTTTTACTTTTTAATGCTTTTAGTGTTGCTTGGGCGCTAATGACCATAGCAGTTGAGCGCCCTAAAGCCGTATTCATCATTCATACACCCCAATACGGTGTGATGTTACACCAGAAGAGGGTGTTCCGGCACATGGCGGCGCTATGATACTTGTGAGAGATGACATATATATGCAATCTGTACCAATACAGTCTGATATCCAATCAGTTGCAATAAGCATTGTACTGCCAGACATCCATTTCACCATCTGTAATATATATTTGCCTCCGTCCCATGACGGTGGGATCTCAAGGCTTCACGTTTCGTTCTAGAAACGTAGATAGATTACAATCGCCTTTTCACCATGGCAGAGCTGGAGTATTCCCTGAAATCTTCGCGATGTTCAGCACCAGCACCGGACGGTATTCACGTACAAATGTTACAACGGCTCTCTCCTGAAGGTAAGGCATTCCTACTCGAGGTCTATAATCGTGTTTGGGTTGACAATATACTCCCAGAAAATTGGCGGGAGGCCACCGTTATTCCCATCTTGAAGGCTGGAAAGGACCGTCATCTTCCCTCCAGCTACCGTCCTGTTTCCCTCACCAGTTGCGTCTGCAAGGTGATGGAACGCATGATCAATGGACGATTGGTATGGTGGTTAGACTAACACAGTACGGTGTGATGTTACACCAGAAGAGGGTGTACCGGCACATGGCGGCGCTATGATACTTGTCAGAGACGACGTATATATGCAAACTCTACCTTTGCACTCTGATATACAATCAGTTGCTGTATGGATTAAACTGCCAAACATACATTTCACCATCTGTGATGTTTATTTGCCGCTGCCCCTCCGAAGAAGTGTCGCCTTGTCGTGGCGGAGGGGCTCAGTACCTGAACCAGACGGCCTACTAAGTGTCATTTTGACTACTGGTAGGCAAGAGGTGAGGGGAAGCTAAGAACATTCCAAACGGGTAGATGGGGCTCGTTAGTCTTGGTTGACGACTCATCTAGGAGAAGAGCACTCCGAAATCAAACTCCCCCAGGGGCCCCTACTATGGTAGGTATGGGTTTGGCGCACCCGGGGCCCCGAGCCATACTCTCGATTGGGTTCCTCCAAGAGGTGTCCCCTCCGAAGGAGTGTCGCCTTGTCGTGGCGGAGGGGCTCAGTACCTGAACCAGACGGCCTACTAAGTGTCATTTTGACTACTGGTAGGCAAGAGGTGAGGGGAAGCTAAGAACATTCCAAACGGGTAGATGGGGCTCGTTAGTCTTGGTTGACGACCCATCTAGGAGAAGAGGACTCCGAAATCAAACTCCCCCAGGGGCTCCTACTATGGTAGGTACGGGTTTGGCGTACCCGGGGCCCCGAGCCATACTCTCGATTGGGTTCCTCCAAGAGGTGAGAGGGCACATGCCAAACGCCCAATCAACTTTGGTCCACTTCTGTGTTTGACCTCCCACCTGTTACCTCCCTGTACACAGTCTGATGGATAACCTACGCGCGGGTCGTCGGAGGATGGGGTGACGCAAGGGGTGACTGGGTAATCGCGTAAGTCCCAGCCCCTGGTTATCATGTAGGATCTGTGTGCGTATCCGCTGATAAAGGTCAGTCCCGGGGAGGGGCCATTGCATGAGCTGATGCACTCCTGAAGGCGATTGGGTCCCTCTGTCTATACATTGGGAGGTGAGACCCTAGGGTGAGCAAGGTCCAGGCCAGGACTCTCACCTAAGCCGGGGTGGCGCCCAGGATGTGAGCATGCCATCGGAGACATTTGCAATGGTGGAGGATATCATCGCCATGAGTTCTTTCAAAACTCCAAAAACAAAACATGCCAAAGTCAGTGAAAAGGAAGTAGCAGAGTTGAGTGGTCCTCGCTACTTAGTGATATCAAGAACAGAGGAAGGTAAAACATTCAGATCGGTGAATCCTTTCGTGATACAGAAGGGTCTCGATAAGATAGCTGGCCCAGTGAAGAACTGCACAAGATCGCGAAACGGCACGCTGCTTGTTGAATCTATTTCAGCAGCACAGGCAGCTACTATTGTAAAAGCCAACATGTTAGCCAGCTATCCGGTGCGTGTAGAGATGCACAAAACTTTGAACTCCTCTCGCGGCGTTGTGAACACACGCGCATTGGACGATATGTCCAATGATGAAATTAAGGAGAACCTCGCAGATCAAGGTGTAATATCTGTTTATCGGGTTCAGAGAAAAGATGGAGGCGAATATCTGCCTACCCGTACCCTTTTCCTTACCTTTGATCGGGTAGATCTCCCGCAAAGGATAAAGGCTGGGTACGAGGCCATTGAGGTAAGACCTTACATTCCGAGCCCGCTTAGATGTTACAAATGCCAGCGTTTTGGTCATACAAGTGACACGTGCAGTGGTAGAGCTACCTGCGTAAACTGTGGAGGCATCGCCCATGACGATGACTGTACCTCACCTCCCAGTTGTATTAACTGCAGGGGAGAACATCCAGCAAACTCCCGAGAATGTCCGCGCTATATGGAGGAAAGAGCTATCCAGGAGATCCGGGTTAGAGAGAAGGTGTCCTTCTCAGAAGCCCGAAAGCTCTTACGTTTGCGCCAGCCCACTATCCCGAGCTCCGGTACCTATAGCTCGGTTGCAGCTAAAGCAGTACCATGTCGGGAAATCGCAACTCAAACTAGCGATATAAATGGGGCAACAATCTCAGAAAAAATTCTTGTAGCTAGGTCACATCCAAAGCCTCAGACATCACCTAAGTCCGCCAGAGCATCTACAAGCACCGCAGTTCAATCCAGCAGACCAGGAAGGTCGCCAATAAAGAAGCCGAGCTCAAAAAGTAGACCGACTGTATACGATGTGTCACCGATGAAGTTTAAGACCCAGTATCAAAGATCTGATTTCCTCAAAGACAATAAGATATCTCCCAAGGCATCAAAGGGAAAGAAAAGCCCAAAAACATCTCCCAGGAGATCCTCTTCGGAGGAATCCTCTGGGATGACTACAGACCGGCGAATGTCATCTTCGCCGGTCTCCGTGTCCAATCGGTTCGAGGCTCTCGAACCAAAATTCAGTATCGGAACACGGACGTCCTCGGCAGAGGACATGGAGTTTGAATCTGCCCACACTGGGAGACCCCCAGTAGAAAAGAGGCGCGAAAAAGCGCCAGACAAGAATGCGAGCCCCAGAGAAAAAAAAGGGCTAAGTTAGTTCGACAACCGCCAACTCCAAAGTAATGAAGAGTTACCTTGGAGTTACCTATCCCATACATAATGCAATATGGCTATCCTACATTGGAACATACGTGGCATCCGAACTCAAAGGCCAGAACTTGAGCTCTTGCTCAAAGAAAACGAACCTCTGGTCGCATGTTTGCAAGAGACTAAGCTGCGTCCTCAAGACGCTTTCCATCTAAGGCGATACACCCCAGTACGGTGTGATGTTACACCAGAAGAGGGTGTTCCGGCACATGGCGGCGCTATGATACTTGTGAGAGATGACATTTATATGCAATCTGTACCAATACAGTCTGATATCCAATCAGTTGCAATAAGTATTGTACTGCCAGACATCCGTTTCACCATCTGTAATATATATTTGCCCCCGTCCCATGACCTCTCGCACATTGATTTAGAAGATCTAGTTTCCCAGTTGCCAACACCGTTTCTGTTGGTGGGAGACTTCAATGCGCACCACCCACTTTGGGGTTCAAGTCGCGCTTGTGCGAGAGGTAAACTCATTTCCGATTTCTTGGACAGTCACAACCTAGCTCTCCTCAACACTGGAGAGCCTACATTCATTTCGGACTCCCACAGCACCTTCTCACACCTTGATCTTGCAGTTTGTTCACCTCAGTTGGCAGTCTCCTTACAATGGAATGTCATCTCTGATTTACACTCTAGTGACCACTTCCCATGTCTTATTAGTCTCTTGACGCAACATACGTATTCCACACGTATGCCCAGATGGCGTTTGGACCATGCCAACTGGAACCTTTACACCCAGTTGGCTGTCTTTACGTACAACGAGCACGACTCAGTGAATAATTTGGCGCAGCATCTCACGGAGACGATTCTCTCTGCTGCTGAACAATCGATTCCGCGGTCGACTAAACACCCTCGTCGATTTCCCGTTCCCTGGTGGACGGAAGAATGTCGGAATGCCATTCGTGCTCGAAGGCGTGCACTTAGGGTTTTCCAACGTCACCCTACTTTGGAAAACCTAATCGAATACAAGAAAATGCGCGCGAGGTCCAGACAAGTCATTAAGGATAGCAAAAAGTCATCATGGAGCAAATTTGTAGCTTCATTTAACCGACACACACCTTCCTCGGTTGTGTGGGATAGATTAAGGCGTGTTGCAAAAAAAACGACCCAAATACCAATAGCGGGACTAAAAACAGCCACAGGAGCTGTTGTTGATTCATTTGAAGTGGCCAATACCTTTGGCAGTGCTTTCGCACAAGTGTCTAGCTCGGAAAACTACTCCCCTGAGTTCCTTCCAATTAAAACTCAGGTGGAATCTCAAGGCTTCTCGTTTCGTTCTAGAAACGTAGAAGATTACAATCGCCTTTTCACAATGGCGGAGCTGGAGCATTCCCTGAAATCTTCGCGATGTTCAGCACCAGGACCGGACGGTATTCATGTACAAATGTTACAACGGCTCTCTCCTGAAGGTAAGGCATTCCTCCTCGAGGTCTATAATCGTGTTTGGGTTGACAGTATACTCCCAGAAAATTGGCGGGAGGCCACCGTTATTCCCATCTTGAAGGCTGGGAAGGACCGTCATCTTCCCTCCAGCTATCGTCCTATTTCCCTCACCAGTTGCGTTTGCAAGGTGATGGAACGCATGATCAATGGACGATTGGTATGGTGGTTAGAAAGTCGTAACCTACTGACTAACATCCAGTGTGGTTTTCGACGACGTCGTTCAACTATTGACCATCTTGTGTCAATATCGACACAGATAATGGACGGCTTTATGAAGAACTGTCAAACTGTTGGCATATTTTTCGATCTTGAGAAGGCTTATGATACGTGCTGGCGAGCAGGGATTCTACGTTCCCTGCATGCCTGGAACATACGTGGACGCCTACCACTTTTCATTCAGGAGTTTATGAAGGACCGCTTTTTCCGAGTAAGGGTCGGCTCGGTTTTTTCTAATTCTTTTGTTCAGGAGGAGGGAGTACCTCAGGGTTCGGTGCTAAGTGTCACGCTCTTTGCTATAGCAATTAACTCCATCTGGAAATGTGTTCCACCTGGAGTTTCGTCATGCCTATTCGTAGACGACTTCGCTGTCTATTGCACTTCTCAGCGCACGGCGTTCTTACAACGGCGCCTGCAGCAATGTTTGGACAACCTTAGAGAATGGAGCGTGAGAAACGGCTTCCGTTTCTCAACTGAGAAGACAATCTGCGTTAATTTTTGGCGCCGTAGGAGACGATTACCACCTTCGCTCCGGTTTGGTCCAGATGAACTTCCCTTCGCAGAAGAGACGCGCTTCCTGGGTTTGATCTTGGACAGGAAGCTTAGTTGGTCGTCGCATATTGCACAGCTAAGAGCGAGATGTGACCGTTCCCTAAATATTATGCGGGTACTGAATGGCAAATCGTGGGGAGCGGATCGAACAACTTTGTTGCGAATATATCGCGCATTGGTCCGATCCAAGCTAGACTATGGGTGTATTGTTTATTCGTCCGCACGACCATCTGTGCTGAGAAGATTAGACGTGGTCCATAATAGGGGCATCCGCATTGCAACAGGAGCTTTTCCAACAAGCCCAGTGGTGAGCCTTTACGCCGAGTCCGCAGAACCTCCTCCGCAATATCGGCGTGAGATTCTCTTGGCAAATTATGGTTGTGCGCTTAGATGTATGCCTAATCACCCAACGTTCGCTTCTTTTTTCACCACCACGCTAAGAGAACGATATAGAAATAGCTCCCTTAATCCAAAGCTTGCGGGGTTCCGTTTCCAAGAGCTCCTAGTGAAGCTTGGAGTGGAACTGCCTGTGATGTTCGCCAAGGGCGAGAGACTTCACCCCCCTTGGCTATCTGGTACGCCCCATGTAGATCTTGGGATGACCATACACCAGAAGTCCACGACGCCTATTTCAAGTATCCGCACCTGTTTCTTAGAATTTTTGTCAGGCTACTCTGACCGTCGATATATTTACACCGATGGATCAAAGAACACCAACGGTGTTGGATGTGCTTATGTTTATGGAACCGAACCATATACATTCGGTTTTCCAAATAGCACTTCCATTTTTACTGCAGAGCTTTATGCAGTTTATCGAGCCGTTTTGTATGTTCGCCGTCGTAAATTAGGTGACTGCCTGATTTTGAGCGATTCCCTTAGTGCACTGCAGAGCCTTTGTCAGTTGTACAACCCCCACCCTATTGTACAACGTATCCAGGATGCCCTCCATGTTTTACACGCTTCTGGTGTTGACGTGGTGTGTGCATGGATTCCTGGTCACGTAGGTTTGCCTGGGAATGAAATGGCAGATTTAGCAGCAAAGACGGCAACTACAGAACCCAGAATTATCATCTCACGTGTTACTTCAGAAGACTTTAGGCTTGAAGTGCGGAGAGCGGTGCTGTCGTCCTGGCACGGCGAGTGGTCAGCTCTCCGCGGTAATAAGCTTAGAGAAGTGAAAGAACTTCCGATAAACTGGGTAACTTCCTGTCGCACATCTCGTCGTGAGGAGGTTAGTTTGGCTCGATTAAGAATAGGGCACTGCAATTTTTCGCACGGTTACCTATTTAAAAGGGACCCTGCGCCTCTATGTCCGCTGTGTGACAACGTTTTGTCGGTTCGCCACGTGCTCCTAGAGTGTTACTCTCTAGCGCACCTTCGGGATTCTCTACAGCTGCCTGCCAGACTTGCAGAGGTCCTAGCGGACGACAAAACAGCGGTTGATAGAGTTTTTAATTTTTTAGCGCAGTGTAATATGAATTTGAGGATTTAAATTTTTTAATTATCTGTTTCTGCTTTTGGACAAATTTATCACCTTGTTTCATATCTGGCTATTGCCACTGCCTTTAACCTTTGTATATTTTGTTGTCTCTAGTATTTTTATTTTTTGAGTGAAATTTATATCTGGCTATTGCCATGAATCTTTTAAGGGCGCTGATGACCTTGAAGTTGAGCGCCCTTAAACCAAATCCAAATCCAAATCCAAGAGGTGAGAGGGCACATGCCAAACGCCCAATCAACTTTGGTCCACTTTTGTGTTTGACCTCCCACCTGTTACCTCCCTGTACACAGTCTGATGGATAACCTACGCGCGGGTCGTCGGAGGATGGGGTGACGCAAGGGGTGACTGGGTAATCGCGTAAGTCCCAGCCCCTGGTTATCATGTAGGATCTGTGTGCTTATCCGCTGATAAAGGTCAGTCCCGGGGAGGGGCCATTGCATGAGCTGATGCACTCCTGAAGGCGATTGGGTCCCTCTATCTTTACATTGGGAGGTGAGACCCTAGGGTGAGCAAGGTCCAGGCCAGGACTCTCACCTAAGCCGGGGTGGCGCCCAGGATGTGAGCATGCCATCGGAGACATCTGCAATGGTGGAGGATGACATCGCCATGAGTTCACAAAAAACTCATAAAAAAAATTTTAAGGTTTCTGTAAAGGAAGTAGCTGAGTCGAGTGGTCCTCGCTACTTAGTTATATCTCGAACTGAGGGAGATAAGAAATTTTTGTCTGTGAGCCCATTTACTATCCAAAAGGGTTTAGATAACATTGCTGGTCCAGTCAAGTCATGTACTAGATCTCGAAATGGCACGCTCCTGGTTGAAGCACATTCAGCTACCCAGGCAGCTAAAATACTGAAAGCGAACATGCTAGCAAGTTATCCTGTACGTGTCGAGATGCACAGAACCTTGAACTCCTCGCGCGGTGTGATAAACACCCGTGCATTGGAAGGTTTATCCAATGAGGAGATTCCAGAGAATCTGACGGAGCAAGGCGTCATACACGTTTACCGGGTTCAACGTAAAGAAGGTGGTGAGTTAAAGCCAACTAATACCCTGTTCCTGACCTTTGATCGGGTAGATCTCCCGCAAAGGATTAAGGCAGGATATGAATCCATCGAAGTTAGGCCGTTCATCCCGAACCCACTCAGGTGTTTTAAGTGCCAGCGCTTTGGACATACCAGCGAGCTTTGTAAGGGACTAGCTACATGCCCTCAATGTGGAGATGAATCCCACGATGGTGCATGTACTACAGCTCCTACATGTGTGAACTGCAGAGGTGAACATCCATCTAGTTCCCGAGATTGCCCCCGCTTTGTAGAGGAAAGAGCGATCCAAGAGATACGAGTCAAAGAGAAGGTGCCCTTCTCAGAAGCTCGGAAAATCTTGCGTCTACGCCAACCCTCTGTTCCTAGATCTGGAACCTATAGCTCAGTTGCAGCTAAAGCGGTAGCATGCAGAGAGATCGCAACTCAGACCAGCGATTTCAATGGGGCAACAATTTCCGAAAAAACACTTGTTGCCCGCAGCTCTATACCAAAGTCCTCAACATCAGCGCGCACATCTGTATCAACGTGTACAAAATCTGTTGGTGAAAAAAATTCAACTGTTGGATCACCAACGAAAATGCCAAACTCGACACAGAAGACTAGTAAACCTGTTATTTACAATGCCTCGCTGATAAAATTTAAGAAGAACTACACAAAGAACGATTTCCTCAAGGAAGATAAGGCTCATCCCAGTACATCAAAGGGATATAAGAGTCCAGGGAGATCCCCTCGAAGATCCTCTTCTGGGGAATCCTCAGGGGTGGACTCAGACCGGGGCTTGTTGGAAAAGCTCCTGTTGCAATGCGGATGCCCCTATTGTGGACCACGTCTAATCTTCTCAGCACAGATGGTCGTGCTGACGAATAAACAATACACCCATAGTCCAGCTTGGATCGGACCAATGCGCGATATATTCGCAACAAAATTGTCCGATCCGCTCCCCACGATTTGCCATTCAGTACTCGCATAATATTTAGGGAACGGTCACATCTCGCTCTTAGCTGTGCAATATGCGACGACCAACTAAGCTTCCTGTCTAAGATCAAACCCAGGAAGCGCGTCTCTTCTGCGAAGGGAAGTGAATCTGGACCAAATCGGAGCGAAGGTGGTAATCGTCTCCTACGGCGCCAGAAATTAACGCAGATTGTCTTCTCAGTTGAGAAACGGAAGCCGTTTTTCACGCTCCATTCTCTGAGGTTGTCCAAACATTGCTGCAGGCGCCGTTGTAAAAACGCCGTGCGCTGAGAAGTGCAATAGACAGCGAAGTCGTCTACGAATAGGCATGACGAAACTCCAGGTGGAACACATTTCCAGATGGAGTTAATTGCTATAGCAAAGAGCGTGACACTTAGCACCGAACCTTGAGGTACTCCCTCCTCCTGAACAAAAGAATTAGAAAAAACCGAGCCGACCCTTACTCGGAAAAAGCGGTCCTTCATAAACTCCTGAATGAAAAGTGGTAGGCGTCCACGTATGTTCCAGGCATACAGGGAACGTAGAATCCCTGCTCGCCAGCACGTATCATAAGCCTTCTCAAGATCGAAAAATATGCCAACGGTTTGACAGTTCTTCATAAAGCCGTCCATTATCTGTGTCGATATTGACACAAGATGGTCAACAGTTGAACGGCGTCGTCGAAAACCACACTGGATGTTAGTCAGTAGGTTACGACTTTCTAACCACCATACCAATCGTCCATTGATCATGCGTTCCATCACCTTGCAAACGCAACTGGTGAGGGAAATAGGACGATAGCTGGAGGGAAGATGACGGTCCTTCCCAACCTTCAAGATGGGAATAACGGTGGCCTCCCGCCAATTTTCTGGGAGTATACTGTCAACCCAAACACGATTATAGACCTCGAGCAGGAATGCCTTACCTTCAGGAGAGAGCTGTTGTAACATTTGTACATGAATACCGTCCGGTCCTGGTGCTGAACATCGCGAAGATTCCCCCCAGGGGGACCTACTACGGTAGGTCCGGGTTTGGCGCACCCGGGGCCCCGAGCCAACTGACTCCCTCGGTGTGGGCTCCTCTTCGTGGTGAGGGAGTCAGTCAAATCGCCCACCCACGTGTAGGCCGTGCGTGGAGACCCGTGTCGGTGGAAAGGATTATCCTGGTGGTTGAGGGGTGCGTATCTGAGCCCGGGACAGTTTCTTTTCTGAATCCGGGGAGGGTGCGCATTTCCGATACACTGCTTTGGTTTCTGCTTCATCTAAACGGGAGGCTAGGGACTAACCCACCCCTAGTCAATCGGCCAGGATTAGGTATTGCACTGAACTCCAGGGTGAGTGGGACGGCGAGCCCGCTATATCCCCTGTGTAGCCCTGTCATCCCAGTGGGATGACCCCTCGTTGGGCTCCGTGGTGGGTGGGGAGCACTGGGGGATGAAATTTCTATCGCTATTTTATTGCTTCAAACACCGTCAAACGAAGACGTCAAGTACCAGAGGAAAGAGAGGTTAACGTAGTTTCAACGGCTCGTTACCTAGTGATTCATCGAGCAGAAGAGGGTCAGTCGTTTATTAAAGTCAACCCCTTTGTCATCCAGGCGGGTCTTGACAAAATAGCTGGTCCGGTTAAGTCCTGCAATCCACTGCGCAATGGTTCTTTGCTGGTTGAGACCTTCACGGCTACGCAGCTCGAGAAGATCTTGAAGGCGAAACTTCTCCACGGGTACCCCATCCGTGTGGAGAAACACCGTAGTCTCAACTATTCCAAGGGCGTCATCACCACGAACTTGTTAGATGATATGACGGAGGAGGAGATCAAGGGCTACCTTGCAGATCAGGGCGTGACGGAAGTCTATCGTGTGCGCGCAATGAGGGATGGTGCTCAGGTGGCTACCCGCACCCTCTTCATCACCTTTGACCGTCTGGATCTTCCTACCAAACTTAAGGCTGGCTATGAAGTAATAAATGTTCGACCATATATCCCTCGGCCAATGCGTTGCTTTCAGTGTCAACGTTTTGGCCACACTAAGTTGTCCTGTAAGGCTACCACCGCTGTTTGTGTTCAGTGTGGGAAGGATGCTCACGAAGGGCCTTGTCCATCCGTGCCTTCCTGTGTGAACTGTCGTGGGTCCCATCCATCATCTTCTCGCGATTGTCCGCGTTTTCAGGACGAAAAAGCAATACAAGAGCTGCGTGTCAAAGAACGTATATCGTTTACGGAGGCACGCAAACGTCATCTTGCTCGTCAGCCATCTGTCCTAAAATTCGGTACCTTCAGCTCCATAGTCTCTAGACAGGTGCCAAAGCGCGATATGGGTACCCAGACGTGCCCTTTAACGGTCACCACAGTCACTCCTACCCACACTCCAGGTCATCCTTCCGACTCCGCTAGCCCCAAGAAGATCATAACAATAAGTACTGAGACACGTAAATTTAAGATCCAGCCTCAGCGCACTGATTTCCTGAAGGACCCTCCGGCCCCTGTTCGCCGCCAGGGTACTCCTTCAGCCTCTTCACCCTCGCCACCTCGCAGAGCACGCTCTCAGGATGGGCGGGGGCGCAGTCGTGTCCAGAGGAGTTCGTCACCTCCCATGCCCACAGGCAACCGGTTTGAGGTTCTCACTCCGGTCTCCACTGACCCTGACCCTCTTCATTCCGAGGAGCCCATGGAACAAGAACCTCTTCCTAAAAGCCCTACGAGGAACCAGAAGGGCAAGTTGAAACGGCAGCCTTCGCTTAAGTGAACTTTGTAAACAGCTTCTCCCATTGCCACCGGATGTCAATCGTTCAATGGAATGTACGCGGCGTACGCGCTCATAGGGCTGATCTACAGTTACTTATCACTTCGCTGTGTCCCAGTATCCTTTGCTTACAGGAGACTAAGCTTCGTCAGCAGGACTCCTTTACTTTCCCTGGCTTCATTCCGGTGCGCTTTGACCTCGCACCGGAGCCTGGTACTCCTGCTCATGGGGGTGTCATGCTACTCATACGTGACGACGTTTTTTACCAGCTTCTCACGCTCAATACTACTCTGCAAGCTGTTGCTGTTACTTTGAGTTTACCCGGTTTCTGTTTCACTCTCTGTTCCGTGTACCTACCTCCTTCTTCCCCCTTCGCTATTGCGGACCTGTCCAATCTCGTGTCCCAACTCCCAGCGCCCTACCTGTTGCTGGGAGATTTTAATGCCCATCACCCCCTTTGGGGATCGCCTCGGGCTTGCGTAAGGGGGACGTACCTTGCTGAGTTTTTCACTCGCAATAATCTTTTTGTTCTGAACACTGATCAACCAACTTTTTTTTCCCTTTCCAGCGGCACCCTTTCTCACTTAGACCTATCTGTGTGTTCAGCGCAGCTTGCTCATCGTTTTGCGTGGAACGTAGTCTCTGACACCTTCTCTAGCGACCATTTTCCCTGCCTGATCAGCCTGCTATCCAACTATGTGCCATCGTCACGTGTACCTACCTGGCAAATCCACAAGGCAAACTGGCCCCTTTTTTCCAGTTTGGTGAACTTTGACGACCGACAATTCCCCGATGTTGACGAGATGGTGACTCACCTTACGGGTGTGATCATTTCCGCAGCCGAACATGCTGTTCCTCGCTCGTCTGTCCAACCGCGGCGATTGCCCGTTCCTTGGTGGTCCGACGAATGCCGGGCGGCGGTTCGTGCACGGAGGGCTGCGCTGCGGGTATTTCGTCGGCACCCTACTCTAGATAATCTGATCACCTTCAAGCGCTTACGTGCCAAGGCTCGTCGCATAATTCAATCGAGTAAGAGGGCATCCTGGCACTACTTTGTGGAATCGTTTAATCATTTCACACCGTCGTCGGTCGTTTGGGAGAAGCTCCGTCGTATAGCGGGCAAAGTTACACATTCTACCTTATCCGGTCTCAGGGTTAACAATGACACCTTAGTTAGCCCTAAGGAGGTTGCTGACGCCCTGGGTGAGGCTTTTGCTAGGTTTTCTAGCTCCTCACAATACCACCCGGAATTTTCTGCTATCAAGCACCGGGTCGAGTCTCGTGGAGTTTCCTTTTGTTCCTCTAACCGCGAGTGTTATAACGCCCTTCTCACCATGCCGGAACTGGTGCGAGCCCTGGACTTCTCCAGGCCCACTGCACCTGGACCGGATGGTATTCACATTTCCATGCTACAGCACCTGCCCTTGACTGGTAAACAGTTTCTCTTAGAAGTTTATAACTACATCTGGCGTAGCTGCAGTTTTCCGTCCGCTTGGCGCGAAGCCACCATCGTCCCAATCTTAAAACCTGGTAAGGACCGCCATCTACCTTCCAGCTATCGTCCTATCTCCCTCACTAGTGTCCTCTGCAAGGTGATGGAGCGCATGATTAACGGGCGATTGACGTGGTGGCTTGAATCTAATAATCTGTTGTCCAACGTCCAGTGTGGTTTTCGTCGTTTCCGTTCCACGGCTGACCACTTGGTATCGTTGTCGACGCATATCATGGACGGTTTTCTACGGAAGAGCCAAACGGTTGCTGTGTTTTTTGACTTAGAGAAGGCGTATGACACTTGCTGGAGGTATGGAATTCTTCGTACTCTCCATCAGTGGGGCATGCGTGGTCGACTGCCCCTTTTTATTCACGATTTTATGCGGGATAGGGTCTTTCGAGTACGGGTGGGCTCAGTTTTGTCCCGTGTTTTTACCCAAGAGAACGGGGTACCGCAGGGCTCGGTACTCAGCGTCACACTATTTGCTATTGCAATCAATCCCATTGTGGAGTGCGTTCCCGCTGGCGTTTTATCTTCCTTGTTCGTCGATGACTTCGCCGTTTACTCTAGTTCTCGGCGGACGCATCTCTTAGAACGGCGCCTCCAACTTTGCCTCGACCGCCTCTTCACTTGGAGTATCGAAAACGGCTTTAAGTTCTCCGCCGAGAAAACTGTCTGCGTTAACTTTTGGCGCCGGAAGGCCTTCCATCCACCTTCTCTGCATCTCGGTGCCGAAGTACTTCCTTACGCGGACGAGACGAAATTCCTGGGATTGATTTTTGACAGAAAACTTAGTTGGTCGCCCCATATCTCCTATTTGAAAGCAAGGTGTGAACGTTCTCTTGGTGTTTTACGCGTTTTATGTGGCACATCCTGGGGAGCCGATCGGACTGTTCTTTTAAGCCTATATCGCTCTCTTGTCCGATCTAAGCTTGACTACGGTTCTATGGTGTATTCGTCGGCTCGACCGTCGATTCTAAAACGACTTGACCCCATTCATCACCGTGGTATCCGTTTGAGTATTGGCGCTTTTCCAACAAGCCCCGTTACCAGCATCTGTGCGGAAGCCGCTGAACCCCCGCTGTCTCATCGGCGGGACGTACTTCTGTGCAGCTACGCCTGCAGACTCTCTGGTTTGCCGCGTCATCTGACTTTTAGTCCTTTCTTTAACGACTCCTTGGACCGCCAATACTCAACGAGCTCCCTAGCTTTACTCCCTCCTGGTGTTCGTTTTCGCTCTCTCCTTCGTACATTGGACATCACTTTACCGGCGGCGTTTCCCATAGGAGAAACGCAGTTCCCGCCATGGCTCCGACCAGCAACCCCCGTCGATCTGGGGTTAACGTCCATGCCGAAGTCCACGACACCAGTTTCGGTGCTCCGTTCAGCCTTTTTAGAAATTCAGACACAGTTTGCTGACAGCTCTTTCATCTACACGGATGGCTCGAAGGACGATAGGGGAGTAGGATGTGCCTTTATACATGGTCGCCAAAGTTTTAGTTTTAGACTTTTAGCGCAGTGCTCGATTTTTACCGCTGAGCTTTTTGGTATCTACCAAGCTCTTTTATACATTCGTCGGCAAGCCTTGCAGCGCTGGGTTATCTGTTCGGATTCCTTGAGTGCATTGGAGAGCCTACGATCGCTGTACAACTACCACCCCCTAGTGCAGCGTATCCAGGACAACCTACATTCCCTCGCTAGTGCTGGCGCTAGCGTGTCTTTCTTGTGGGTGCCTGGACACGTAGGCCTACCGGGAAACGAGGCTGCCGATGCTGCCGCAAAGGCAGCGGTTTTAGCTCCCAGGTGTTTTAGCTCTCACGTTCCCTCTGCTGATATTAGAGCGAGTTTGCGCACTTCTATCCTTCGTTGTTGGACGGAGGAGTGGTCTACTATTCAGGGGAACAAACTCAGAGAGGTGAAGCCCCTCCCTGTCACCTGGAGGACCTCCTCGCGCGCTTCTCGCCGCGAGGAAGTGATTTTAAGCAGATTGCGAATCGGGCACTGTCGTTTTAGCCATAGTCACCTTTTATCATCCGATGCTGCACCGGTGTGTACTCACTGTCATGAGCCATTGACGGTGCGGCACGTCTTAATTCAGTGCCAGTTTTTAGCTCAGTTACGTTTGTCTGTGGGTCTGCCGGCCACACTTGCTGAAGTGCTCGCAGATACATCTAGTGCCGTAGAGCGTTTATTGCATTTTATCCGCCTTAGCGGTTTGGGCGACCGAGTTTAACTCACTGGTTTTATTCTTTATTTTAGTTGGTGGTGCGGTTTGTTATATCCCGTAACAGGTTCTTATGTTAGTTCTGCTCTACTTTTACGACTTCTGGCACTGTGTTGGTGACTTTTAAACCTTTTTAATGTTTTAGATTTAGGGACTTTGTGTCTCAGTTGTTTTAGTCATTTAGTTCTGAATGGGCGCTAACGACCGTAGCAGTTGTGCGCCCTAAAGCCCTACTACTACTACTATCGCGAAGATTTCAGGGAATACTCCAGCTCTGCCATGGTGAAAAGGCGATTGTAATCTTCTACGTTTCTAGAACGAAACGAGAAGCCTTGAGATTCCACCTGAGTTTTAATTGGAAGGAACTCAGGGGAGTAGTTTTCCGAGCTAGACACTTGTGCGAAAGCACTGCCAAAGGTATTTGCCACTTCAAATGAATCAACAACAGCTCCTGTGGCTGTTTTTAGTCCCGCTATTGGTATTTGGGTCGTTTTAGCTGCAACACGCCTTAATCTATCCCACACAACCGAGGAAGGTGTGTGTCGGTTAAATGAAGCTACAAATTTGCTCCATGATGACTTTTTGCTATCCTTAATGACTTGTCTGGACCTGGCGCGCATTTTCTTGTACTCGATTAGGTTTTCCAAAGTAGGGTGACGTTGGAAAACCCTAAGTGCACGCCTTCGAGCACGAATGGCATTCCGACATTCTTCCGTCCACCAGGGAACGGGAAATCGACGGGGGTGTGTAGTCGACCGCGGAATCGATTGTTCAGCAGCAGAGAGAATCGTCTCCGTGAGATGTTGCGCCAAATTATTTACTGAGTCATGTTCGTTGTAGGTAAAGACAGCCAACTGGGTGTAAAGGTTCCAGTTCGCATGGTCCAAACGCCACCTGGGCATACGTGTGGAGTATGTATGTTGCGTCAAGAGACTAATAAGACATGGGAAGTGGTCACTAGTGTAAATCAGAGATGACATTCCATTGTAAGGAGACTGCCAACTGAGGTGAACAAACTGCAAGATCAAGGTGTGAGAAGGTGCTGTGGGAGTCCGAAATGAATGTAGGCTCTCCAGTGTTGAGGAGAGCTAGGTTGTGACTGTCCAAGAAATCGGAAATGAGTTTACCTCTCGCACAGGCGCGACTTGAACCCCAAAGTGGGTGGTGCGCATTGAAGTCTCCCACCAACAGAAACGGTGTTGGCAACTGGGAAACTAGATCTTCTAAATCAATGTGCGAGAGGTCATGTGACGGAGGCAAATAAATATTACAGATGGTGAAATGTATGTCTGGCAGTACAATCCTTATTGCAACTGATTGGATATCAGACTGTATTGGTACAATTTGCATATATATGTCATCTCTCACAAGTATCATAGCGCCGCCATGTGCCGGAACACCCTCTTCTGGTGTAACATCACACCGTACTGGGGTGTATCGCCTTAGATAGAAAGCGTCTTGAGGACGCAGCTTAGTCTCTTGCAAACATGCGACCAGAGGTTCGTTTTCTTTGTGCAAGAGCTCAAGTTCTGGCCTTTGAGTTCGAATGCCACGTACGTTCCATTGTAGGATAGTCATATTGCATTGTGTATGGGATAGGTAATTCCAAGGTAACTCTTCATTACTTTGGAGTAGGCGGTTGGCGAACTAATTTCGCCCGTTTCTTTTCTCTTGGGCTTATAGTTTTGTCAGACGCTTTTTCGCGCCTCTTTTCCACTGGGGGTCTTCCAGTGTTGGCAGATTCTAGTTCCATGTCCTCTGCCGAGGACGTGCGTTTTCCCATAGCAAACTTGGGTTCGAGTGTCTCGAACCGGTTGCTAATGGGGACCGGCGAAGATGAAAGACGCCGGTCTGAGTCCACCCCTGAAGATTCTCCAGAAGAAGATTTTCGGGATCTTCGAGGAGATGTTCGGGGACTCCTATATCCCTTCGATGTACTGGGATCGGACTACCATTTTCCTTGAGGAAGTCGTTTCTTGTATAGGTCTTCTTGAACTTAATCGGTGAGACATCATATCTTACGGGCTTGCTTCTATCTTGTGTTGATCTTGATGCTTTTGATGGTGATGTAGAGCTGATGTTCTTTGCACTTACGGACGTTGTAGACGTTGACACAGATTTGCGTGCCGATGTAGAAGGCTTTGGAATTGAGCTACGGGGTACGAGTGTCTTTTCTGATATTGTTGCCCCATTTATATCGCTGGTTTGTGTTGCGATTTCTCGTTTCGGTAGCGTTTTAGCTGTAACTGAGCTATAGGTACCGGATCTTGGAACAGAGGGTTGGCGTAGACGCAAGAGCTTCCGGGCTTCTGAGAAGGGCACCTTCTCTCTAACCCGTATCTCCTGAATCGCTCTTTCCTCTATAAAACGGGGACAATCTCGGGAACTGGATGCATGTTCACCCTTGCAGTTTACGCATGACGGCGCTGCAGCACAATCACCATCATGAAATGCATCCCCACAGTTATTACAAGTAGGTATTCCCTTGCAAAACTCGTTTGTATGCCCAAAGCGCTGGCATATAAAACATCTCAGCGGGTTCGGGATAAACGGCCTAACTTCGATGGACTCATACCCTGCCTTAATCCTTTGCGGGAGATCTAGCCGATCAAAGGTCAGGAACAGGGTACGTGTTGGCTTCAGTTCACCACCCTCTTTGCGTTGAACCCGGTAAACATTAGTAACGCCTTGTTCCGTAAGATTTTCTTGAATCTCCTCATTGCTTAAACCATCCAATGCACGGGTGTTTATCACTCCGCGCGAGGAGTTCAAAGTTCTGTGCATCTGAACACTGACAGGATAACTTGCTAGCATATTCGCTTTCAGTATCTTAGCTGCCTGGGTAGCTGAATGTGCTTCAACCAGGAGCGTTCCATTGCGAGATCTAGTGCATGACTTTACTGGACCAGCAATGTTATCCAAACCCTTTTGTATCGTAAACGGGCTCACCGATAAAAATTTCTTGTCTCCCTCAGTTCTTGATATTACTAAGTAGCGAGGACCACTCGACTCTGCTACTTCCTTTACATAAACTTTAATGTTTTTTTGTGTTGAGTTTTTTGGGAACTCATTGCGATGTCATCCTCCACCATTGCAAATATCTCCGATGGCATGCTCACATCCTGGGCGCCACCCCGGCTTAGGTGAGAGTCCTGGCCTGGACCTGGCTCACCCTAGGGTCTCACCTCCCAATGTATAGACAGAGGGACCCAATCGCCTTCAGGAGTGCATCAGCTCATGCAATGGCCCCTCCCCGGGACTGACCTTTATCAGCGGATACGCACACAGATCCTACATGATAACCAGGGGCTGGGACTTACGCGATTACCCAGTCACCCCTTGCGTCACCCCATCCTCCGACGACCCGCGCGTAGGTTATCCATCAGACTTTGTACAGGGAGGTAACAGGTGGGAGGTCAAACACAAAAGTGGACCAAAGTTTATTGGGCGTTTGGCATGTGCCCTCTCACCTCTTGGAGGAACCCAATCGAGAGTATGGCTCGGGGCCCCGGGTACGCCAAACCCGCACCTACCGTGGTAGGAGCGCCTGGGGGAGTTTGATTTCGGAGTCCTCTTCTCCTAGATGAGTTGTCGACCAAGACTACCGAGCCCCATCTACCCGTTTGGAATGCTCTTAGCTTCCCCTCACCTCTTGCCTACCAGTAGTCGAAAGAACACTTAGTAGGCCGTCTGGTTCAGGTACTGAGCCCCTCCGCCACGACAAGGCGACACTCCTTCGGAGGGGTGGCTTGAGACATAGCTGCAGTCATGGTGCTGGTTATTTTGGATGCGAGTTGGTCTGCATCTTCAGTATTGAGGCATGGCTGGATATCAGGCTTTTCTACCATAAGAGCTTTGTATTTAACCCAGTCGGTTTTTCGTGGATATATGCTATTTGGACGGGCTTTGGGTGTTGGCCGTGCCTTGAAAAACAAAAGCACCGGGTAATGGTCCGACGATAGCTCTGGGATGGAGAAGATTTGTGGATGGCACCGAATGTTTTGCACAATGGCGATGTCCAGCCAATCAGGTGGTCGACGGTCTCCGTAGGTAATGTTTGGAGATGCTGGAGCAAGTGCAACAAGGTTACGTTGCTCTAGGTACCTTTCCAGGACCATGCCTCTGTGGTTGCGGATGGTGGAATTCCAGCACGGGCTTTTGGCATTAAGGTCTCCCATGGCTATGGTGGCCGAGCCATGTGTGAATACAGCATCCAGATCTTGTGTGCTGATTCTTCTGCCTGGTGGTATATATAAAGAATACACATTAAATGGACCTCTGTCAGTAGCCAATTGGACGCCAGTTCCTTCCAAGCCTTGAGTGGTGATTAGCTGGAGGCGATGGTGTTGTATGTTGCGACTAATGTAAATAGCCGTGCCCCCAAAACCGACATCTCGGTCGCTTCTGTGACAGATCATTCCTGGAATAGTGGCTTTCTGGTTTCCAGACAGATGGGTCTCCTGGACCAGTAGAATGTTTATTTTATTAACTGCAAGAAAGTTCTTCACTTCTTACAGTTTCCCACGGATGCCGTTGGCATTCCAGGAACAGATCCTGATCCCGAGGAGGTTGGTAAGCTGATTACTCCTGTCCGCCATATTTGCTCATAAACGTAAACACGGTGTATACCAGGACAGTTTGCGAGGCAATTGTAGCAGGCCTATGTGCAAGGGCTTCAGCCAACACTGATGCGAAGTCCGCCTGTAGATGGAGTGGAATTTTTTCCATTAAGCTCAAGAATTGAGCGTCAGGCACTATAGGAGATGCAGATGGTGGTGCTGGCTGTGGATATGCCAGTAAACGTTTCTGGGCTGTGTGCCGAGGAGGTAGTGGGACATATTGCCCAGCTGGAGCTCTTGCTTGTACGTTGGGAGCACCTTTAGGGGCGGTCCTGATGGTGGTTGGTGCAGTTGGTAGCTGTTGTGGAGCAGTTGTTGAAACAGCAGGTACAACTGCAGGCGAAACCAGAGGTATTACTGGTTGTGTAGAGTTTGTATTATTTGGTTATGATTGAGTCATGGACGACTTAAGTGCTGCAGCATAATCCGTGTGTTGCACGGGCTCAGTTGGGCCCAGTCCAGGAAAACGGGCGCCACGGAATGCCTCCTTTGGCAGACCTAGTGGATTTCCACTTTTAGGTGCAGCGTCATAACGCGTACGCGTATCTGCACGAGTGCTCACCTCCACAGTTGTAGCACTTTTGTTTAGTACCTTGAATTCCAGGCAGTTGGCAATCTTGACGTTTATGTCCTTGCTCACCACAAAAGGAGCATACAGGTTTTAGGTGACATCCAGCTGCACTATGCTGGAACTGCTGGCAGTTGGTGCATTGCAGTGGTTTTGCAGGAGGACGATATGCCTCTACGCGGATGAGCGCATTAAACATACGCGTTTCTTTATAGATGTTGTTGGAGTGGGCCTCCTTCTTCAGGGCCACTCTGAAGTGTGGTAATAATCGTGGAGGCTGACTACGATTTGAACGTAGTTGGCCCACTCGTTCCACAGCGTAGTTTAAGGCTTTCAGGTGTTCAGCCACTTCTGCCTCAGTGATGTACATTGGCAGATCTTTCAATGTGACGTACATCAATTTTTCTTCTGGCAGCAAGGTGGATAAGTACTGCACAGAAGCTTCATTCAGTACCTTTCTTATGGTACGGTGGTCTTCCGGACTGCTAGGTACAAACGCCACAGTACCAATCATGTTTCTGATATTGAATTGCACGTTCGGGTGTGAAGTGCTCAGAAACTTCGTTAAATCCCGGCCTTGTTTGGGATCACGCAGAAATATTGGAGTGGTCTTGGATTTTGGGACTGTGGCGTTGTTCTGTGTATTTGCAGTGGCGCCATCAGATGTGTCCATGTTTGTATCGGTGTTGTTTGTAGTAGTCGCTACAAGTGAAGTTTCAGCATTACTAGTTGAAGCTAGTGCCTGAAATTTATTTGCAGTTGAGGTGGTGGTTTGTTTAGAGGAGGGCCCAACATTCCTCTTTCTTTTAGAGCTGGCAGTTTGCCACTCTTGGCCTTGTGTGGTGTTTGACCTTACATAGTCGGCTATGTAAGAATCTATGGCCTCAACACGAAGTTTGTGTGCGGCCATCGTTTTATATAGTGTGGCGAGATCAGCTCGCGACACACTAATGTCGTCTAGATTCTGCAGGAGATGCTGGTCTGCCTGCGCGATGTATAAGGCCCTTGCCTTTTTCCCATTAACGAGAGTGGCATACACGTCCGTAGATATTGGAGACGGTGGGCTTATAATTAGTGGCTGGTCTATAAATAGTTGCAGATTTCCTCCCTGTAAATAATAGGTGGAAGGAGTAGGATGTGGCGTTTCTGCATGCATCGGAGTAGGATGAGGTGCTTGAGGTGTAGATTGAGTCGACATTTTTTATTTCTTGGCGTGTCAAAACTATGTCTGTCAAGTCAAGTATAGTATAAGCGAGCGCTGGGTGGCTCAGATAACAGAGGGCCCGGACCGTTAGGCGCCTTATCAGTCAAAAGACTGATGGCTAGGACCTTGTTACCTTACTCGCTTGGTAAAGTTGTTAGGTAAGTTGCTTTAAAAGCACAAAATTGGTCTCGAAGAACTGCCAAATATCGACGAAATTCTTCAGCCAATCCACTGCTCCAATACAACAGCCAATCCCTTGGCTGCGTTGTCTTCCACAAGAAGAAAGAATGCTATCTCGGCGATTGATGCAACAGCATATACTGTAGCGAATAGCGCTCGACGAGCAAAAACCAAACACGTCCGTTCGCTGTGAAGCTTTGATGATGAATGGCTACCATTTCACTTGTAGCGGGGTCACTGAGGGGTTATCCTCCCTATGGGAGGCGCCCTCTGACTCTCGCCATTCCGGGACATAGTCCCCTACTGGCATATGGTGGTAAGTTTAGATACTGACGTTGGGGTAAGGGTGGCAATTAACGCCAGGGATTTTTTTTTTTTTTTTTTTTTTTATGGTAGGAATGTATGATAGAAGGGTGAAATGAGCGGAGTGGCTATGATAGTTATGGATTACTTGTTGATGATGGCGATGAAAGTTGTCTGGTTGTTATGTCACTGTCCTAGTACAAGTCTTGGTCGTTTGTATGTCTCTCCAGGGTCAATGTCGTATTCCCCGAGGCCGCGGATGAGGTGGTTGAAGCTGGATGGAAGTTTTGCATAAAAGCTCTGGGAAAGGTAGAGGATATAGTCTGCTAGGTTGGGGATGGATAGGTCTGAGTGGATATTGGCATTGGGTATGTACCATTCGGCTGCGCTTGCTGCCCGAAGGTATCGGTTTTGGAGTACTTGAAGGGTGTGGAGGTTGGTTTTAGCGGCGATTCCCCAGACTTGGCAGGCGTAAACTAGAATTGGTCGTAGCACTTGTTTGAATAGTAGGATCTTGTTACTTAAGCTCATGGGGGATGTCTTATTGTAGAGCGGGTACAGCATGGCCATTCTGCGATTTACTTTTGATGCCAGCGAAGTTATATGCGCCTTCCAGGTTAGGCGCATGTCCAGTCGCACTCCGAGGTAGTTTGCCTCTGTAGACCAGGGGATTTGTTCTCCAGCCAGATGTAGGTCTTCCACTTCTTGGAGGTGGCGTCTGGCAAAGGTGACGGCTTGTGATTTGGTGGCGTTGACTTTTAGACGCCAAGCTCCAAACCATGCGGACAGCATATCTGCATAGCGCTGGAGACGTTGAGCCGCTATTTCATGGCGAGACGATGCCGTTGTAATGGCGGTGTCGTCGGCGAATAGGTATAAATTGCAGCCCCGGAGAGGAGGAAGACTGTTGATATAGGTGAGGAATAGCAGAGGACCCAAGACACTGCCTTGGGGTACCCCTGCATTGATGGAGTAAGGTTGAGAGTGGATGTTGTCCCTGGAGACTACGAAGGAACGGTTAGAAAGGAAGCTGTGTATTAGATGCACTAGGTAGGGAGGGATGTCATAGTGGATAAGTCGGTGGATGAGGCCTTCGTGCCAAACAGTATCGAAGGCTCTGGAGATGTCAAGGAATAGGGCTGCAACGTAATGCCTGTTGTTGAAGCCGCGTATCACCTCGTCTACTAGGCGTAAGAGCTGGTGTGTAGTGGAGTGCTGGTGACGAAATCCGAACTGCTCAGGGCGAAGAACATTGTGGCTATCAAGTATGCTCTGCAGGCGACACTGAATGATCTTTTCAAACAGTTTACTGATAGCTGGCAGCAAACTGATGGGTCTGTGGTTACCCGGGTGTTGGGGGTTTTTGCCTGGTTTTGGTAGTGTTATTATCCGTGCGTGTTTCCAGTCAGTAGGAAAATAAGCCAGACGGAGTAAGCTATTGAAAAGGTGGACTAATAGTTCGATCCACTTGGGCGGCAGAGCCTTGAAGGCGGCATAGGGCAAGTTGTCATTACCAGCCGCTTTGAATGGGCGGACAGTCGCTACAATGTTGCTGACCTCTTCGGTGGTGGTAGGTTTTAGTTCTTCCAGTTGGTAGGGAGCGGATAGGTAGTCATGTACCACTGTCTCGACATCATTGGCGATCTCGTCGTCCAAGGGGTCGGCCGGGTGGAAGGTGGAGGCCAGGTGTTCGGCCAGGAGAATGGCTACCAGGGACCAGTACATATGTTAGTACGTACCCAGTAGAAAACACCAAGCCTAGTCTGGAGACGGTTCACGGCTACGCTGGAATCTGTGTTTTCTCAAGCGGTCAATCTCTAACTTTAAAGCTGGTTTCCAGGGAGGACTGAACTGCAAACCTGCGTCCCGGTTCAGTGTGTTCCTCTCGGAGGAGATGGACAGAGCCTCCTTAACCTTGCGTTCCCAGACACCGCTGCATTTTGCCACAATGGTCGTACCTTTGAAGTTAGCTCTGTGGTCTTTTTCAAAGCAATGTTCCGCCAACCCTGACTTTTCAGGCTGCATTAAGCGTATGGACCGTTCATGTTCCTGGATCCTGGTGGAAATGGTCCTGCCGGTTTGCCCTAGGTATGGCGTCCCACATTCACAGGGGATGCGGTATACCCCTGGTACCTTAAGGTCCAGTTTGTCCTTAACCGATCTCACAAGATGTTTGATTTTCAGAGGCGGACTGTGAATGGTTCTGATGTTATGTTTGGCGAGAATTCTACTGATCCTGCCAGATAGATTGCCAGTGTATGGGATGCAGGCAGTGGCGGTCGGCTTATCTGGATAGGAGACGATTACCACCTTCGCTCCGCTTTGGTCCAGATATACTTCCCTTCGCAGAAGAGACGCGCTTCCTGGGTTTGATCTTGGACAGGAAGCTTAGTTGGTCGACGCATATTTCCCTTCGCAGAAGAGACGCGCTTCCTGGGTTTGATCTTGGACAGGAAGCTTAGTTGGTCGACGCATATTGCACAGCTAAGAGCTAGATGTGACCGTTCCCTAAATATTATGCGAGTACTGAATGGCAAATCGTGGGGAGCGGATCGGACAATTTTGTTGCGAATATATCGCGCATTGGTCCGATCCAAGCTAGACTATGGGTGTATTGTTTATTCGTCAGCACGACCTTCTGTGCTGAGAAGATTACACATGGTCCATAATAGGGGCATCCGCATTGCAACAGGAGCTTTTCCAACAAGCCCAGTGGTGAGCCTTTACGCCGAGTCCGCAGAACCTCCTCTGCAATATCGGCGTGAGATTCTCTTGGCAAATTATGGTTGTGCGCTTAGATGTATGCCTAAGCACCCAACGTTCGCTTCTTTTTTCACCAGCACGCTAAGAGAACGATATAGAAATAGCTCCCTTAATCCTAAGCCTGCGGGGTTCCGTTTCCAAGAGCTCCTAGTGAAGCTTGGAGTGGAACTACCTGTGATGTTCGCCAAGGGCGAGAGACTTTACCCCCCTTGGCTATCTGGTACGCCCCATGTAGATCTTGGGATGACCATACACCAGAAGTCCACGATGCCTATTTCAAGTATCCGCACCTGTTTCTTAGAATTTTTGTCAGGCTACTCTGACCGTCGATATATTTACACCGATGGATCAAAGAACACGAACGGTGTTGGATGTGCTTATGTTTATGGAACCGAACCATATACATTCGGTTTTCCAAATAGCACTTCCATTTTTACTGCAGAGCTTTATGCAGTTTATCGAGCCGTTTTGTATGTTCGCCGTCGTAAATTAGGTGACTGCCTGATTTTGAGCGATTCCCTTAGTGCACTGCAGAGCCTTTGTCAGTTGTACAACCCCCACCCTATTGTACAACGTATCCAGGATGCCCTCCATGTTTTACACGCTTCTGTTGTTGACGTGGTGTGTGCATGGATTCCTGGTCACGTAGGTTTGCCTGGGAATGAAATGGCAGATTTAGCAGCAAAGACGGCAACTACAGAACCTAGTATTACCATCTCACGTGTTACTTCGGAAGACTTCAGGCTTGAAGTGCGGAGAGCGGTGCTGTCGTCCTGGCACGACGAGTGGTCAGCTCTCCGCGGTAATAAGCTTAGAGAAGTGAAAGAACTTCCGATAAACTGGGTAACTTCCTGTCGCACATCTCGTCGCGAGGAGGTTAGTTTGGCTCGATTAAGAATAGGGCACTGCAATTTTTCTCACGGTTACCTATTTAAAAGGGACCCTGGGCCTCTATGTCCGCTGTGTGACAACGGTTTGTCCGTTCGCCACGTGCTGCTAGAGTGTTGCTCTCTAGCGCACCTTCGGGATTCTCTGCAGCTGCCTGCCAGACTTGCAGAGGTCCTAGCGGACGACAGAACAGCGGTTGATAGAGTTTTTAATTTTTTAGCGCAGTGTAATATAAATTTGAGGATTTAGATTTAGATTTAAATTTTTTAATTATCTGTTTCTGCTTTTGGACATATTTATCACCTTGTTTCATGTCTGGCTATTGCCACTGATTTTTACCTTTGTATATTTTTCTTGTTGCTAGTATTTTTATTTTTTGAGTGAAATTTATATCTGGCTATTGCCATGAGTCTGTTAAGGGCGCTGATGACCTAGAAGTTGAGCGCCCTTAAACCAAATCCAAATCCAAATCCTGATGGGTATCAGGCAGGGAAGCAGATGGCGAACGAAACTTATTTGTGGCAATCTTGTAGCCCTGACCCCAAAGGTCGGAGTCAATTTCGGTGAGGATTTCTTGCCAAGCTACCCGTTTGGCTTCTAATATGGCTGTCTTCAATAGGGCTCTACTTTCTCGATATTGTTCCCAGCATAGGTGTTTTTGAACTTCATCGTCCCTCTTATTGGCCCTTACCATGGCACGACGTCTCTGTAAGGTCTGACGTCTTTTGACGGCTATCTCATCAGACCACCAATATGCAGGCTTTCGAAAGTTTGTGAAAGACTTCCTGGGAAAAGTATTATCACAGGCCTGCTGTATAAGATGGGAAAAATCCTTGACCATTAGAAATGCTTCTCCGTGTGATGAGAGTAAACGGTCTATCTCTGTAATTAACCTTGGGAGGCATTCCGGTGTTATCCGCCAACCTGTGGGATGGGAGCGATGACCAAACTTATAAGAAGAGTTAGTCATCAAAATGTCAAAAGCTATGTGTTGGTGGTAGCTCAGTCTCTTCTTCCAATACTTCCCATCGAATTACCCTCTGAGAAATATTACGGGTGCTGAAAGTAATGTCGATATACGACTCACTATCACCTCGTACAAAAGTAGGAGCCTGTCCACAATTATGAGCGATGAGATCCTCTTCAGCCAGCCACTCTGCTAACGCACGTCCTCTGGCATCTTCCACAGGAGAGGACCACTGATGCGATTTAGCATTAAAATCTCCACCGACCATAATCTCCTTTAGTATGGTTCTTCATTGCCAGTCGTAATTTGTGAAAAAATGTGGTAAAAGTCAGCAAATCCACGTTAGCAGAAATGTAGCAACCGAAAACAACCATAAACGGTGTCTCGATCCACACAAACCCCTCCCCGTGTCCTGTACGTAAGTCCGGAATAGTGTTATTGTTAATGTGTATGGCAACATCAAGGTTTCGATCGACATACCATCGTTCTTGTGTGACTTTGGCTTTATTCGGTTCCGCCATCAATATGTCCACTTCTAGTTCTATAGCCATCTGTTTCATGAGGCCCATGGCTTCTCTGCCTCTGTCAATGTTACCTTGAAGTATACGAAGAACAGAGCGTTTATGTATGATATCTCGTCGTGAGGTTAAGTCATCCTGCTTAGGGGAGCCTGCCATCAGTTCCTTTTAAATTCCGGGAGCGTGCATCGTTAACTAGTTTTCTGTATTTAGGACAGTTATGGGTGCCCATCTTGTGACCTCGACGAGCACATGACAAACAGTATGGTTCATTGACACAATCAGCAGCCAAATGACCATCTTTACCACACTTTAGACAAATATCTCCTCGAGAAGGACCGGAGCAAACATTGGCACGATGACCAAACTCTTGACAACAGTAACATCGTGGTATTGGTACTCGTTCCTGTATCTTGCAAGAGCACCAACCAATACGTACATGTCCAAGTTTCAAAAGTTTCTGCGCTATTTCTGGTTGGACAGCTACTGTAGCAATCCCCCCAGGTGGACCTACTACGGTAGGTCCGGGTTTGGCGCACCCGGGGCCCCGAGCCAACTGACTCCCTCGATGTGGGTTCCTCTTAGTGGTGAGGGAGCCAGTCAAATCGCCCACCCACGTGTAGGCCGTGCGTGGAGACCCGTGTCGGTGGAAAGGTTTATCCTGGTGGTTGAGGGGTGCGTATCTGAGCCCGGGACAGTTTCTTTTCTGAATCTGGGGAGGGTGCGCATTTCCAATACACTGCTTTGGTTACTGCTTCATCTAAACGGGAGGCTAGGGACTAACCCACCCCTAGTCAATCGGCCAGGACCAGGTATTGCACTGAACTCCAGGGTGGGTGGGACGGCGAGCCCGCTATATCCCCTGTGTAGCCCTGTCATCCCAGTGGGGTGACCCCTCGTTGGGCTCCGTGGTGGGTGGGGAGCACTGGGGGATGAATTTTATGTAACCCTTTTATGGCTACAAATACACCTAAAAGACGACGTCAAGTGCAAGAAGTAAAGGAGGTAACCGCAGTGTCATCAGCTCGGTACCTGGTTATCAGTAGATTAGAAGAGGCTCAGTCATTTGTGAAAGTTAACCCTTTCGTCATCCAGGCCGGTCTTGATAAAATAGCCGGTCCTGTAAAGTCATGTACCAGACTCCGGAACGGTTCTCTTCTTATTGAGACATTTACCTCAGCCCAGTTTGATAAATTGTTAAAGGCCAAACTACTCCACGGATATCCTATTCGTGTCGAGAAGCACCGTAGTCTAAACTCTACAAAGGGGGTCATCACCTCACCCCTGTTGGATGACATGTCGGAGGAAGAGATCTTGGGTTATTTATCGGATCAAGGAGTCATTGAGGTCTACCGAGTCAGGGCTAAACGCGATGGTGTGCAGGTGCCTACCCGTACCCTGTTCCTCACATTCGATCGGCTTGACCTACCTGGGAAAATTAAGGCGGGATACGAAGTGATCCCTGTACGACAATATGTTCCCCGTCCTATGCGTTGCTTTCAGTGCCAACGCTTTGGCCACACAAAGATTTCTTGCAAACTTGCAATTCCTGTTTGTGTAAAGTGTGGTAAGGATGCCCACGACGGAGCTTGTCAATCAGTTATTTGCTGCGTGAATTGTAGGGGCGCCCATCCAGCGACATCCCCCGACTGTCCCCGCTTTTTGGATGAGAAGGCCATACAAGAGCTGCGGGTGAAAGAACGTTTATCTTTCAGTGAAGCCCGCAAACGCCATCTCGCTCGCCAGCCTTCTCTTCTTAAATTTGGTACCTTTAGTTCCGTGGTACAAACGCAAGTGCAAAAGCGGGATATGAGTACGCAGACTCTACCTGTAATCTCCGATGCCGTCGCTACCCCTACCCTACCAGCTGCTCCTGCATCCGTTACATCTAAGTCGATCACTGTTGGTACTGAACAACGAAAATTTAAAATCCAGCCAAAACGAAGTGACTTTCTAAAAGATCCTCAGACTTCCGCCAGTAGCCGATGTGGACGGAATGACAATTCTCCTTCACCTCCTCGGAGATCTCGTTCACAGGAAGACCAAAGGCGCAGCAGAGATCCTCGTGATTCTCCTGTGCCTACGGACAATCGTTTCCAGGCACTTCTTTCTGCTGGTAGTGAGCCTCTTCCTTCAGAGGAACCAATGGAACAGGAAATACCACCACCTAAAAGCCCTAGTTCCTCGCGAAACTGTAAGGGCAAATTGAAGCGCCAGCCGCCGCTCAAGTAACCGTAGCTTGTTCCCTTTACCTCCAGATGTCCATTCTTCAGTGGAATGCACGTGGCATTCTCACACATAGGGCCGAATTGCAGTTACTCGCAAGATCGCTGTCTCCCACTACCATGTGCTTACAGGAAACCAAACTTCGTCAACAGGACTCCTTCAACTTTCCTGGTTTTATTCCGGTACGTTTCGACCTTCTACCGGAACCTGGTTCTCCTGCGCATGGGGGTGTCATGATCATGATTCGAGACGGCGTTTTCTACCAACCAGTCATGCTTACCACTACCTTGCAAGCTGTTGCTGTTACCATCTGTCTACCTGGCTTTTCATTCACCATCTGTTCTGTGTATATCCCGCCTTGTGCGCTCCCGCTTGCGGACATTGATATTGCAGCCTTAGTATCCCAGCTCCCAGCACCCTACCTTTTGCTGGGAGATTTCAATGCCCATCACCCTCTTTGGGGCTCGAGTCGGGCATGTGCAAGAGGAATACATCTTGCCGAGTTATTCGCACAGAACCACCTCTCCGTTCTCAACACTGGTGAACCTACTTTTATATCTGATAGTACCGGAACCTTCTCACACTTGGACGTGTCTGTTTGCTCAGCACAGCTCACACATCGGTTGGAATGGAACGTCGTCTCTGATACATTTTCTAGCGATCATTTTCCCTGCATTATCACCATGCTTTCACACTACATGCCCTCGCCACGTGTACCCACCTGGCAGATGGGCAAGGCGAACTGGCCGCTTTATTCTCGCTTGGCTGTATTCGACGACCGCGAGTTCGATGATGTTGACCAGAAGGTGGACCACGTTACTTGCGTCATTATCTCCGCTGCCAAACGTACTATCCCTAGATCGTCGCCACAACCACGACGATTACCGGTCCCCTGGTGGACTGACGAATGCCAGGCAGCCGTTCGTGCACGCAGAGCTGCTTTTCGAGTGTTTCGCCGACATCCTACACTCGACAATCTGGTCATCTACAAGCAACAGCGCGCCAGAGCTCGTCGCATCATACGGGCCAGTAAGAAGACCTCCTGGCTCCATTTTGTGGAGTCCTTCAATTGTTTTACTCCTGCATCTGTCGTTTGGGACAAGCTTCGTCGGGTGGCTGGCAAAGTTTCTCCGTCAACGGTTCCTGGGCTTAGGGTTGATAATGACACCATCGTTAGCCCTCAAGAAGTTGCTGATACACTAGGCACTGCTTTTGCTGCAATTTCAAGTTCTTCGCGTTCTGACCCGGCTTTCTTATTCCTTAAGCACCGGGCCGAGTCGAATGCCATATCCTTTCCCTCTTCCAATCGCGAGTGTTATAACACCTTTTTCACCATGCCGGAGCTGGAGCGGGCCCTGGCCTCCTCCAAATCGTCTGCTCCTGGGCCTGATGGTGTTCACGTGTTAATGCTGCAGCACCTTTCTTCGGCTGCTAAACTCTTTCTCTTGGAAGTGTATAACCACATCTGGCGTACCAGTACCTTTCCATCCGCTTGGCGCGAGGCCACCATCGTCCCAATCTTGAAGCCTGGTAAGGATCGCCATCTACCTTCCAGTTATCGTCCGATCTCCCTCACCAGTGTCATGTGCAAGGTGATGGAGCGCATGATTAACGGGCGATTGACGTGGTGGCTTGAATCTCAAACTCTGCTGTCCAACGTCCAGTGCGGTTTTCGTCGCTTCCGTTCAACGGTCGACAACTTGGTATCACTATCCACACATATCATGAACGGATTTGTGAGGAAGAGTCAAACAGTTGCAGTCTTTGTTGACCTTGAGAAAGCGTATGACACTTGTTGGAGGCACGGTATTCTTCGAACCCTCCATAAATGGGGCATTCGTGGACGTATGCCTCTTTTTATTCGCGAGTTTATGAGGGATAGGGTCTTTAGAGTTCGCGTTGGTTCGATTTTATCTCGTGTTTTTACCCAAGAGAACGGAGTACCTCAGGGCTCGGTACTCAGCGTCACCTTGTTCGCTATTGCCATCAATTCCATTGTGGAGTGTGTTCCTGCTGGAGTTTCTGCTTCGTTATTCGTCGACGATTTCGCTATTTACTGTAGTTCTCGACGGACTTGTCTGTTAGAGCGCCGTCTTCAATTTTGTCTTGACCGCCTCTACACTTGGGCTTTTGAGAATGGCTTTCAGTTCTCCGTCGAGAAAACCGTCTGTGTTAACTTCTGGCGGCGGAAGGCGTTCCTCCCACCTTCTCTCCATCTCGGTGCGGACGTCCTTCCCTTCGCAGACGAGGCGAAATTTTTAGGGTTGGTCTTCGACAGGAAACTCAGCTGGTCCTCTCATATTTCGTATTTGAAGGCAAGGTGCGAGCGTTCTCTTAGTGTTTTACTTGTTTTATGTGGCACATCCTGGGGAGCCGATCGGACTGTTCTTTTACGGTTATATCGCTCTCTTGTCCGATCGAAACTTGATTATGGTTCTATTGTTTACTCGTCGGCTCGGCCGTCTATTCTAAAGCGTCTCGATCCGATTCATCACCGTGGTATCAAGTTGAGTATTGGTGCTTTTCCAACGAGTCCAGTTATTAGCTTGTGTGCGGAAGCTGCCGAACCTCCGCTTTCTTTTCGGCGTGATGTCCTTCTTTGTAGTTACGCTTGCAGTCTTTCTAGTCTGCCGGGACATCCGTCTTATACCATGTTTTTTAACGATTCCTTGGACCGTCAATACTCGGCTCGCTCCCTGGCCCTACTCCCTCCAGGCGTTCGGTTTCGCTGCCTGCTTCGAGCATTGGACATGACCTTACCGGCTACCTTTTCCAGAGGAGTAACCAGATTTCCACCCTGGCGTGGCTCGCCGCCTACCGTGGATCTGGAGTTGTTGTCCCTGCCGAAGTCGACGACGCCTGCATCGTCTATTCGCTCGGCCTTTTCCTCTCTTAGAGCGAATTTTGCTCACTGCAATTTTATATACACTGATGGCTCTAAGGATGATCGCGGAGTAGGATGTGCTTTTATCCATGATTGGCAGAGTTTTAGCTTTCGTCTTTTAGCACAGTGCTCGATTTTTACAGCTGAGCTATTTGGTATTTACCAAGCTCTTTTATATATTCATCGGCAAACCTCGCAGCACTGGGTTATTTGTTCCGACTCCCTGAGTGCTTTGCAGAGCCTAAGGATGCTGTACAGCTACCATCCGCTCGTGCAGCGTGTCCAGGACAGCCTGCACTCACTCGCTGGTGCTGGCATTAGCGTGTCCTTTGCATGGGTGCCTGGACACGCAGGCCTTACAGGGAATGAGGCTGCCGATGCTGCTGCGAAGGCAGCAGTTTTAGGTCCCAGGTGTTACAGTTCTTGTGTTCCCTATGAAGACTTTCGCACCGTTTTACGTATTGCTATCCTTTCGCGGTGGCGTGCTAAGTGGAGTGCTGTTCAGGGGAACAAACTTCGGGAGGTTAAGCCCCTCCCGGTTACCTGGAGGACTTCCTCTCGCGCTTGTCGCCACGAGGAAGTAATTTTAGCTAGACTTCGTATCGGGCACAGTCGTTTTAGTCATGGTCACCTTTTATCTTCTGACCCGGCGCCGCTTTGTGATCACTGTAACGAGCCTTTGACGGTACGCCATGTATTAATTCAGTGCCAGTTTTTATCTCACTTTCGCGTGTCCCTAGGATTGCCGGCTACCCTGGTCGAGGTTCTGGCAGATAATTCCAGTGCTGTAGAGCGTCTCTTAAGTTTTATTCGTCTCAGTGGTATAGGAGGTCGTGTTTAAACCGCTAGTTTTATGTTGTTTTTAGTTGATCACATGTGTAGTTTGCTACTTCAGTAGCTACATGTGGGTTTTAGTGTTAATTTTAGCTCTACTTTTAGCATTACTGGCACTGTCTTGGTGACTTTTTAATTCCCGTAACATTTTAGACAACAGGTTATCCACCTGTACTTTTTAAGTTTTTGTGTTGTTCGGGCGCTAATAACCCCAGCAGTTGTGCGCCCTAAAACATTACTACTACTACTACTACTACTGTAGCAATCTGTCCATCTGTTGCTGTGGGTCGCATGGATTTCACCTGAATACTCTCTGAGGTCATATCTATAGCGCGACAAAGTGCCTGTTGCACTTCGGAGGATGTAGTAATGGCGTCAATTCCATGGATATGAAAAAGTTTATTATTTCGATTCGGACAACGTGTCGCCGTGTTTGATACTTTGGCGGCTATAGCAGAGCGTAAGGTCTCTGCTTGGTCATTTCCACCATTGATAGTCATGAGTAACTCTCCACTGCGGGTTTTCTTAATATTTTTCACTTTACACCAATATCAGATAAGTTCACCTGTTGTTTAACTTCCTTTAACAGGTCGGCATAAGTTCGCTGTCCAGGAGAGACAATAATAGCCCCTGTAATCTTGCGTGTTGAGGAAGGTCGTGAATAATGAATTTGATGCGGCCCTCCAGTGTTATGTTGCCTGGGAGCATGTAGCATTATCTTAATGCCAGAGTCCAAAAACACATATTCAATGACCCTTTGAGTCCAGGAGAGATCGAATCCGGCAGGTAACGGTATTCGAATTTTCCGACGTCCATGTTTCCCAGCCAAAGTTTTTAATTTCATCAGTTTTTCTAATAAAAGGCTGCATGTATCACCCGGTGCTGGAGACTGTGCAGTTATAAGCTTATATATAAACCGTTCATCGGTCCGTAAACCTCCCTCCATAGGAATTTTCGTACTTGTGAGATAACTTGCGCCTGTATACTCCGTATCTAAGTCTTTGAGATCCAAAAGCACTGGGTATTGATCTCTAAACAGTCCCTATCTGTGTCAGCAGTAATGATTGCCAAGTCACATTCCTTATGTTGCCACATTCAATCTCAACGCTATGAGAAGCATCTGTTGGCCAAGGTTCTTCTAATAATGACTGAAGAAGTCCAACGTCGGTAATGGCCGACAAATTAGCTTGAATATCTGTAGCAGTTCGGGTCCTTGATAGTACAGTGGGATCCATGGATTCTAGAGGATCTTTTGGATACCGATTGAACTACACATTTTGGGATTAACGGTCAATTTAGAAGATTCCTGAGTAAGCCACCCACACAGCATCTCAGAAATGTCTTTGACCACCTGAATGTTACTTTTTATTTCTATTTTGGTGTTCACATTAATCTTAGTCATGTCTACAAGTCCATTTGCCACCTTGGACAGTTCGGAAATTAGTCTTGGCAATAAATCAGATTCCTTTGAAGTGGATTTAGGTTGCTCTCTATTAAGACCAGCGCATGATAATGCGGTGGACGTTGCCAACGTGTCTACAACCATGGGATTCATAGCTATTAACGGCTTAAAACACTAAATTCATAGGAGTACGTATAGCGCTCACACTAACACCACTAATACGTTAATTCTTTCACAATTAAAATGTTGTGTTCACAAATATAACGATTTCAATTAAGATAATTCGTAATATAGTCAAATTTGTCCTACCTTAACCAACAAAAGTAACCAGTATTTAAGATCGTCTATAACAAATACTCCAATAAATCACGCTATCACTGTCCTCATTGAAACATAACGTATTACCTAGAAGATATTAACACTAAACACTTATAAACTGACGAATAGTATCACTTTAAGATGATTTAAGCCAAGATAATTCTTAAAATAGTCAAACTTGTCCTATCTTAACCAACAAATTAGCCACTATTAAGATGGTCCAAAAGACAGCAAAAACTTCAGTAAATCACGCTACTAACATTCCCGTTGATACATCTCGTAGTACCTAGAAGTTATTAACACCATATAGGTATAAACACTCACGAATTGTATCACTTTTAGATGATTTTTTATACATATGATGCAACCTCCATTGGCTAAATCCAAAGCCTCCTGACAGTAGTAGTAGTACTAGTAGCAGTAGCAGTAGCAGTAGCAGCAGCAGCAGCACCACGAGCACGAGCACGAGCCGTAGCCGTAGCAATAGCAATTACAATAATAATAATAATAATAATAATAATAATAATAATAATAATAATAATAATAATAATAATAATAATAATAATAATAATAATAATAATAATAATAATAATAATAATAATAATAATAATAATAATAATAATAATAATAATAATAATAATAATAATAATAATAATAATAATAATAATAATAATAATAATAATAATAATAACAATAACAATAACGATAATAATAATAATAATTAATACCCGACTTTCGTCTTCTCAGGATAAGGCAAAACCTCGGAAAAAACCTTACCCGGGTAACTTACACTATATGAGATTCGAACTCGCGACCTCTTGAACGTGAGGCAGACACGCTAACCATCACGCTACCAAGGCGAGCAAAAAGTTACCGTTCTCAGGATAAAGGAAAACCTCTCAAAAGCCTTATCCGAATAACTCGCCGTAAGCGAGATTCGAACTCGCAACCTCTTGTATGAGACAGACACGCGGGCGCTCTTTCATTGCCAGTTATTCTATATTGAGCTGGAATTTATTGGAGAAAATATTGTTTTACTGTTTTTGTAATTGGGTTACTTATGTATTTCATATATTTGTACACTTTTGGGATAATCTGATCAAATTGCGTAAACTTTCACGTCCGGTGTGATTAAATAGAAAGCGATTATCCGCGGTCTAGTGGAAAATCTTGCAGACCTTTCGCTCCACGCAGGTTCGAGGAGACCGAAAAATAGCAATTTAGGTTTAACGAAGTTTTGTATTATTGTCCCTGACTATCGGAACGGCAAATGTAAGTATTCAGTCCACCTTTTCTCTTGTTATTGGTATTTATTCATTAGGATGGTAGTGATCTATCGTTCATGAACTGAAAAAAAAGTAAAAAATAAAAATAACACTATATATGTAATTATTGGAACTATTCGAGCAGCTAATGCTGTGTGATTGTCTTCTTGCAGTTGGCGCTAAATGAACAATTTGTCAGACTTCTGTCTTGGACTCACAATCACTGTTCCCATCCAGCAGTGTACAGTTGATGAAATCCGGTCGAGGAGGGAGGGGTGGAATGCGTTGCTTAGTTCAGAAGGGGTAGCAGAAATAACCAGTAAGGTAGTTGTATTTACACTTATCAGTCCTCGCTTCCGACATCGTCCACCCCCCCCCCCCCCCCACCTCCGAAGGGGTGTCGCCTTGCCGTGGCGGAGGGGCTCAGTACCCGAACCAGACGGCCTGCTACGAGTGTCTTTGTGACCACTGGTAGGCAAGAGGTGAGGGGAAGCTAAAAACATTCCAAGCGGGTAGATGAGGCTCGGTAGTCTTGGTCGACAACTCATCTAGGAGAAGAGGACTCCGAAATCAAACTCCCCCAGGGGAACATACCACGGTAGGTCCGGGTTTAGCGCGCCCGGGGCCCCGAGCTGCGCACCATCATTTCACCCCCTCCATATACATTAACTGTGCCACGTGCAGCGATTTATGTTGCTTTTATATCACCCTCTTCCTCTTCTAGGTTTATTCCGATTATTAGTTTGTAAGTTCCTAGATTTATAACTCCTGTCTCACCAGCAGGGATCTTTCCTATCTCCGTGGTCCTGTCCCACGGTTTTCAGCGCGGCCCCCGACTTGTGTGCTCTTCGGAGGTCTCAGGCGCGAAGGTTGTGCGGACCCTTCACACTGCCCCCATGTGTAGCCTTAGGTGCGGAGCCCGTCCACACGTCATGTACACCCACGTAGCTCCTTGAGGGCACGGCCGGTGTTAATCTCCCGACGGCCGCGTGCCGTCGGGTTAGTATCACCGGCCGGACGTGTTACCGCTGACGGAGCCCCGGTGTAATCAACCCGAAGTCCCCTGAATCCTCGCTGACTCCGTTGAGGCAGCGTGTGCTAAAGCGGGGAGCCACAGGCGGTTATTCCTGTGGTGGGGGCATAAAACCGGGGTGTCACGTGGTGAACGGTTTACCCATGCGGACAAGCAGTGGAGATCGGAGGGTAGCTCCTCTGAAGTACGCCTTGAGGTCAGTCATGGAGGGGTCTCCATGGCGGCACAGACCGTGGAGATTTTGGTGTCTTTATCCTTTGACCCCCGGATGGCAGGCTGACGCCGACGGTTCCGGATGGGGGTCCAATTCATAATGCATCCGCACAAAACCCCTTTGTTTGACTCGTTTTTAGTTCTGACATTGGCCTGTGAAGGGAAGACGATTAAAGATATCAGTCCATTCTACATAAAACGCGAAGTAGACAGGATATGTGGCCCGGTGAAAAACGCGACGAGAGTACGAGATGGTACGTTGTTAATTGAGACCAACACGGCAGATCAGTCCCAGAAACTTTTGAAAGCGGCTTTGTTGGGGTCCTACCCAATTCGGGTAGCCCCCAACAAGACGCTTAACACCTGTAGGGGAGTGGTAACCACCTCCAGTTTGGACAATCTGACGAACGAGGAGATCGTCAGCTGCCTCTCTGACCAGCGTGTCTGTCAAGCCTACCGTCTTACTCGTAAGCAGGATGGCAAGGAGCAAGCCCTGCGTACGGTGTTTCTGACATTCAAAGGCACTCAATTACCTGAATTTATCTTTTGTGGCTACGAACGTGCCGCCGTACGCCAGTATGTACCGAACCCCATGCGCTGTTTTAGATGCCAGCGGTTCGGCCATACTAAAACCCCCTGCAACAATCCCGCCATTTGTGAACGCTGCGGTTTACCCGCCAACGAGGATACGGCATGCACAAGGAATCCTGTATGTGTGAACTGTGGCCAAAGCCATCCATCTAGCTCGCGCCAGTGTTCCACGTTTATGGACGAGAAGGCGATACAGGAATTGCGTGTGAAAGAGCGGCTCACATTTCTGGAAGCGCGTCCCCGCTTCGAGCAACTGAAACCTGCGACTACCCTAGGTTTCGCTTCAGCAGTTCGCCGCACTCCTGCTCACATTGTGGCCGTGCAACATGTACCGGTCGCTGATGCTGCCACACAAACGGATTTACCGAACATCTCTCCACCGACCCGTGACGCTCCTGCACCGGCAACTACATCTTCCGCCGTGCCCCTCCGAAGGAGTGTCACCTTGCCGTGGCGGAGGGGCTCAGTACCCGATCCAGACGGCCTACTAAGTGTGTCTTTGTGACCACTGGTGGGCAAGTGGTGAGGGGAAGCTAAGAACATTCCAACGGGTAGATGAGGCTCGTTAGTCTTGGTTGACAACTCATCTAGGAGAAGAGGACTCCGAAATCAAACTCCCCCAGGGGAACCTACCACGGTAGGTCCGGGTTTGGCGCACCCGGGGCCCCGAGCTGCTCACTATCACTTCACCCCCTCCACCTTCATTAACTGTGCCACGTGCAACGTTTTATGTTGCTTTTTATATCACCCTCTTCCTCTTCTAGGCTTATTCTGATTATTAGTTTGTAAGTTCCTAGATTTATAACTCCTGTCTCACCAGCAGCGATCTTTCCTATCTCCGTGGTCCTGTCCCACGGTTTTCAGCGCGGCCCCCGACTTGTGTGCTCTTCGGAGGTCTCAGGCGCGAAGGTTGTGCGGACCCTTCACACTGCCCCCATGTGTAGCCTTAGGTGCGGAGCCCGTCCACACGTCATGTACACCCACGTAGCTCCTTGAGGGCACGGCCGGTGTTAATCTCCCGACGGCCGCGTGCCGTCGGGTTAGTATCACCGGCTGGACGTGTTACCGCTGACGGAGCCCCGGTGTAATCAACCCTAAGTCCCCTGAATCCACGCTGCCTCCGTTGAGGCAGCGTGTGCTAAAGCGGGGAGCCACAGGCGGTTATTCCTGTGGTGGGGGCATAAAACCGGGGTGTCATGTGGTGAACGGTTTACCCATGCGGAGAAACAGTTGAGATCGGAGGGTAGCTCCTCTGAAGTACGCCTTGAGGTCAGTCATGGAGGGGTCTCCATGGCGGCACAGACCGAGGAGATTTTGGTGTCTTTTATCTTTTGACCCCCGGATGGCAGGCTGACGCCGACGGTTCCGGATGGGGGTCCAATTCATAATGCATCCGCGCAAACCCTCCTCATTCGACACGTTTTTGGTTTTGACTTTGGCTTGTGACGGGAAAACGGTAAAGGATCTTAGCCCCTTCTATATTAAACGGGAAGTTGACCGAATCTGTGGCCCTGTAAAAAATGCGACCAGAATACGCGACGGTACGCTATTGATAGAGGTGATTACTGCAGACCAGTCGCAGAAACTACTGAAAGCGAGTTTATTGGGCTCCTACCCTATCCGGGTAGTCCCACATAAAACACTGAATACTTGCAGAGGAGTTGTCACCACCTCCAGCCTTGATGGTCTGTCTAATGAAGAGATAGTCACCTGCCTTTCAGATCAACGGGTGTGTCAGGCGTACCGTCTCACTCGAAAACAGGATGGAAAAGTGATCGATTTACGCACTGTGTTTTTAACATTTAAGGGTACTCAGTTACCCGAGTACATCTTCTGCGGCTACGAGCGTGCCGCAGTTCGGCAGTATATACCGAACCCTATGCGCTGTTTTCAGTGTCAGAAGTTCGGTCTTACTAAGCTTTCGTGCACCCATCCTGCTACTTGTGAGCGTTGTGGACTACCATACCATGAGGGCACGACTTGCACCCGAGACCCTTACTGCGTTAACTGTGAAGGGAGTCATCCATCCAGCTCGCGACAGTGTCCGAAGTTTCTCGAGGAAAAGTGTATCCAGGAGCTGCGCGTGAAAGAACGCCTGACGTTTGTTGAAGCGCGCCGTCGCTTTCAACAACTGCAACCTGCTACCACCACAGGTTTTGCATCCGCTGTTCGTCGCCCTCCTGTGAACACTGTTGCTATACAGCATGTACCCGTCGCAGATGCTTCGACACAAACAGATTTACCGGCGAGCACCTCTCCACCGCGTCGTGATAAAACTGCACCAGCAACTACATCTTCCGCTGTGCAGACACACGCTCACCAGCCGTCCGCAAGCAGAGGCTACACCGTATTGCCTGTTCCCACAAATCGTTCGCGACCTAAACATCGGGCGAGTAGTCGTACCTCCACGAAGTCCCGCTCCCGCTCCGCGAGCCGCCGGGGATCTTCTGACTCCCGAAGTTCCGAGGAGTCGCCTGAGGACGGTGAAAAGCACATCATTGGTCCCAAGTGCGCCAAAGTTAAGATGAAGAAAAAGATAAAGACTATGCCTTAACCTTTTTATTATGGAAATAATTCAGTGGAATGTTAATGGGTACAGGGCCCGTGCCCCGGACATACAACACTTAGCTTGGCACCATTCACCTTCAATCGTCTGTCTACAAGAAACCCATCTGAAGCCTAACCACACCTTACATCTTCGTGGTTTTTCGGCATTTAGACATGACTCTGCAGCTGATAGACGAGCAAGCGGTGGTGTTGCTACTCTGGTGGCGCATACCATCTCAGCCACAAGCATCCCGCTAAACACGCCGCTGCAAGCTGTAGCAGTGCGTGTCCATATGCAGGGCGTGAGTCTGTCAATTTGTAATGTCTATCTGCCACCGGTCAGTGTCGTACACGCGAACGACCTTCGGGCTCTTTTGGCTCAGATTCCGCCACCGCTTATCTTCCTTGGTGATCTGAATGCCAAACACACTTTATGGGGCTCCGACACTGACGACGCTCGTGGGTGCCTTGTAGCAGACGTTTGCGATATGTCCGGCCTCCTTTTGTTGAACACTGGTGCCCCTACCTTCCTATCATCTGCCTATGGTACCTATTCCGCCTTAGACGTTAGCTTCTGTAGCCCGTCACTGGTACCACTTATTGATTGGTCGGTGCTCTCCGACCTCTTTGGCAGTGATCATTTTCCCATTAACATTCACATTACTGGTTTCCATCCTATTCCAACACGATACCCTCACTGGATTATTTCCAAGGCTGACTGGGGGAAATTCCGTTCCCTCATTCACGTTACGGACGATGGTTTTACCACCATTGACAACATGGTGGAGTATTTTACATGTTCTGTCCTGCTTGCAGCAAATTCCAGCATTCCTCGCGGTTCTACTACACCTCGTCATGTTCCCGTGCCTTGGTGGTCCGAGGAATGTCGTTTGGCTGTTAAAGCCCGCAAACGGGCTCTGCGAGTTTTCAGTGCACATCCTACGGAAGAGAACTTCATTGCCTTTAAGCGTGTGCGTGCCCGGGCGCGTTTCGTACTTCGCAGTGCAAAACGCACATCCTGGGTAACTTACGTCTCTTCCCTCTCTCGACGCACTTCAACACAAAGGGTGTGGACTGCGGTTCGGCGTATGTACGGCAAGTGTCGCCGGACGATTATTCCCGGTCTTGCCGTACAGGGCTCTTATTACACCAACGAGCAGGCGATCGCCGACGCCCTTGCCGAATCTTTCTCTGCTACCAGCCAAACCCAAAGTTACGATAGGTCGTTTTTAGCTATCAAGAGTCTGCGGAGCGGATAGTTCTTAATTTTAACAGCGACGGTAGTGAGCCATATAACACGCCTTTTAGCATAGCAGAGCTGATGCACTCCTTGTCTCTGGCGCACGACTCTTCTCCCGGTCCGGATGACATCCACCGACAAATGTTGCTTCATCTTCCACCTCAGGCTCTTTCCTTCCTGCTGAGCATCTATAACCGAATCTGGCTCCAGCGGGTTTACCCGTCTTCCTGGCGCGAGGGTATCGTCATCCCTATACCTCGGCCCGGGAAAGACCGGGCACTTGCCTCTAGCTACCGCCCTATTTGCCTAACGAGTGTCGTTTGCAAAACCCTCGAACGTATGATCAACACTCGTTTAGTGTGGTGGCTAGAGACGAATAACCTGCTGAGTAATGCCCAGTGCGGTTTTCGTCGCCATCGCTCCAGTGTCGACAATCTGACAAGCATGGAGGCCTACATACAGAATGCATTTCTCTTGAAGCAGCATGTCGTGGGTGTCTTCTTTGATCTGGAGAAGGCCTACGACACTACATGGCGCTATGGCATTCTCCGTACTCTACACGATTATGGTTTACGCGGTAACTTGTCGTTTTTTATTTTTAACTTTTTACTAATTCGCCGTTTTCGTGTCCGCATAGGCAACACGCTCTCCCAAGTGAAGGTTCAGGAGAATGGTGTACCCCAAGGGTCGATTCTCAGTGTTACGCTTTTCGCCGTTGCCATTAATGGCATCACCAGCGCTGTTCGTAGCGGAATCCCGATGTCGCTGTATGTTGACGACTTTGCGATATACTATCGCTCTTATAGTTTGGAGCACATCGAGCGTCAACTGCAGATGACCATAACATCCATCGCCGAGTGGGCGTCTCGCACCGGCTTTCGGTTTTCCCCTACGAAAACACAGTGTCTCCACTTTCACCGACTCCGTGGTGTACACCCTCCTCCTGATCTTCATTTGCGTGGCACACGTCTTCCATTTGTTCCGCACCTGAAGTTCTTGGGCTTACACCTCGACAGCAAACTCACATGGGAGCACCATATTCGTCACCTTCGTGCTTCCTGCGGTCGCTCGCTTCGGGTACTCAGGGTCCTGTCTGGGGCATCTTGGGGCGGCGATCGCACGGTAATGTTGAGGTTGTATCGCTCACTGGTCCGGTCCAAATTAGACTACGGCTGTTTTATCTATGGCTCTGCATCAGCCTCTAAACTCCGCCTTTTAGACACAATTCATCACACTGGTATCCGTCTCGCTACTGGGGCTTTCCGCACAAGTAGAGTGGATTGTCTGTATGCTGATTCTGGCGAACCTCCACTGTCTGTTCGACGCTCATTGTTACTTTGTTCCTATGTGGCAAGGTTGGCCGCTCATCCAGGTCATCCTTCGTTTCCACCTGTATTGCGTCCAGACCTCGCGCACCGTTATATGCGGAATAAAACAATCTCCCGTCCAAGTGGCATCAGGTTTCAAGAACTACTTGTCGCAAACGCCCTCCGACTGCCAGTTGTAGAGCGGCATTCATTTGGCCACTGTCCTCCCTGGCAGCTCCAGCGTGCACGCTTTGACCTGGAGCTGTCGGGCTGTCCAAAGACCGCTACCCCTCCTTCGGTGTTCCGTCAACTCTTCACCGCAGTTCTGGGCCGATACCGGACTTATACTCCGGTATTCACCGATGGCTCCCAGTTGGGTAGTACGACGGGTTCCGCATTTATATACAACGGTGAGGTTCACACATACCGCCTTCCAGACGCCAGTTCAGTTTTTACCGCCGAGCTGTTTGCCATCTTTTATTTCTTACTTTTTATCTCCCGTTCAGTTCCTGGACATTTTATTGTGTGTTGCGACTCCCTGAGCGCTCTTCAGGCGCTTCAACAATTTGTTGGCAACTCGGCATCAATTATTAAAATACAGACACTTTTATCTCAATTGTTATCTCGCGGATACCAGTTCGTTTTTACGTGGATCCCAGGTCATGTGGGTATTCCGGGTAACGAGGCAGTTGATGCGGCTGCGAAGTCTGCATGTCGCCTTCCGGAATATTCCACCCGTACGCTACCCTATATAGATGTGCAGAAGTACTTTCGTCGCCATCTATTTACTCTTTGGCAACAATCTTGGGAAGCGTTAGCTGGCACTCAGTTACGGACAATCAAGGACACGGTACAACCCTGGCAAACATCTTGCAGGGATTCCAGGCGTGAGGAGGTGATTTTAACCCGCCTGAGGATAGGCCACACTCGAGCCACGCATGCACACCTTTTGCGCGGTGGTCCGGAGCCTGTCTGTGCGACGTGCAATGTGCCACTCTCCGTTGCACATGTCCTTGTTGATTGTCCGCGGTATGCTCGTGAGCGCCAGGCCTTTGGCCTGGGTCTTACACTGTGCACCATGTTAGGCAACGACCCAGCAGCTGTAAATACAGTACTGCGGTTTGTTGCACGTATCGATTTTGGTAAGCAAGTGTAAGGTTTCTTTTATCTTGGCGGAAAAATACTTTTAGGATGTTTTACTTGTGTTTTTACCCTTTTTCAACAGTATAAGTAGTTTAGGGTTTTCTTAATATGGTTTTATTGGTTTTTAATTTTCCTTTTTTACCTGTTTTTAGCTCTCTTTTTAATGGTTTTAACGTTCATTTTTAGGTATTTTAACTTTCACTTTTTAGCTTTAAAGCGGGTGAGGTTTTATTTTCTTTGATTGCTTTTACATTGGACTTCGGGCCCTAATGACCTAGTTGTCGACGGGCCCGTAAACCCCACTACTCACTCACTCACTTCATCGACTTCGCGGTGTACATCCTCCTCCAGAACTCCGTTTGCGTGACACACCCCTGCCGTTTGTTTCGCACATCAAGTTCTTGGGCCTTTACCTAGACAGCAAACTCACATGGGAGCACCATATTCGTCAACTTCGTGGCTCCTGCGATCGTTCGCTTCGAGTGCTCCGGGTTTTATCTGGAGTGTCTTGGGGCGGCGATCGCACTGTCATGTTGAGGCTGTATCGTTCATTGGTGAGGTTCAAACTAGATTACGGCAGTTTTATTTATGGCGCGGCGTCCGCCTCTAAACTCCGTCTTTTAAATACTCTACATAATGCTGGTATCCGTCTGGCTACTGGAGCTTTCCGCACTAGCCGTGTAGAGTGTCTGTATGCTGACTCTGGCGAACCTCCACTTTCTATTCGGCGCTCGTTTTTATTGTGTTCTTACGTGGCCCGTTTGGGGGCCCATCCTGGTTACCCGTCTTTTAATCCTGTATTGCGCCCGGAACTCGCTCACCGTTATCTTCGGAATAGCACGATCTCTCGCCCAAGCGGTATTCGATTTCACGAACTGCTTAACTTACACGCGCTGCGCATGCCTGCTGTCGAACGGTTTTCCCTTGGCCGCTGTCCTCCATGGCAATTACAGCGTGCCCAGTTCGACCTGGAGCTTTCGATGCATGCTAAGTTGGTTACCCCTCCATCGGTGTATCGTCAGCTTTTCACCGAGATCCTGGGACGTTACCGGAATTACACTCCGGTATTTACCGATGGTTCCCAGGTGGATGGGGCTACAGGGTGTAGCTTTGTGCATAACGTTGAGACTCACAAGTACCTTCTGCCAGACTTGAGTTCCGTCTTTACCGCCGAGCTGTTTGCAATATTTTATTTCGTCCTTTTTATCTCCAGTTCCGTTCCTGGAAGTTTTATCGTCTGCTGCGACTCTCTGAGCGCACTCCAGGCATTGCAACAGTTTGTCGGCACGTCAGCGCTAGTTGTGAAAATACAGACACTCGTCTCGCAGTTGCTCTCGCGCGGATACCAGATTGTTTTTACCTGGACCCCAGGCCATGTAGGCATTCCCGGCAATGAAGCAGCGGATGAGGCTGCTAAGTCTGCCTGCCGTTTGCCGGAGATCTTAACACGCAGTCTTCCCTACACTGATGTACAACGGTACTTCCGACGTCATATTTTATCAGTCTGGCAGCAATCGTGGGAAGCGTTGGATGTCACTGGCACGCAATTGCGGACAATCAAGGAAACGGTGCAGCCTTGGATAACATCTTCAAGGGATACCAGGCGGGCAGAAGTCATCTTGGCCCGCCTGAGAATAGGTCACACGCGCATCACGCATGGACACTATCTGCGTGGTGAGCCGGCGCCGGTATGTTCCACCTGTGGCGTTCAGCTCTCTGTGGCCCATGTCCTAGTTGATTGTCCGCGCTACAATCGTGAGCGCCAGTTGTTTGGCCTGGGTTCTAGTTTAAAGACGATGTTAAGCGACGACCCGGTAGCTGTGGATTCAGTGCTGCGGTTCGTCGGCAGCATTGGCTTTGGTAAGCAAGTTTAAATTTTATTGTGTGGTTTTACTTTTTACCTTTTATATTTTATCTGCTTACCTTTTTATATCATTTTACACACTTTTAACTATTTTGAGCATACTTTTTAGACAAGTTTTAAGTTTTAACTTTTTTAACTTTTGGCTGTTTTAGCTTGCGTTTTAATATTTAACTTTGAGTTTTAAGTGGTGGTGAGTTTTATCCATTTTTTATCTTTTGACTTGGGGCTCTAATGACCTAGCTGTCGACGGGCCCTTAAACCCTAACCACTCGCTCACTCACTCACTCACTCGAATGAAAATTACCACAACAGGCACAAGAGAAGGCGGTAAACCGAGAAGGAATGCTCTCGACGTTATTCTGGCAAATGTTCTACCTTTCTGGCTAAATACAACAGGTAAATATACTAATAGCAGTAATATATTATACTTTATATACATCATTTATTCAGCAGTAGCCTTGTAACCGCAGCTGGTAAGCTTAGTACCTATCTAGATTAGTTAAGTTTTATGTTTAAATCGTTTGCTTCTTTTAACCCCAAAGCAGTAATTTTCTATAATTATCAAATATCACTAACCCACTATGCCTTTAAACCTGTAATTACTATTGTGATTTAAATTATAATTTGGGTGTAGAGTGAGATTAGTTCTCGCCCCTCTCCTGGACATAAAATGCACCACCTTATTTCTTTTATTTTGTCATATTATGTGAGTTCTGAAAGTAATAACTACTTATAAAATAAATATAAAAATTTTGCTATTGTTCCCAAACTAAGTAGGTATTTGTATATAAATAGGATTGCTTTTGCTTGCAGTGGAAGATGTAAAGGCCAAATAAAATTGCCTGAGAATGCAATTCAGTAATGAATTGCTAAAGATAAGGGAAAAGCCTCAGGCTCTGCTATGGAGGATTCCACAGCTGCTGTTTTTCCACAACCATGTCACAATAAGGAAAAGCACCAGTTGAGTGCTTCTCCCAATTACTAGTTTTTGAGAATCTGAGTATAATTCAGAGGTAACTACCTAGGTTGTTTTTATTTCTGTAGTTGATAAAATTCCTACATAATGTGAGTAGCCTGTGAATAATGATGTCATATAAAGAGTAATTGTACAATGAACACCAGCTATGAATTAAACCACATAATCAGTTAATGTACCGTATTGACTAAAACAAGTCAACCAGATTTTCCCACACTTTTAACACTATATTGCACTGCTTTATTGCACAAGTATTAAGAATACACTTATAGAAAGAATAATTGAAACACATAATATGAAATTTATTTCTGTAAATGTCTATAAACTGCACTTCAATGAGGCAAGCTGCAGAGAGTGAAAGTCAAACAAAATTCTACACATGCTTCACCCAACACATCATGGGAGCTTTTCTCTCCGCCGCATCCCTTCCCTCATCTCTCCAGATATTGCCAACATCAGCATCAGATACATAGCTTTACTGCATATCTTGCTGACAGTTAATGCATTTTATATGTTCTTAACACCATCCCCTACTTTGCTTATGTGGCTTCACTATAGGTTGTCTGCTTTCTAACAAGGTTTAAAAAAGCGTTATTTGCATGTTTTTAAGAGTTACAGGAGAGGCAGTATAAAGATCTTCAAATAATAATAATAATAATATACTCATGTTATTTAACAAGGAACCCAAAATTCCCCAATGTATTTGTGACGAAAATTGGGCTTTGGTCAGTACATTACATTATCCTGATAATCATAACATTATTATTAAATAAAAATTCTATATCAGAAAGAGTTCCTATCGTGTATGAAAGTAAAGGTACTCAATGGATGCCATGGTGCTCTCAGTTAAAGCTGAAAGCGAAAGTATTATATAGCTAGACTATTTTATGTAGAAAGAAGCCAAAGAGTGGGCAAATGAAAATGAAGACAAGTATGATGTTTTTGTTTTTTGAAAATAATCATAATATACATTGCAAATAATGTGCTTACAACAGTGTTACTATTTATAGTTTTGTACACAATCAAATGTGTATCATAGGAAACTACGATCTCTTACTATCTTTTACTTCATGTTCCTATTGAAATTTATATTCATTATTTCAGCAGCTGTAATTTATTCATCATAAATCCAACTATGTTCTGTACAAAACATCTTGTTTAATGTAAGTGCTCACTGCAGTCTAAATTAGTAACTATGAACAATCTGTTTAGTTTAAATCACATTTATAATGAAATAAGAATATGAATACACTCAAACATAAAATACAAACAATGCAAAATTTAAACATCTTCAGAACCGCAATGTCCCACTCTCCGTTGCACATGTCCTTACTGATTGTCCGCGGTATGCTCGTGAGCGCCAGTCCTTTGGCCTGGGTCTTACACTGTGCACCGTGTTAGGCAACGATCCAGTAGCTGTAAATACAGTACTGCGGTTTGTTGCGCATATCGATTTTGGTAAGCAAGTGTAAGGTTTCTTTTATCTTGGCGGAAATATACTTTTAGGATGTTTTACTCGTGTTTTTAGCCCTTTTTAACAGTAGCCAGTTTTATGTCTTTAGTAATTTAAGTGTTTATCGGTTTTAATTTTCCGTTTTTAGCTGTCTTAGCTCTCTTTTTAGTAATTATAATGTTCATTTTTAGGTATTTTAACTTTCACTTTTTAGCTTTAAAAGGGTGAGGTTTTATTTCTTTGTTTTTATTTTTGGACTTCGGGCCCTAATGACCTAGTTGTCGACGGGCCCGTAAACCCCACTACTCACTACTCACTCACTCTTCAGAACCTCATTTACATAAACTCGAGAATCAAAATAAGCAAACAAAATCACTTTTAACATCTCAGTATATAAAAATTTCAAAGCATTTAAACTTATTTAAAATTAAAATAGGGCATTAAATTTAAACCAAATATCAATGTTTTCAAATTCAGAATTAAATATTAAATATATCACTTTCCATTAGTACCTATTGAAAAACATTTCCTATCTCTGTTTATACAATATTAACCCTCTGCTGCCCAAATTATCTTTTTGTATTTTAAAAAATGTTTACTATTGTATATTAAGTAAATATGATATAAACTACACATAAATGCAGTATTTATTAAATTTTGACTGGTTCATTCCGGCGGAGAACTTCGAGTTCAAGTTCAAGTTCAAGTTATTTATTAGAAAAGTGTTGGTCTGGTGCCGGTACAATGGGCCCGGCTTACAGGCTATATTTAACATTTTTTTACATTTGGCTTTGTTTATATATACACTTTTTCGGTGTCTACAAAAAACCCATACGGTGACCATCTGTAGGTCACGAAGAATAGTTTTCTTTTGTCTTTTGTCTGTTTCGTCTTTGGGTTATATCTACATATGTACATATTTACAAATTATATACAGACACATACACGCACGCATTCACCCACACACACACTCGTACACACATACACACACATCTTCACTGGGCACACCAGAAATATGCGTCCCAGCGCACTACACTATTTACACTATGTACACTGTCCCGCGGTGGCAGCTCCTGAATATTTTCGGAGGCGAGGGCCTCTGCCGGAACATGTATGTGGCTTATGGACGAGGTTGCGTGGACGCGCATTAGTCGGCGAGCCAAGCCGCTTCTAGAACATTTTTATCCTAGTATGTTTGCGGTGCTTCGGCTCGCCTTTGCCGATGTTAGCGATCACGTCATTTTCGTGGTTCCTAATGCGCGTCCATGCCGCCATTGCTCTTTTGTCTATTGCCTCCGGGATGAACGGGATATGAGTTTCGAGGTGAAGAGTTTGGGTGGTGGTGAGGAGTGGAGCAGAGAGGATTTTTCTGAGGGAGAGGTTTTGGAGGGTTTGGAGTTGTTTGAGGGCAGTTTTGGAGGCATTAGCCCAGGCCACACATGCATACAGGACCACCGAGAGAATAAATGACCTATATAGTATAAGTTTTGACTTTAGTCGCAACTGTTTACTACGGAAGATGGGGGCGCACAACTTTAGCCGCTGTCTGCCTTTATTGGCGCTATTTTTTATGTGGGTGGACCAACACATTGTGCGGTCCAAGGTGACACCTAAGTATTTAACTTGCTGACGGCAGTGCAATACTCGACCACCGACCGTTAGGTCCGTTGCCAAAGTGTGACGCCGCTTAGAGAAATGAATCAGCTGGCATTTGTCGGGATTAATTTTGATTTTCCAGTCATGTTGCCATGAGAGGAAGTTGTTCACATAACGTTGCATTTCTGCAAGGCCGAAACGTGGATTTCTATGGTGGTTGTATATTGCAGTGTCGTCAGCATACATGGCGACCTTGCATCTGGCGTCCCCTGGGAAATCATTGGTGAATAATATATACAGAAAAGGGGACATTATTGCCCCTTGTGGGACGCCAGCCCGCATCACTCGCTCCCGTGAGGAGGAGCGGCCCACTTGGACGTAAAACTGCCGGTTTTCTAGAAAATTGTGCAGCAAGTATAGATAATTTTGAAGAGCCGGGAAATTGTGGTGCAGTTTATAAATAAGGCCATTGTGCCAGCACCGGTCAAATGCAGCTTCTACGTCCAGAAATAGCGCCAACGTTGAAGCCCCATTGTTAAATTGCTCTGTTACGTCATCAGTTAGTCTGAGGAGCTGTAGTTCAGTGGAATGTCCTTTTCTAAAGCCAAACTGTGAATTTGAGAGTTCATGTGTTGCCGAGACTTGTTTTTGAAGTCGAGAAAGGATACATTTTTCGAGCAGTTTACCAATAGTAGACAAAAGACTAATGGGACGGTAGTTTTGCGGTTGTCTGGTGCTTTTCCCTTGCTTTGGGAGCATGATAACCTTAGCTCGTTTCCAAGTAGAGGGGAAATAGCCTTGCTGCAAACAGGCGTTAAATATCTTTGTTAGTTGCACCAGCGCTTTTCTCGGGAGATGCTTAAGTTCCTCATTAGTCACTTTGTCTGGACCGGCAGCTTTCCCATTAGGCAATTTCCTAATGAGCTTGTAAATTTCCTGCGGTGTTATGGTGGGTAGTTGTTGCTCTTGCTTCTGCGCCACCCAGGTTTGTACCCATGTCTGGACCTCCCGTTCTATTTCACAGTTGGTCACTGGGTTTTCGGTGAATCTGTCTTGGAGACAGTCAGCGAAGACCTCGGCTTTCTCCTCTGCGGAGAAGTGCAAGCCGCTTTGAGTGTGCAGCACCTCAGTTGCGGAGTTGACGTTCGTGGAAACTTTGAAAGCCTTGAGTAATTTCCACAAAGAAGAGTCCGAATGTGTGGTACTCAGCATTTTGTTTTCCCATTGTTCAGTTTTATTGATTTTAATTTGTTGCCGAATGATGTTGCGTAGCCATTTTGCTAGCACTTTATATTCAGGCTGACGGGTGTATCGCCACAGTTTTGTCAAGCGTCGTCTACGCGCAATGAGTTGCTCTACCTTGGGGTACGTGCAAAAACCGGGTGGTCTTGTGGTGTATGTGGTAGTATTTCTCTTGGCTGTGTGTAGCGAGGCAGTAAAGTTTTCAATGGCGACATCTATGTCTGCCTCGCTATAGTATGACAGTCTGGGTTGCGCCATCCCGTGCATTTCCATGGTGAACTTATTCCAGTCGGTTTCAGCTCTACTTTGAGGGCCAGAGGCACTGGCTGAAATACCACCCTGGATGTCGAAATGCACAGGAAGATGGTCGGAGTCCAGGCTGTGATAAACAGTAAAGTTATTTAACAGTGTCGCATTTTTTGTTAGTACGATGTCCAAAATCTCAGCGTCAAAGTGCTCTGATCGATGCCAAAAAGTGGGTTCTGGGGGAAGATGTACCTCAATGTCATCATTATCAGTTATAAATTCAACCAGGAGATTTCCCGCCGCGTTTGCCCGGCGTGAAAACCACCAGGGGTGCCGGGCATTGAAATCTCCTGCAATTATAACGTGCTCCTCTAAAGCGAGGATCTGCTCGAGGTCTTGTGTAAAGTCTGGAGAGTTAGGGGGCCGATAAAGTGCTACCAGCATAACCGTTTTACTATTTACACGTGTTTTAAGTGCTGTGCACTCTAACGCTGCCATTACAGGCAACGTAACAGAAGCATGAGCAATAGTATTTCTAAGCAAAATAGCAGTCCCTCCCCCTTGTCTGCCAATTCTGTCGTTCCGAAAGATTTGATACCCCTGGAGCTTAAAAGTGTGCTCGTGCTTTAATTTTGTTTCGCAGATGAATGCGACGTCAATTTTGTTACGCCGTAGGTAGTTTTCAAGTTCGTGTTGCTTCCTGTGGATGCCATCTGCATTCCACAGTAGTGCGCGCGTTAAAGTTGTGCCTTCCCTTACGTGGGCCATTTATTCTAAAAGGGCTGAGAGGAGACATATGATGGTCTCTATTTTCTCCCAAGTGCTGCTGCAGCTTTTGAATTTGGCTAGGAAAGGCTGCGCCTTCATCAATAATGATGGTAAATTTAGGTCTCTGAACATGTTTAATATATCTTTTATCCCACTCAGGTCACCCGTGGGCGCCTGTTGGGGTAGTGGAGGGGGACCATTCTGTGGTGGCACTGGTGCGTTTTGCCCTCCGGTAGTTCCCGCATAGGAGATACCTGTTTGAACCAGGGCCGGGTGTATGATGGGTTTTGGCCCTGGCTGAGCACTGGGAGAGCTCCTGGCTATGGATGCCAGTTGACGGCGGTGACGTTCGTTGCGAAACGTCTCGCACCCCCTGTAGCTGGCAGGATGCGTTTCCCCACAATTAGCACAGTGGGGTACAACGCCCTGTTTGGCCTTTTTCGGGCAATCAGCCAGGCGGTGGAGGTCACCGCAAAGGACACACCGGGAGGTCATATTGCAGTTCCTAAAAGTGTGCCCCAACTGCTGGCAGTTGTAACATTGCGTTATATTTTGGTTTGTTTTCAGGACTTCCACGGTGACCATCATATGGCACACCTCTCGTTCCTGTAGAAGTTTTTGGTTTTCGGTGGTCCTGTCAAGACTTACCTGAAAATTTGGCAGAGGACTGCCACGTGAAGTCATCTGTCGTACCTGGACGCCGGTGCAGCCTTTTAGGACCAGGTCCTCTTTCACGTAATCTTCCTCTAAGTCAGCTGGAAGACGTTTGATTACGTAGCGAAGAGGTTGGTCCCCACGTGGAGTAAAACTGTAGTTTTCTACTCCGGCGTCCTTCAGGAGCTGCATTGTCGGGTTCGCGTCCTGCTTCCGTTGAAGGAAGAGCTTAAGGCAGTCCCTCGTCGTCTGCAATTTATATGTGCCGGCAGGAAGGGAGCCACGCAGGATGCGGAGGACCTTTACCGTGTGTTGGACGTCAGGGATTATTATTCTTGGTGGTTTCTGGTTGTCTGATGCTTTTGCTCCGTTGTTGGATGTGCTTGGGGCTGGAGTGGGGGTGGGAATGGTGGGCTGGGTGGTGTGTTTCTTCTGTGTCTGTGTTTGAATGGGGGCTTTGGTAGGGGGTAGCTTGGGGAAGGGGTCTCTTGAGGTGGAGGCTATTGCGGGTTGTGGTGGTGGATCCTCTGACGTCTCGTCGTCGGATTCTGCATCAAATTGTGCCCTCAGCGGCGCGTAGGTGTTTCTCGTGGTGAGGGGATATGGCGGCGTTTTTTGTTTTGAGACGCGCTTGGGGCGCAGCTGGTTGGGACGTTCACTGTCTGAATCGCTTTCCCGGCCGCTTCCTCTATTCCTCTTATTTCTTGCAGGCACTTGTTGCCACCCCTCGCTGAGGATGACTAATCGCCGCTTCTTGAGGGCATGCTCTTTGTAGCAGAACCCGAGGTCCTGTGCGAATTTTGCAAATTGTTGGGATTCCCCATCCATATTTGCCAGCACATTCTGGTAGATGATCTCTCCCTTTAGTTCATCTACTTCTTTCTGAAGTTTCTCTATTTCCATTGCCTTACGCTCTTCCTCTGTCATCTGCGTCTTCTTGGTTGGTCGGTCCGTGGTTCGTTGGCCGTTGGGAGCTGTAGTCAATGGGGCTGCAGTGGGCGGGGCGAGTGCGGTGGCAGTCACGGCTGCTGCGCTGGATGCCATCACTTGCCTGACTCCGCTCTCGGCGGCCGGCGGATCAGGCGCATTCTCCATCCCCTTCCTTTTCCCGCTCCCAGTCGCAAGTGCTTCTGGGAGCCTCCACTTAGCGTGGGTACACTATATTTCGCGCGCTTTTTACACTGTCACTTACACACTATATTTACACTATAATTATACGTAGAATTATTTACACAGGGGACGGAGTATTATTGATACTCATTCACATATTAGTTATTGCACTTCACTCAAAATATACGTCCAGGTGTACACGGGCACACTAAACAAAACACTATATAACAACGCTTATATAACTACACTCTGTACTCAATATCCCTAATCAAATGTGTGTGGAGAGCGCCACAGCCACTTGATACGTCTTTCCCGCCAAAATTATGGCAGTTGACCAGAACTTCGAGACAGTCTGTGGGGCTCCATTTATACCCTGCGCAACGTGCACTGATTGGCCCGGGGCGTCCAGAGGCGTGGTGGCTGGTGGAGGGGGTTCTATCTCTCTTATGCTGCTGGTCTCTCCTGATTGGCTTACCAGACGTGTCATCAAGTTTCAGGACACCAGCATTCTATCTAACATCTCACACTACCATGCTCGACTACAGCGCGAAGCCATAGAAGTTTATAAACATGCCAATAATTTCAATAGGAAAGAGGAAGCCCTTAAGCTCAACAAAACTTGGTACCCCATCATCGATAACATTAAACAACACAGACAGTCAAGCAACACAAACCAATCAGAATGTAGTAGCGCCCGAGATGCAGCTAGCCCCCTCTCACCAATCACACTACCTCAGCGAGCCCCGAGCCAATCACAGAAGACCCCTCCGTGTATAAAATCCGCATCCCAGACAGTCAACGCCTCAGACACAACTGTACCTTCACCAAGAAGACTTCGACCACGCCACTGATGATGTCCACCGCAGTAGTGGACGGAACGTATGGACCAAGTTACTCCAGCAGACCACGGCAAATCAGCCCGAAAGACTCTTGTAGAATATAAAATATAATATAAAGGGTATGTGACTTCAAAGACACATTGGGCAGTAAAGGGTTAATGAGAATACCAAGTTATCACATTCCCATTCAACTCTTATATAACTGCAATTCAAGCATTCCGGCGGAGAACTTCGAGACAGCAACATCAGCAGAGAGAGAGAGAGAGAGAGAGAGAGAGAGAGAGAGAGAACTTCCAGTATCGTCGCAGCAAAGAAGCTCCCGCCGTTGGATTGCGGTTCGAGCATTGCCGTGGAGAAATCCAGAGCTCAGCTAAAGCGCTTGCGCTAAGGCACAAAACAACAATTTAGACGAGTAGGGGAGTAAGGCTATAGCGAGCAATCTCTTAGATTAGCTTAAGCGCCTCTTTGAGGTCCTGCCCTCTTCTCCCCGTGCTTCTTAGCGCTCACTAGCTGCTCTTTCTTTCTACTCTTCTCTTTTCCTCTGTTTCTATTTAGTTTTAAGATTCCATTAGGCCCTTATTAAATACTTTATCTCTTTCACACTCTTTGCTATTACGCGATGGCAGGAAACTCCAAGTCGTCCACTTCCAACTCCACGGAGACGACCAGGGCGCTGAGAAGCAAACTGGTCAAATCCGGTCCCAACAAAAAAACCTACAACCCCCACTCCTAAAACACCACCTAAGAACTCTCCGCAACCCGAGGAACCTACTCCCACCCGTCCGGCCTCTCCCAAGCCCAGTACCTCGAGCGATCCTACGAAGATAGTTCCAAGCACTCACACTCACACGGAGAATGCCAGCTCCACCAAAATCCCCGAGAACCCACTCACAGTAAAGAGGGCAGACCTGGCACCACTGTACATCCACAAGAGCCAGGCAAGTATTTTACGCTCCCTTTCCCAAGACTTTAATAAGTCACATACAGTCACATTTGACTATTTCTTTTCTACGGCCCGGAACTCCGGTGACATTACACTCAATGTGTCCTGCTTGAGGGACTACCAAATTTGGGAAGGTTACCTCAAGTCAAAAGGTGTACCCCACTACCTAGTCTCCCACCCCCAAGAGAGATCCGTAAGGTATGCTATTAAGGGGTTGTACGCCGAAGTCACCAGTGAGGAACTAGTAGAAGACCTGGCACAGATTGGAATACCGGCGCTCAGAGCCGTACGGATGCGTAAACGCAACTGGCGTCGCACCCCGCTGCCTATGTACCTTATAGAGGTGGCAGCTTCCCCTGATATAGAAGCTAAGTTAATGGCCCTCAAATTTCTGGCACACTTTAAGGTTAGGGTGGAAGTATACAAAAGCACTCCCCCCTCCGAAGGAGTGTCGCCTTGCCGTGGCGGAGGGGCTCAGTACCTGATCCAGACGGCCTACTATGTGTGTCTGTTTGACCACTGGTAGGCAAGAGGTGAGGGGAAGCTAAGAACATTCCAACGGGTAGATGAGGCTCGTTAGTCTTGGTCGACAACTCATCTAGGAGAAGAGGACTCCGAAATCAAACTCCCCCAGGGGAACCTACCACGGTAGGTCCGGGTTTGGCGCACCCGGGGCCCCGAGCTGCTCACTATCACTTCACCCCCTCCACCTTCATTAACTGTGCCACGTGCAACGTATTATGTTGCTTTTTATATCACCCTCTTCCTCTTCTAGGCTTATTCTGATTCTTAGTTTGTAAGTTCCTAGATTTATAACTCCTGTCTCACCAGCAGGGATCTTTCCTATCTCCGTGGTCCTGTCCCACGGTTTTCAGCGCGGCCCCCGACTTGTGTGCTCTTCGGAGGTCTCAGGCGCGAAGGTTGTGCGGACCCTTCACACTGCCCCCATGTGTAGCCTTAGGTGCGGAGCCCGTCCACACGTCAAGTACACCCACGTAGCTCCTTGAGGGCACGGCCGGTGTTAATCTCCCGACGGCCGCGTGCCGTCGGGTTAGTATCACCGGCCGGACGTGTTACCGCTGACGGAGCCCCGGTGTAATCAACCCGAAGTCCCCTGAATCCACGCTGACTCCGTTGAGGCAGCGTGTGCTAAAGCGGGGAGCCACAGGCGGTTATTCCTGTGGTGGGGGCATAAAACCGGGGTGTCACGTGGTGAACGGTTTACCCATGCGGACAAGCAGTGGAGATCGGAGGGTAGCTCCTCTGAAGTACGCCTTGAGGTCAGTCATGGAGGGGTCTCCATGGCGGCACAGACCGTGGAGATTTTGGTGTCTTTTATCCTTTGACCCCCGGATGGCAGGCTGACGCCGACGGTTCCGGATGGGGGTCCAATTCATAATGCATCCGCGCAAAACCCCTTTGTTTGACTCGTTTTTAGTTCTGACATTGGCCTGTGAAGGGAAGACGATTAAAGATATCAGTCCATTCTATATAAAACGCGAAGTAGACAGGATATGTGGCCCGGTGAAAAACGCGACGAGAGTACGAGACGGTACGTTGTTAATTGAGACCAACACGGCAGATCAGTCCCAGAAACTTTTGAAAGCGGCTTTGTTGGGGTCCTACCCAATTCGGGTAGCCCCCCACAAGACGCTTAACACCTGTAGGGGAGTGGTAACCACCTCCAGTTTGGACAATCTGACGAACGAGGAGATCGTCAGCTGCCTCTCTGACCAGCGTGTCTGTCAAGCCTACCGTCTTACTCGTAAGCAGGATGGCAAGGAGCAAGCTCTGCGTACGGTGTTTCTGACATTCAAAGGCACTCAACTACCTGAATTTATCTTTTGTGGCTACGAACGTGCCGCCGTACGCCAGTATGTACCGAACCCCATGCGCTGTTTTAGATGCCAGCGGTTCGGCCATACTAAAACCTCCTGCAACAATCCCGCCATTTGTGAACGCTGCGGTTTACCCGCCCACGAGGATACGGCATGCACAAGGAATCCTGTATGTGTGAACTGTGGCCAAAGCCATCCATCTAGCTCGCGCCAGTGTTCCACATTTATGGACGAGAAGGCGATACAGGAGTTGCGTGTGAAAGAGCGGCTTACATTTCTGGAAGCTCGTCGCCGCTTCGAGCAACTGAAACCTGCGACTACCCTAGGTTTCGCTTCAGCAGTTCGCCGCACTCCTGCTCACACTGTGGCCGTGCAACATGTACCGGTCGCTGATGCTGCCACACAAACGGATTTACCGAACATCTCTCCACCGACCCGTGACGCTCCTGCACCGGCAACTACATCTTCCGCCGTGCAGACACAAACTCACCAAGCATCCTCAAGCAGTGGCCACACTACTTTGCCTGTCCCTGTCAATCGTTCGCGCCATAAACACCGGGCGAGTAGCCGTTCCTCCTCAAAGAAGTCCCGCTCCCGTTCAACGAGCCGCCGAGGATCTTCAGACTCCCGCACATCAGCGGAGTCATTAGAGGACGGCGAATTAAACATTCCAGGTCCTAAGTCGGTCAAGGTAAGAATGAAAAAGAAAAAGATGAAGACCGCACGCTAATCTCTTTACCATGGAAATAATCCAGTGGAATGTTAATGGGTACCGTGCACGTGTTCCGGACATACAGCACTTAGTTTTTCAACGCTCTCCATCAATCGTCTGCCTACAGGAAACCCACTTACAGCCTAATCACTCTCTCCACCTTCGTGGATTTTCAGCATTCCGCCACGACTCTGTCGCTGATAGGAGAGCATGCGGTGGTGTTGCTACGCTGGTAGCACATAACATCTCTGCCACCAGTATAACCCTTAACACGCCACTGCAAGCTGTAGCTGTGCGTGTACAGCTGCAGGGCCTCTGTTTCTCCTTTTGCAACCTATATTTGCCACCGGTCAGTGTCGTACACGAGAATGATCTTCGGGCTCTCTTGGCACAGATTCCGCCACCGCTCATCTTTCTCGGCGATCTGAATGCCAAGCACTCTCACTGGGGCTCCAGCACTGACGATGCTCGTGGGTGCCTTGTAGCAGACGTTTGCGATATGTCCGGCTTAATCATACTAAACACTGGCGTGCCTACTTTCTTATCATCTGCCTATGGTACACACTCCGCGCTTGACGTTTCTTTCAGCAGCCCGTCACTAGTACCTATACTTGATTGGTCGGTACTGTCCGACTTATTTGGCAGTGATCATTATCCCATTAGCATTCACATATCGGGCCACCATTCTGTGCCAACGCGATATCCTCACTGGATTATTTCTAAGGCGGACTGGGGGAAATTCCGTTCCCTCATTCACTTGACCGACAATGCTTTTACCACCATTGACGACATGGTGGAATATTTTACCGGCTCTATCCTTCTCGCAGCAGATTCTAGCATTCCTCGAGGTTCATCTACACCACGACACGTTCCTGTGCCCTGGTGGTCCGAGGAATGCCGTTTGGCTAGTAAAGCTCGTAAGCGTGCTCTGCGTGTTTTCCGAGCACACCCTACGGAGGCGAATTTTACTGCTTTTAAACGCTCTCGTGCAAGGGCTCGCTTTGTAATGCGCAATGCAAAACGCACATCCTGGGAATCTTACGTGTCTTCCCTTTCACGTCGCAGTTCGGCCCAGAAGGTGTGGACTGCCGTCCGGCGTATGTACGGTAAGTGTCGCCGGACAATCATCCCCGGTCTTGTCGTACAGGGCTCCATATACACCAGCGAGCAGGATATCGCCGACGCCCTTGCCGATTCCTTCGCCACTACTAGCCAAACTCAAAGCTATGACAGAGCCTTTTTACCGATTAAGGAATCCGCGGAACGGATAAGCCTAAATTTTAATAGTGATTGTAGTGAACCCTACAATGCACCTTTTACTGAAGCGGAACTGGCGCATTCTTTGTCCCTCGCTCACGACTCTTCTCCTGGTCCTGATGACATCCATCGCCAAATGCTGCTTCATCTTCCATCTGCGGCTCTATCATTCCTGTTGAGCATCTATAACCGCATCTGGCTTCAGCAGGTTTTTCCATCTTCCTGGCGAGAGGGTGTTGTAATCCCTATCCCTCGACCCGGAAAAGACCGTACACTCCCCTCTAGCTACCGTCCTATATGCCTGACGAGTGTCGTCTGCAAGACCTTTGAACGGATGATCAACACTCGCTTAGTATGGTGGCTAGAGACGAACAACCTGCTGAGCAATGTTCAGTGCGGTTTTCGTCGCCATCGCTCCAGTGTCGACAATCTGACACGCATGGAAGCCTACATCCAAAATGCCTTTCTTTTGAAGCAGCATGTCGTGGGTGTCTTCTTCGATCTGGAGAAGGCCTACGATACCACATGGCGTCATGGTATTCTCCGTACTCTTCACGGGTATGGTTTGCGAGGTCTTTTAGCAATCTTTCTTTTTAACTTTTTAGCCCTGCGTCGCTTTCGTGTCCGCATTGGGAATACGTTCTCACATAAGAGGATCCAAGAAAATGGTGTGCCCCAGGGGTCGATTATTAGTGTAACTCTTTTCACCGTTGCCATTAACGGCATTGCTAGTGTCGTTCGTAGGGGAATAGCGATGTCGCTGTATGTTGACGATTTTGCGATCTATTATCGATCTTATAGTCTCGAACATATAGAACGTCAACTGCAGCTGACCATATCCTCTATCGCCGACTGGGCCCTTCGCGCCGGCTTCAAGTTCTCCCCTACGAAAACACAATGTGTCCACTTTCATCGACTTCGCGGTGTACACCCTCCTCCAGAACTCCGTTTGCGTGACACACCCCTGCCGTTTGTTTCGCACATCAAGTTCTTGGGCCTTTACCTAGACAGCAAACTCACATGGGAGCACCATATTCGTCAACTTCGTGGCTCCTGCGATCGTTCGCTTCGAGTGCTCCGGGTTTTATCTGGAGTGTCTTGGGGTGGCGATCGCACTGTCATGTTGAGGCTGTATCGTTCATTGGTGAGGTCCAAACTAGATTACGGCAGTTTTATTTATGGCGCGGCGTCCGCCTCTAAACTCCGTCTTTTAAATACTGTACATAATGCTGGTATCCGTCTGGCTACTGGAGCTTTCCGCACTAGCCGTGTAGAGTGTCTGTATGCTGACTCTGGCGAACCCCCACTTTCTATTCGGCGCTCGTTTTTATTGTCCTCTTACGTGTCCCGTTTGGCGGCCCATCCTGGTCACCCGTCTTTTAATCCTGTATTGCGCCCGGAACTCGCTCACCGTTATCTTCGGAATAACACGATCTCTCGCCCAAGCGGTATTCGATTTCACGAACTGCTTAACTTACACGCTCTGCGCATGCCTGCTGTCGAACGGTTTTCCCTTGGCCGCTGTCCTCCATGGCAATTACAGCGTGCCCAGTTCGACCTGGAGCTTTCGATGCATGCTAAGTTGGTTACCCCTCCATCGGTGTATCGTCAGCTTTTCACCGAGATCCTGGGACGTTACCGGAATTACACTCCGGTATTTACCGATGGTTCCCAGGTGGATGGGGCTACAGGGTGTAGCTTTGTGCATAACGGTGAGACTCACAAGTACCGTCTGCCAGACTTGAGTTCCGTCTTTACCGCCGAGCTGTTTGCAATATTTTATTTCGTCCTTTTTATCTCCAGTTCCGTTCCTGGAAGTTTTATCGTCTGCTGCGACTCTCTGAGCGCACTGCAGGCATTGCAACAGTTTGTCGGCACGTCAGCGCTAGTTGTGAAAATACAGACACTCGTCTCGCAGTTGCTCTCGCGCGGATACCAGATTGTTTTTACCTGGACCCCAGGCCATGTAGGCATTCCCGGCAATGAAGCAGCGGATGAGGCTGCTAAGTCTGCCTGCCGTTTGCCGGAGATCTTAACACGCAGTCTTCCCTACACTGATGTACAACGGTACTTCCGACGTCATATTTTATCAGTCTGGCAGCAATCGTGGGAAGCGTTGGATGTCACTGGCACGCAATTGCGGACAATCAAGGAAACGGTGCAGCCTTGGATAACATCTTCAAGGGATACCAGGCGGGCAGAAGTCATCTTGGCCCGCCTGAGAATAGGTCACACGCGCATCACGCATGGACACTATCTGCGCGGTGAGCCGGCGCCGGTATGTTCCACCTGTGGCGTTCAGCTCTCTGTGGCCCATGTCCTAGTTGATTGTCCGCGCTACAATCGTGAGCGTCAGTTGTTTGGCCTGGGTTCTAGTTTAAAGACGATGTTAGGCGACGACCCGGTAGCTGTGGATTCAGTGCTGCGGTTCGTCGGCAGCATTGGCTTTGGTAAGCAAGTTTAAATTTTATTGAGTGGTTTTACCTTTTACCTTTTCTATTTTATCTGCTTACCTTTTTAGATCATTTTACACGCTTTTAACTATTTTGAGCATACTTTTTAGACAAGTTTTAAGTTTTAACTTTTTTAACTTTTGGCTGTTTTAGCTTGCGTTTTAATATTTAAGTGGTGGTGAGTTTTATCCATTTTTTTATCTTTTGACTTGGGGCTCTAATGACCTAGCTGTCGACGGGCCCTTAAACCCTAACCACTCACTCACCCCCCAAAAGCACTCCTGTACCGAAGCAGTGTTCCAGATGCCAGCAATTATGGCACACACTGCGGGACTGTAGGGCCCCACTCTTCGTCTGCGCCAAATGTTCAGGCCCCCACCCCTCAGGTACGTGCGCCGTTCCCCACTTGGAACGGCACTGTATACTCTGCGGCCAAATAGGCCACGGAGCAACATGGCGCGGTTGCTCCGCCTACCAGGCAGAGTGCACGAACGTCTCTAAACCCCCCCCCCCGCGCGCAGCCTCAAAGACCCGCCCCTAGGACACATAGCTTCCCTGAGGCTGCCGCTAGTGCATCAACGCATCACACAGGGTGGCTCACGGTAGGAAGAAAAGGCAAAGTCCGGCCGGCCCTTATAGCAGAGCCCCCTGTGGCTGTGGCTCCCCGGCTAGTCACCGAGGAGAGCCCAGCTAGGTATGAGCGACCCCCTCACTCCCTCCCAAAACCCACACACACACACACTAGTACACACACACCCACACAAGTAGCAGGAGGGCCTCACTCTCCGGCACCTAAGTCGCTCACCCCCACAAGACAGGCCCCCAGACCACCTAAAATTCACCAAGTGAATAAACAGGCCGCGTCCAAACTAATGCACGCAATGAGGCTTCCCCAGAACTCTGTTCCTCTGGGGGTCATAGAGGAACAGCTTAGGACGTTCAGGAGTCACACACGTGATGGTAAGGAACTAGACTCCATAGTTTTTGTTCACTTTCTCACCGAACTTATCCAAGCCCTAAATGCACATCGCCATGGCTGAAACGGACAAAATTAACTTAGTTTTCTGGAACTGCCGAGGAGTGCGCAGAAAGAAGAAAGATCTAGCGGACTTTCTGTAAACGCACTCAATCCAAATTGCCCTTTTAAATGAAACCCATTTAGGTGAACCCGATAGATTTACCCTGCCAGGTTACACAATTTACAGGACTGACCGTAACCGCCGGGGAGGAGGGACAGCAGTAGTCATACAGTCCACTATTAGGCACCATCAAGTTTACGTCCCGGGGCTTAACCGTTTAGAAGCTACCGCGGTAAAAATGAACACGTCCTATGCTACACTGACCGTAGCAGCTGTCTATAATCCCCCGGGGGATGTGGACACGGAGGACGTGGACAAAGTAATGCGCTTAGACACTAAAGTTATAGCGGCTGGGGACTTTAACTGCAAGCACCAAATTTGGCACAGTATAAACCCGAACCCGCAAGGCTCAAAATTACTAAATTACATAAATAACACTCACTTTCTCGTGATGGGGCCGGAAGAACCAACACATATCCCTCACGTAAACAAACATTCTCCAGATATACTAGATATCGCAATTACCAAAAATATCAATTTCAACATTGAATGTAGCGTCCTACACGAACTAACGTCGGACCATCTCCCAGTGCTGATGGAAATCCAATTACCTCTTAGGTTAAAGCCAGAAGCACCCACCTTAAATTATAACCAGGTAAACTGGGACGACTTTAGAAATTCTGTCGAAAACTATTTACCTGACATGGAAATAAATTCACCACAAACACACGACGAAGCAATTAACAAATTAGAACTCGCAATAAAACTCGCGACAACAAACTGTCCCACTAAGATTCAGGCCAAATATCAACACTCGATATCCAACGGATATTAAACTCTTGCACCAAAACCGCAATCGGTTACGTCGCAAGTGGCAAAGGACTAGAAATCCAATCCACTTTCAAGAGTATCTGGACGCGTTGAGCGCAGTGACGACCCAGACTAGGGAATTCGTGGGGAACGAGTGGAACCAAACTTTGCAAAACCTCAATCCTCAATCCAATGCGGTTTGGAGAATTGCAAAATGTTTGACACGAACAAAAGCGATAATTCCTCCACTAGTAAATATAAATACTAACAGCATCGCTCCCTCAGGCCAAAGCAGAGGTCTTTGCGTCAACACTTGAAGAAGTATTCAACCCAAATCCACCGCTGGGACAAGCAAATAAAGAAGAAATCTTAAACATCGAACACGAAGTAAACGAAACTGACTACTCGACCACGCACAACAAAATGCGTAAAACAAACGCTGGCGAGATAAGTTGGATAATCAGACACTTCCACAATAGAAAGGCCCCGGGGTCGGACAAAATTCCAAATGCGGTACTTAAAAATCTCCCGCAAGCAGCTCTTCGGCTGCTTGCAAAAATTTTCAACTACACTCTGGACAAAGGTAGATTCCCACCTAAATGGAAAGAGGCAAAGATAATCATGCTTCCTAAGCCAAAGAAAAATCTTTCGTTACCGGCCAACTACAGGCCAATTAGCCTATTAAACTCAATAGGCAAGGTACTTGAGAAAATACTCCTCAAAAGAATTAACGCCCACATCATCAAAAACAATTTACTAATTGCGGAACAGTTCGGCTTTAGATCGGAAGTTCTTTCACTTCTCTAAGCTTATTACCCCTCCGAAGGGGTGTCGCCTTGCCGTGGTGGAGCGGCTCAGTACCCGATCCAGACGGCCTACTAAGTGAGTCTTCGTGACCACTGGTAGGCAAGAGGTGAGGGGAAGCTAAGAACATTCCAACGGGTAGATGAGGCTCGTTAGTCTTGGTCGACAACTCATCTAGGAGAAGAGGACTCCGAAATAAAACTCCCCCAGGGGAACCTACCACGGTAGGTCCGGGTTTGGCGCGCCCGGGGCCCCGAGCTGGGCACCATCATTTCACCGCTTCACATTCATTAACTGTGCCACGTGCAGCGTTTTATGTTGCTTTTTATATCACCCTCTTCCTCTTCTAGGCTTATTCTGATTATTTCTTTGTAAGTTCCTAGATTTATAACTCCTGTCTCACCAGCAGGGATCTTTCCTATCTCCGTGGTCCTGTCCCACGGTTTTCAGCGCGGCCCCCGACTTGTGTGCTCTTCGGAGGTCTCAGGCGCGAAGGTTGTGCGGACCCTTCACACTGCCCCCATGTGTAGCCTTAGGTGCGGAGCCCGTCCACACGTCATGTACACCCACGTAGCTCCTTGAGGGCACGGCCGGTGTTAATCTCCCGACGGCCGCGTGCCGTCGGGTTAGTATCACCGGCCGGACGTGTTACCGCTGACGGAGCCCCGGTGTAATCAACCCGAAGTCCCCTGAATCCACGCTGACTCCGTTGAGGCAGCGTGTGCTAAAGCGGGGAGCCACAGGCGGTTATTCCTGTGGTGGGGGCATAAAACCGGGGTGTCACGTGGTGAACGGTTTACCCATGCGGACAAGCAGTGGAGATCGGAAGGTAGCTCCTCTGAAGTACGCCTTGAGGTCAGTCATGGAGGGGTCTCCATGGCGGCACAGACCGTGGAGATTTTGGTGTCTTTCTTTTCTTTGACCCCCGGATGGCAGGCTGACGCCGACGGTTCCGGATGGGGGTCCGATTTCAACATGCATCCGCGCAAACCCTCCCATTTCGACAGTTTTCTAGTCATGACCTTGGCCAGTGAAAGGAAAACGATGAAGGATCTGAGCCCCTTTTACATCAAAAAAGAACTCGACAGGATCTGTGGCCTTGTTAAAAACGCCACCCGAGTACCGAGACGGTACGCTTTTGGTAGAAGTGACCACCGCAGACCAGTGCCAGAAATTGTTGAAAGCCACTTTGTTGGGCTCCTACCCCATCCGGGTAGCCCCACATATATCTCTAAACTCATGCAGAGGAGTTGTCACCACATCCAGTCTGGACGGTCTGTCAAACGAGGAGATTGTTACTTGCCTCTCCGACCAGCGTGTGTGTCAAGCGTACCGTCTGACAAGAAAGCAGGATGGTAAAGTGATTGATTTACGTACGGTTTTCCTCGCTTTTAAGGGCACACAGTTGCCAGAATACATCTTCTGCGGGTACGAGCGTGCCGCCGTACGTCAATATGTGCCGAACCCTATGCGCTGTTTTCAGTGTCAGAAGTTCGGACATACTAAGACCGCGTGCAACCATCCTGCCGTTTGTGAGCGTTGTGGCCTATCACCTCATGAGGGCACGGCTTGTACCCGTGACCCTCATTGCGCTAACTGTGGAGCCGGTCATCCATCTAGCTCGCGTCAGTGTGCGAAGTTTCTGGATGAAAAATGTATACAGGAGCTACGCGTGAAAGAACATCTTACATTTCCAGAGGCGCGTCGTCGCTTTGAGCAGCTGCAACCTGCGACCACCACAGGTTATGCCTTGGCTGCCCGACGCGCTCCTGTTAACACCGTAGCGATACAGCATGTCCCTGTATCAGATGCCTCCACACAGACAGACCTACCAGCGAGTATTGTTCCACTGTCTCGTGCCACACCTGCAAAAGCTACAACATCTACAGCCGTGCAGACACCAGCTCACAAGGCGTCCACAAGTCGTAGCCAGCCTGTTGATAGCCATTCCTCTAGGCCTGATGTTCGCGCCAGCAGCCACACGTCATCAATGAAGTCCCGCACCCGCTCCCGTTCCGCGAGCCGCAGGGGATCTTCAGACTCCCGTACATCCGAGGAGTCACTAGGGGATGACGAAATTAACCTACCCCGTCCAAAGTCGGTTAAGGTAAAGATGAAAAAGAAAAAGATGAAGACGAATCACTAATTCTTCTTTACCATGGAAATAATCCAGTGGAATGTTAATGGGTTCCGGGCACGTGTTCCGGACATACAGCATCTCGTTGCGCAACGCTCTCCATCAATCGTCTGCCTACAAGAAACACATTTGCACCCTAATCACGCATTACATCTTCGTGGTTTTTCGGTTTTTCGGTTTTTAGGCATGACTCTGCAGCTGATCGACGAGCAAAGGGAGGAGTTGCTACTTTGGTGGCGCATACCATCTCTGCCACAAGCATCCCGCTAAACACGCCGCTGCAAGCTGTGGCTGTGCGTGTCCAGTTGCAGGGCTTAAGTCTGTCAATTTGCAATGTCTATCTGCCACCGGTCAGTGTTGTACACGAGAACGACCTTCGAGCTCTTTTGGCTCAGATTCCGCCACCCTTTATCTTCCTTGGTGATCTGAATGCCAAACACTCTTCATGGGGCTCCGACACTGACGATGCTCGCGGATGCCTTGTAGGAGACGTTTGCGATATGTCCGGCCTCCTTTTGTTGAACACTGGTGCCCCTACCTTTTTATCATCTGCCTATGTCACGTACTCCGCCTTAGACGTTAGCTTCTGTAGCCCGTCATTGGTACCACTCATTGATTGGTCGGTGCTCTCCGACCTCTTTGGCAGTGATCATTTTCCCATTAACATTCACATATCTGGTTTCCATACTATTCCAACACGACACCCTCACTGGATTATTTCCAAGGCTGACTGGGGGAAATTTCGTTCCCTCATTCACCTTACCGACGATGGTTTTACCACCATCGACAACATGGTGGAGTATTTTACATGTTCTGTCCTGCTTGCAGCAAATTCCAGCATTCCTCGCGGTTCTACTACACCTCGTCATCTTCCTGTGCCTTGGTGGTCCGAGGAATGTCGTTTGGCTGTTAAAGCCCGCAAAGGGCCTTGCGAGTTTTCAGTGCACATCCTACGGAAGAGAACTTTATTGCCTTTAAGCGAGTGCGTGCCCGGGCGCGTTTTGTACTTCGCAGTGCAAAACGCACATCCTGGGTAACTTACGTCTCTTCCATCTCTCGACGCACTTCAACACAAAGGGTGTGGACTGCGGTTCGGCGTATGTACGGCAAGTGTCGCCGGACGATTATTCCCGGTCTTGCCGTACAGGGCTCTTATTACACTAGCAAGCAGGCTATCGCCGATGCCCTTGCCGATTTCTTCTCGGCTACCAGCCAAACCCAAGTTTACGATAGGTCGTTTTTAGCTATCAAGGAATCTGCGGAGCGGATAGCTCTTAATTTTAACAGCGACGGTAGTGAGCCATACAACACGCCTTTTAGCATAGTAGAGCTGATGCACTCCTTGTCTCTCGCGCACGATTCTTCTCCCGGTCCTGATGACATCCACCGACAAATGTTGCTTCATCTTCCACCTCAGGCTCTTTCCTTCCTGCTGAGCATCTATAACCGAATCTGGCTCCAGCGGGTTTACCCGTCTTCCTGGCGCGAGGGTATCGTCATCCCTATACCTCGGCCCGGGAAAGACCGGGTGCTTGCCTCTAGCTACCGCCCTATTTGCCTAACGAGTGTCGTTTGCAAGACCCTCGAACGTATGATCAACACTCGTTTAGTGTGGTGGCTAGAGACGAATAACCTGCTGAGTAATGCCCAGTGCGGTTTTCGTCGCCATCGCTCCAGTGTCGACAATCTGACAAGCATGGAGGCCTACATACAGAATGCATTTCTCTTGAAGCAGCATGTCGTGGGTGTCTTCTTTGATCTGGAGAAGGCCTACGACACTACATGGCGCTACGGCATCCTGCGTGCTTTGCACGGTTATGGTTTCCGCGGTAACTTGTCGTTTTTTATTTTTAACTTTTTACTAATTCGCCGCTTTCGTGTCCGCATAGGTAACACGCTCTCCCAAGAGAAGGTTCAGGAGAATGGCGTACCCCAGGGGTCGATTCTCAGCGTTACGCTTTTCGCCGTTGCCATTAATGGCATCACCAGCGCTGTTCGTAGCGGAATCCCGATGTCGCTGTATGTTGACGACTTGGCGATATACTATCGCTCTTATAGTTTGGAACACATCGAGCGTCAACTGCAGATGACCATAACATCCATCGCCGAGTGGGCGTCTCGCACCGGCATTCGGTTTTCTCCTACGAAAACACAGTGTCTCCACTTTCACCGACTCCGTGGTGTACACCCCGCACCTGATCTCCATTTGCGTGGCACACGTCTTCCATTTGTTCCGCACCTGAAGTTCTTGGGCTTACACCTCGACAGCAAACTCACATGGGAGCACCATATACGTCACCTTCGGGCTTCCTGCGGTCGTTCGCTTCGGGTACTCAGGGTCCTATCTGGGGCATCTTGGGGAGGCGATCGCACGGTAATGTTGAGGTTGTATCGCTCACTGGTCCGGTCCAAATTAGACTACGGCTGTTTTATCTATGGCTCTGCATCAGCCTCTAAACTCCGCCTTTTAGACACAATTCATCACACTGGTATCCGTCTCGCTACTGGGGCTTTCCGCACAAGTAGAGTGGATTGTCTGTATGCTGATTCTGGCGAACCTCCACTGTCTGTTCGACGCTCGTTGTTACTTTGTTCTTACGTGGCAAGGTTGGCCGCTCATCCAGGTCATCCTTCGTTTAATCCTGTATTGCGTCCAGACCTCGCTCACCGTTATATGCGGAATAAAACAATCTCTCGTCCAAGTGGCATCAGGTTTCAAGAACTGCTTGTCGCAAACGCCCTCCGACTGCCAGTTGTAGAGCGGCATTCACTTGGCCACTGTCCTCCCTGGCAACTCCAGCGTGCACGCTTTGACCTGGAGCTGTCGGGCTGTGCAAAGAGCGCTACCCCTCCTTCGGTGTTCCGTCAACTCTTCACCGCAGTGCTGGGACGATACCGGACTTATACTCCGGTATTCACCGATGGCTCCCAGTTGGGTAGTACGACGGGTTCCGCATTTATATACAACGGTGAGGTTCACACATACCGCCTTCCAGACGCCAGTTCAGTTTTTACCGCCGAGCTGTTTGCCATCTTTTATTTCTTACTGTTTATCTCACGTTCAATTCCTGAACATTTAATTGTGTGTTGCGACTCGCTGAGCGCCCTTCAGGCGCTGCAACAATTTGTTGGCAACTCGGTATTAATTATTAAAATACAGGCACTTTTATCTCAGTTGTTATCTCGCGGATACCAGTTCGTTTTTACGTGGATCCCAGGCCATGTGGGTATTCCGGGCAACGAGGGGGTGGATGCGGCCGCGAAGTCTGCATGCCGCCTTCCGGAATATTCCACCCGTACGCTACCCTATATAGATGTGCAGAAGTACTTTCGTCGCCATCTATTTTCTCTCTGGCAACAATCTTGGGAAGCGTTAGCTGGCACTCAGTTACGGACAATTAAGGACACGGTACAACCCTGGCAAACATCTTGCAGGGATTCCAGGCGTGAGGAGGTGATTTTAACCCGCCTGAGGATAGGCCACACTCGAGCCACGCATGCACACCTTTTGCGCGGTGATCCGGAGCCTGTCTGTGCGACGTGCAATGTCCCACTCTCCGTTGCACATGTCCTTATTGATTGTCCGCGGTATGCTCGTGAGCGCGAGTCCTTTGGCCTGGGTCTTACACTGCACACCGTGTTAGGCAACGATCCAGTAGCTGTTAATACAGTACTGCGGTTTGTTGCGCATATCGATTTTGGTAAGCAAGTGTAAGGTTTCTTTTATCTTGGCGGAAATATACTTTTAGGATGTTTTTACTCGTGTTTTTAGCCCTTTTTAACAGTAGCCAGTTTTATGTCTTTAGTAATTTAAGTGTTTATCGGTTTTTAATTTTCCTTTTTTAGCTGTCTTAGCTCTCTTTTTAGTAATTATAATGTTCACTTTTAGGTATTTTAACTTTCACTTTTTAGCTTTAAAAGGGTTAGGTTTTATTTCTTTGTTTTTACTTTTTGACTTCGGGCCCTAATGACCTAGTTGTCGACGGGCCCGTAAACCCCACTACTCACTCTAAGCTTATTACAGCTCTCCGCGGTAATAAGCTTAGAGAAGTGAAAGAACTTCCGATAAACTGGGTAACTTCCTGTCGCACATCTCGTCGCGAGGAGGTTAGTTTGGCTCGATTAAGAATAGGGCACTGTAATTTTTCGCACGGTTACCTATTTAAAAGGGACCCTGCGCCTCTATGTCCGCTGTGTGACAACGTTTTGTCGGTTCGCCACGTGCTGCTAGAGTGTTACTCCCTAGCGCACCTTCGGGATTCTCTGCAGCTGCCTGCCAGACTTGCAGAGGTCCTAGCGGACGACAAAACAGCGGTTGATAGAGTTTTTAATTTTTTAGCGCAGTGCAATATAAATTTGAGGATTTAAAATTTTTCATTATCTGTTTCTGATTTTGGACATATTTATCACCTTGTTTCATATCTGGCTATTGCCACTGCTTTTTACCTTTGTATATTTTTCTTGTTGCTAGTATTTTTATTTTTTGAGTGAAATTTATATCTGGCTATTGCCATGAGTCTGCTAAGGGCGCTGATGACCTAGAAGTTGAGCGCCCTTAAACCAAATCCAATCCAATTTAGATCACAACATTCCACAACACTTCAACTACTTCGACTAACAGAGCAAATTACGAAAAGCTATAACACCAATAAATCAACTGGCGCCATCTTTCTGGATATTGAGCGCGCTTTTGATAAAGTTTGGCATTCGGGCCTACTCCATAAGCTAAAAACTTACAATTTCTCCGATTCAATGATCGCGCTAATCAAAGACTATTTAAGCACAAGACACTTCCGGGTGGTAGTGGAGGACTGCTCCTCCACTCTAAGGCCCATTAGGGCAGGAGTCCCACAAGGAAGTTTAATTGGGCCGACGCTTTTTAATCTATATATTAACGATATGCCAGAATTCACGCGTACTGATAAATACATATATGCGGACGATACAGCCTTAGTAACGCAATCCACGCAGCCTCGGATCATCCACCTGCGCTTGCAGAACGCTCTAAATGAGCTGGAGCCGTGGTTTGCAAAGTGGAGAATCAAAGTAAACACCACTAAGTGCCAATCAATCATATTCACTAAACGAATACAGCACAGGCTGCCCAGGCATTCACAACCGCCTCTGGTATACAGAGGCGAGCAAATTGAATGGAAAGACCAAGTCACCTACTTAGGTGTTACTATGGACCAAGGTCTGACCTGGAAAAAGCACATAGATACCATCAGGGCAAAGGCAAACGGCCAATTAAGTAAACTCTACCCTATGATAAATAAAAACAGCCAATTACAACTAAATATGGGTCTTACGCTTTACAAATCTCTGATAAGGCCCATCTTAACATACGCGGCCCCCGTTTGGGGCTATGCCGCCAAAACACATATTAATAAGCTCCAAACACTACAAAACAGAATAGTTAGAGTAATAGCAAAGCTCCCACAAGTAGCACCAGCTTATCTTATACACAACGAGCTTAAGCTACACTCCATTGAACAATGCATAAAAGCGCAAAGTGCAAACTTATACGATAAGAAAGACAAAAATCACAACCACCTCATTCGAGAACTAGGTGTGTATAACCTCGAACGTGATACGCACAAAAGACCTCTCTCGCTGTTCGATAGAACAATTGGCCTGAAGGAACCGGAAATAAATATCCAAGAATACTTAGACGCGTTAGTTAGATAAAACACCCAGAATTACACAGCCATGGCATGTCCATTCCTTTCCTTCTGCCAGTGTCCTTGCTCATTGTAGTCAAGGCGGATCTCACTGGGAGGGTGCGGTCTAAGTGCAGCTGTGCTCTGATTGGGCAGGCGGCTTAGGCGAAACCCGACACTGACCAACAGCAATCACCACGGACTTACTCTAATGGCTTCTCCAGCCTCTACTTGTAAATAGTAAATTAATTCAATGACCCTGCTCCTTATTACAGGAAAGCACAAGCAACAAAAACAAATTATCTTAGACAAGTAACCACTGACTCTGTTCCTAATTTCAGGAATGCATTAATACATCAAATGCATGAAGTGACGTCAGACCTCACGTGGTCTGCGTAAACCAACAAATCCTTTGACAGATAAATAACCACTGACTTTGTTCCTAATTTCAGGAATGCATAATTGCTTCAACTGCATGATTCAAATAAAATTTTCTACCAAATACCTAGCACATTAATAACCACGGACTCTGTTCCTACTTGCAGGAATGCATAACACAACTACTATATAGAGAGACGTCAGACCTCACGGGGCCTGATTAAACCAAAATTCTCACCCTAAATGCTCTTTGTTTCAGAACTACTACAAGACGTCTCAGCCCGGAGACATCACTAACCCAATACTCCCTCACTCAATTCCCAAGGGCGTGTCCAGGGCCTCGGCAATGTTCACGTCCTGGCGATCTCTCTCCTGGCTTAGGCCCTTGTGGCCGGCCAACAAACCCACACCCACAATCCACAGGTACATTAGCGGTACTGTCGGATTTCCACTCCTGAATTCACCGGTGGAGGTTTTTTAGTGGAGTAGTACCTTCGGGTGAGGCCCACAGTTCCCCTCTGTGCCTCCCAGCGCATGGGGCTCCGTAAATGGATTTTTCCTCCACTTGAAAAAAAAAAAAAAAAAGTCAACGCCTCAGACACAACTGTACCTTCACCAAGAAGACTTCGACCACGCCACTGATGATGTCCACCGCAGTAGTGGACGAAACGTCTGGACCAAGTTACTCCAGCAGACCACGGCATATCAGCCCGAAAGACTCTTGTAGAATATAAAATATAATATAAAGGGTATGTGACTTCAAAGACACATTGGGCAGTAAAGGGTTAACGAGAATACCAAGTTATCACATTCCCATTCAACTCTTATATAATTGCAATTAATTATACTTGTGCACGCTCACTAAGAACACTTGATTGTCACTGTGTTATATATAGAACTATTCTTTCTAATGACTCACTGAGCAAGCCATTCTTCTGAATCCTTAGGAAGCTGAAACAATGTTAAATTTATGCTGATTTGAATTATTTCTAGGAGCTAGACCAGCCAACTGGATACAGATCCTGAAGTGACAATAGCTGCTGCACCAAAGGGAAGGAAACTAAAGGTAGTGACCGAAGACAGCAGTGAAATACCAACTTTTCTACAGGCTGCATCAGGTATGCTTCAAAATATAAATTTGAAGAAGGATGAGCATAATGAGTTTGGGTCATTTGTGGCCTCTATCCTTTGTGCCCTTTCAAGTAAATGTTTTAAAAATGAGTTATGGAAGAAAATCATGTTAGCCATTATTGAAGCTCAAGATGAAGATTAGTAATAAACTGTGTAATTTGTTGTATAAATAAATGGCATTGTATCAAGTACAACTTAGTTTTTATTTTCTTCGCCTTGTCCAAATAATCCTTTCAATAATGCATAACAAAACTAATGAAAAAGAGTAGGAGGATGCTAATAATGCTGAAATGCCTTGACAAACCAATTAAAAAAAATAAAAGGTGAAATATCTCTTGTTCTCTTCTGACCCCGATGCTATTAGGGTTCCTGAGGGCTAGGGAGTCTTTAGTTTTCCAACCTCTCCATTTCTCTAATTCTCTATAAAACCTTAACCCCTAACATGCTGACCTGTCATGGCATGTAATACGTCCTCTGATTGGTAATCAGAGGATATGGTCGGTGATTGATAATTCTCCCAGTCAGGTCAGCGAGACCCGTAAACCAACGACAGGTGTGGTCCTACAAGACTTTCTGGGGGTTGTGACAGAGTGATGTGACCGCCAAAACATAAAAATGTGGTGCTCTCTATTAAGTGGTTACTATTACTGCTATTGCTCTCTTCAATATCAAAAAATATATACATATACACTTTATTCGTCACATTACACTTACATGGGTGAGCAGGTGCTCGTAAATTGGTGACTCCTCAATACACTATAATTACAACTTTAAGGATTAAAATAAGTCTACAATATTTTAACTCTATTTAAGTTTAGGATACCTAATTCTGTATAAGTATATTCCGAAGTTTACGGAAACATTTGTATCCTTAAAAACTCATGTAATCAGATGAAACCTGATGTACTGTGGCAATGATATGTATAATGATGCTTATCAGTAGGTAATAATGGTAACTTCTAAATGGATCTTAGAACACAATTTTTTGCGTTAATTTGTCCAGTATTCTTATTAGATAAGGAATGAATGTATGAAATGATTAAAGCTAACTGACTTAGGAAATATAAAGTGTCAAAAGCATGTGATATTTATTCCTTTAAGGACTGGATTAAAACCTAAGCTGACAACTAGGATGCCACTTGAACTTGCAGTGAGTGAGTGAGTGAGTAGTGGGGTTTACGGGCCCGTCGACAACTAGGTCATTAGGGCCCGAAGTCCAAAAATAAAAACAAAGAAATAAAACCTCACCCTTTTAAAGCTAAAAAGTGAAAGTTAAAATACCTAAAAATGAACATTATAACTACTAAAAAGAGAGCTAAGACAGCTAAAAACGGAAAATTAAAACCGATAAACACTTAAATTACTAAAGACATAAAACTGGCTACTGTTAAAAAGGGCTAAAAACATGAGTAAAACATCCTAAAAGTATATTTCCGCCAAGATAAAAGAAACCTTACACTTGCTTACCAAAATCGATATGCGCAACAAACCGCAGTACTGTATTTACAGCTACTGGATCGTTGCCTAACAAGGTGCACAGTGTAAGACCCAGGCCAAAGGACTGGCGCTCACGAGCATATCGCGGACAATCAGTAAGGACATGTGCAACGGAGAGTGGGACATTGCACGTCGCACAGACAGGCTCCGGATCACCGCGCAAAAGGTGTGCATGCGTGGCTCGAGTGTGGCCTATCCTCAGGCGGGTTAAAATCACCTCCTCACGCCTGGAATCCCTGCAAGATGTTTGCCAGGGTTGTACCGTGTCCTTGATTGTCCGTAACTGAGTGCCAGCTAACGCTTCCCAAGATTGTTGCCAGAGAGAAAATAGATGGCGACGAAAGTACTTCTGAACATCTATATAGGGTAACGTACGGGTGGAATATTCCGGAAGGCGGCATGCAGACTTCGCAGCCGCATCCACCACCTCGTTGCCCGGAATACCCACATGACCTGGGATCCACGTAAAAACGAACTGGTATCCGCGAGATAACAACTGAGATAAAAGTGCCTGTATTTTAATAATTAATACCGAGTTGCCAACAAATTGTTGCAGCGCCTGAAGGGCGCTCAGCGAGTCGCAACACACAATTAAATGTTCAGGAACTGAACGGGAGATAAAAAGTAAGAAATAAAAGATGGCAAACAGCTCGGCGGTAAAAACTGAACTGGCGTCTGGAAGGCGGTATGTGTGAACCTCACCGTTGTATATAAATGCGGAACCCGTCGTACTACCCAACTGGGAGCCATCGGTGAATACCGGAGTATAAGTCCGGTATCGGCCCAGAACTGCGGTGAAGAGTTGACGGAACACCGAAGGAGGGGTAGCGGTCTTTGCACAGCCCGACAGCTCCAGGTCAAAGCGTGCACGCTGGAGCTGCCAGGGAGGACAGTGGCCAAGTGAATGCCGCTCTACAACTGGCAGTCGGAGGGCGTTTGCAACAAGTAGTTCTTGAAACCTGATGCCACTTGGACGGGAGATTCTTTTATTCCGCATATAACGGTGCGCGAGGTCTGGACGCAATACAGGTGGAAACGAAGTATGACCTGGATGAGCGGCCAACCTTGCCACATGAGAACAAAGTAACAATGAGCGTCGAACAGACAGTGGAGGTTCGCCAGAATCAGCATACAGACAATCCACTCTACTTGTGCGGAAAGCCCCAGTAGCGAGACGGATACCAGTGTGATGGATTGTGTCTAAAAGGCGGAGTTTAGAGGCTGATGCAGAGCCATAGATAAAACAGCCGTAGTCTAATTTGGACCGGACCAGTGAGCGATACAACCTCAACATTACCGTGCGATCGCCCCCCCAAGATGCCCCAGAGAGGACCCTGAGTACCCGAAGCCAACGACCGCAGGAAGCCCGAAGGTGACGTATATGGTGCTCCCATGTGAGTTTGCTGTCGAGGTGTAAGCCCAAGAACTTCAGGTGCGGAACAAATGGAAGACGTGTGCCACGCAAATGGAGATCAGGAGCGGGGTGTACACCACGGAGTCGGTTAAAGTGGAGACACTGTGTTTTCGTAGGAGAAAACCGAAAGCCGATGCGAGACGCCCACTCGGCGATGGATTTTATGGTCATCTGCAGTTGACGCTCTATGTGTTACAAACTATAAGAGCGATAGTATATCGCAAAGTCGTCAACATACAGCGACATCGGGATTCCGCTACGAACAGCTCTGGTGATGCCATTAATGGCAACGGCGAAAAGCGTAACGCTGAGAATCGACCCCTGGGGTACGCCGTTCTCCTGAACCTTCTCTTGGGAGAGCGTGTTACCTATGCGGACACGAAAGCGGCGAATTAGTAAAAAGTTAAAAATAAGAACGACAAGTTACCGCGTAAACCATAACCGTGCAAAGCACGCAGGATGCCGTAGCGCCATGTAGTGTCGTAGGCCTTCTCCAGATCCAAGAAGACACCCACGACATGCTGCTTCAAGAGAAATGCATTCTGTATGTAGGCCTCCATGCTTGTCAGATTGTCGACACGGGAGCGATGGCGACGAAAACCGCACTGGGCATTACTCAGCAGGTTATTCGTCTCCAGCCACCACACTAAACGAGTGTTGATCATACGTTCGAGGGTCTTGCAAACGACACTCGTTAGGCAAATAGGGCGGTAGCTAGAGGCAAGTACCCGGTCTTTCCCGGGCCGAGGTATAGGGATGACGATACCCTCGCGCCAGGAAGACGGGTAAACCCGCTGGAGCCAGATTCGGTTATAGATGCTCAGCAGGAAGGAAAGAGCCTGAGGTGGAAGATGAAGCAACATTTGTCGGTGGATGTCATCAGGACCGGGAGAAGAATCGTGCGCGAGAGACAAGGAGTGCATCAGCTCTGCTATGCTAAAAGGCGTGTTGTATGGCTCACTACCGTCGCTGTTAAAATTAAGAGCTATCCGCTCCGCAAATTCCTTGATAGCTAAAAACGACCTATCGTAACTTTGGGTTTGGCTGGTAGCCGAGAAGAAATCGGCAAGGGCGTCGGCGATCGCCTGCTCGCTAGTGTAATAAGAGCCCTGTACAGCAAGGCTGGGAATAATCGTCCGGCGACACTTGCCGTACATACGCCGAACCGCAGTCCACACCCTTTGTGTTGAAGTGCGTCGAGAGATGGAAGAGACGTAAGTTACCCAGGATGTGCGTTTTGCACTGCGAAGTACAAAACGCGCCCGGGCACGCACTCGCTTAAAGGTAATAAAGTTCTCTTCCGTAGGATGTGCACTGAAAACTCGCAAGGCCCGTTTGCGGGCTTTAACAGCCAAACGACAATCCTCGGACCACCAAGGCACAGGAAGATGACGAGGTGTAGTAGAACCGCGAGGAATGCTGGAATTTGCTGCAAGCAGGACAGAACATGTAAAATACTCCACCATGTTGTCGATGGTGGTAAAACCATCGTCGGTAAGGTGAATGAGGGAACGAAATTTCCCCCAGTCAGCCTTGGAAATAATCCAGTGAGGGTGTCGTGTTGGAATAGTATGGAAACCAGATATGTGAATGTTAATGGGAAAATGATCACTGCCAAAGAGGTCGGAGAGCACCGACCAATCAATGAGTGGTACCAATGACGGGCTACAGAAGCTAACGTCTAAGGCGGAGTACGTGACATCGGCAGATGATAAAAAGGTAGGGGTACCAGTGTTCAACAAAAGGAGGCCGGACATATCGCAAACGTCTCCTACAAGGCATCCGCGAGCATCGTCAGTGTCGGAGCCCCATGAAGAGTGTTTGGCATTCAGATCACCAAGGAAGATAAAGGGTGGCGGAATCTGAGCCAAAAGAGCTCGAAGGTCGTTCTCGTGTACAACACTGACCGGTGGCAGATAGACATTGCAAATTGACAGACTTAAGCCCTGCAACTGGACACGCACAGCCACAGCTTGCAGCGGCGTGTTTAGCGGGATGCTTGTGGCAGAGATGGTATGCGCCACCAAAGTAGCAACTCCTCCCTTTGCTCGTCGATCAGCTGCAGAGTCATGCCTAAAAACCGAAAAACCGAAAAACCACGAAAATGTAATGCGTGTTTAGGGTGCAAATGTGTTTCTTGTAGGCAGACGATTGATGGAGAGCGTTGCGCAACGAGATGCTGTATGTCCGGAACACGTGCCCGGAACCCATTAACATTCCACTGGATTATTTCCATGGTAAAGAAGAATTAGTGATTCGTCTTCATCTTTTTCTTTTTCATCTTTACCTTAACCGACTTTGGACGGGGTAGGTTAATTTCGTCATCCCCTAGTGACTCCTCGGATGTACGGGAGTCTGAAGATCCCCTGCGGCTCGCGGAACGGGAGCGGGAGCGGGACTTCATTGATGACGTGTGGCTGCTGGCGCGAACATCAGGCCTAGAGGAATGGCTATCAACAGGCTGGCTACGACTTGTGGACGCCTTGTGAGCTGGTGTCTGCACGGCTGTAGATGTTGTAGCTTTTGCAGGTGTGGCACGAGACAGTGGAACAATACTCGCTGGTAGGTCTGTCTGTGTGGAGGCATCTGATACAGGGACATGCTGTATCGCTACGGTGTTAACAGGAGCGCGTCGGGCAGCCAAGGCATAACCTGTGGTGGTCGCAGGTTGCAGCTGCTCAAAGCGACGACGCGCCTCTGGAAATGTAAGATGTTCTTTCACGCGTAGCTCCTGTATACATTTTTCAGCCAGAAACTTCGCACACTGACGCGAGCTAGATGGATGACCGGCTCCACAGTTAGCGCAATGAGGGTCACGGGTACAAGCCGTGCCCTCATGAGGTGATAGGCCACAACGCTCACAAACGGCAGGATGGTTGCACGCGGTCTTAGTATGTCCGAACTTCTGACACTGAAAACAGCGCATAGGGTTCGGCACATATTGACGTACGGCGGCACGCTCGTACCCGCAGAAGATGTATTCTGGCAACTGTGTGCCCTTAAAAGCGAGGAAAACCGTACGTAAATCAATCACTTTACCATCCTGCTTTCTTGTCAGACGGTACGCTTGACACACACGCTGGTCGGAGAGGCAAGTAACAATCTCCTCGTTTGACAGACCGTCCAGACTGGATGTGGTGACAACTCCTCTGCATGAGTTTAGAGATATATGTGGGGCTACCCGGATGGGGTAGGAGCCCAACAAAGTGGCTTTCAACAATTTCTGGCACTGGTCTGCGGTGGTCACTTCTACCAAAAGCGTACCGTCTCGTACTCGGGTGGCGTTTTTAACAAGGCCACAGATCCTGTCGAGTTCTTTCTTTATGTAAAAGGGGCTAAGATCCTTCATCGTTTTCCTTTCACTGGCCAAGGTCATAACTAGAAAACTGTCGAAATGGGAGGGTTTGCGCGGATGCATGTTGAAATCGGACCCCCATCCGGAACCGTCGGCGTCAGCCTGCCATCCGGGGGTCAAAGAAAAGAAAGACACCAAAATCTCCACGGTCTGTGCCGCCATGGAGACCCCTCCATGACTGACCTCAAGGCGTACTTCAGAGGAGCTACCCTCCGATCTCCACTGCTTGTCCGCATGGGTAAACCGTTCACCACGTGACACCCCGGTTTTATGCCCCCACCACAGGAATAACCGCCTGTGGCTCCCCGCTTTAGCACACGCTGCCTCAACGGAGTCAGCGTGGATTCAGGGGACTTCGGGTTGATTACACCGGGGCTCCGTCAGCGGTAACACGTCCGGCCGGTCATACTAACCCGACGGCACGCGGCCGTCGGGAGATTAACACCGGCCGTGCCCTCAAGGAGCTACGTGGGTGTACATGACGTGTGGACGGGCTCCGCACCTAAGGCTACACATGGGGGCAGTGTGAAGTGTCCGCACAACCTTCGCGCCTGAGACCTCCGAAGAGCACACAAGTCGGGGGCCGCGCTGAAAACCGTGGGACAGGACCACGGAGATAGGAAAGATCCCTGCTGGTGAGAGAGGAGTTATAAAACTAAGGCCTTACAAACTAATAATCGGAATAAACCTAGAAGAGGAAGAGGGTGATATAAAAGCAACATAAATCGCTGCACGTGGCACAGTTAATGTATATGGAGGGGGTGAAATGATGGTGCGCAGCTCGGGGCCCCGGGTGCGCCAAACCCGGACCTACCGTGGTAGGTTCCCCTGGGGGAGTTTGATTTCGGAGTCCTCTTCTCCTAGATGAGTTGTTGACCAAGACTAACGAGCCTCATCTACCCATTGGAATGTTCTTAGCTTCCCCTCACCTCTTGCCCACCAGTGGTCACAAAGACTCACTTAGTAGGCCGTCTGAATCGGGTACTGAGCCCCTCCGCCACGGCAAGGCGACACTCCTTCGGAGGGGACTTGCAGTGAAAAGGCAAGAATGTCACTCCTATTATTGTGGTTAGATTCAGCGCTGTATAAGCAGGGAAAGGACTTTTTGTGTTAACTAACTGTTTTGGCTAGTATATTATGTTTACCTACATCACTTTTTAAAAGTAGAGAAAGTTGAAATGTGATGTTATAAATACCTCCGTATTAATGGCAGGAGGTGTTTGTTAGTGATAAAGAAGTGCAAATTCCATCTCCCCCAAAGTTTGTGATATGTGTGATACCCCTGCCAACCCTAAGCTTGTTAAGAAATGCATGCTCGCTTTGCTTGTAGATATACTCAGTCATTAAGGAATGCACACTCACTTCCTCATATGTTTTGATGTTAGTTTCCATTATTTAATAAACCACTATTTTCTTAGTGTAGGAGAGAATTCTGCTGGCAGGAATACACAACAGTCATTTAAAAACACTGTAAAGTCATCAATCATTCTTTATTTATCCAGTATCTACAACAGAGATTATAAATACAATAACTAAACTACCAAAAAGGTCACAAGTGGATGGGATGAAATCAGTATGATTCTCTGAAAACATTGTAAATATGTTCTGGCCAGTCCTCTTGAACATTTAATAAACTTCTCTATCCTATGTGGTAAATTTCCAGAATGTCTGAAACAGAGCCTAGTACGCCCACTACATAAAAAAGGAGATGAGAATGACATAAATAACTACATACCAATTAGCCTAACATCAGAAATAGCAAAGCTCTTTGAAAGGCTTGTATTAAGCCGGTTATTAGATTTTTTTAGACAAAAACAATATTATTGTAAATTTTCAGCATGGATTTAGGAAAGGACGATCAACAGCTACTGCAATTAGTGAACTTATACATTTAGTCTAGACATTTATCTGTCTAGGGGATATGTGAATAGCGACCACAAGGTACCCAAGCTGAACAGAACATTACTTCCACTTACTGGTGTTTTGCTCCTCACTGTAACTTTTCTATCTGACCTTACCTTGGTCATCTCTTGTTCTCTTCCGACCCCGATGCTATTAGGGTTCCCAAGGGCTAGGGGGTGAGTGAGTGTGTTGGGTTTAAGGGCCCGTCGACAACTTGCTCATTAGGGCCCCGAGTCCAGAAGTAAAATTACATACCGTCAAGTGTTAAAACATCACCCATTAAAAACTAAAAATCTACCGTTAAAATAGATAAAAACCTCTAAACAACTATTAAACGTTTCATTTATAATGCTAAAAACAGAAACTTAAAATTGCTACAAAGTAAAAAACACTAAAACGTTAAAAAACCCAAAAATACGGCAATCTAAAAGGCTAAAATCCCTGAAATAAAATAACCTTACACTTGCTTCATAAAATCAATTCTGGAACAAAACCCCAGCACTGTATTTACAGATACTGGGTCGTTGCCTAAAACTGACGACAGTGTAAGGCCCAGGCCAACGGACTGGCGCTCACGAGCGTATCGCGGGCAATCAAGAAGGACATGTGCGACGGAGATTGGAATGTTACACGTCGTACAGACAGGCTCCGGATCACCACGCAAAAGGTGTCCGTGCGTGGCTCGGGTATGGCCTATCCTCAGGCGGGTTAAAACCACTTCTTCCCGCCTGGAATTCCTGCAGCTGGTATGCCAGGGTTGTACCGTGTCCTTGATTGTCCGTAATTGAGTGCCAGATAACGCTTCCCAAGATTCCTGCCAGAGAGCAAATAGATGGCGACGGAAATATTTCTGCACATCTATATAGGGGAGCGTACGGGTGGAATACTCCGGAAGGCCACATGCAGACTTTGCAGCCGCATCCGCCGCCTCGTTACCCGGAATACCCACATGGCCTGGGATCCACGTAAAAACAAACTGGTATCCGCGAGACAGTAGCTGAGAAATCAACGTCTGGATTTTAACAACCAATGCCGAGGTGCCGATAAACTGTTGCAGGGCCTGGAGAGCGCTAAAAGAATCGGAACAAACGATAAAACTTCCAGGACCTGAACTGGAGATAAAAAGGAGGAAATAAAATATGGCAAACAACTCGGCGGTAAATACTGAACTGGCGTCCGGTAGGCGGTACGTATGAGGGTCACCGTTGTATATGAAGGCGCAACCCGTCGAACTACCCATCTGGGACCCATCGGTAAATACCGGACAGGAAGTCCGGTAGCGCCCCACTAGTTCCGTGAATAGTTGGCGAAACACGGAATCTTAACACAGCCCGACAGCTCCAGGTCAAAGCGTGCGCGCTGGAGTTTCCAGGGGGGACATCGGCCACATGAATGCCGCTCTACGGCTGGCAGTCGAAGGGCGTGTGCAGCAAGCAGTTCACGAAACCGGATACCACTTGGACGGGAGATATTTGTATTTCGCATATAACGGTGCGCGAGGTCTGGACGCAACACGGGTGGAAACGAAGGGTGACCTGGGTGGGCGGCCAGCCTTGCCACGTAAGAACACCCAAGAGCTAGGGAATCTTTATTTCTCCAACCTCTCCATTTCTCTATAAAATCTTAACCCCTAACATGCTGACCTGTCATGGCATGTAATACGTCCTCTGATTGGTAATCAGAGGATATGGTCGGTGAATTTATTTTGATAATTCTCCCGGTCAGGTCGGTGAGACCCGTAAACCGACAGATGTGGTCCTCCAGACATTCTCCCCCCCGAAGGAGGGTCGCCTTGCCGTGGCGGAGGGGCTCAGTACCCGAACCAGACGGCCTGCTACGTGTGTCTTTGTGACCACTGGTAGGCAAGAGGTGAGGGGAAGCTAAGAACATTCCAACGGGTAGATGAGGCTCGTTAGTCTTGGTCGACGACTCATCTAGGAGAAGAGGACTCCGAAATCAAACTCCCCCAGGGGAACCTACCACGGTAGGTCCGGGTTTGGCGCACCCGGGGCCCCGAGCTGCTCACTATCACTTCACCCCCTTCACCTTCATTAACTGTGCCACGTGCAGCATTTTATGTTGCTTTTTGCATCACTCTCTTCCTCTTCTAGGTTTATTCCGATTATTAGTTAGTAAGGCCTTAGTTGTATAACTCCTGTCTCACCAGCAGGGATCTTTCCAATCTCCGTGGTCCTGTCCCACGGTTTTCAGCGCGGCCCCCGACTTGTGTGCTCTTCGGAGGTCTCAGGCGCGAAGGTTGTGCGGACCCTTCACACTGCCCCCATGTGTAGCCTTAGGTGCGGAGCCCGTCCACACGTCATGTACACCCACGTAGCTCCTTGAGGGCACGGCCGGTGTTAATCTCCCGACGGCCGCGTGCCGTCGGGTTAGTATCACCGGCCGGACGTGTTACCGCTGACGGAGCCCCGGTGTAATCAACCCGAAGTCCCCTGAATCCACGCTGACTCCGTTGAGGCAGCGTGTGCTAAAGCGGGGAGCCACAGGCGGTTATTCCTGTGGTGGGGGCATAAAACCGGGGTGTCACGTGGTGAACGGTTTACCCATACGGACAAGCAGTGGAGATCGGAGGGTAGCTCCTCTGAAGTACGCCTTGAGGTCAGTCATGGAGGGGTCTCCATGGCGGCACAGACCGTGGAGATTTTGGTGTCTTTTATCCTTTGACCCCCGGATGGCAGGCTGACGCCGACAGTTCCGGATGGGGGTCCAAATAATCATGTCTCCGCGCAACCCCTCTTCCTTTGACCCTTTCTTGGTTTTGACTTTGGCATGTGACGGGAAAACGATAAAGGACCTTAGCCCATTTTATATAAAACGAGAAGTCGACAGAATATGTGGCCCGGTTAAGAACGCGACCAGAGTTCGAGACGGTACGCTGTTGATCGAAACCAACACGGCAGACCAGACCCAGAAACTTTTAAAGGCGAGTTTGTTGGGCTCCTACCCAATTCGGGTAGCCCCACACAAATCGCTCAACACATGTAGGGGAGTTGTCACCACCTCCAGTCTGGACAATCTGTCGAACGATGAGATTACCACCTGTCTCTCCGACCAGCGTGTGTGTCAGGCTTACCGTCTTACCAAAAAGCAGGATGGCAAGGATGTGCCTTTGCGTACGGTGTTTCTGACGTTCAGAGGAACTAAATTGCCCGAGTACATCTTTTGTGGCTACGAACGTGCCGCCGTACGCCAGTATGTGCCGAACCCCATGCGTTGTTTTAGGTGCCAACGGTTCGGCCATACTAAGACCCTGTGTAATAATCCTGCTATATGTGAGCGCTGTGGTTTAGCAGCCCATGAGGACCCGACATGTACACGGGATCCCCTCTGTGTGAACTGTGAAGGGAAGCATCCATCCAGCTCGCGTCAGTGTGCGAAGTTCTTGGATGAGAAGTGCATACAAGAATTGCGCGTGAAAGAACATCTCACGTTTCCAGAAGCGCGTCGTCGCTTTGAGCAGCTGAAACCTGCTACCACCACAGGTTATGCCTTGGCTGCCCGACGCGCTCCTGCCAGCAGCGTAGCGATCCAGCACGTTCCTGTGTCAGATGCTTCTACACAGACTGACCTACCTGCGAATACCCCTTCACTGTCTCGTGCCACAGCTGCACCTGCTACTACATCTATAGCCGTGCAGACACCAGCTCACAAGACAACTAGCCGCAGCCAGCCTGTTGACAGCCATTATTCTAGGCCTTCTGGTCGCGCCAGCAGTCGCACATCGTCCATGAAGTCCCGCTCCCGCTCTCGTTCAGCGAGCCGCCGGGGATCTTCAGACTCCCGGACGTCGGCGGAGTCACCAGACGATGGCGAATTTAACCTACCCCGTCCGAAGTCGGTTAAGGTAAAGATGAAAAAGAAAAAGATGAAGACGAATCCCTAATTCTTCTTTACCATGGAAATAATCCAGTGGAATGTTAATGGGTTCCGGGCACGTGTTCCGGACGTACAGCATCTCGTTTCGCAACGGTCTCCATCAATCGTCTGTCTACAAGAAACGCACTTGCACCCTAACCACGCATTACAACTTCGTGGTTTTTCGGCATTTAGACATGACTCTGCAGCTGATAGGCGAGCAAGCGGGGGTGTTGCTATTCTGGTGGCGCATGATATCTCTGCCACCAGTGTGCCACTCAACACGCCGCTGCAAGCTGTAGCGGTGCGTGTGCAGCTGCAGAGCCTCTGTTTCTCCCTTTGTAATGTCTATCTGCCACCGGTCAGTGTCGTACACACGAACGATCTTCGGGCTCTCTTGGCACAGATTCCGCCACCGTTCATCTTTCTTGGCGATCTGAATGCCAAGCACTCTCATTGGGGCTCCGACATTGACGATGCCCGTGGGTGCCTTGTAGCAGACGTTTGCCATATGTCCGGCCTAGTCATATTAAACACTGGCGTGCCTACTTACTTATCATCTGCCTATGGTACACACTCCGCACTTGACGTTTCTTTTAGCAGTCCGTCACTGGTACCTCTACTCGACTGGTCGGTACTTTCCGACTTATTTGGCAGTGATCATTACCCCATTAGCATTCACTTATCGGGCCACAATTCTGTGCCAACACGCTTTCCTCACTGGATTATTTCCAAGGCTGACTGGGGGAAGTTTCGTTCCCTCATTCACCTAACCGACGATGGTTTTACCACCATTGACGACATGGTGGAGTATTTTACTTACTCTATCCTTCGTGCAGCGGATTCCAGCATTCCTCGTGGTTCCACTACACCTCGTCACGTTCCTGTGCCTTGGTGGTCCGAGGAATGCCGTTTGGCTACTAAAGCACGCAAGCGTGCATTGCGTATCTTTACATTACATCCTACGCAGGCGAACTTTGTCGCTTTTAAGCGTGCTCGTGCTAGGGCAAGATTTATACTTCGAGACGCAAAACGCAAATCGTGGGAAAAGTATGTATCTTCTCTTTCCCGTCGAAGTTCGGCGCAAAAGGTGTGGACTGCTGTTCGGCGAATGTACGGCAAGTGTCGCCGGACGACCATCCCCGGCCTTGCCGTACAGGGCTCCCGTTACACCAGCGAGCTGGACATCGCCGACGCCCTTGCCGAGTATTTTGCCTGTACTAGCCAAACCCAAAGTTATGATAGAGCGTTTTTAGCTATCAAGGAATCTGCGGAGCAGATAGGCCTTAGTTTTAACAGTGCCCAAAGTGAACCGTACAATGCACCATTTACCGAGGCGGAGCTAGCGCATTCCTTGTCCCTAGCAAAGAATTCTTCTCCCGGTCCTGATGACATCCACCGCCAAATGCTGCTTCATCTTCCACCTGCAGCTCTTTCCTTCATGTTGAGCATGTATAACCGCATCTGGCATCAGCAGGTTTTTCCGTCTTCCTGGCGAGAGGGCATTGTCATCCCTATCCCTCGACCAGGAAAAGACCGGACACTTCCCTCTAGCTACCGCCCTATCTGCCTGACGAGTGTCGTCTGCAAGACCTTGGAACGGATGATTAACACTCGCTTAGTGTGGTGGCTAGAGACGAATAACCTGCTGAGCAATGTTCAGTGCGGATTTCGTCGCTATCGCTCCAGTGTCGACAACCTGATGCGCATGGAGGCATACATACAGAATGCGTTTCTCCTGAAGCAGCATGTCGTGGGTGTCTTCTTTGATCTGGAGAAGGCCTACGATACTACTTGGCGCTATGGCATTCTCCGTACTCTACACGGTTATGGTTTGCGCGGTCACTTAGCCGTTTTCCTTTTTAACTTTTTACTCATTCGCCGTTTTCGTGTCCGTATAGGCAACACGCTGTCTCAAGAGAAGATCCAGGAGAATGGTGTACCCCAGGGATCCATCCTCAGTGTCACACTTTTCGCAGTTGCCATTAATGGCATCACTAGTGTTGTTCGTAGCGGTATCCCGATGTCGCTGTATGTTGACGACTTTGCGATCTACTATCGCTCTTATAGTTTGGAGCACATCGAGCGTCAACTGCAGCTGACCATAACCTCCATCGCCGAGTGGGCATTACGCACGGGCTTTCGGCTGTCCCCTACGAAAACACAGTGTCTACACTTTCACCGACTGCGAGGAGTACACCCTCCTCCCGATCTTCATCTGCGCGACACACGTCTTCCTTTTGTACCGCACCTTAAGTTCTTGGGCTTACACCTCGACAGTAAACTCACTTGGGAGCACCATATCCGCTATCTTCGTGCTTCGTGCGATCGTTCGCTTCGGGTACTCAGGGTCTTATCTGGGGCATCTTGGGGCGGCGACCGCACCGTCATGTTGAGGTTGTATGGCTCTCTGGTCCGGTCCAAATTAGACTACGGCTGTTTTATTTATGGCGCGGCGTCTGCGTCTAAACTCCGGCTTTTAGACACAGTACATCACACTGGTATCCGTCTCGCTACTGGGGCTTTCCGCACCAGCAGAATCGATTGTCTGTATGCTGATTCTGGCGAACCTCCACTGTCTGTTCGACGCTCTTTATTACTTTGTTCTTACGTGGCAAGGCTGGCCGCCCATCCAGGTCACCCTTCGTTTCCACCCGTGTTGCGTCCAGACCTCGCGCACCGTTATATGCGAAATACAACCATCTCCCGTCCAAGTGGTATCCGGTTTCGTGAACTGCTTGCTGCACACGCCCTTCGACTGCCAGCCGTAGAGCGGCATTCACGTGGCCGATGTCCTCCCTGGCAACTCCAGCGCGCACGCTTTGACCTGGAGCTGTCGGGCTGTGTTAAGATAGCTACCCCTCATTCCGTGTTTCGCCAACTATTCACGGAACTACTGGGGCGATACCGGACTTCCTGTCCGGTATTTACCGATGGGTCCCAGACGGGTAGTTCGACGGGTTGCGCCTTTATATACAACGGTGTCGCTCATACGTACCGCCTACCGGACGCCAGTTCAGTATTTACCGCCGAGTTGTTTGCCATATTTTATTTCCTCCTTTTTATCTCCAGTTCAGGTCCTGGAAGTTTTATCGTTTGTTCCGATTCTTTTAGCGCTCTCCAGGCCCTGCAACAGTTTATCGGCACCTCGGCATTGGTTGTTAAAATCCAGACGTTGATTTCTCAGCTACTGTCTCGCGGATACCAGTTTGTTTTTACGTGGATCCCAGGCCATGTGGGTATTCCGGGTAACGAGGCGGCGGATGCGGCTGCAAAGTCTGCATGTCGCCTTCCGGAGTATTCCACCCGTACGCTGCCCTATATAGATGTGCAGAAATATTTCCGTCGCCATCTATTTGCTCTCTGGCAGGAATCTTGGGAAGCGTTATCCGGCACTCAATTACGGACAATCAAGGACACGGTACAACCCTGGCATACCAGCTGCAGGAATTCCAGGCGGGAAGAAGTGGTCTTAACCCGCCTGAGGATAGGCCATACCCGAGCCACGCATGGACACCTTTTGCGTGGTGATCCGGAGCCTGTCTGTACGACGTGTAACATTCCAATCTCCGTCGGACATGTCCTTCTTGATTGTCCGCGATACGCTCGTGAGCGCCAGTCCGTTGGCCTGGGCCTTACACTGTCGTCAGTTTTAGGCAACGACCCAGTATCTGTAAATACAGTGCTGCGGTTTTGTTCCATAATTGATTTTATGAACCAAGTGTAAGGATATTTTATTTCAGAGATTTTAGCCTTTTTAGATGGCCGTATTTTTGGGTTTTTAACGTTTTAGTGTTTTTTACTTTGTAGCAATTTTAAGTTTCTGTTTTTAGCATTTTAAATGAAACGTTTTAATAGTTGTTTAGAGGTTTTTTTATCTATTTTAACCGTAGATTTTTAGTTTTTAATGGGTGATGTTTTTTAACACTTGACAGTATGTAATTTTACTTCTGGACTCGGGGCCCTAATGACCAAGTTGTCGACGGGCCCTTAAACCCGACACACTCACTCACTCACTCCTTTGACCCCCGGATGGCAGGCTGACGCCGACGGTTCCGGATGGGGCTCCAAATAATCATGTCTCCGCGCAACCCCTCTTCCTTTGACCCTTTCTTGGTTTTGACTTTGGCATGTGACGGGAAAACGATAAAGGACCTTAGCCCATTTTATATAAAACGAGAAGTCGACAGAATATGTGGCCCGGTTAAGAACGCGACCAGAGTTCGAGACGGTACGCTGTTGATCGAAACCAACACGGCAGACCAGACCCAGAAACTTTTAAAGGCGAGTTTGTTGGGCTCCTACCCAATTCGGGTAGCCCCACACAAATCGCTCAACACATGTAGGGGAGTTGTGACCACCTCCAGTCTGGACAATCTGTCGAACGATGAGATTACCACCTGTCTCTCCGACCAGCGTGTGTGTCAGGCTTACCGTCTTACCCGAAAGCAGGATGGCAAGGATGTACCTTTGCGTACGGTGTTTCTGACGTTCAGAGGAACTAAATTGCCCGAGTACATCTTTTGTGGCTACGAACGTGCCGCCGTGCGCCAGTATGTGCCGAACCCCATGCGTTGTTTTAGGTGCCAACGGTTCGACCATACTAAGACCCTGTGTAATAATCCTGATATATGTGAGCGCTGTGGTTTAGCAGCCCATGAGGACCCGACATGTACACGAGATCCCCTCTGTGTGAACTGTGAAGGGAAGCATCCATCCAGCTCGCGTCAGTGTGCGAAGTTCCTGGATGAGAAGTGTATACAAGAATTGCGCGTGAAAGAACATCTCACGTTTCCAGAAGCGCGTCGTCGCTTTGAGCAGCTGAAACCTGCTACCACCACAGGTTATGCCTTGGCTGCCCGACGCGCTCCTGCCAGCAGCGTAGCGATCCAGCACGTTCCTGTGTCAGATGCTTCTACACAGACTGACCTACCTGCGAATACCCCTTCACTGTCTCGTGCCACAGCTGCACCTGCTACTACATCTATAGCCGTGCAGACACCAGCTCACAAGACAACTAGCCGCAGCCAGCCTGTTGACAGCCATTATTCTAGGCCTTCTGGTCGCGCCAGCAGTCGCACATCGTCCATGAAGTCCCGCTCCCGCTCTCGTTCAGCGAGCCGCCGGGGATCTTCAGACTCCCGGACGTCGGCGGAGTCACCAGACGATGGCGAATTTAACCTACCCCGTCCGAAGTCGGTTAAGGTAAAGATGAAAAAGAAAAAGAAAAAGATGAAGACGAATCCCTAATTCTTCTTTACCATGGAAATAATCCAGTGGAATGTTAATGGGTTCCGGCCACATGTTCCGGACGTACAGCATCTCGTTTCGCAACGGTCTCCATCAATCGTCTGTCTACAAGAAACGCACTTGCACCCTAACCACGCATTACAACTTCGTGGTTTTTCGGCATTTAGACATGACTCTGCAGCTTATAGGCGAGCCAGCGGGGGTGTTGCTATCCTGGTGGCGCATGATATCTCTGCCACCAGTGTGCCACTCAACACGCCGCTACAAGCTGTAGCGGTGCGTGTGCAGCTGCAGAGCCTCTGTTTCTCCCTTTGCAATGTCTATCTGCCACCGGTCAGTGTCGTACACACGAACGATCTTCGGACTCTCTTGGCACAGATTCCGCCACCGCTCATCTTTCTCGGCGATCTGAATGCCAAGCACTCTCATTGGGGCTCCGACATTGACGATGCCCGGGGGTGCCTTGTAGCAGTCGTTTTCCATATGTCCGGCCTAGTCATATTAAACACTGGCGTGCCTACTTACTTATCATCTGCCTATGGTACACACTCCGCACTTGACGTTTCTTTTAGCAGCCCGTCACTGGTACCTCTACTCGACTGGTCGGTACTTTCCGACTTATTTGGCAGTGATCATTACCCCATTAGCATTCACCTATCGGGCCACAGTTCTGTGCCAACACGCTTTCCTCACTGGATTATTTCCAAGGCTGACTGGGGGAAGTTTCGTTCCCTCATTCACCTAACCGACGATGGTTTTACCACCATTGACGACATAGTGAAGTATTTTACTTACTCTATCCTTCGTGCAGCGGATTCCAGCATTCCTCGTGGTTCCACTACACCTCGTCACGTTCCTGTGCCTTGGTGGTCCGAGGAATGCCGTTTGGCTACTAAAGCACGCAAGCGTGCATTGCGTATCTTTACATTACATCCTACGCAGGTGAACTTTGTCGCTTTTAAGCGTGCTCGTGCTAGGGCAAGATTTATACTTCGAGACGCAAAACGCAAATCGTGGGAAAAGTATGTATCTTCTCTTTCCCGTCGAAGTTCGGCGCAAAAGGTGTGGACTGCTGTTCGGCGAATGTACGGCAAGTGTCGCCGGACGACCATCCCTGGCCTTGCCGTACAGGGCTCTCGTTACACCAGCGAGCAGGACATCGCCGACGCCCTTGCCGAGTGTTTTGCCTGTACTAGCCAAACCCAAAGCTATGATAGAGCGTTTTTAGCTATCAAGGAATCTGCGGAGCAGATAGGCCTTAGTTTTAACAGTGCCCAAAGTGAACCGTACAATGCACCATTTACCGAGGCGGAGCTAGCGCATTCCTTGTCCCTAGCAAAGAATTCTTCTCCCGGTCCTAATGACATCCACAGCCAAATGCTGCTTCATCTTCCACCTGCAGCTCTTTCCTTCATGTTGAGCATGTATAACCGCATCTGGCATCAGCAGGTTTTTCCGTCTTCCTGGCGAGAGGGCATTGTCATCCCTATCCCTCGACCAGGAAAAGACCGGACACTTCCCTCTAGCTACCGCCCTATTTGCCTGACGAGTGTCGTCTGCAAGACCTTGGAACGGATGATTAACACTCGCTTAGTGTGGTGGCTAGAGACGAATAACTTGCTGAGCAATGTTCAGTTCGGATTTCGTCGCTATCGCTCCAGTGTCGACAACCTGACGCGCATGGAGGCATACATACAGAATGCGTTTCTCCTAAAGCAGCATGTCGTGGGTGTCTTCTTTGATCTCGAGAAGGCCTACGATACTACTTGGCGCTATGGCATTCTCCGTACTCTACACGGTTATGGTTTGCGCGGTCACTTAGCCGTTTTCCTTTTTAACTTTTTACTCATTCGCCGTTTTCGTGTCCGTATAGGCAACACGCTGTCGCAAGAGAAGATCCAGGAGAATGGTGTACCCCAGGGATCCATCCTCAGTGTCACACTTTTCGCAGTTGCCATTAATGGCATCACTAGTGTTGTTCGTAGCGGTATCCCGATGTCGCTGTATGTTGACGACTTTGCGATCTACTATCGCTCTTATAGTTTGGAGCACATCGAGCGTCAACTGCAGCTGACCATAACCTCCATCGCCGAGTGGGCATTACGCACGGGCTTTCGGCTGTCCCCTACGAAAACACAGTGTCTACACTTTCACCGACTGCGAGGAGTACACCCTCCTGATCTTCACCTGCGCGACACACGTCTTCCTTTTGTACCGCACCTTAAGTTCTTGGGCTTACACCTCGACAGTAAACTCACATGGGAGCACCACATCCGCTATCTTCGTGCTTCCTGCGATCGTTCGCTTCGGGTACTCAGGGTCTTATCTGGGGCATCTTGGGGCGGCGATCGCACCGTCATGTTGAGGTTATATGGCTCTCTGGTCCGGTCCAAATTAGACTACGGCTGTTTTATTTATGGCGCGGCGTCTGCGTCTAAACTCCGGCTTTTAGACACAGTACATCACACTGGTATCCGTCTCGCTACTGGGGCTTTCCGCACCAGCAGAATCGATTGTCTGTATGCTGATTCTGGCGAACCTCCACTGTCTGTTCGACGCTCTTTATTACTTTGTTCTTACGTGGCAAGGCTGGCCGCCCATCCAGGTCACCCTTCGTTTCCACCCGTGTTGCGTCCAGACCTCGCGCACCGTTATATGCGAAATACAACCATCTCCCGTCCAAGTGGTATCCGGTTTCGTGAACTGCTTGCTGCACACGCCCTTCGACTGCCAGCCGTAGAGCGGCATTCACGTGGCCAATGTCCTCCCTGGCAACTCCAGCGCGCACGCTTTGACCTGGAGCTGTCGGGCTGTGTTAAGATAGCTACCCCTCATTCCGTGTTTCGCCAACTATTCACGGAACTACTGGGGCGATACCGGACTTCCTGTCCGGTATTTACCGATGGGTCCCAGATGGGTAGCTCGACGGGTTGCGCCTTTATATACAACGCTGACGCTCATACGTACCGCCTACCGGACGCCAGTTCAGTATTTACCGCCGAGTTGTTTGCCATATTTTATTTCCTCCTTTTTATCTCCAGTTCAGGTCCTGGAAGTTTTATTATCTGTTCCGACTCTTTTAGCGCCCTCCAGGCCCTGCAACAGTTTATCGGCACCTCGGCATTGATTATTAAAATTCAGACGTTGATCTCGCAACTACTGTCTCGCGGATACCAGTTTGTTTTTACGTGGATCCCAGGCCATGTGGGTATTCCGGGCAACGAGGCGGCGGATGCGGCTGCAAAGTCTGCATGCCGCCTCCCGGAATACTCCACCCGTGCGCTACCCTATGTAGATGTGCAGAAATACTTTCGCCGCCATCTATTTACCCACTGGCAGCAATCTTGGGAAGCGTTAGCTGGCACTCAGTTACGGACAATAAAGGACACTGTACAACCCTGGCAGACCAGCTGCAGGAATTCCAGGCGTGAGGAAGTGATTTTAACCCGCCTGAGGATAGGCCACACTCGAGCCACGCATGGACATCTTTTGCGTGGTGATCCGGAGCCTGTCTGTGCGACGTGCAATGTTCCACTCTCCGTCGCACATGTCCTTCTTGATTGTCCGCAATACGGTCATGAGCGTCAGTCCCTAGGCCTGGGCCTTACACTGTGCTCTGTTTTAGGCAACGACGCAGTAGCTGTCAATACAGCACTGCGGTTTGTTGCCAAGATTGATTTTTGCAAGCAAGTGTAAGGTGCTTTTATATTGGCGGATATTGACTTTTAGTTGTTTTTACTTTGGATGTTATTCTGGTTTTTACCTTTTAAAGATTTTATCAGTTTTAAGTTTTATAAGTCTACGTTTTTACCAGTTGTTTAACTTTTAACTGTTTTAGCTCTCGGTTTTAGACTTTTTAACCTTTTTTTAAGTTATTTTAACTTTTACCTTTTAGCTTTTTAGGGTGAGGTTTTATTGTTGGCTTGTTTTATTCTGTGAACTTAGGGCCCTAATGACCTAGTTGTCGATGGGCCCTTAAACAATACTCACTCACTCACTCACTCACTCACTCACTCGGCATTGGTTGTTAAAATCCAGACGTTGATTTCTCAGCTACTGTCTCGCGGATACCAGTTTGTTTTTACGTGGATCCCAGGCCATGTGGGTATTCCGGGTAACGAGGCGGCGGATGCGGCTGCAAAGTCTGCATGTCGCCTTCCGGAGTATTCCACCCGTACGCTCCCCTATATAGATGTGCAGAAATATTTCCGTCGCCATCTATTTGCTCTCTGGCAGGAATCTTGGGAAGCGTTATCTGGCACTCAATTACGGACAATCAAGGACACGGTACAACCCTGGCATACCAGCTGCAGGAATTCCAGGCGGGAAGAAGTGGTTTTAACCCGCCTGAGGATAGGCCATACCCGAGCCACGCATGGACACCTTTTGCGTGGTGATCCGGAGCCTGTCTGTATGACGTGTAACATTCCAATCTCCGTCGCACATGTCCTTCTTGATTGTCCGCGATACGCTCGTGAGCGCCAGTCCGTTGGCCTGGGCCTTACACTGTCGTCAGTTTTAGGCAACGACCCAGTATCTGTAAATACAGTGCTGCGGTTTTGTTCCACAATTGATTTTATGAAGCAAGTGTAAGGATATTTTATTTCAGAGATTTTAGCCTTTTAGATGGCCGTATTTTTGGGTTTTTTAACGTTTTATTTTTTTTTACTTTGTAGCAATTTTAAGTTTCTGTTTTTAGCATTTTAAATGAAACGTTTTAATAGTTGTTTAGAGGTTTTTTATCTATTTTAACCGTAGATTTTTAGTTTTTAATGGGTGATGTTTTAACACTTGACGGTATGTAATTTTACTTCTGGACTCGGGGCCCTAATGACCAAGTTGTCGACGGGCCCTTAAACAAAACACACTCACTCACTCACTCACTCAGCTCCTTGAGGGCACGGCCGGTGTTAATCTCTCGACGGCCGCGTGCCGTCGGGTTAGTATCACCGGCCGGACGTGTTACCGCTGACGGAGCCCCGGTGTAATCAACCCGAAGTCCCCTGAATCCACGCTGACTCCGTTGAGGCAGCGTGTGCTAAAGCGGGGAGCCACAGGCGGTTATTCCTGTGGTGGGGGCATAAAACCGGGGTGTCACGTGGTGAACGGTTTACCCATGCGGACAAGCAGTGGAGATCGGAGGGTAGCTCCTTTGAAGACGCCTTGAGGTCAGTCATGGAGGGGTCTCCATGGCGGCACAGACCGTGGAGATTTTGGTGTCTTTTATCCTTTGACCCCTAGGATGGCAGGCTGACGCCGACGGTTCCGGATGGGGGTCCAAATAATCATGTCTCCGCGCAAACCCTCCCTCATTGACAGTTTTTTGGTGCTGACCTTGCAATGTGAAGGAAAGACGATGAAGGACATTAGCCCGTTCTATATTAAAAAGGAAGTCGATAGGATCTGTGGCCCGCTTAAAAACGCAACCAGACTTAGAGATGGCACGTTATTGATCGAGGTGATGAATGGAGATCAGTCGCAGAAGCTGTTGAAGGCGAGTTTGTTGGGCTCCCACCCTATCCGGGTAGCCCCACATAAGACCCTCAACTCGTGTAGAGGAGTAGTAACCACTTCCAGCCTCGACGATCTCTCCAACGAAGAAATTGTCACCTGCCTCTCTGATCAGCGAGTCTCCCAAGCATACCGATTAACTCGGAAACAGGATGGGAAAGAGTGTGCATTACGTACAGTATTCCTTACGTTTAAGGGCACTCAGCTGCCAGAATACGTCTACTGTGGCTACGAGCGTGCTGCAGTACGACCGTATGTCTCGAATCCCATGCGCTGTTTTCAGTGTCAGAGATTCGGGCATACTAGGACCTCGTGTAACCATCCTGCAGCTTGTGAACGTTGCGGCTTACCGGCACACGAAGACACGGCTTGCACTCGAGACCCATGCTGTGTGAACTGTGGGGGTAACCATCCATCTAGCTCACGTCAGTGTCCTAAGTTCTTGGACGAAAAGAGTATTCAGGAGTTGCGGGTAAAGGAGCGCCTGACATTTATAGAAGCGCGTCGGCGTTTCGAACAACTGAAGCCTGCCACCACCTTAGCTTATTCGTCGGCAGCTCGGCGCCCTCCTGTTGCTACTGGGTGGCTCAGTTGGTTAGACGCTGGCCTACTGATCCCAAAGTCGCGGGTTCAAACCCGGCCCAGGCCGATGGTTTTTAAGTGTGCTTAAAAACGACAGCTCCATGTCAGTAGATTTACTGGCATGTAAAAGAACTCCTGCGGGACGAAATTCCGGCACACCGGCGACGCTGATGTGATCCTGGCAATTGACAGCGTCGTTAAACAACAAAATAATAATAATAATCTACAGGAAACCCATCTGCAACCTCATCACGCACTCTATCTTCGTGGATTTGTGGCCTTTAGACATGATTCTGCAGCTGATCGACGGGCAAGCGGTGGTGTTGCTATTCTGGTGGCGAATACCATCCCTGCCACCAGCATACCACTAAACACGCCGCTCCAAGCTGTAGCGGTACGTGTACAGCTGCAGAGCCTTTCTTTCTCTATCTGTAATGTCTATCTGCCATCGGTCAGTGTCGTACACGAGAACGAACTTCGGGCTCTCTTGGCACAGATTCCGCCACCGTTTCTTCTTCTAGGCGATCTGAATGCCAAAAACACCTTGTGGGGCTCCGACACTGACGATGCTCGTGGTTGCCTTGTAGCAGACGTTTGTGACATGCCCGGCCTACTTCTATTAAACACTGGTGCCCCTACCTTTTTATCATCTGCCTACGGTACCTACTCCGCTTTAGACGAGAGCTTCTGTAGCCCGTCACTGGTGCCACTCCTTGATTGGTCGGTGCTCTCCGACCTCTTTGGCAGTGATCATTTTCCCATTAGCATTCACATATCTATTCTCCATCCTGTGCCAACACAATATCCTCACTGGATTATTTCCAAGGCTGACTGGGGGAAATTTCGTTCCCTCATTCACCTTCACAACGAAGTCTTCCCCACCATCGATGAACTGGTGGAGTATTTTACTTGTTCTGTCCTGCTCGCAGCGAATTCCAGCATTCCTCGTGGTTCTACTACACCTCGTCACGTTCCTGTGCCTTGGTGGTCCGAGGAATGCAGTTTGGCTATTAAAGCAAGGAAGCGTGCTCTGCGTGTCTTCAGTTCACATCCTACGGAGGAGAACTTGATAGCTTTTAAGCGTTCTCGTGCCAGGGCTCGATTTGTCCTCCGCTGTGCAAAACGCACATCGTGGGAAACTTTTGTCTCTTCTCTGTCCCGTCGCACTCCGGCACAGAGGGTGTGGATTGCTGTTCGCCGTATGTATGGCAAGTGTCGCCGGACTATCATTCCCGGCCTTGCCATAAGCGGATCGCATTACACCAGCGAACAGGATATCGCCGACGCCCTTGCTACTTCGTTTGCTGCTACTAGCCAAACGAATAGTTACGACAGAGCTTTTATACCTCTCAAGGAATCTGCCGAGCGGATAGTTCTTCCTCTTAGTAGTGACTGTACTGAACCGTACAACGCACCATTTACCGTATCGGAGTTGCAGCACTCTTTGTCACTTGCCAAAGATTCCTCTCCTGGTCCAGATGACATCCATCGACAAATGCTGCTTCACCTTCCACCTTCGGCTTCGTCTTCCCTGCTTGGTATTTATAATCGTATCTGGCACGAGAAGGTCTTTCCGTCCTCCTGGCGAGTGGGTATTGTCATCCCTATCCCTCGACCTGGAAAAGACAGGACACTTCCCTCTAGTTACCGCCCTATTTGCCTAAGGAGTGTTGTTTGTAAGACCTTCGAACGGATGATTAACACTCGTTTAGTGTGGTGGCTAGAGACGCATAACCTGCTCACGAACATTCAGTGCGGTTTTCGTCGCCATCGCTCTAGCGTCGACCATCTGACACGCTTAGAGGCTTACATCCAGAATGCCTTTCTGCTGAAGCAGCATGTCGTGGGTGTCTTCTTTGATTTAGAGAAGGCCTACGACACCACCTGGCGCTATGGAATCCTTCGTGCTCTGCACGGTTACGGTTTACGCGGTCACTTAGCGCTGTTCATTTTAAACTTTTTACGACTTCGAAAATTTCGTGTCCGCATTGGTAATACCCTGTCACAGGAAAAGATTCAGGAGAATGGTGTGCCTCAGGGATCCATCCTGAGTGTCAGGCTCTTCGCCGTAGCAATCAACGGAATCGCTGATGTTGTTCGTAGCTGAATCCCGATGTCACTGTATGTTGACGACTTTGCAATTTACTATCGCTCTTATAATCTCGAGCACTTTGAGCGTCAACTGCAGCTGACCATAACATCAATCGCAGACTGGGCCCTTCGCTCCGGCTTTCAGTTCTCACCTACGAAAACTCAGTGTATCCACTTCCATCGAGTTCGCGGCGTACACCCTCCTCCTGATTTTTATTTGCGTGGCACACGTCTACTGTTTGTCCCGCACCTCAAGTTCCTTGGCCTGCACTTCGACAGTAAGCTGACGTGGGAGTACCATATTCGCCAACTACGTGCTTCCTGCGATCGCTCACTTCGAGTACTCCGCCTTTTATCCGGAGTTTCTTGGGGTGGTGATCGTACAGTTATGTTACGATTGTATCGATCACTGGTGTGTTCAAAAATAGACTACGGTAGTTTTATCTGTGGCGCGGCGTCCGCCTCTAAACTTCGTCTTTTAGATACTGTACACCATGCTGGTATCCGTCTCGCTACTGGGGCGTTCCGTACCAGTAGAGTTGAGTGTCTGTATGCTGAGCCTGGAGAACCACCACTGTCGGTCCGTCGTTCGATTTTATTGTGTTCGTATGTGGCAAGGTTGGCAGCCCATCCGGGTCATCCTTCTTTTAAATGTGTCCTACGTCCCGACCTTGCTCACCGTTACCTGCGCAACACAACTATATCGCGCCCAAGCGGTATTCGGTTCCGCGAACTACTTGACAAACACGATCTCCGCATGCCTGCTGTAGAGCGATTCTCTCTAGGACATTCTGCTCCTTGGCAACTCCGGCGCGCGCAATTCGACCTGGAGCTCTCTGGCTATGCTAAGCTTTCCACCCCGCAATCGGTGTATCGACAACTGTTCACCGAACTTTTGGGCCGCCACCGGACTTTCACCCCGGTTTTTACCGATGGGTCTCAGGTGGGTGGAGCTACGGGATGTAGTTTCGTGTGTAACGACGAGGCGCACCAGTACCGACTTCCGGACCATAGTTCGGTTTTTACTGCCGAGCTGTTTGCTATATTTTATTGTTTACTTTTTATTTCTAACTCAGCTCCCGGCAGTTTTATCATTTGTTCAGACTCTCTGAGTGCCACTCAGTCCTTGGACCAGTTTATCGGCACCTCAGCATTCGTTTTAAAAATACAGGCTCTCATTTCGCAACTTCTTTCGCGCGGATACCAGTTGATTTTTACCTGGACCCCAGGCCATGTGGGTATACCCGGCAATGAGAAAGCGGATGCGGCTGCTAAAGCTGCTTGCCGTTTGCCGGATGTTGCCACACACAGTCTGCCATATGTCGATGTGCAGCGCCATTTCCGTCGACATCTTTTATCGATCTGGCAGCAGTCATGGAAGGAATTCTCTGGCTCTCAATTGCGGACCATTAAAGACAACGTAGATCCCTGGATGACATCCTGCAGGGACTCCAGGCGGGCTGAAGTTATCCTCACCCGCCTGAGGATAGGTCACACACGGGCGACACATGGGTTCCATTTGCGTGGCGACCCTGCGCCTGTCTGCCCTACGTGTAACATCCAACTTTCTGTGGCCCATATCCTTATAGACTGTCCGCAATACGCTCGTGAGCGCCAGTCGGTTGGCCTGGGGTGTACGCTTGCCTCAATTTTGGGTGACGACCCTGTGTCTGCCTGTAAGGCGCTGCGGTACGTTGCACAAATTGGGTTCGCAAAGCAAGTATATCGTGTTTTTAGTGTGTGAAATTTTTTTAGCGTTTTAACATAGGTTTTTGTGTTTTACGTTTTAGTGTTTTAAGCGCTTAGTTTTAATGTGTTTTAGCTTCGATCTTTTACACATTTTAATGAATGGTTTTACCAAGTTTTAACTTAGCGCACTCATATGCCGTTTGGTGTTTTTATCTGTCTGCGTTTTTAGTTGCCATTTTAAACTTCTCATTTTAGGCAGTTTTTAGGCGAGTTTTAGAGATTTTATTTTCTGACCTAGGGCCCAAATGACCTAGTTGTCGACGGGCCCCTAAACTCCATTCATCCATCCATCCGTCCAGACATTCTGGGGGTTGTGAGAGAGCGATGTGACCGCCAAAACATAAAAATATGGTGCTCTCTAAAAAGCGGTTACTATTACTGCTGTTGCTCTCTTCAATATCATCAGTAAAAAATGTTGGAGAGCAAGAGGATTAATGACTTCATTGTCAGAAATCCAGCATTAGCTAACAACATATTCGTTACTATATCTAGTACATTAACAAAACAAAATATTTATGTAGCACTACCAACTGCTCCCTCCATAGCTTTGTTTCTTCACATTCTAAAGCGCGTTTCAACCTTAGAAGACAGTACACATTAAATGGAGCGCAGTGTTGCAACATGTACTAGTTGCGAATCTTTCTCCGCTAGCGACTCGAGGTGGCCGGAGTCCTGCACTTAGTCCTTCAATTGCTGCTTGACGGACACTTTTAACTTTGTTATCCCTCCATGCCTTTGTTGCTGTATGACCTAAATTTACAAATGACTCGTCTGTATAAACAACTGATTTCGCCTGGTCCCTAAACCTTTTTACGTCTTTTAGATATTTATGTCGCCATCTGATGATATCGATATCGTCTCTTTCTATTAATATGCACTTGTTACCCCTTCTTTCATATTCCAACCCCAAATCATGTAAGAACCGGCTAAGAGTGGCCCTTGAGAAATTTGGTACGGTCTCATCACTGTTGAATCGTGACAAAATTATATTCAGCATGCGTGGAATATTTGCAAACTGTAAAAAATGAACAATTCGCCGCACTCTACCTTGCACTATTCAATCATATTGCGTTAACCTAGCGTTTTGTGTAGTCCCGCCCTTTTTGCTTTCTTTTTCGATGACGTTCTTAGAGGTCCTTTCATTAGTTCCTTTTTAATCATACACACTACTGCTTCTGAACACCCGATAGCCTTAGCTGTTTCTTTTACTGCCTTACTTACACACATTTTGCTTCAAAAATAATATAACACATTCATAATTATTTGGCGTTCCTTACTTCTTAATTTACCAACATATCGTCTCTTCCTAGCTTCCCCCTCCATAACTACAAATATTTACAAAAATATTAAACAAATAACGCAATAACAGCTCACAGTTACACACACGGCTTCTTTCGAACTAATGTTAGTGCTGCTCCTTATACTATCTTCTGTGTCAGGCCTGACGCTGAATAGATAAATACCTTTTGTTTGCCTTACTGGATTAAAGAAAGAGGTTACTGCCTTTTGGTTTATTTTAAAAACTTTCTCCAACCTTCCTCAACATTTGTTCTCGCTGGTTCCCTGATGTAAACTCAATAACAAAAAAGTTTCACACTGCGTAATGTTTGCAGTGCACAGATATAAAATTTTCCGAAAACATTTCATTTTAAAAATTATAAAAGTTAACTGGGTAAACATAGAGAATTCAAAGTGGGCGGGTAGTAGCACTATGGTATACTCTACCTAAGAAAAAAATATAGATGCATTCTAGCAGTTAGTTTGTGGCAATTTGTATGTGCTAAATAGAGACAGAGATGTCCCATTTAACTCCATACTGTCTTCTAAGAGTGGAACGCTATATAGTATATAATGTAATTAACAATAAATACATTTTGCTTAACATTCCGTTGTTTTAAAAAAAAAATATTGGCTTAACAAAACAAAAAAATTTGTTAACTTATTCAAATAAAATGATAAACAGTAACAGAAAATATTTGTAAGAACAAGTTTACCTTTGATAAAATAGATAAGTAAATAATTCAACATAATAATTTGCTTTAAAATTGTGTAAACATGGTTAAAAATTTGGAAATTATTATTAGAGAGCCGAAAGTATTAATTAACAGAATAATACTTCGATTTCGAAGTAATGGCGGTCACACGGGATAGTGTTCAGCAATGACATTTAGCATCACACTAAAAATATCACTATCCCGGAAACGATTGCGGAACATAAATTCATGCAAGTATGAGGTGAAGAGGGCATTGGAGGTACCAAATTGGCGCCGAATTTTTCTCTTCATTCTCATTCACAGGTTTTCTACATTCTGGGTGTGGATTGAATGATCTTCCGGGTCCACGAAATTCCTTTCATGGACTATCACATCATGAATATATACACCGCCATTCAGATTGTTGATGTTGGCATAGGAGGCCCACCCATCGGACACAATGCGTGTTCCTGGCAAAATGTGATGGATAATCAGTGCCTCCAAAGTTTCTGCCCTCCTGTTTGGCACTTCTACTAGGAAGCACTTCCCAGTGTCTCTTTCAATGCCACCAAATACCCAGTGGCCCTCCCGCCACAGCCCTCTGTGGTATTTGCGGTGAAAGAACTTGGACTCATCGATCTCCACCGTGATTGGTTGGTTATGCTCATCCATCCCGCCGATGACATCAAGATGATCTTCCAGCCACCGCTCGCATTCTTCCCTCAGGTAGTTGCTCCAATCTACAGAGGTGTGACAGTTGGCCACCTGGGCTTCCCGCCGCATAACAATCTGGGATTGATCCAAAGCCCATGAATATGTCATGAAGAGTATCTGCTCCAACTTCAGTTTGCTTCCAGAGAAGAAGGAACCATCTCTAATGGACTTTTTCCCCTTGTAACCTGCGCAGGCCCACCGCTTCCCATCTCTGCTCTTTGCATAGTTATTAAGAGCATAATGCTCGTTGCAATTGTTGCAGTACCTCGTGTTTGCGATTAGTCGGCGTTGGGCCAACCACTGTAGAACTGCTAATGGCCCGTCAATTGTGCGGGCCAGGACGGGCAGGGTCCACTTCTCCAATAAAATAGCATCGCGACCAAGGATCTGTTCTTGTGGCACAATGTTAATCACTCGAGCCATGGTTACAACTTACAATCTGATCACAAATGGCAATGTTAAATGACCCAGATGCGAGTCACAGTTATGTGCCGGTGAACCCCAGATTTTTAGTGGTTATCTGGCCAGCTAGCGAGCCCGAAACACCCGCGCTTTTATTATATTGTCAGAGAAATATATTGGCTCTAAGGTCCAACGTTGAGTTTTGTTCGTTATGCATTTGGGGATTGTTAACAACGTAACGCTTATTTTAAAACTAAAGTTTTCTGCAGAATGTAGATTTCAAATTAGTATGTGTGTGTGTGTGTGGAAACATTCACCAAAATCGGCGAGAGCTAACCCGTATTTGACAGTTGATTCACTTACCTGCAAACGAGGCTAGCCCTTTCTCGTCCAATCGACCAATTGTTGCGATATGTGTTTGTAACACCATTGGACGAGATAGCACTAGCCTCAAATTAGGATATATAAACATTGTCGGGGTTCCCACACCAACCAACGGGTACGGGCACTAGGTTATTACGACCACAGAGCATCACGCAGAAGGAAAAGTTACCGGCTTCCTAAGGGCGCCCTTAAGTGATGTCAATTTAGTTGTTTTTAAACTAAATCTGGTCTTTCTGGGAAGATCGTTAGTTGTCAAAATTTATAAATTTAACATTGCTAGTATAGGGATTTAGTTGTTTGATAAACTGCATTTGGTTGGACAGAAATGTTTTTAACATTTACACCACAGACATTTAGTGGATTTCTTATTTTTGTCTGGTTATTTTTGTTGATCCTCTATTGGCAAAACTGGCGCCCTTGGGTAACGGTAATGCATCTCCCATCTTCTAACACTAACTATATAAAACAGCACGTTTTGAAAAGGGTCTGTGTGTGAGAGGTTTGAATACTCGCCGAACCCACAAAAATGGTTCTCATGAGTATAAAGTTTTGTATAAGATCTTTTCGTTTGTCATATATGATGTAACTCGCCAGGTGGCGAGAAGCAATGGTGAGTCATGTTATGTAGTGAATCCCCAGTTTCCATCCTTTCATTATTTGTTTATGCGTAGACAATAATCAATGCGTTATCTGAGAGGTTTATATTAACAAAGATAAGGTGCATGTCAACGTTTTAAGCAGCACGATTATATAAAACGCTCAAAAATATTTCCGGCGAAATCCCGACATCGAATTTTTTGGGTAGAATACAATACTTCCTCCACTAGAGAAAATAAAAATGATAAGAAAAAGACAAAAGGCGTTAAAAAAAGCCAAATATCACTTCATATGACCAATGAGAACTGTATAATATTAAACACCATTGATAAAATTGTGCTTTGCTTATATTTTCCACGAAAATAAAACAAACAAAAATTACGACATGTGATAAAAACCTGGGCCCTGATTATAACTATCACATCCCACATAAAATCTCCATCTATTTACGCATATAAAACCAGCACCGACATTTTACTTGTAATTTTTTTCAATGTTATGCGAATAATTAAATATAACGTGTATGATAAGCCGACCCGAAACCAAAAATTGCATTTAAATTGTGTGCGTGCGTGCGTGCGTGTGTGTGTGTGTGTGCGCGTGCGTGCGTGTGTGAACAGTATATGACAAACGAAAAGATCTTATACAAAACTTTATACTCATGAAAACCATTTTTGTGGGTTCGGCGAGTATTGAAAACAGAGAGATACCTCTCACACACAGACCTTTCCAAAACGTGCTGTTTTATAGGTTCAGGGAGTTTTAAAACACGTATTTCTGGTGAAATGTCGATGTCGAATTTTTAGGTTGAAATATAATGCTTCAACTAAGTGGTAGTGACACAAAAATATGCTTTGTGTTTCTTTTCATTTTAATAATAATAATAATAATAATAATAATAATAATAATAATAATAATAATAATAATAATAATAATAATAATAATAATAATAATAATAATAATAATAATAGTAGTAGTAGTAGTAATAATAATAATAATAATAATAATAATAATAATAATAATAATAATAATAATAATAATAATAATAATAATAATAATAATAATAATAATAATAATAATAATAATAATAATAATAATAATAATAATAATAATAACATAAAATAAAAATCTGTATAGTAACCCTGGCACCTGGCACAATATTACTTAATATGCCAGATTTTTTCATTTTGTAATTCAGGGGGTCTCAAAACAAGTATTTGCGGTGAAATCTCAATATCGAATTTTCGAGTGGAATATAATATTTCCCCAAATAACAGTAAGTAGGTAGTAGAGAAAGTAAATAAATGTTTTGGTGTATACTCAAGTGACTTTCTCGGTTCTTTGTATTATTGGTGTAAGTAATAAGTAATTATTTATTCTACACATTCAAACATACATACTTTGCAGATAAATTAAAAAATAAAAATATAAGATAATTAATATATAACAAATTCTAAAATACAAGGGGAAAAATTGCATAATACATCAGAAAAAATAAACAGACAGACAATAAAATAAAAACAAAAACAAATACTAACATTTCACACATAATCACTCTCAAAATTACAAATACTATTAAACATTAACAAATCAGTCCCCACAATCATAATACAATAAAATTTCTAAATAAATTTCTAAAAAAAAATTAACAACTGATAATATAAAGGAAATAATAAAAACATCCGCAATACAACAAAGCACAACAAAATATAAGATTTCATACATACCAACATCACTCACAAAACTACAAACTATTACTAAACAAACAAATATATAAAATTAAATTATTAATTATAAGTATTACATAACAATTGAATAGTTACCCCGAATAGAGATCTAACCTACAAAAAGTTGTTTTGGTGTAAAGTGAAAAAAATGTGCTACATTAAACATATATAGTTTCATCAGTAGCTATAGAATGTATGTTCTAGACCACTTTCAAGGTCATAGGGGGGTGGGGGAGGGGTGGGGGTGGTAATCTCAAGGTCATTCAAGATGGCCGCTATACATGGTGTATGTTCTAGACCACTTTCAAGGTCATAGGGGGGTGGGGGAGGGGCGGGGGTGGTAATCTCAAGTCATTCAAGATGGCCGCTATACATGGTATATTTTCACGACCAAATTCAAGGTCATAGGAGGGGTGGGGGCTCCAGTGTGACGGTTGAAGGTTGAGGGGGTGGTAATCTCAAGTCATTCAAGATGGCCGCTATACATGGTATATTTTCACGACCAAATTCAAGGTCATAGGAGGGGTGGGGGCTCCAGTGTGACGGTTGAAGGTTGAGGGGGTGGTAATCTCAAGTCATTCAAGATGGCCGCTTAGGAACCGCCTTCGGTCTAGAGTATAGCCTATCCTAATCTAACTATGAATGGATGTATCTAGGAAATGAGGAAATAGGAATGTTAGCTTCACATTAAAAATAAAACAATCATAGTTTGATAAGTTTATTTTAAATAAAAAAAGATGAAACAGTATATATCATTAAGAAGGTTTACCACACGTCAAGACAAGGAAGAGTGAAGTCGAGATCTAGACAAGGAATATGTATACTATTCCGAAGATCTCGTTGCCGTTGTTGTTGTTGTTGTTGTTGTTGTTGGCGGCGGCGCGAACTCACGAATTGTTGTCGTCTCTGTGAAGTATGTGATGCAGATGTGTTGTGTTGGTGCCTGGGGCGAAGAGGAGCTCGACTGGAGGACGGTATCCAGCGATCAGATATGAATGTGTCGGGAACATCCCCAACGAGCAAATTCACATCCGGTTCCTCTGCGATATTCTCCTGGTCCAGGAGCTCTGACGGCAGAGACGGTGTGCGTGACAAAGGTGCCCCATGTGTGTTGTCAGGCCAGGGCAGGGTGGTTGCCTGCGAAATGGAGTCGTTGTTATTGTTGGCCTCACCTAGTCGTGCAGCAAAGTTTGTGAAAAAAGAGTCGCCAAGCAGACGCTGAAGTCTTTCTTGAAGCATTATATCTTCTTGTAGTAATGACTCAACGAAGACACTTGTCTGATGGTGTTCCATTATGAATTGGAGATGAGGCAGAGCTTAGAATATATCTATATATATATAGCAGAGAGCAAGGGGGCGGGAAAGGGGTGGCGCGGGATAAGAGCATAGTTATAAGTCTCACCGAAAACAAAACAAAAAAGGACTAAAATTGTAGAGGGTTATAAACAGATGTGGAGATGATTCGATTAAGATGAAGTACACAGAGAAATAAACATTGAATGAATATCTCACACACCAGCAAAGAAAATCATATGAATGTATTGTCATATTTTTCACCCTAATGTAACCGTATGTGATAGGGGGAAACTCGCTCCAAGCCATGAGGGGAGGCTTTGTCTGTCGATTTAGGTTACATTAGGGTTGAATCTCGCTGCAGTCCAAGAGGGGAGATTTGTCTGTCGATTTAATGAGTCAAAGTCAGGATTCTTTTTAACAATACAGGATGCGGGTGTAAGTTTCAATTGCTCACAGATAGCGAAGGGGGGGTTTAACGCTGGCTAACGGTGGGAAAAATATATCTGGAGCGTTCTACGCTCACATGGCATTCTCTACTCAATCACTGTTCATACAAACTCTCATTGCTATATAACTTTTGCGTGTTAGCTGTGATAAACATTGCACAAATTATCTTATTGCTTATTTTCTTTTAGGTGCAATGGGGATATTAGAGTACAGTTTCACATACACACACATATACATACACACACATACACGCACATACACACGCACTCACTCACACGCAAATACACGCACTCACACGCACATAGACGCACTCACACACCCATACACTCACACACATACACGCACTCACACAAAATAGTCAATAATGCTGTTTTACTTCATACTATGTAAGTTAAATACTTGCTACAATATTTTTCATTAGACATTCATTCTGATAAATACAATGTATGATATATAATTTATCTTGTTTAAACTTTAAACCTGAGGGAAATGCATTTTAGCGTTGAACTGATAAATAAAAACGAAACAAGATAATCTTGACGCATGCATTTTCTTACTAATATATATATATTTAAAAAAACTAACCTTGTATCACGTAGTCGCTTATAACAAACTTTTTTAAAATGTACACTTATCTATACAGCGACACCTGCGCAAACAGATTTACACACTGACACACACACATACACGTACACACACACACACACACACACACACACACACACACACACACACACACACACACACACATACACACACACTCTCACACACACACACACAAACACGACCGCACACACAGATTTGCATATACATAAACAGGAACACATTTGAGCTCTAGTATGCACAAAAATAATTACATGTAACGCGCAGTAACATATAAGTTTTATTTTAACCCTAGACACTTGTAGTTCCTGAGATAATTAAATGGACAGCCATTAGGATTCGAACCAAGTTCCTAGGGTACTGTATTCTAATATTTACTTGTATATACAAGAACTTAGTAATAAGGTAATTTCTAAATATGCTTATATCGATTAAGATGAAGTACACAGAGAAATAAACATTGAATGAATATCTCACACACCAGCAAAGAAAATCATATGAATGTATTGTCATATTTTTCACCCTAATGTAACCGTATGTGATAGGGGGAAACTCGCTCCAAGCCATGAGGGGAGGCTTTGTCTGTCGATTTAGGTTACATTAGGGTTGAATCTCGCTGCAGTCCAAGAGGGGAGATTTGTCTGTCGATTTAATGAGTCAAAGTCAGGATTCTTTTTAACAATACAGGATGCGGGTGTAAGTTTCAATTGCTCACAGATAGCGAAGGGGGGGTTTAACGCTGGCTAACGGTGGGAAAAATATATCTGGAGCGTTCTACGCTCACATGGCATTCTCTACTCAATCACTGTTCATACAAACTCTCATTGCTATATAACTTTTGCGTGTTAGCTGTGATAAACATTGCACAAATTATCTTATTGCTTATTTTCTTTTAGGTGCAATGGGGATATTAGAGTACAGATTTACACACTGACACACACACATATACATACACACACCTGCACATGCATACAACCAACTGGGAGAACAAATAAGAAAGAATTCCGGAAAGGAAAGAAAATCATGTATATATTCTCTGTAATAAAACTAAATATCCAGTAATTCTGCTTTACGTGTTATTTAAATATATATTTTCCCATCAGTGAGTTAACAGACAGACATATTAGAGATGTCATTTCTTTCGCTACATGCGAGCAAGCGATAACGTAATCTAGATTCTTACAGTTGGGGAGGAGATAATAACCCTCCGCATGTTGCTACATTAGGGGGGGGGGGGGGGGGGGGGAAATCCAGTGTTACGCTCACATAGTTTTCTCTACTCACTAACTGTTCATACAAACTCTTATTCCTTTCTCTTCTTCGTGGAAGTGGTCATAAGTTGTATTCTTGTGATTGTTTTTTTTTTTATTTGTATTTTATTGTTTATTTCCATGTCGATACAAGGAGAATAATTATTAGAATACAGTATACCTTGAGTGATAGTCAAATATTTTAAAGCTTTGAGATCCCGTTCTCTATGCACACTCAACATATAAAAAAATGAACAATGATGTTGCATTTCAAGAAAGTTCTAAGTTTTCCGAAACTCACACACATAACAAGGAATATCTCTGAAATGGTTCACTACAAGAACATTTATTTAGACATAAATTGTATATTTTAATGAGATTTTCATTACAGTATAGTAAGATATGGTATATCTCAGCACGTTTACCTGTTATGCAAAAACCCGTCGACAGCAAATACGACTACAGGGCCATAGCCAGAAAATTTAAAACACTTGCTAAAGTATTCAAGATGCTCTCGGCGTCAAGTTATTTTATTTAACTTGCTAAAGTATTTTTCATGAGACATTTGTTGAACAAAAGGATGGATATTTAAAAGCGCCATGTTAAGTGGAATTGTTTCTTTTACATTACTTAAGGGTTTCATAATTGTGTTTTATTTATATATCAAAACGATATATCAGGGGGCAACACAGTGTATTTGAGCTATTACAACATAAAAGTTTATATATTTGTTCAATGAAAAAGTTGTTCACACGACATTTTTTCTGTACACAGTCATCTTTTGAATCTATTTGGGGCAAGGGGTGACTTATCGGCTCTCTGCATGCAGAGGGAGAGGAGGGGAGAGGAGGGGAGGGGAGGGATGATCCTGGAAACGTATATAAATAGCGCACCTACAGCCTTTAAGTCAGTTGCTCTTGCAGAGACCGCCAGCGATCTACAATAGAGAATTAAACTTCGAGTACATTCATCAACAGTTTTGCTGAGTTATTAAGGTAAGTCTAATTTTTTCAAATCTTATACTACTACTGTACCGGCAATATTATTGTTGATGTTAACAATATTTTTAAAAATAATGAATTAACAATGGAATTTTAATAATTATTTTAAAGAACTTAAGAAATACTGTACCTATGCAATATTATTCATTCATGTATATAATCCATGAAAATGTATCAACTCTTATTCTAAAATGTAATTCTTTACCTATAAAGGTGAAACACCATACATATGAAACTTATTCGAGAATCATGAACCCTGTTTAAAGATTAAAAAATACACAATTGTACATCTAAACAGTTTATACATTTTAAATTATTATTTCAGAGAGGATGAGAACCTTCAAGGAAGGGAACAAACTAACGCTGGCTGGGCGTACCCGCCGTGGGATTGCTCCTGAACAGGAGCTAACAGGGCCCCCAGAACCATCACCATCAACATCACAAAATGATTCTCCTGTTCAGGACTACATCATCCCGCCTCCCCCTGGTTTTGAAGATGAGGTATCACAGCAGGGTAGCTGGAGGGATATATCAACAGAGGGTCTTTGCTTGTGTGAGAACTGTGGCTACAAAACAGCTCTCCTAGAGCTACTTCAATCATTTGAGTGTAAGTTTCTCAATTTATTATTATTGTTTTTCTTTTTGTGTTAAAAATCACTTTTTCGTGCAGATCAAACAAATCGGTTTTAACTATTACCTATAATATTCAATGATGACATTAACATGCTATCTATGAAAAGAAACTTGCTGCCATGCATAACAGTGATGTGAATTAACTGTGTTATTTTTAAATATGTTTTAATGATTGTTTCTAATGCTTATTTTGTTACAGGTCATGAACCTATGCAGCTTCAGGAAGACCTGGAGCCTCAAGGAGAAGAGTCTTTGGGGCGAGGCTACAAGAGATCTCATGACACTCAAAGGATTCGCAGCACAGGAGAGCAGACCCTCAGGGAATATCCTATTAGCTCATTCAGCTACAGTCATGATCCTGAAATGATAGCTGTGAACCAGGGGGTGGCTTCAACCGACACAGCGGCGGACAGCTCAGTTATGATGGACCCCTCAACCTCATCCGCACCATCACCGGCAAAAAGGGTATGTCGGAATGATTATAATGACCTAGAATGTAAGGTGATAGATTCCGCATTCAAAGGTCGTATTTTCAACAGTAAAATTGAAAATACGGCTGGAATAATGGACCCTATGGAGTTCCTTAATGCATGCAAGGGACTTGTTCTTAAAGAAATTGAATCCACGCTAAAGAAGAGCATGTCTGGATTAAAAATGAGTTGTTCTATGAACGTCTCATACTTAATTCAGACCCCCGAAAATGAAAAAGTGGAATCAATATTTTTTAATTCCAAGACGAAGGAGATCCAGCGATCATCGAACGTTGATGTAGTCTTTCATGCAATGAGAAACGAAATTTTAGAAAATCTAGCCTGTTTTGAAGGTCAAGCAAGTTCAAAGACACTGTTCGCAATCCACTCGCTGGTAAATAGTGCCGCAGAGTACAATCCCCTTTGTGCTTCAGGGTATGTTGAGTTGCCAGCATGCATCAAGAGGAAGAAAGCAGTAGTCAATATTAAAAACAATGATGATTTCTGTTTCGCTTGGTGCATGTTGGCTTCAAGATACCCCGCAAAGAGGCATTCAGATCGTCCTTCATCATACCCCGGAGATTTGCTTCTCAAAGTCTTCAATTATGATGGAATAACATTTCCGTTCGCATTAGAACAAATTGAACATTTTGAGAGCCAAAACCCCGAAGTATCTATAGCTGTATTTGCTCTAAATGCCAACAACTCAGTGGAGTCTATTCGCAAGCCATCCGAGAGGAAGGCTAGCCTGGTTAACATACTGATGATTGAAGAGGGTGACAAGTCTCATTACTGCCTCATCACCAGCATATCGAGGCTTGTTAGAAGTCAGATAACTAAGTCTACCAAAAAAATGTGGCTATGCGAGGCATGCATGACAAGGTGTCCCAACGAAGATGCCTTGAGATTGCATAAACTGAAGTGCAATAAATGTCAGGTCCTCAAAATGCCTATGCAGGGAGAGGTTCTCACATTTAATGCATTTTCAAAGTCTGCTCCTGTACCTTTTGTTATATATGCGGATATCGAGTCTGTTTTGAGGAAGGTCCACTCATGTGAGCCCTCAGACGCAGCGAGCTGGACCCGAACCATACAGGAACATGAAGCGATATCGATAGCGCTGAAGGTTATATGCAGGCATGATCAGACCTTGTCGAGGTTCAAGCTCTTCAGAGGTGACAATGCTCTCAATGACTTCTTCAGCGAACTTAGACGGATCGCTGACGAAGTTATTGAGGTATACGGCCATATAGTTCCGTTGCATATGTCACCAGAGGACGAGGTGGATTTCCTCAATGCTGATCACTGTCACATATGCCTGAAAGATTTTGCTATAGATGATATTAGAGTGAGGGACCATTCACATATTTCTGGTCATTATTTGGGCTGTGCGCATAATGCTTGCAATTTGAATAGAAAATTGCCGAATTTTATTCCAATTTTTTTTCATTGCTTAAGCAATTATGATAGTCACTTCTTGATTAGACACATGGCTTATGACAATGGGAATATCTCATGTATAGCACAATCTTCTGAACGTTATCTGGCATTCAGCAAATGGTACAAGGGCATTCAATTCAGGTTCCTCGACAGCTACAAGTTTCTCGATGACAAGTTATCCAGCTTGGCAGATATGTTAAGCGATGATGACTTCAAGGTCACTAATGCCGAGTATTCGAGACCAGAACACCTAGCTCTCATGAAGTGCAAGGGTATATTCCCCTATACTTATCTTGATGCTGTCGAAAAGCTCCAAGAGGAGGAGCTGCCTCCGATCGAGCTTTTCGATGATATTTCGGAAGAGGAGTATGCCCATGCACTTAAGGTATGGAAGACCTTCGACATAAAGAATCTCGGGGAATATAGTGACCTTTATCTAAAGACGGATACGCTGCTTTTAGCAGATGTATTTGAGAAATTTAGAGACTTGTCGCTAGATATGTATCATTTGGACCCTGCATGGTACTACACCCTACCGTCGCTAGCCTTCGATGCCATGCTTAAGACCACCCAAGTCAAGCTTGACTTGATAAATGATGTCAGTATGATAGAATTTTTCGAAAAAGGTATTCGTGGCGGGCTTTGCACAGTATCAAAGCGGTACTCCAAAGCCAACCACCAATACATGACAGGCTACAATCCTGACCAGAAGACGAACTTTCTATCATATGTTGACATCAATAATTTATACGGGAAGGCCATGATGGAAATGATCCCCTATGGCAATCTCAGATGGCTTGAAAGGGAAGAAATTGACACCATCGACTTTGCGACGATCCCAGAGGACTCCAAGACAGGATACGTGTTAGAGGTGGATTTAGAGTATCCTGACCATCTCCACGATGCTCATAATGATCTTCCTCTCTGTCCCCAGAGCGAGATACCACCCGGCAGCCAATACAAGAAACTGATTGCAAGTCTAGAGAATAAAAGCAAATATGTCTTGCATTATAAAACCTTGCAGCAGTGCTTAGATCTGGGGCTGTTATTGAGACATATTCATCGGGTGGTAGCCTATGACCAATCTGAATGGCTTAAGGTTTACATTAACCTTAATGCCGAGAAGCGAGCCAGGGAAACTTCTAAGTTTGGTCAAGCGCTTTGGAAGAAAATGAACAACGCTGTGTACGGTAAGTTCATTGAAAATGTGCGCAAATACCGTGATTTTCGTATTGTACCTACCTGGAAGCAAGCACGGAAATTAACGGCTCGTCCAACATACGTACGCAGCATAATTTTCAGTGAAAACTTAGTTGGCATAGAGTTGGCTCGAGAGGAGATCCTCATGAACAAGCCAATCTACATTGGGCAGGCAATTCTAGACCTTTCAAAATTTATAATGTATGATTTTTTTTACAAAGTAATGAAACCCCAGCTGAATGATCTTATCTTAAATTACATGGATACAGATTCATTCATTTTCGAAACTAGTTCTGATATATACCAGTTCATGAAAACGCATCCCCATTATTTCGATACTTCAAATTATAACCATGACAATATATATTGCATAAAGCAGGCCAACAAGAAAAAGATTGGGTTGTTCAAGGATGAGTTGGGCGGAAGGGTGATGACTGAGTATGTTGGTCTTAGAGCAAAACTATACAGTTATAGATATGACCATCATACAGTCATGAAGGCAAAGGGGATTACCAAAGGTGGAATGCGTGCAATCAGCTTTGACAAATATTTCGAATGTCTTAAAGATTTAAACAAAACATTTTTGACTAAACAAATTTGCTTCAGAAGCACCAAACATAAAGTTTCGACTGTTGAAATTAACAAAATTGCATTGCATGGAGGAGATACCAAACGTAAGATGATTGATGGCTCTCATGCAACTCTCGCATGGGGTCATTATTCTCTTAGGTCTTAATAATTAATCCCGACTTCCCTGACTGCCACATAACCATCATAATTATATTATCTGTGAATATTTTATTTATTATTGTATATATTTTATTGTATGTTATTATTGTTCATTTTGTTTGTATGTATGTTACTATTACATTATTTGTGAATATTTTATTTATTATTATGTTATTATGTTGTAAGTTAGGTAAAGGGAAATTATGTTTAGGCAATAAAACAGATATTCATATTGGAAATGAAAGACTTTATTTCACAATTATTATCATCACTACAACAAATCCTTCCTCTCAATCCATTGACTCTCAGGGAATCCATACCATTTAACAAGAACCCTCTTTCCTTGACGCCTCACAATCTTCTCCACCAAATAGGTGTTAGGATACAGTGTAGAATGAAGTTCATGTCCATAGAATGCTCCCTTTATCTCCTCACCGTCCTTATCCTTTAGTATGTATGTAGTAGGATTGGTTCTCTTCACTTGACCAACTTGGAAGATTTCAACACTCCAGTTAGTTTCAAAACCTTTCTCAAAATGCCCCTTATTCTTAGATATCCTCACATAATCACCTACACTAAACTTCCTTGCACTCATCTTCTCTTTTTGAGGATACTTGTAGTTGTAAATAGTCAGAAGAAGATCGTTGCTCGTAACTTCACTAGGCTTCATCCTGATGGTTGAGTGGTAAGTATCATTGTACTTTGCGGTGATTCTGGGTAAAAGATCAATCCACTTGTATGACCCTTGCGATAAAAACTCTCGGTACATTATGTTCTTTAAGGTTCTTATTAAACGTTCAACAGCTGCAGCCTTCACATTGCTATAAGTGCTATAGTGATTGATATTATACTTGTCCATTAAACGCTTAAAGTGTTTGTTATAAAATTCCTTTCCATTATCACTCTGTATATTGCGGGGAGGCGTATCCATGTCTTGTAGTATATCTTCCATAGCCTTCGCAACTTGCGGACCTGTCTTATCCTTTAATGCACGTGTATATGCCATTTTAGAATAGAAGTTGATTGCAACAAGGATGTATTTGAAATTCCTGTTGATTCTTGCATGAGGTATCATCTCAACCAAGTCAATCTGCACTAAATCATCGAATCCTTTGCTCACAATCTTTCGACGTAAGAAGTTTCTTCGGGCAGGGGCATGAAGCTCCCTTGCTATATTTTGCTTCACAGTTGTCATGCTATGATTCTCGCTGATTTCAACTCTTGAATAATCTCTTCAATTTCTTGAGTGTGGTTGTTGTTTCCAGCGTCTCTGGATGCAACAAGAAGTCTTAGACGATTCACTAGATCATTGGGGTCGTTCCAGTAGATGTAGTCTTGCTTCGTGTCAGGTTGATGTTCTTTCCACTGCAACCCTAATCCCTTGTGGTTCTTCACTAAAGGTTGTATAACCTTTTTATACTTGTATGAATTGCCTGATCTCAGCTGACCATTCCTGCTGTAGTTTCGACGATGAACCTGCGATGCTTTCAGTATTTTGCTGTATGTAACAAGATCCTCTTCTGTATAGTCATGCATTTCAGGTATCTTTTTGAAGAGGAGGTCACTCAAACCAGGTGTGACATCATACATTTCTTCTCCTACTCGAACTTTATCGTTAATGAAGTCAATAATCTTGTTCCCTAGCATATAGCTTCCATCTTCGTATCTTACCCCGTATACAGTATCTATTTCGCTCTTATCATTCTTTCGAACTTTATGTAGGTAGCTTAAAATTTTCTCATTCTTCTGATCATTAGTGTCATAATCCTTTTTCTGAATTTCCTTTCTGTCTAAAGTTTTGTTAGTATTCTTTTTCTTCTGTATTTCCAGGATATCGTGTAGTGGTTCTGTTACTGGTTGAAGAGCTTCACTCATTACTCTCTGGGTCTCAAACTGTTGTCCTTTTAGTACACGTAGCTTTTCTCTTATAGCCCTAGCATGCTTGGCTGCAGATTCTTTAAGTCTTATACTCTCGCTGTCCATCTTAAAATGACAATAAAACAGGTTTTCATATCAATATATAGGGTTTTTTATTCGGAGAGTGACAGATCATATGATATTTTCAATTCAATATTTAGAATATGTCCATCTTTTGCTCGATTAACTGGAGAAGTGAAGGTTAGTATATCACCCATCTTAATCGGAGCAGGGTAACTTTCTACTAATCGCTCGTTTATTGCAAACATTGTCCCTGATCTTGTATGCGCTTGCGGCGATGATATCATGGAACAAGAAATCACATTTCCGTTTACAGGTGCCTTGTAGTATTCGAGTCCTGATGTTAACATATACCTTAACGAAGGACCCCTGTAAGGTTTCGTCTGTAATGTAATAATGAGCTGTCCTTTCATTTGCTCTAGCATAGCATTTATGACGTGAACCTGTGTTTTAAGAGTATTAACATTATTCATGGTTGCTGTAAGGTGTTTATCCATGGAAGTCTGGCGATTTGCTATATTTTCTGTGTGTTTTCCCATTATTTCGGTTATGTCATTTCCAATAGTGTGTAGTTTGGTATTTAAATCTTGCTGTGCTTCATTTTGTTTCCTCCCAAAAAAGTGTTTAACAAACTTTTTGGTTGCTGCATCGCTGTCTTCGATAGGATCTGCTATTTCTCTTAATCTTCTCTGTTGAAAGGAAACGTTCCCATTTGAATCGATCGGAGGTGTTCTTGAGTTGATGTAGTCTATTACATACTTCTTATTCGCCACATCATGATCCTCCTGGGGCGGTAGTAATGTCTTCATTCTTATTGTATCCAGTATGATATTGTTTCCATTATCTCGTTTAAGAGTATTTTTGTCTAAGTAGCTCATGAGATTATCATGCTGCTTGTCTAGGGATTTCTGGATATGATTCCTAAGCGTATTTTGAAGTTCACCCATGCGTTGATGTGCCGCTTTTTCGGTGAACTCTTGCAATCGATTTTCAGTAGAAGCCGCAAGCGAATCAACATATCGCTTAGTGGTCGCATCGTTATCTTCCTCAGGGTCCTGAACAATGCACAATCTCTTGTTGCGGAATTGGTAGTTTCCTTTTCCATCTCTGGCTATAATGAATTGATGAAACGATCTTTTAAGTGGCGCACTCCTGTGTGACCCGAACCGATCAATGCTCATCTCGAACTACAAATGATCATTTTCTTTCTTTAGTACTTTAATATATACATCAAAACCATTCCTATATCGTCCCTCATTGATAGGGAATTCGGGAACTAGCAATACAAATGGTCTTCCTTCTGAGGTACTCTCCCAGACATTTTTGCACAATTCTTTGAATTCAATGTAAGACATGTCAGTGTTCACATAATCGTCATATATATGCTTGAGGTTTAAATTATCTTGCCTGAAGAGGATAATCATGTTCGTATTATCACGGATGAGATGTTTCGGTACTTTTGCATAAGACTGAGCTAGATATATAGAGTCAACATTGCGATGTCTCCCCATGCTGTAAAAGGAGGCTATCTTGTCCTGCTTTTCAGTTATGACGTCATCGAATACAAAGATTGAGTTTTCTTTAACATCACTTGGATGCAATACACTATCTCCGTCTTCATAGGTGTTCACTTCTATTCCATCAATGCTTTTAAGAAGTCGGATCAGATATTGATACTTTGGTTGATATAGGGACTTGGAATAAATATACAAGTTTTCAAAACGTAAGCCATTCTCATGAAGCAGCATATTCAATAATACATTGGTTTTTCCGGCGCTGGAGCTCCCTAGGATAAGAGCTCTTACATTACCAGGAAATAGCTTTCCGTGGCGATCCTGTCTAAAATCACTTTCAAAGTCTAACACCTGAATAGGCAGAGAACAATCTTGCTTCACGAGTTCCATCTTAACAACTAAATGTAAAAATGGAATGTTTAATGTATATATGGAAAACACTATTATTTTCGAATTCCCCTGGAAAAGGATTGGAAGTATAAAAGGGAAGACTAGCATTAAAATCTATTAGTATACAATGAGAGCTAAGAGGATTAAGACACCTAGAGGTTCAGGAATAATTAACTCTCTCATAAATCGCCTGCCGTTTGAAGCACATTTACCCGGTTACAGGTATTGCGGACCCGGGACAAAGCTAGAAAAGCGTCTAAAGAGAGGAGACCCAGGAATCAATCCTTTAGACAATGCTTGTATGCGTCACGATTTAGCCTACGCTGAGCATAACGATACTGCTTCCAGAAACATAGCAGATAAGATCTTGGCAGAAGAGGCTTGGAAAAGAGTTCAGTCATCGGATGCTACATTAGGCGAAAAGTTGGCTGCAAGACTGGTAACATCGATTATGAAGGGTAAGGCGGCTGTTGGTGCCGGATCCAGGAAGAAGAAGCATGGAGGATTTCTACCCCTCATACCAATTATCGCTGCCTTAGGTGCTGCAGCTGGAGGTGCAGCGCAAATTGCATCTGCAGTGAATAAGAAAAAAGCTGCGGATAAACATCACGCAGAAATGTTGCGACATAACAGAGAGATGGAAGCAAAAGGAAAAGGTCTTCGGCAGGCAAAGAGGAAGAGGAATAAAAAGAGAAGTGGAGGTTTCTTACCAAACCTTCCCCTGTCAGCGTCTTTAGCAGTTGCTTCTAAAATAATACAAAACTTAAAGGACAAGAAGAATGTTAGAGGAAGCGGTCTAAAGCCAAAAAACACCGGTAGAAAGAATAGGTCTTCAAAAAACTCGGGCAGAGGATTATACTTGTCCCGGAAAAAGCCTTGAGCAACATTGATCTTGCATTGTATGCACGACGTTTAAATATTCCCAATTTTAGAGGCGTATATATGATCGACAGTCTTCCTTTAAAACCTCATTACAGAGAGAGAATTATTGTTAATCTGGATTCTTCAGAGAATGAAGGCACACATTGGGTTGGTGTAAAGAAGGATGGTGACATTGCGTTTTATTTTGATAGCTTTGGAAACTTAAAGCCACCAAAAGAAATAGAAAGGTACCTCGAAGGCGTTAAGATAATGTATAATACCCGGAGATTTCAGAGTTTTAGCTCAGTGATCTGTGGACACTTGTGCTTGCAATTTCTAGCACAATGAGCTACACTATTGCTGTTAGCGGCAATGAATCTGTTCTTGCCACATATCTAAATCCGCCGCTCAGGCTTGATCCAAAAGGATATTATGAGATTGCCCTATTAAATTTTGAAACCTTCTATTCAATCCCCAACATTGATCACAGCAATAATCAACTTCATTACATTGATAATGAAGAGGTTAAGATCATATATATTCCACACGGAACATATGAAATTGCAGACATTAACAATTACATCAAAGGCAGGCTTGAATTAGACGAAAATGACTTCTTTATTCGGCCTAACAATAATACTATGAAGACTGAAATTAAATGCCCATTCCCTTTAGATTTTTCTAAGGAGCGTACAATCGGATCTCTTTTAGGATTTGATGAAAAGAGAGTTATCCCTGCTAATCAGCTGGCTGAATCAGATTTTCTAGTAAACATATTTAAGGTGAGCATCATACGAATTGAGTGCAGTATTGCAACAGGATCTTTCATTGATGGTAAAAGCGGACACTCTATCTATGAGTTTTTCCCTTCCGTCCCACCTGGATATCATATTTCGCAAGAACCTTCAAATCCCATTTACCTGCCTATAATAGACACCGACATTATTGACCAAATCACACTTCGAATAGTCGACCAGAACGGTCATACAATAAACTTTAGAAACGAAGATATAAGCATAAGACTCCACATTCGGCGGAATGGGAATCGATTTTAGCAGAAGGAGAAGAGACTACCCAGGATATAAGAAGTCTAGGATTCGCCATGCTCAACATACTCTGCATTTGACCCTCAAGGCGTTAACACCAAGCAATCGCAAGTTCCTCGAGCAGTTAGGCTTCAGACTTCTGTAATGGATATCTTCAATGTGACTGAAACGCCTGCATTTGAGGACAAGATTGCTAAAGAAGAGGAGCATGTGTTTCTACCCTATAATACATCTGCTCTGGACGCTAACGATGAGATTAGAATACCCTGTCAAGCTGAAGATTTGTATACTCTACCTAGCCGGAGTTATCTCTACATTGAGGGAACTATTACTAAACCTAATGCATCAGCTACTACAGCAAAGCTCACTAATAATGCAATGGCATTCATGTTTGATGAGATTCGATTGGACATGAATGGAACGACTATAGATAGAACAAGAAATCCAGGGATTTCATCAACTATTCGCAACTATGCTGCCCTCAACCCAATGGAATCAAGCCGCTTGATAAATGCTGGATGGTGCTATCCAGGCAAAGATGTGGATATTGTACATTCTGAGAGTGGAGCATTCAACGCTATAGTACCGCTGTCAATGCTTCTGGGGTTTGCAGATGACCACAAGGATCTCATTCTCAATAGCAAGTTTGAACTGGTACTCATTCGTTCCAAGGACTCTAAGAACTGTATTGTGGCATCTGTCGGAGAAGCGGATGCGTCTGTTAATCTTATTCGCATTGAGTGGAGGATGCCTGTAATACGCCTTTCGGATGCTAAAAAAGTGGAGATACTCAAGATTGTCAAGTCGGACAGGCCGCTACATATTGCCTTTCGAACTATGGATCTTCATACTCAGCCTGCTGTACCGCAAACTAGATCCTTTACATGGAACGTTGCAACAACATCGAAACCAGAGAAACCAAGATTTGTCATTATCGGAGCACAGACTTCAAGACTGAATAATGCAACTAAGGACTGCTCCATGTTTGATCATTGCAACATAACAAATTTGAGACTTTACCTCAATAGTGAATGTTATCCCTATCACGATATGAACTTGGACTTTGGAAACTCAAGATTTGCAGCATTATATGAAATGTATGCCAAGTTCCAAAACTCTTATTACGCTAAAGACAATTACCCCTTATTGAAAAGAAAGGATTTTCTTAAATATGCCCCAATATTTATCATTGACTGCTCACATCAGCCTGAGGAGATTGTAAATGGAGCTGTCAACATTAGACTTGAAATTCAAACAAGTGCAAATATTCCTGCACAGACCTCGTTGTATTGTCTAATAATACATGACAAAGTATTTACTTACAAGCCCCTCACTCATGTGATGCAGTCTCTATTTTGAAATGCTGCAAACTAATATTGTATTTTTATTAGGAATATAAGGAATGTAAGGTGTTTCTTAATGAATAAAACATGTTATAAGCAGATAATCATTTATTTATTTTTTTCATACACTTCAATCATCTTCCTCCTCCAACTCCTTGTCCCTACGTATATGCCCGTATTTGCATTGGAGAGGTTGCACAAATGTTTATCAATATAGGCTTCAAGTCTTTTCACTTCAGATATTTCACTGTAATTTAAAAGTATTTTCCCATTATTAAAAATTGTATTCAAAAGAATTATACTCTCATTTTCCATAGTTGCAATTAGATTATACGAGTATACTACATTTTCAACATAAGCACTGGGCGGACACTTCTTCAATTTGAGGAAAGTTTCGAAAATGTAGAGATTTTGTTGAATAATCCCCCAGTCTAGCAATGACATGTATACAAATTCGTTACTGAATGTTGTTTTTATGAAGACCGATGGAATTTCATGAAACAATCCTATATTTACGTTATGGTTTCTTGAGATGGAGACGTCTTGGAGCACGAGTGTTACTGGTGGTGCTTCCATCTGACTTTGAGTTGTCGAGTCGTGTCATACGATCTTCCAAGAGCTTGAGCCTTCTCTGGAGATCAGCAAAGGTATTCTTCTTCTTCAATGTTTTGAGGGATCTGAAACATTTCCATATTGACTTTGTTAGAAATTTTAGGTCTTGGTAAATGCAAAGGAGAAGTCCTGAAAGAAATACAAGAGATAGCGTTAAAGCTGGTGAATAGTTTCTGCAGTAAAGATTATTTAACTAATAAGGTTGATTACTTACAACAATTTTTTCCCGACTTCTGGTTGTTTCCTGGGCGAATGCTCAGGAGTCGCCTGCAACAGATTGTCTATTGGAAGGGTGTCACTATCTGCGATGCCTGCATCTACTTCATCTACCCCTCCGATGCTCGGATCTTCACCTTCTCTAGGATTGGGTGTTGTCATGCGTATTCTGTGAACACGAATAATGTTTTCATCATTACACATTAAACATCAACTCGCCTATAAGTATATTTAATTTTTTTTTTCTGTAATGATACTCACTTTAAGTTTCTCTGCCTGAGTTGATATATACCACAGTTTTCGTTACACAAAAAGTATGATGACATTTGGTCATGAACCTCGGGCTTGTCGCATAGGGTTGCATGAGTGTAACCGTTACAAAACTCTGAATGGCATTCTGCAGCATGGCTAGAAACAACTGCGTCTACTTCATCTACCCCTCCGATGCTCGGATCTTCACCTTCTCTGAAAAATATATACAAGTATTACATTAAACATTTCCTTAAAGACATGTTAAGAATATTTCTAAATATAATTAAAAAAAGATATATACTTACAAGTATCTTCTTCTGTATATGCGGCAGTTTTCTGTGCATACATCTCTATAAGACATCTGGTCGTGATACGAAGGCATGCTACATACAATTGAATGCATAAGCCCATTACATGACTCCTTGTGGTAGTATGTATAGTGATACGCTTCCTCTCCGCATTCACTCCAAAAGTCATCCATTCCGCACACAACAATATTGTTATCCTACTAAGCCCCTAGTAAGATTCCACCTCGCAACTAATACTTCAGACAATGAGACGAGACTCTTATATACTCTAGACATCCCCTCCCCGCACCAACCGTCATACTGGAGTCCCCCACCCCTCCTATGACCTTGAATTTGGTCGTGAAAATATACCATGTATAGCGGCCATCTTGAATGACTTGAGATTACCACCCCCTCAACCTTCAACCGTCACACTGGAGCCCCCACCCCTCCTATGACCTTGAATTTGGTCGTGAAAATATACCATGTATAGCGGCCATCTTGAATGACTTGAGATTACCACCCCCGCCCCTCCCCCACCCCCCTATGACCTTGAAAGTGGTCTAGAACATACACCATGTATAGCGGCCATCTTGAATGACCTTGAGATTACCACCCCCACCCCTCCCCCACCCCCCTATGACCTTGAAAGTGGTCTAGAACATACATTCTATAGCTACTTTCATCCTTTTTCATTCCCCCAGGGGGACCTACTACGGTAGGTCCGGGTTTGGCGCACCCGGGGCCCCGAGCCAACTGACTCCCTCGGTGTGGGCTCCTCTTCGTGGTGAGGGGGTCAGTCAAATCGCCCATCCACGTGTAGGCCGTGCGTGGAGACCCGTGTCGGTGGAAAGGATTATCCTGGTGGTTGAGGGGTGCGTATCTGAGCTCGGGAAAGTTTTTTCTGAATATGGGGAGGGTGCGCATTTCCGATACACTGCTTTGGTTTCTGCTTCACCTAAACGGGAGGCTAGGGACTAACCCACCCCTAGTCAATCAGCCAGGACTAGGTATTGCACCGAACTCCAGGGTGAGTGGGACGGCGAGCCCGCTATATCCCCTGTGTAGCCCTGTCATCCCAGTGGGATGACCGCTTGTTGGGCTCCGTGGTGGGTGGGGAGCACTGGGGGATGAAATTTATAGCCATTTTTCTATGGCACACCAAAACATTAAAAGAAAACGACAGGTTAACGATGAAAAAGAGGTATGCGTAGCGTCCACAGCTCGTTACCTAGTAATCAGTAGGACGGAAGAGGGACAGTCTTTTTTGAAGGTGAACCCGTTTGTCATCCAATTAGGTCTAGATAAAATAACCGGTCCAGTCAAGTCATGTACCCGTATTCGATCAGGATCACTACTTGTTGAAACTTACACGTCTACCCAGTTCGACAAGTTGCTGAAGGCAAAACTACTCCACGGATACCCGATCCGTGTCGAGAAGCACCGGAGCCTTAACTCTTCCAAGGGCGTCATTACCACCCACTTGTTGGACAGTATGCCGGAGGAGGAGATTCAGGGTTACCTGGCTGATCAGGGAGTAACCTCTGTTTCTCGAGTCCGAACAAAGCGTGACGGAGCGCTAGTAGATACCCGTACGCTTTTTCTTACCTTTGACCGACTCGATCTCCCTCCGAAGATAAAGGCTGGCTATGAGGTCATTAACGTTCGGCCGTATATCCCCCGCCCTATGCGGTGTTTCCAATGCCAACGATATGGCCATACTCAGACCTCTTGTAAAACCTCTGTTCCTGTTTGTGTCACCTGTGGCAAAGATGCCCACGAAGGAGCGTGTCCATCTGCTCCTAGCTGTGTTAACTGTAGAGGTGCCCATCCGGCGACTTCCCGCGATTGTCCACGCTACCTGGACGAGAAGACTATTCAAGAGCTGCGGGTCAAAGAGCGCTTATCGTTCTCTGAGGCCCGCAAACGCCACCTTGCTCGGCAGCCGTCGATACTCAAATTTGGTACTTTCAGTTCGGTAGTGTCCACCCCAGTACCAAAGCGGGATGTAGGTACTCAAACCTTCCCTATAGCCAGCACCACCAACACACCTCGTGCACCATCCACAGCTACAACCTCAACCAGTACGAGCTCCAAGACTATCCCTACTAGCCCTCAAACCCGTAAGTTCCGAATTGAACCTAAACGGAGTGACTTTCTCAAAGACCCAACGACCTCTGCCAGTGGGAAGTGTGCTCCTCCTGCCACTTCCCCCTCTCCTCCCCGGCGCTCATGCTCTCAGGACACCAGAGGGCGTAGTCGGGTGCCACGGGTCTCTCCAACTCCCGTTACCGTAGGCAACCGGTACACAGTCCTATCTTCTGCTACTGGTGACACAGAGCCTCTTCCGTCCGAAGAGCCCATGGAGCAACAACCAACTGCTCCAAAGAGCCCTAACCCCACGCGCTGCCAGAAGGGCAAATTAAAGCGCCAACCGTCGGTCAAGTGACCCTAGACGACAGCTTATCCCATTTGTCCTAGGATGTCCATTATTCAATGGAATATACGTGGCATACGTGCGCGTAGAGCTGACTTAACATCACTTTGTAATTCGCTGTCCCCTACTATTCTGTGCCTGCAGGAGAGCAAGCTTCGCCAGCAAGACTCTTTCACGTTTTCTGGGTTTATTCCGGTGCCTTATGACCTCCCACCGGAACCCGGTACTCCTGCACATGGAGGTGTCATGCTCCTCGTTCGCAACGACGTTTTTTACCAGCCAGTCATGCTCACCACTCCATTGCAAGCTGTTGCTGTTACTCTGAGATTACCAGGCTTTTCTTTTACTCTCTGTTCCCTTTATCTACCGCCTAATTCCCCCTTCGCTATAGGGGACCTGTCCCATCTAGTGTCCCAGCTCCCAACACCCTATCTTCTGTTGGGAGACTTTAATGCCCACCACCCTCTTTGGGGTTCACCTCGGGCGTGCGCAAGGGGGACCGTCCTAGTCGATTTTTTCACCCAGAAATCTCTGTCTTTTCTAAACACTGGTGAACCTACTTTCCTTTCTGATTCTACTGGCACTCTCTCCCACCTGGACCTCTCAATTTGCCAGCTCAGCTTGCACACCGTTTTGAGTGGAACGTCGTCTCTGACACCTTCTCCAGCGACCATTTTCCATGTAGTATCAGCTTCCTGTCGCACCACGTACCTTCGCCACGTGTACCTTCCTGGTGACTGAACAGAGCGAACTGGCCCCTTTATACTCGTTTGGCTGTTTTTGACGATCGCTTCTTCGCAGACATTGACCAGATGGTGGCCCACCTCACATCCGTCGTTGTTACCGCTGCCGAGCGTACCATACCTCGGTCGTCTGGGCACCCGAGACGTTTGCCGGTCCCTTGGTGGACCGAAGAATGCCGAGCGGCCGTCCGTGCGCGACGGGCGGCTTTGAGGGTGTTTCGGTGCCACCCTACACTTGAGAATCTGGTCGCTTTTAAGCGATCTCGCGCCAGAGCTCGTCGCATCATCCAGGCGAGTAAGAGGACATCCTGGCTCCGTTTTGTTGAGTCATTTAATCCATCCACGCCCTCGTCTGTCGTTTGGGATAAGCTTCGCCGTGTGGCCGGCAAAGCTTTGTCGGTTACCGTACCTGGCTTACGGATCCAGAACACCACCATTGTTTGCCCTAGAGCTGTCGCTGACACTCTGGGCAACGCCTTTGCTGATGTGTCAGGCTCTTCGCACTACCACCCGGATTTTCTACCCAACAAAAATAGCTTCGAATCTCATAACCTTTGCTTTAACTCTACCAACCGGGAGAGTTACAACGACTTTTTCACCATGTCGGAGTTGGAGCGGGCCTTGGGCTCCTCCAAACCCTCCGCTCCTGGGCCGGATGGTGTCCATCTTTTAATGTTGCAGCACCTGTCATCAGCTGGCAAACTCTTCCTCTTAGATGTGTATAACCGTATCTGGCGTACAGCAGCATTTCCATGTGCTTGGCGCGAAGCCACCATCGTCCCGATTTTAAAACCTGGGAAGGATCACCATCTACCTTCCAGCTATCGTCCGATCTCCCTCACCAGTGTGATCTGCAAGGTGATGGAGCGCATGATCAACGGACGATTGACGTGGTGGCTTGAATCCCAACATTTGCTGTCCAATGTTCAGGGCGGTTTTCGTCGCTTTCGTTCAACGGTCGACCATTTAGTCTCACTATCCACGCACATCATGGACGGTTTTCTGAGGAAGAGCCAAACGGTTGCTGTATTTTTCGATCTAGAGAAGGCCTATGACACGTGCTGGAGGTATGGCATTCTTCGCACCCTCCATAGATGGGGCATTCGTGGCCGACTGCCCCTTTTTATTCGGGAGTTCATTCGGGATAGGGTCTTTCGCGTACGGGTGGGTTCAGTTTTATCTGGTGTTTTTAATCAAGAGAACGGAGTACCACAGGGCTCGGTACTCAGCGTCACACTATTTGCTATTGCCATCAATCCCATTGTGGAGTGCGTTCCTGCTGGTGTGTCCCCCTCCGAAGGAGTGTCGCCTTGTCGTGGCGGAGGGGCTCAGTACCCGATCCAGACGGCCTACTAAGTGTCATTTTGACCACTGGTGGGCAAGAGGTGAGGGGAAGCAAAGAACATTCCAAACGGGTAGATAAGGCTCGTTAGTCTTGGTCGACGACTCATCTAGGAGAAGAGGACTCCGAAATCAAACTCCCCAAGGGCTCCTACTACGGTAGGTACGGGTTTGGCGTACCCGGGGCCCCAAGCCATACTCTCGATTGGGTTCCTCCAAGAGGTGAGAGAGCACATGCCAAACGCCCAATCAACTTTGGTCCACTTTTGTATTTGACCTCCCTCCTGATACCTCCCTGTACACAGTCTGATGGATAACCTACGCGCGGGTTGGAGGATGGGGTGACGCAAGGGGTGACTGGGTAATCGCGTAAGTCCCAGCCCCTGGTTATCATGTAGGATCTGTGTGCGTATCCGCTGATAAAGGTCAGTCCCGGGGAGGGGCCATTGCATGAGCTGATGCACTCCTGAAGGCGATTGGGTCCCTCTATCTATACATTGGGAGGTGAGACCCCAGGGTGAGCAAGGTCCAGGCCAGGACTCTCACCTAAGCCGGGGTGGCGCCCAGGATGTGAGCATGCCATCGGAGACATTTGCGATGGTGGAGGATATAATCGCAATGAGTACATTCAAAACTCAAAAAAACAAACATTTTAAAGTAAGTGAAAAGGAAGTAGCAGAGTTGAGTGGTCCTCGCTACTTAGTTATTACAAGAAATGAGGAAGGTAAAACATTTAGGTCGGTGAATCCATTCGCTATACAGAAGGATCTCGATAAGATAGCTGGCCCCGTGAAGAACTGCACGAGATCTCGGAACGGCACGCTGTTGGTTGAATCCAATTCAGCAGCACAGGCAGCTACTATATTAAAAGCCAACATGCTAGGCAGCTATCCGGTGCATGTAGAGATGCACAAAACGTTGAACTCCTCTCGCGGCGTTGTCAACACACGCGCATTGGACGATATGTCCAATGATGAAATTAAGGAGAACCTCGCAGATCAGGGTGTGATATCTGTTTATCGGTTTCAGAGAAAAGATGGAGGCGAATATCTGCCTACCCGTACCCTTTTCCTTACCTTTAATCGGGTAGATCTCCCGCAAAGGATAAAGGCTGGGTACGAGGCCATTGAAGTAAGACCTTACATTCCGAGCCCGCTTAGATGTTACAAATGCCAGCGCTTTGGTCATACAAGTGACACGTGCAGTGGTAGAGCTACCTGCGTAAACTGTGGAGGCATCGCCCATGACGATGACTGTACATCACCTCCCAGTTGTATTAACTGCAGGGGAGAACATCCAGCAAACTCCCGAGAATGTCCGCACTATATGGAGGAAAGAGCTATCCAGGAGATCCGGGTTAGAGAGAAGGTGTCCTCAGAAGCCCGAAAGCTCTTACGTTTGCGCCAGCCCACTATCCCGAGCTCCGGTACCTATAGCTTGCAGCTAAAGCAGTACCATGTCGGGAAATCGCAACTCAAACTAGCGATATAAATGGGGCAACAATCTCAGAAAAAATTCTTGTAGCTAGGTCACATCCAAAGCCTCAGACATCACCTAAGTCCGCCAGAGCATCTACAAGCACCGCAGTTCAATCCAGCAGACCAGGAAGGTCACCAACAAAGAAGCCGACCTCGACAAGTAGACCGATTGTATACGATGCTTCACCGATCAAGTTTAAGACCGAGTATAAAAGATCCGATTTCCTCAAGGCAAGCAAGGTTTCTCCCAAGCCATCAAAGGGAAAGAAAAAGCCATCTCCTAGGAGATCCTCTTCAGCGGGATCCACTGGTATGGCTACAGATCGGCAAATGTCATCTTCGCCGGTCCCCATTAGCAACCGGTTCGAGACACTCGAACCCAAGTTTGCTATGGGAAGACGCACGTCCTCGGCAGAGGACCTGGAACTAGAATCTGCCCACACTGGGAGACCCCCAGTGGAAAAGAGGCGCGAAAAAGCGTCCGAAAAGAACGTCAGCCCAAGAGAGAAAAGGGCTAAATTAGTTCGACAACCGCCTGCTCCAAAGTAATGAAGAGTTACCTTGGAATTACCTATCCCATACACAATGCAATATGACTATCGTACAATGGAACGTACGTGGCATTCGAACTCAAAGGCCAGAACTTGAGCTCTTGCTCAAAGAAAACGAACCTCTGGTCGTGTGTTTGCAAGAGACTAAGCTGCGTCCTGGAGACGCTTTCCATCTAAGGCGATACACCCCAGTACGGTGTGATGTTACACCAGAAGAGGGTGTACCGGCACATGGCGGCGCTATGATACTTGTCAGAGATGACGTATATATGCAAACTCTACCTTTGCACTCTGATATACAATCAGTTGCTGTATGGATTAAACTGCCAAACATACATTTCACCATCTGTAATGTTTATCTGCCTCCGTCCCATGACTTCTCGCACATAGATTTAGAAGATCTAGTTTCCCAGTTGCCAACACCGTTTCTGTTGGTGGGAGACTTCAATGCGCACCACCCACTTTGGGGTTCAAGTCGCGCTTGTGCGAGAGGTACACTCATTTCCGATTTCTTGGCGAGTCACAACCTAGCTCTCCTCAACACTGGGGAGCCTACATTCATTTCGGACTCTCATAACAGCTTCTCACACCTTGACCTTGCAGTTTGTTCACCTCAGTTGGCAGTCTCCTTACAATGGAATGTCATCTCTGATTTACACTCTAGTGACCACTTCCCATGTCTTATTAGTCTCTTGACGCAACATACATATTTCACATGTATGCCCAGATGGCGTTTGGACCATGCCAACTGGAACCTTTACACCCAGTTGGCTGTCTTTACGTACAACGAGCACGACTCAGTGAATAATTTGGCGCAGCATCTCACGGAGACGATTCTCTGTGCTGCTGAACAATCGATTCCGCGGTCGACTACACACCCCCGTCGATTTCCCGTCCCCTGGTGGACGGAAGAATGTCGGAACGCCATTCGTGCTCGAAGGCGTGCTCTTAGGGTTTTCCAACGTCACCCTACTTTGGAAAACCTGATCGAATACAAGAAAAAGCGCGCCAGGTACAGACAAGTCATTAAGGATAGCAAAAAGTCATCATGGAGCAAATTTGTAGCTTCATTTAACCGACACACACCTTCCTCGGTTGTGTGGGATAGATTAAGGCGTGTTGCAGCTAAAACGACCCAAATGCCAATAGCGGGACTAAAGACAGCCACAGGAGCTGTTGTTGATTCATTTGAAGTGGCTAATACCTTTGGCAGTGCTTTCACCCAAGTGTCTAGCTCGGAAAACTACTCCCCTGAGTTCCTTCCAATTAAAACTCAGGTGGAATCTCAAGGCTTCTCGTTTCGTTCTAGAAACGTAGAAGATTACAATCGCCTTTTCACCATGGCAGAGCTGGAGTATTCCCTGAAATCTTCGCGATGTTCAGCACCAGGACCGGACGGTATTCATGTACAAATGTTACAACGGCTCTCTCCTGAAGGTAAGGCATTCCTGCTCGAGGTCTATAATGGTGTTTGGGTTGACAGTATACTCCCAGAAAATTGGCGGGAGGCCACCGTTATTCCCATGTTGTAGGCTGGGAAGGACCGTCATCTTCCCTCCAGCTATCGTCCTATTTTCTACACCAGTTGCGTTTGCAAGGTGATGGAACGCATGATCAATGGACGATTGGTATGGTGGCTAGAAAGTCGTAACCTACTGACTAACATCCAGTGTGGTTTTCGACGACGCCGTTCAACTGTTGACCATCTTGTGTCAATATCGACACAGATAATGGACGGCTTTATGAAGAACTGTCAAACCGTTGGCATATTTTTCGATCTTGAGAAGGCTTATGATACGTGCTGGCGAGCAGGGATTCTACGTTCCCTGTATGCCTGGAACATACGTGGACGCCTACCACTTTTCATTCAGGAGTTTATGAAGGACCGCTTTTTCCGAGTAAGGGTCGGCTCGGTTTTTTCTAATTCTTTTGTTCAGGAGGAGGGAGTACCTCAGGGTTCGGTGCTAAGTGCCACGCTCTTTGCTATAGCAATTAACTCCATCTGTAAATGTGTTCCACCTGGAGTTTCGTCATGCCTATTCGTAGACGACTTCGCTGTCTATTGCACTTCTCAGCGCACGGCGTTCTTACAACGGCGCCTGCAGCAATGTTTGGACAACCTTAGAAAATGGAGCGTGAGAAACGGCTTCCGTTTCTCAACTGAGAAGACAATCTGCGTTAATTTCTGGCGCCGTAGGAGACGATTACCACCTTCGCTCCGATTTGGTCCAGATTCACTTCCCTTCGCAGAAGAGACGCGCTTCCTGGGTTTGATCTTGGACAGGAAGCTTAGTTGGTAGTCGCATATTGCACAGCTAAGAGCGAGATGTGACCGTTCCCTAAATATTATGCGAGTACTGAATGGCAAATCGTGGGGAGCGGATCGGACGATTTTGTTGCGAATATATCGCGCATCGGTCCGATCCAAGCTAGACTATGGGTGTATTGTTTATTCGTCAGCACGACCATCTGTGCTGAGAAGATTAGACGTGGTCCATAATAGGGGCATCCGCATTGCAACAGGAGCTTTTCCAACAAGCCCAGTGGTGAGCCTTTACGCCGAGTCCGCAGAAGCTCCTCTGCAATATCGGCGTGAGATTCTCTTGGCAAATTATGGTTGTGCGCTTAGATGTATGCCTAAGCACCCAACGTTCGCTTCTTTTTTCACCACCACGCTAAGAGAACGATATAGAAATAGCTCCCTTAGTCTAAAGCCTGCGGGGTTCCGTTTCCAAGAGCTCCTAGTGAAGCTTGGAGTGGAACTGCCTGTGATGTTCGCCAAGGGCGAGAGACTTTACCCCCCTTGGCTATCTGGTACGCCCCATGTAGATCTTGGGATGACCATACACCAGAAGTCCACGATGCCTATTTCAAGTATCCGCACGTGTTTCTTAGAATTTTTGTCAGGTTACTCTGACCGTAGATATATTTACACCGATGGATCAAAGAACACCAACGGTGTTGGATGTGCTTATGTTTATGGAACCGAACCATATACATTCGGTTTTCCAAATAGCACTTCCATTTTTACTGCAGAGCTTTATGCAATTTATCGAGCCGTTTTGTATGTTCGCCAATGCGTTGTTTCAGGTGCCAACGGTTCGGCCATACTAAGACTTCCTGTAATAATCCATCTATTTGTGAGCGTTGTGGATCACCAGCCCATGAAGACTCGGCATGTACACGGGATCCTCTTTGTGTGAATTGTGGAGAGAGCCATCCATCAAGCTCGCGTCAGTGTTCTAAATTTATGGACGAGAAAGCTATACAGGAGTTGCGCGTGAAAGAACAGCTCACATTTTTGGAAGCACGTCGCCGCTTTGAACAGTTGAAACCTGCGACAACCCTAGGTTTCGCGTCAGCAGTCCGCCGCACTCCTGCCCACACTGTGGCCATTCAGCACGTTCCAGTCGCTGATGCTGCCACGCAGACTGACTCACCAACGAGCGCCTCTCCCTCTCCACCGCCCCGTGATACACCTGCACCGGCAACTAAATCTTCCGCCGTGCAGACACCTGCTCACCAGCCATCCAAAAGCAGTAGCCACACCGTTTTACCTGGAAACGCTCACCATTCGCGACCTAAAGACCGGGTGAGTAGTCGTCCATCATCAAGGAAGTCCCGCTCCCGCTCAACAAGCCGACAGGGCTCTTCAGACTCATCTGAGGATGGCGACTTGAACATACCAGGTCCCAAGTCAGTCAAGATAAGACTGAAAAAGAAAAAGATGAAGACCAAACACTTACATTAAGCAGGTGTGACTTGTATTTTACTTTGTGATTTTATTTTTAACCTTCGTATTTTTATCTATGTACATTGTAAGATCACTGTTGAGGTTTTAACTGTTTTTATGTTATCTTTTTAGACCAGTTTTACATTTGAACTGTTTTAGCTTTTATCTTTCTTTTAGACTCCCTGTTTTAATATTTGATTCATTATTAGGTGGTGGTGAGTTTTTCCCTGCTGTTATCTTCTGACTTGGGGCCCTAATGACCTAGCTGTCGACGGGCCCTTAAACCCTACTCACTCACTCACTCACTGTATGTTCGCCGTCGTAAATTAGGTGACTGCCTGATTTTGAGCGATTCCCTTAGTGCACTGCAAAGCCTTTGTCAGTTGTACAACCCCCACCCTATTGTACAACGTATCCAGGATGCCCTCCATGTTTTACACGCTTCTGGGGTTGATGTGGTGTGTGCATGGATTCCTGGTCACGTAGGTTTGCCGGGGAATGAAATGGCAGATTTAGCAGCAAAGACGGCAACTACAGAACCCAGAATTATCATCTCACGTGTTACTTCGGAAGACTTTAGGCTTGAAGTGCGGAGAGCGGTGCTGTCGTCCTGGCACGACGAGTGGTCAGCTCTCCGCGCTAATAAGCTCAGAGAAGTGAAAGAACTTCCGATAAACTGGGTAATTTCCTGTCGCACATCTCGTCGCGAGGAGGTTAGTTTGGCTCGATTAAGAATAGGGCACTGCAATTTTTCGCACGGTTACCTATTTAAAAGGGACCCTGCGCCTCCATGTCCGCTGTGTGACAACGTTTTGTCGGTTCGCCACGTGCTCCTAGAGTATTACTCTCTAGCGCACCTTCGGGATTCTCTGCAGCTGCCTGCCAGACTTGCAGAGGTCCTAGCGGACGACAAAAGAGCGGTTGATAGAGTTTTTAATTTTTTAGCGCAGTGCAATATAAATTTGAGGATTTAAAATTTTTAATTATCTGTTTCTGATTTTGGACATATTTATCACCTTGTTTCATATCTGGCTATTGCCACTGCTTTTTACCTTTGTATATTTTTCTTGTTGCTAGTATTTTTATTTTTTGAGTGAAATTTATATCTGGCTATTGCCATGAGTCTGTTAAGGGCGCTGATGACCTAGAAGTTGAGCGCCCTTAAACCAAATCCAACCTGCTGGTGTGTCATCTTCCTTGTTTGTGGATGACTTCGCCATTTACTCTAATTCTCGGCGGACTCATCTTCTTGAGCGGCGCCTCCAACTCTGTCTTGATCGCCTCTTTATTTGGAGTGTGGAAAACGGCTTTAGGTTCTCCGCCGAGAAGACCGTCTGCGTGAACTTCTGGCGCCGGAAGGTCTTTCGCCCGCCTTCTCTTCACCTCGGTCCAGATGTTCTCCCTTTTGCAGACGAGGCGAAATTTTTGGGATTGGTGTTTGACAGGAAGCTTAGCTGGTCCTCTTATATATCATATCTGAAGGCCAGGTGTGACCGTTCTCTTAGTGTTTTACGTGTTTAAAGTGGCACATCAACGGGAGCCGATCGGACTGTTCTTTTAAGATTATATCGTTCTTTGGTCCAATCTAAACTTGATTACGGTTGTATTGTGTATTCATCAGCTCGGCCGTCTGTTTTAAAACGTCTTGATCCCATTCACCACCGTGGTATACGATTGAGTATTGGCGCCTTTCCTACAAGCCCGGTTCTCAGCCTATGTGCGGAAGCTGCTGAACCCCCGCTTTCTTATCGGCGGGATGTCCTCTGCAAATACGCTTGCAGACTTTCTAGTCTGCCAGAACACCCGTCTTTTAGTTCGTTTTTTAATGATACTTTGGACCGCCAATACTCATCGAGCTCCCTGGCCCTGCTCCCTCCTGGCGTTCGATTTCGTTTATTGCTTCGGCTGTTGGACGTAGATTTACCGGCGACATATCCCAAGGGAGAAACCCGATTTCCCCCGTGGCTTCGTTCGGTGACGCACATTGACCTAGGTTTGCTGTCCATGCCGAAGTCGTCGACGCCAGATTCAGTTCTTCGTTCGGCCTTTTTACATGTGCAGGCGCAGTTAGGACCCGGTACTTTTATTTACACTGATGGCTCCAAGGACGATCGGGGAGTAGGATGTGCTTTTATTCATGGCCGCGAGAGTTTTAGATTTCGTCTTTTACCACAGTGCTCGATTTTTACGGCAGAGCTTTTTAGTATTTACCAAGCTCTTTTATACGCTCATCGGCAGGCCTTCCGGCGCTGCATTATTTGTTCTGATTCTTTAAGTGCTCTTGAAAGCCTACGGACGCTGTACAGTTACCATCCCTTGGTGCAGCGTGTCCAGGACTACCTTCATGCCCTCGCCAGTGCTGGCACTAGCGTCTCCTTTGTGTGGGTACCTGGACACGTAGGCTTGCAGGGAAATGAGGCTGCCGATTCTGCGGCAAAGGGAGCAGTTTTAGCACCCAGGAGTTTTAGCTCTTCCGTTCCCTCTGACGATTTTGGCGCCTTTTTACGTCAGGCCCTCCTCTCACGGTGGAGTGGTACCTGGCATGATGTTCAGGGGAATAAACTTCGGGAGGTGAAATCGCTCCCTGTCACCTGGAGGACTTCCTCGCGTGCCTCCCGCCGCGAGGAAGTGATTTTAGCTAGATTGCGTATCGGACACTGCCGTTTTAGCCATGGTCACCTTTTATCCTGTGACGCTGCACCACTCTGTGCTCATTGTCATGAGCCTCTGTCGGTGCGGCATGTTTTAATTCAGTGTCAGCATTCAAGCCAGCTCCGTGACTCACTGGGCCTGCCAGCCACCCTGGCTGAGGTGCTGGCAGACAATACAGGTGCTGTGGAGCGTGTGTTACGTTTTATGCGTTTCAGCGGAATGTGCTCTGTATGTATGACTGATACGGATCATTTGTGTTTTTATATTCCGGTGATGATGCGAGATTTTATCAATTAATGTGATCCTGCGCTTCCGTTTTCCCTAAATGTGCAGTTGCTGACACTTGGTGACGGTTTTAATGTTTTTATTGTTTTTAGCTGTAGACGTGATTGTCTAGTTTTTACTTTTTAATGCTTTTAGTGTTGCTTGGGCGCTAATGACCATAGCAGTTGAGCGCCCTAAAGCCATATTCATTCATTCATCCTTTTTCATTGTTGCAAACATATCTGAAGCAAATTTTAAGAGAATTAACATTATGTCCAGAAATAGAAACAAGTAAAAGGAAGTTTCAGTGGAAAAATGATCTAACCTAAGAGAATGGAACAATGATCTAACCTATACATTACATTTTGTGTTACATAACAGAAGACAAACATATTTACTATGATTGATACATTTTTAAAGTGAAATCAGGACTTTTCCCTCTGGCATTTATCAAACATAAGAAAGGTTTATTAACATGCTTTTCACTCTACTTCTTTTAGGTTTTCATAAAATTTGCGATACTGAAGTGGAATGAACTTGCATATATCTAGTAAGTCAACTTTCTTTGCTTTTTTGACAGGTACATCTTCTGTGTAAGGTTGAGGTAGAACTCTAGGCAGTGGTTGTAGCTGTTTGCTTCTTTTGTTGGACCGCAAGATCTCATACGCTGTCCAAGGTTGTAGAATGTTATGACTAATACGGGTCCTGATTCTGTTGGGTTCCTCCTCAGAAAACTGAATCCAGTGACATGAAGTAATCTTAAATTTAGGGTCCCTTTTAAGCATACCTTCTATCACTGATAGGTCAACAAAATCTGGTGTGTCCATATAGTATGCGGAAAATCCAGCACCAGCATGAACTACAACTTCCACCCACTGTTTAGAATGATACACTGTAGATTTCTTGTTCTTTCTCTCTATCAGTGCAAAGTCCCTATTGCAGGGAAGGAAGCTATGCCCGCTTACCAGGAACTTCTGATCAATGGTTGTAAAATATCTTTTCTTTATGAGGCAGTTATAAAGAGCCAAGCACCTCCAGTTGTTCTGACCAATACAACGATCAGACCAAACTATAAATCTTTTTTTCTCGCCTTGTTTGAGTGGCTCAAAATGCAGTTCGATGTATTTTAGAATACATGAAGTAACTTCTGCAGAGCCTCTTCTTGCTACTGACTCATTCCAGATGCAGAAAAAAGCTCTATCAGTTCCCATATTGTGGATACCCTGATTATAAGTACTCAACTGTCTCTGATAAAACACAGACGAGTGATGAAGTGTAGGACAAAAAAGTACTTGCTGCATGTCTGTGCACAACACAACATAGTCAGGGTTTCTCTTTGCAGTGCCAATGTCATGTAAAGTACGGTATGCAACATCTGCCTTCATATGATGTAGTGTACTTTGTGTTGTAATAATTTTTCGCTGTTCTTCGTTATCAGCTGTCACCAGTTTAATATATAGTTCATCACAAACTGAACAAGAGTCCGAGCATGGTGCTCCGAACCGTAATTTAAAATCACTCCTGAATATGTCTCTACATGTACTACGTGAGCAGTTAATACCAGGATTGCTTTCCATAAAAAGATCGTATAGCTTTTCCACACAAAGCTCTTGACTCAAATACAGCTTCTGTGACAGAGATCTTGAATAATGACTCTCCTGTGCAGGCAAAGATTTAATGTGATCTCTGACAAATTGCTTAACATCATTAGTAACTGCATGGGGACGATTAAAATGTGTCCCCCCCCCCTCCGAAGGAGTGTCGCCTTGCCGTGGCGGAGGGGCTCAGTACCCGATCCAGACGGCCTACTAAGTGTGTCTTTGTGACCACTGGTAGGCAAGAGGTGAGGGGAAGCTAAGAACATTCCAACGGGTAGATGAGGCTCGTTAGTCTTGGTCGACAACTCATCTAGGAGAAGAGGACTCCGAAATCAAACTCCCCCAGGGGAACCTACCACGGTAGGTCCGGGTTTGGCGAACCCGGGGCCCTGAGCTGCGCACAATCATTTCACCCTCTCCACCTTCATTAACTGTGCCACGTGCGACGTTTTATGTTGCTTTTTATATCACCCTCTTCCTCTTCTAGGTTTATTCTGATTATTAGTTTGTAAGTTCCTAGATTTATAACTCCTGTCTCACCAGCAGGGATCTTTCCTATCTCCGTGGTCCTGTCCCACGGTTTTCGGCGCGGCCCCCGACTTGTGTGCTCTTCGGAGGTCTCAGGCGCGAAGGTTGTGCGGACCCTTCACACTGCCCCCATGTGTAGCCTTAGGTGCGGAGCCCGTCCACACGTCAAGTACACCCACGTAGCTCCTTGAGGGCACGGCCGGTGTTAATCTCCCGACGGCCGCGTGCCGTCGGGTTAGTATCACCGGCCGGACGTGTTACCGCTGACGGAGCCCCGGTGTAATCAACCCGAAGTCCCCTGAATCCACGCTGACTCCGTTGCGTGTGCTAAAGCGGGGAGCCACAGGCGGTTATTCCTGTGGTGGGGGCATAAAACCGGGGTGTCACGTGGTGAACGGTTTACCCATGCGGACAAGCAGTGGAGATCGGAGGGTAGCTCCTCTGAAGTACGCCTTGAGGTCAGTCATGGAGGGGTCTCCATGGCGGCACAGATCGTGGAGATTTTGGTGTCTTTTATCCTTTGACCCCCGGATGGCAGGCTGACGCCGACGGTTCCGGATGGGGGTCCAAATAATCATGTCTCCGCGCAAACCCTCCCTCATTGACAGTTTTTTGGTGCTGACCTTGCAATGTGAAGGAAAGACAATGAAGGACATTAGCCCGTTCTACATTAAAAAGGAAGTCGATAGGATCTGTGGCCCGGTTAAAAACGCAACCAGACTTAGAGATGGTACGTTATTGATCGAGGTGATGAATGGAGATCAGTCGCAGAAGCTGTTGAAGGCGAGTTTGTTGGGCTCCTACCTTATCCGGGTAGCCCCACATAAGACCCTCAACTCGTGTAGAGGAGTAGTAACCACTTCCAGCCTCGACGATCTCTCCAACGAAGAAATTGTCACCTGCCTCTCTGATCAGCGAGTCTGCCAAGCATACCGATTAACTCGGAAACAGGATGGGAAAGAGTGTGCCTTACGTACAGTATTCCTTACGTTTAAGGGCACTCAGCTACCAGAATACATCTACTGTGGCTACGAGCGTGCTGCAGTACGACCGTATGTCCCGAATCCCATGCGCTGTTTTCAGTGTCAGAGATTCGGGCATACTAGGACCTCGTGTAACCATCCTGCAGCTTGTGAACGTTGCGGCTTACCGGCACACGAAGACACGGCTTGCACTCGAGACCCATGCTGTGTGAACTGTGGGGGTAACCATCCATCTAGCTCACGTCAGTGTCCTAAGTTCTTGGACGAAAAGAGTATTCAGGAGTTGCGGGTAAAGGAGCGCCTGACATTTATAGAAGCGCGTCGGCGTTTCGAACAACTGAAGCCTGCCACCACCTTAGCTTATTCGTCGGCAGCTCGGCGCCCTCCTGTTGCTACTATCGGCTTGCAACATGTCACCGTTGCAAATGCCTCGACACAGACTGACCTTCCAGAGAGCACCCCAACAGTTAGTCGAAAAAGTGCAGTGTCTAAAACATCTTCCGCCGTGCAGACCACAGTTTCCAAGCCGTTAGGAAGCGGTAAGGATCCTATCGATGGAAGTCGTTCGCGACATAAAGTTCGCGCAAGTAGTCTCACGTCCTCTCAGAGATCCTGCTCTCGCTCTGCGAGTCGTAGGGGATCCTCTGCCTCGCACACCTCCGAGGAATCGCCAGAGGACGGCGACTTCCACATAGTTGGACCTAAGTCAGCCAAGGTGAAAAAGAAGAAAAAGATGAAGACTAGCTATTAATCCTTTTTCACTATGGAAATAATCCAGTGGAATGTTAATGGGTTCCAGGCACGTGTTCCGGACATACAGCATCTAATTTCTCAACGCTGTCCATGTATCGTCTGTCTACAGGAAACCCATCTGCAACCTCATCACGCACTCTATCTTCGTGGATTTGTGGCCTTTAGACATGATTCTGCAGCTGATCGACGGGCAAGCGGTGGTGTTGCTATTCTGGTGGCGAATACCATCCCTGCCACCAGCATACCACTAAACACGCCGCTCCAAGCTGAAGCGGTACGTGTACAGCTGCAGAGCCTTTCTTTCTCTATCTGTAATGTCTATCTGCCACCGGTCAGTGTCGTACACGAGAACGAACTTCGGGCTCTCTTGGCACAGATTCCGCCGCCGTTTCTTCTTCTAGGCGATCTGAATGCCAAAACACCTTGTGGGGCTCCGACACTGACGATCCTCGTGGTTGCCTTGTAGCAGACGTTTGTGATATGTCTGGCCTACTTCTATTAAACACTGGTGCCCCTACCTTTTTATCATCTGCCTACGGTACCTACTCCGCTTTAGACGTGAGCTTCTGTAGCCCGTCACTGGTGCCACTCCTTGATTGGTCGGTGCTCTCCGACCTCTTTGGCAGTGATCATTTTCCCATTAGCATTCACATATCTATTCTCCATCCTGTGCCAACAAGATATCCTCACTGGATTATTTCCAAGGCTGACTGGGGGAAATTTCGTTCCCTCATTCACCTTCACAACGATGTCTTCCCCACCATCGATGAACTGGTGGAATATTTTACTTGTTCTGTCCTGCTCGCAGCGAATTCCTGCATTCCTCGTGGTTCTACTACACCTCGTCACGTTCCTGTGCCTTGGTGGTCCGAGGAATGCAGTTTGGCTATTAAAGCAAGGAAGCGTGCTCTGCGTGTCTTTAGCTCACATCCTACGGAGGAGAACTTGATAGCTTTTAAGCGTTCTCGTGCCAGGGCTCGATTTGTTCTCCGCTGTGCAAAACGCACATCGTGGGAAACTTTTATCTCTTCTCTGTCCCGTCGCACTCCGGCACAGAGGGTATGGACTGCTGTTCGCCGCATGTATGGCAAGTGTCGCCGGACTATCATTCCCGGCCTTGCCATAAGCGGATCGCATTACACCAGCGAACAGGATATCGCCGACGCCCTTGCTACTTCGTTTGCTGCTACTAGCCAAACGAATAGTTACGACAGAGCTTTTATACCTCTCAAGGAATCTGCCGAGCAAATAGTCCTTCCTTTTAATAGTGACTGTACTGAACCGTACAACGCACCCTTTACCGTAGCGGAGTTAGAGCACTCTTTGTCACTTGCTAAAGATTCCTCTCCTGGTCCAGGTGACATCCATCGACAAATGCTGCTTCACCTTCCACCTTCGGCTTCGTCTTTCCTGCTTGGTATTTATAATCGTATCTGGCACGAGCAGGTCTTTCCGTCCTCCTGGCGAGTGGGTATTGTCATCCCTATCCCTCGACCTGGAAAAGACAGGACACTTCCCTCTAGTTACCGCCCTATTTGCCTAACGAGTGTTGTTTGTAAGACCTTCGAACGGATGATTAACACTCGTTTAGTGTGGTGGCTAGAAACGCATAACCTGCTCACCAACATTCAGTGCGGTTTTCGTCGCCATCGCTCTAGTGTCGACCATCTGACACGCTTAGAGGCTTACATCCAGAATGCCTTTCTGCTGAAGCAGCATGTCGTGGGTGTCTTCTTTGATTTAGAGAAGGCCTACGACACCACCTGGCGCTATGGAATCCTTCGTGCTCTGCACGGTTACGGTTTACGCGGTCACTTAGCGCTGTTCATTTTAAACTTTTTACGACTTCGAAAATTTCGTGTCCGCATTGGTAATACCCTGTCACAGGAAAAGATTCAGGAGAATGGTGTGCCTCAGGGGTCCATCCTGAGTGTCACGCTCTTCGCCGTAGCAATCAACGGAATCGCTGATGTTGTTCGTAGCGGAATCCCGATGTCACTGTATGTTGACGACTTTGCAATTTACTATCGCTCTTATAATCTCGAGCACATTGAGCGTCAACTGCAGCTGACCATAACATCAATCGCTGACTGGGCCCTTCGCTCCGGCTTTCAGTTGTCACCTACGAAAACTCAGTGTATCCACTTCCACCGAGTTCGCGGCGTACACCCTCCTCCTGATTTTTATTTGCGTGGCACACGTCTACCGTTTGTCCCGCACCTCAAGTTCCTTGGCCTGCACTTCGACAGTAAGCTGACGTGGGAGTACCATATTCGCCAACTACGTGCTTCCTGCGATCGCTCACTTCGAGTACTCCGCCTTTTATCCGGAGTTTCTTGGGGCGGTGATCGTACAGTTATGTTACGATTGTATCGATCACTGGTGCGGTCAAAAATAGACTACGGTAGTTTTATCTATGGCGCGGCGTCCGCCTCTAAACTCCGTCTTTTAGATACTGTACACCATGCTGGTATCCGTCTTGCTACTGGGGCGTTTCGCACCAGTAGAGTTGAGTGTCTGTATGCTGAGTCTGGAGAACCACCACTGTCGGTCCGTCGTTCGATTTTATTGTGTTCGTATGTGGCAAGGTTGGCAGCCCATCCGGGTCATCCTTCTTTTAAATGTGTCCTGCGTCCCGACCTTGCTCACCGTTATCTGCGCAACACAACTATATCGCGCCCAAGCGGTATTCGGTTCCGCGAACTACTTGACAAACACGATCTCCGCATGCCTGCTGTAGAGCGATTCTCTCTAGGACGCTCTGCTCCTTGGCAACTCCGGCGCGCGCAATTCGACCTGGAGCTCTCAGGCTATGCTAAGCTTTCCACCCCGCAATCGGTGTATCGACAACTGTTCACCGAACTTTTGGGCCGCCACCGGACTTTCACCCCGGTTTTTACCGATGGGTCCCAGGTGGGTGGAGCTACGGGATGTAGTTTCGTGTGTAACGACGAGGCGCACCAGTACCGACTTCCGGACCATAGTTCGGTTTTTACTGCCGAGCTGTTTGCTATATTTTATTGTTTACTTTTTATTTCTAACTCAGCTCCCGGCAATTTTATCATTTGTTCAGACTCTCTGAGTGCCATTCAGTCCTTGGACCAGTTTATCGGCACCTCAGCATTCGTTTTAAAAATACAGGCTCTCATTTCGCAAATGCTCTCGCGCGGATACCAGTTGCTTTTTACCTGGACCCCAGGCCATGTGGGTATACCCGGCAATGAGAAAGCGGATGCGGCTGCTAAAACTGCTTGCCGTTTGCCGGATGTTGCCACACACAGTGTGCCATATGTCGATGTGCAGCGCCATTTCCGTCGACATCTTTTATCGATCTGGCAGCAATATTGGAAGGAATTCTCTGGCTCTCAATTGCGGACCATTAAAGACAGCGTAGATCCCTGGATGACATCCTGCAGGGACTCCAGGCGGGCTGAAGTTATCCTCACCCGCCTGAGGATAGGTCACACACGGGCGACACATGGGTTCCATTTGCGTGGCGACCCTGCGCCTGTCTGCCCTACGTGCAACATCCAACTTTCTGTGGCCCATATCCGCAATACGCTCGTGAGCGCCAGTCGGTTGGCCTGGGGTGTACGCTTGCCTCAATTTTGGGTGACGACCCTGTGTCTGCCTGTAAGGCGCTGCGGTTCGTTGCACAAATTGGGTTCGCAAAGCAAGTATAACGTGTTTTTAGTGTGTGAATTTTTTTTTTAGCCTTTCAACATATGTTTTTGTGTTTTACGTTTTAGTGTTTTAAGTGCTTAGTTTTAATGTGTTTTAGCTTTGATCTTTTCCATATTTTAATGAATGGTTTTACCAAGTTTTAACTTAGCGCACTCATGTGCCGTTTGGTGTTTTTATCTGTCTGCGTTTTTAGTTGCCATTTTAAACTTCAGTTTTTAGGCGAGTTTTAGATTTTTTATTTTCTGACCTAGGGCCCAAATGACCTAGTTGTCGACGGGCCCCTAAACTCCATTCATCCATCCATCCATCCGCCCTATTTGCCTAACGAGTGTTGTTTGTAAGACCTTCGAACGGATGATTAACACTCGTTTAGTGTGGTGGCTAGAGACGCATAACCTGCTCACGAACATTCAGTGCGGTTTTCGTCGCCATCGCTCTAGCGTCGACCATCTGACACGCTTAGAGGCTTACATCCAGAATGCCTTTCTGCTGAAGCAGCATGTCGTGGGTGTCTTCTTTGATTTAGAGAAGGCCTACGACACCACCTGGCGCTATGGAATCCATCGTGCTCTGCACGGTTACGGTTTACGCGGTCACTTAGCGCTGTTCATTTTAAACTTTTTACGACTTCGAAAATTTCGTGTCCGCATTGGTAATACCCTGTCAGAGGAAAAGATTCAGGAGAATGGTGTGCCTCAGGGGTCCATCCTGAGTGTCAGGCTCTTCGCCGTAGCAATCAACGGAATCGCTGATGTTGTTCGTAGCGGAATCCCGATGTCACTGTATGTTGACGACTTTGCAATTTACTATCGCTCTTATAATCTCGAGCACATTGAGCGTCAACTGCAGCTGACCATAACATCAATCGCAGACTGGGCCCTTCGCTCCGGCTTTCAGTTCTCACCTACGAAAACTCAGTGTATCCATTTCCATCGAGTACGCGGCGTACGCCCTCCTCCTGATTTTTATTTGCGTGGCACACGTCTACCGTTTGTCCCGCACCTCAAGTTCCTTGGCCTGCACTTCGACAGTAAGCTGACGTGGGAGTACCATATTCGCCAACTACGTGCGGTCAAAACTAGACTACGGTAGTTTTATCTATGGCTCGGCGTCCGCCTCTAAACTTCGTCTTTTAGATACTGTACACCATGCTGGTATCCGTCTCGCTACTGGGGCGTTCCGCACCAGTAGAGTTGAGTGTCTGTATGCTGAGTCTGGAGAACCACCACTGTCGGTCCGTCGTTCGATTTTATTGTGTTCGTATGTGGCAAGGTTGGCAACCCATCCTGGTCATCCTTCTTTTAAATGTGTCCTGCGTCCCGACCTTGCTCACCGTTATCTGCGCAACACAACTATATCGCGCCCAAGCGGTATTCGGTTCCGCGAACTACTTGACAAACACGATCTCCGCATGCCTGCTGTAGAGCGATTCTCTCTAGGACGCTCTGCTCCTTGGCAACTCCGGCGCGCGCAATTCGACCTGGAGCTCTCAGGCTATGCTAAGCTTTCCACCCCGCAATCGGTGTATCGACAACTGTTCACCGAACTTTTGGGCCACCACCGGACTTTCACCCCGGTTTTTACCGATGGGTCTCAGGTGGGTGGAGCTACGGGGTGTAGTTTCGTGTGTAACGACGAGGCGCACCAGTACCGACTTCCGGACCATAGTTCGGTTTTTACTGCCGTGCTGTTTGCTATATTTTATTGTTTATTTTTTATTTCTAACTCAGCTCCCGGCAGTTTTATCATTTGTTCAGACTCTCTGAGTGCCATTCAGTCCTTGGACCAGTTTATCGGGTTTGGCGCACCCGGGGCCCCGAGCCAACTGACTCTCTCGATGTGGGTTCCTCTTAGTGGTGAGGGAGTCAGTCAAATCGCCCACCCACGTGTAGGCCGTGCGTGGAGACCCGTGTCGGTGGAAAGGTTTATCCTGGTGGTTGAGGGATGCGTATCTGAGCTCGGTCCAGTTACTTTCTGAATTCGTGGAGGGTGCGCATTTCCAATACACTGCTTTGGTTACTGCTTCATCTAAACGGGAGGCTAGGGACTAACCCACCCCTAGTCAATCGGCCAGGACTAGGTATTGCACTGAACTCCAGGGTGAGTGGGACGGCGAGCCCGCTATATCCCCTGTGTAGCCCTGTCATCCCAGTGGTATGACCCCGTGTTGGGCTCCGTGGTGGGTGGGGAGCACTGGGGGATGAAATTATTTTTATGCTTTTATGGCTACCAACACTCCGAAAAGACGACGACAAGTGAACGATGGAAAAGAGGTCACCGCAGTGTCAGCAGCTCGGTACCTAGTGGTTACTAGAATGGAAGAGTCACAGAGTTTTCTGAAAGTGAATCCCTTTATAATTCAGGCGGGCCTAGATAAGATCGCCGGTCCTGTGAAGTCTTGCACCCGTCTTTGAAATGGCTCACTATTGATTGAGACTTTTACAGCCACCCAGTTCGACAGATTGCTAAAGGCCAAACTACTCCACGGATATCCTATCCGTGTCGAGAAGCACCGTAGCTTGAACTCATCCAAGGGAGTCATCACAACCTCTCTTTTGGATGATATGTCGGAAGAAGAAATTTTGGGTTATCTGTCGGACCAAGGTGTTACTGAGGTTTATCGCGTCAAAGCCAAACGCGATGGTGCGCAGGTGCCTACCCGTACTCTGTTCCTTACGTTCGATCGGCTTGATCTCCCATCGAAACTTAAGGCGGGGTACGAAGTTATAAATATTCGGCCATATATACCACGCCCAATGCGTTGTTTTCAGTGCCAACGCTTTGGTCACACTAGGGCATCTTGCAAACTTGAAACGGCTGTTTGCGCAATGTGTGGAAAGGATGCCCACGACGGAGCTTGTTTATCGGTTTTCTGTGTAAATTGTAGGGGTCCCCATCCAGCGACTTCCCGCGATTGCCCACGCTTTCTGGACGAGAAGGCCATCCAAGAGCTGCGGGTGAAAGAACGCTTGTCTTTCAATGAAGCCCGCAAACGCCATCTAGCTCGCCAGCCTTCTATCCTGAGATTTGGCACATTTAGCTCAGTGGTGCAAACCCAGGTCCAAAAGCGGGATATGAGTACACAAACTACTCCTGTACCTCTAACTGCAGTCGCTTCTCCTACTATTACAGCATCGACTTCTGGTTCCGCCGCTTCCAAAACAATATCTGTTGGTACTGAACCTCGTAAATTTAAAACGCAGCCAAAGCGCACCGACTTTTTGAAAGATCCTAAAACCTCAGGCAATGACCAATGTACTGTAAAAGCTAGTTCTCCTTCGCCTCCTCGGAGATCCCTATCCCAGGATTCCCGGGGGCGCAGTCGAGCCAAGGGTCACTCTCCTCCCTTGAGTACGGGCAATCGTTTTGCAGCACTGTCTTCCGTCTCCGGCGCAGCTGAGCTTCTTCCTTCGGAAGAACCAATGGAGGAGGAGCCTCCACCTCCTACAAGCCCTGGTCCCACACTCCAGCTGAAGGCCAAGTTGAAGCGTCAGACGCAGCCCAAGTGATTTTAAACAGCTCACTCCCTTTCCCTCCGGATGTCCCTCGTTCAGTGGAATACACGTGGCGTACGCACACATAGAGCCGAATTACAGATTTTAACCAAATCGCTCTCTCCTACTGTATTGTGCTTACAGGAGACCAAACTTCGCCCACAGGACCCTTTTACCTTTCCTGGCTTTATTCCGGTGCGCTTCGACCTTGCACCGGAACCTGGTTCTCCTGCACATGGTGGTGTAATGCTTTTGATTCGAGACCACGTTTTTTACCAACCTATCACGCTTACCACTACCTTGCAAGCTGTAGCTATCACCCTCAGTTTACCCGGCTTTAGTTTCACCCTGTGTTCCTTGTATCTTCCACCTGGTTCTCCCTTCGCGGTTGCGGACCTAGCAGCTCTTGTTGTCCAGCTCCCAGCGCCCTATCTTCTGTTGGGAGATTTTAATGCCCACCATCCTCTTTGGGGCTCACCTAGGGCATGCCTAAGGGGAACCTACCTAGCTGATTTTTTTCACCCAGAATTACCTCTCTCTCCTTAACACTGGTGAAGCCACTTTTGTGTCTGATTCTTCTGGCACCCTTTCCCACCTGGATTTATCTGTCTGCTCAGCACAGCTTGCACATCGTTTTCAGTGGAACGTTGTCTCTGACACCTTCTCGAGCGATCATTTTCCCTGTGTCATTAGCCTGTTATCGCACTACTCTCCACCGTCACGTGTACCCACCTGGCAATTAAACAAAGCACACTGGCCTCTTTATTGTCGCTGCGCTGTTTTCGAAGACCACCTGTTCAATGATGTTGACCAGATGGTGGAATACCTTACATCCGTTATTATCTCCGCTGCTTCGCGTGCAATCCCTCGGTCGTCTTCTCAACCGCGACGACTACCGGTTCCCTGGTGGACCGACGAATGCCGGGCCGCAATCCGTGGACGCAGGGCTGCACTTCGAGTTTTCCGGCGCCATCCCACTCTAGAGAATCTGGTCACCTTCAAACAACAGCGCGCTAGAGCCCGTCGTATCATACAGGCCAGTAAAAGGACATCCTGGCTCCGGTTTGTGGAATCCTTCAATTGCCACACCCCTTCATCTGTTGTTTGGGACAAGCTCCGCCGTGTGGCTGGCAAAATACCAGCTTCCACAGTACCTGGGCTGCGGATTAATAATGACACCATCGCTTGCCCTAGAGCTGTTGCTGACACTCTGGGCAATGCTTTTGCTGGCGTTTCCTGTTCTTCGAATTTTCATCCAAGATTTTTAACCCTCAAGACCCGGGCTGAGTCGCACGAAATTCTGTTTCCCTCTTCTAACCGCGAGTGTTACAACGCCGTTTTTACCATGACGGAGCTGGAGCGGGCCCTCGTTTCTTCCAAACCGTCGACTCCAGGACCGGATGGTGTTCATGTTTTAATGTTACAGCACCTTTCTTCCGCTGGTAAACTCTTTCTCTTGGAGGTGTATAACCGCATCTGGCGTACCAGTACTTTTCCATCCACTTGGCGTGAGGCCACCATCGTTCCAATTTTAAAACCTGGGAAGGATCGTCATCTCCCTTCCAGTTATCGCCCGATCTCTCTCACCAGTGTCATTTGCAAGGTGATGGAGCGCATGATTAACGGGCGACTGACGTGGTGGCTCGAATCTAATCATCTGCTAGCCAACGTTCAGTGCGGTTTTCGTCGCTTCCGTTCAACGGTCGACCACTTAGTCTCGCTTTCGACGCACATCATGGATGCCTTTCTGAGGAAGAGTCAAACGGTCTCTGTGTTTTTTGATCTTGAGAAGGCGTATGACACTTGCTGGCGGTACGGTATTCTTCGTACCCTCCATAAATGGGGCTCTCGGGGTCGCCTGCCCCTCTTTATCCGAGAATTTATGAGGGATCGAGTGTTTCGAGTGCGGATTGGTTCTATTTTATCTCGTGCTTTTACTCAAGAGAACGGAGTACCGCAGGGCTCGGTACTCAGCGTCACCTTATTCGCTGTGGCCATCAATCCCATTGGTGTTTCATCCTCCCTTTTTGTGGATGATTTCGCCATTTACTGCAGTTCTCGGCATACTCATCTCTTAGAACGGCGCCTCCAACTCTGCCTTGACCGCCTGTTCATTTGGAGTCTGGAAAACGGTTTCAAGTTCTCCGCCGAGAAAACCGTCTGTGTGAACTTCTGGCGCCGGAAGGCGTTTCCTTCCCCTTCCCTTCACCTAGGCCCAGATGTTCTCCCTTTCGCAGACGAGGCGAAATTTTTGGGATTGGTGTTTGACAGGAAGCTCAGCTGGGCCTCTCATATATCCTATTTGAAGGCCAGATGTGACCGTTCTCTTAGTGTTTTACGCGTTTTAAGTGGCACATCCTGGGGAGCTGATCGGACTGTACTTTTAAGGTTGTATCGCTCTTTGGTCCGATCTAAACTGGACTACGGTTGTATTGTGTATTCGTCGGCTCGCCCGTCGATTTTGAAACGTCTTGATCCTACACATCACCGTGGTCTCCGCTTGAGTATCGGCGCTTTTCCAACAAGCCCCGTTACCAGCATCTGTGCGGAAGCCGCTGAACCCCCGCTGTCTCATCGGCGGGACGTACTTCTGTGCAGCTACGCCTGCAGACTCTCTGGTTTGCCGCGTCATCTGACTTTTAGTCCTTTCTTTAACGACTCCTTGGACCGCCAATACTCAACGAGCTCCCTAGCTTTACTCCCTCCTGGTGTTCGTTTTCGCTCTCTCCTTCGTACATTGGACATCACTTTACCGGCGGCGTTTCCCATAGGAGAAACGCAGTTCCCGCCATGGCTCCGACCAGCAACCCCCGTCGATCTGGGGTTAACGTCCATGCCGAAGTCCACGACACCAGTTTCGGTGCTCCGTTCAGCCTTTTTAGAAATTCAGACACAGTTTGCTGACAGCTCTTTCATCTACACGGATGGCTCGAAGGACGATAGGGGAGTAGGATGTGCCTTTATACATGGTCGCCAAAGTTTTAGTTTTAGACTTTTAGCGCAGTGCTCGATTTTTACCGCTGAGCTTTTTGGTATCTACCAAGCTCTTTTATACATTCGTCGGCAAGCCTTGCAGCGCTGGGTTATCTGTTCGGATTCCTTGAGTGCATTGGAGAGCCTACGATCGCTGTACAACTACCACCCCCTAGTGCAGCGTATCCAGGACAACCTACATTCCCTCGCTAGTGCTGGCGCTAGCGTGTCTTTCTTGTGGGTGCCTGGACACGTAGGCCTACCGGGAAACGAGGCTGCCGATGCTGCCGCAAAGGCAGCAGTTTTAGCTCCCAGGTGTTTTAGCTCTCACGCTCCCTCTGCTGATATTAGAGCGAGTTTGCGCACTTCTATCCTTCGTCGTTGGACGGAGGAGTGGTCTACTATTCAGGGGAACAAACTCAGAGAGGTGAAGCCCCTCCCTGTCACCTGGAGGACCTCCTCGCGCGCTTCTCGCCGCGAGGAAGTGATTTTAAGCAGATTGCGTATCGGGCACTGTCGTTTTAGCCATAGTCACCTTTTATCATCCGATGCTGCACCGGTGTGTACTCACTGTCATGAGTCATTGACGGTGCGACACGTTTTAATTCAGTGCCAGTTTTTAGCTCAGTTACGTTTGTCTGTGGGTCTGCCGGCCACACTTGCTGAAGTGCTGGCAGATACATATAGTGCCGTAGAGCATTTATTGCATTTTATCCGCCTTAGCGGTTTGGGCGACCGAGTTTAACTCACTGGTTTTATTCTTTACTTTAGTTGGTGGTGCGGTTTGTTATATCCCGTAACAGGTTCTTGTGTTAGTTCTGCTCTACTTTTACGGCTTCTGGCACTGTGTTGGTGACTTTTAAACCTTTTTAATGTTTTAGATTTAGGGACTTTGTGTCTCAGTTGTTTTAGTCATTTAGTTCTGAATGGGCGAGTTTATCGGCACCTCAGCATTCGTTTTAAAAATACAGCCTCTCATTTCGCAACTGCTCTCGCGCGGATACCAGTTGCTTTTTACCTGGACCCCAGGCCATGTGGGTATACCCGGCAATGAGAAAGCGGATGCGGCTGCTAAAACTGCTTGCCGTTTGCCGCATGTTGCCACACACAGTCTGCCATATGTCGATGTGCAGCGCCATTTCCGTCGACATCTTTTATCGATCTGGCAGCAGACATGGAAGGAATTCTCTGGCTCTCAATTGCGGACCATTAAAGACAACGTAGATCCCTGGATGACATCCTGCAGGGACTCCAGGCGGGCTGAAGTTATCCTCACCCGCCTGAGGATAGGTCACACACGGGCGACACATGGGTTCCATTTGCGTGGCGACCCTGCGCCTGTCTGCCCTACGTGTAACATCCAACTTTCTGTGGCCCATATCCTTATAGACTGTCCGCAATACGCTCGTGAGCGCCAGTCGGTTGGCCTGGGGTGTACGCTTGCCTCAATTTTGGGTGACGACCCTGTGTCTGCCTGTAAGGCGCTGCGGTACGTTGCACAAATTGGTTTCGCAAAGCAAGTATAACGTGTTTTTAGTGTGTGAAATTTTTTTTAGCGTTTTAACATAGGTTTTTGTGTTTTACGTTTTAGTGTTTTAAGTGCTTAGTTTTAATGTGTTTTAGCTTCGATCTTTTACACATTTTATTGAATGGTTTTACCAAGTTTTAACTTACTGCACTCATGTGCCGTTTGGTGTTTTTATCTGTCTGCGTTTTTAGTTGCCATTTTAAACTTCACATTTTAGGCAGTTTTTTAGGCGAGTTTTAGATTTTTTTATTTTCTGACCTAGGGCCCAAATGACCCAGTTGTCGACGGGCCCCTAAACTCCATTCATCCATCCATCCATCCAAAATGTGTCCCTCTCTTATCAGAAATATCCAGATTATGTTTCATATTCTTCTGAAGTGTCTGTACCTGACGTGAGGAGATTTGAAATATGTCCAGTAATGTTTTCTTGCATACATAATATGTTTTACCATTCATGCATACTTCATATTTAAAGGTTGCATGTCTCCTTGATACGTCTTCTGCAACTTCCCTGCGTTTCACTTCCCCCAATGTCATACATCCTACTAAAAATACAGACTGTTCATCATAGGACAACTTGTGGAAGTTCTGAAACATCTGTCTTTTCGTATCTAAAGAAATCTCTTTACACTGGTTGAGGCAGGAGCAAACATTAATCTGAAATAAATAAACAATAACTCTAGCTTAGAAATGTTATGTATCTAACACAATACAGTGTTAAGCGTATGCTACATGCAGCCATTGGACCATGATATGATCATTCACAATATAATAATAAAAATATGCAAAAATGGTTAGATCACTATTCCACTCACTTGTTGTGATGCACATTTTCCGGGAACAAAATGCCTTTTTCTAGTCTTATATGGATCCCCAGCATCTCTCAAAGTTTTTCGTTTATTATCACTCCATTCTGATATGTTAATCTTTCTCTTACGTCCTTTATTCAACTGTTTTTCAGCACTACGACTGAGGACACTGTTTACTACATCCGCCATTTTCTCACAGATAGATCACTTTTCCACTATCACCAACATTTTGAAATCAAATAACCAAGAATTGGAAGGGAATTTTTGCACTGTGCATTCACAAGGCTGTGAGCACAGAACACTCTATTAGGAAGAACGGAAACTACGTGTTAAAAATGTGTCAACAAAAAAGCGCTCCAAGTGGGGCAGGATTGAACTAAAGTATGAGAAATCGCGCTCCCGAATCCTCACGCTACCGGTAGCTCTTACGGCTGTATTTTTCATACCTGCTTACCTGTCAGCCTCAGCTGATCATATGCCCTAACGCCATATTGCTACACTGGCGCGTCAAGTTTAACACATGAGCTTCCTTAGTTGTCATTAGTTTTTAAGATTGCTGCATATTAAAGCTCACGCAAATTAACCTTTGCTTTAATAAATGCGGCACTCTTAAAAACTGCAATCACAACTATGGAAGCTCGCGTATTAAACTTTGGGCGTCATCGGAAGCAATATGGCATTAGGACATATGATCAACTAAGACTGACAAGTAAGCAGGTATAAAAACAGTTTATTTGTTATAACTCCTTTTTATTAAAATTGTCCAACAGTCTGTACATCAATAGCTTTTATGAAATATTAATGAGTTTTGTAATGGTTGCAGGTTCAAATGACTAGTGTCTTAATAGTAACAACAAAATGTGTCTTTTTCAATTATGACGCTGCCACTAATTACTCTGCATGGCATAAAGTGAAATATTTTATGCTTTAATGAGCTGCCACAAATTTTTTGTGTAAACTTGTAACTAAACATGTGGTATTTGACAGGGAAATGGGAACAATTACACATGTTTGACACTTATTTATTCCTTCTAGCATTCCAATAGCATAACACAATTTGATATATTTGCGTAACAAGCACAATTAATAACCTCACAAAGAGCTTTCTGCATACATTATATACAACACTATTGCTGCATATGCGAACACCTGTTTTGTCATCACTAGATCATTATTAGCCTGACAACAAATGTCCTCTAACAGTTTCACTTCATTTCACACTTTCACACCATTTCACTATGTTCAGCACCAGCACCAGCACTGGACACCAAAAAGGCACAGCTTGCGAAGTTATACACCCACAATCACAGGAATACCTTTAACTCCAACTTTCCACCATACATATCCTAGAAATAAACAAAAAGCAATGCAACGAATAGCAACATTTATGTATAACTAAAGTCTAAGTAATGTAAGTGACCTGGGTAAAGAAGGGCTAGGTCTTTATCCTATTTACATTTAAAATATAGATAATTTTAGAGGATTATAATTAGGCTTAGCAGTCGAGCTACATTCAAGATGAATCAAGTTATCGGCATTTGTAGTCATGTGACTGTGCACAGTGTGCGGAACCAGTTCTATCTGCTGTTCAGACAAATCGTGCACAACTTCATTCTTTTTGTAGCTCACCTACTAAGTTTAGTTATAAACAATTTCAGCAGTTGTAAATATGATTATCTAGCAAGTAATACATTTTCTATCAAAAGTCGCAGGTTTGCAATCTTAACACTCTCGTGACAACTTTAGCCAATATTATTATATCAATATGCTCTATTTAACACATAATTTGGTTAACCGTTTGGCAAATACCTCTTGAGAGTTAGATATCAAGAGTATGATTATCTTGTTTTATAGACATTCATTAAAATATCAATCATATGTTAATATACTTGCATGTTAATGTACATATAAATCCATTTATGTAAATTTGGTTTGGTTCGGCAAATAACAGAACACTCAACTCTTGAAGGCAATGTCAATGACTGTTCGTTGTTTCATATGACAATTCTATATTTGTTGAAATAGGTTATGATAAGCACGATTTCTATTATCCGCAGTTTGTTGCATCCGTTTGTATTTTCTGATGTGGTTGTGTAATTGCTGCATTTGCTTATTAATGTAATTTAAAATATGTGAAGTGGTGATAGGTAAGGGAACTGAAGAATTTAAACAAAAGGGTATTATATTTATTAGAAAATGTTTAATGTACAAATACTGGTATGAATTAAGCCTGGTTAACAACCACAAGGTAGTGGAAACCAGAACGAGAATGCATATTATCCATCAGCATATCGTTAGCAAAGTGGAGGTTCATGTTGTGCATTGGAATTCATTTGTTTCTAATGGACCACTAATATATTTTCTAGGTTACATCCCTACTCTCATGCTATTTCATGCATTTATGCACTACTTCGCTATTGCTTGAAACGCTCTATACCATTCCTTGACTTCTCGTCTAATCGACCCCTCCGAAGGAGTGTCGCCTTGCCGTGGCGGAGGGGCTCAGTACCCGATCCAGACGGCCTACTAAGTGAGTCTTCGTGACCACTGGTAGGCAAGAGGTGAGGGGAAGCTAAGAACATTCCAACGGGTAGATGAGGCTCGTTAGTCTTGGTCGACAACTCATCTAGGAGAAGAGGACTCCGAAATCAAACTCCCCCAGGGGAACCTACCACGGTAGGTCCGGGTTTGGCGCACCCGGGGCCCCGAGCTGATCACTATCACTTCACCACCTCCACCTTCATTAACTGTGCCACGTGCAGCGTTGTATGTTGCTTTTTATATCACCCTATTCCTCTTCTAGGCTTATTCTGATTATTAGTTTGTAAGTTCCTAGATTTATAACTCCTGTCTCACCAGCAGGGATCTTTCCTATCTCCGTGGTCCTGTCCCACGGTTTTCAGCGCGGCCCCCGACTTGTGTGCTCTTCGGAGGTCTCAGGCGCGAAGGTTGTGCGGACCCTTCACACTGCCCCCATGTGTAGCCTTAGGTGCGGAGCCCGTCCACACGTCATGTACACCCACGTAGCTCCTGCCCCTCCGAAGGAGTGTCGCCTTGCCGTGGCGGAGGGGCTCAGTACCCGATCCAGACGGCCTACTAAGTGTGTCTTTGTGACCACTGGTAGGCAAGAGGTGAGGGGAAGCTAAGAACATTCCAAACGGGTAGATGAGGCTCGGTAGTCTTGGTCGACGACTCATCTAGGAGAAGAGGACTCCGAAATCAAACTCCCCCAGGGGAACCTACCACGGTAGGTCCGGGTATGGCGCACCCGGGGCCCCGAGCCACTCACAATCATCTCACCCCCTCCACCTTCATTATCTGTGCCACGTGCAGCGATTTATGTTGCTTTTATATCACCCTCTTCCTCTTCTAGGTTTATTCCGATTATTAGTTAGTAAGGCTTTAGGTTTATAACTCCTGTCTCACCAGCAGGGATCTTTCCTATCTCCGTGGTCCTGTCCCACGGTTTTCAGCGCGGCCCCCGACTTGTGTGCTCTTCGGAGGTCTCAGGCGCGAAGGTTGTGCGGACCCTTCACACTGCCCCCATGTGTAGCCTTAGGTGCGGAGCCCGTCCACACGTCATGTACACCCACGTAGCTCCTTGAGGGCACGGCCGGTGTTAATCTCCCGACGGCCGCGTGCCGTCGGGTTAGTATCACCGGCCGGACGTGTTACCGCTGACGGAGCCCCGGTGTAATCAACCCGAAGTCCCCTGAATCCACGCTGACTCCGTTGAGGCAGCGTGTGCTAAAGCGGGGAGCCACAGGCGGTTATTCCTGTGGTGGGGGCATAAAACCGGGGTGTCACGTGGTGAACGGTTTACCCATGCGGACAAGCAGTGGAGATCGGAGGGTAGCTCCTCTGAAGTACGCCTTGAGGTCAGTCATGGAGGGGTCTCCATGGCGGCACAGACCGTGGAGATTTTGGTGTCTTTTATCCTTTGACCCCCGGATGGCAGGCTGACGCCGACGGTTCCGGATGGGGGTCCAATTCATAATGCATCCGCGCAAAACCTCTTCATTTGACTCGTTTTTGGTAATGACAATGGCATGTGATGGAAAAACGTTAAAGGACCTGAGCCCATTTTATATTAAACGGGAAATAGACAGGATTTGTGGTATTGTGAAAAATGCAACTAGAGTTCGAGACGGTACGCTTTTGATCGAAGTGACTTCTGCAGACCAGGCGCAAAAACTTCTTAAAGCGACCTTGTTGGGATCCTACCCAATCCGCGTAGCCCCACACAAGTCGCTGAACACATGCAGAGGAGTAGTCACCACGTCTAGTCTGGATAACCTCACCAATGAGGAGATTGTTACTTGCCTCTCCGACCAGCGTGTGTGTCAAGCGTACCGTCTGACACGAAGGCAGGATGGTAAAGTTATTGAGTTGCGTACGGTGTTCCTCACTTTTAAGGGCACACAATTACCAGAATATATCTACTGCGGTTACGAACGTGCCGCCGTACGTCAATATGTCCCGAACCCTATGCGCTGTTTTCAGTGTCAGAAGTTCGGACATACTAAGACAGCGTGCAACCATCCTGCCGTTTGTGAGAGTTGTGGCCTATCACCTCATGAGGGCACGGCTTGTCCCCGTGACCCTCATTGTGTTAACTGTGGAGGGAGTCATCCATCGAGCTCTCGACAGTGTCCGAAGTTTCTGGATGAGAAGTGTATTCAGGAACTGCGTGTGAAAGAACACCTCACCTTTCCAGAAGCGCGTCGCCGCTTTGAGCAGCTTAAGCCCACGACCACCTTGGACTATGTCTCTGCTGCCCGACGCGCTGCTGTGAACACAGTCGCCATACAGCACGTTCCTGTTGCTGACGCTTGTACCCAGACCGAGTCACAGTTAAGTACACCTCCACTGAGTCGTGCCACACCTGCATCGGCGACAAGATCCTCAGCCGTGCAGACCAAAGCTCCTAAGCCGTCCACAAGCCGTAGCCAGCCTGTTGAAAAACATCGTTCCAGGCCTATTGTTCGCGCCGGTAGTCGCTCTTCCTCTATAAAGTCCCGCTCTCGCTCTGCGAGCCGTAGAGGATCTTCTTCCTCACATACATCTGAGGAATCTCCAGAGGACGGCGACTTTCATATCGTAGGTCCAAAGTCAGCCAAAGTAAGAAAGAAAAAGATGAAGACAAACCACTGATCTCTTTCTTACTATGGAAATAATCCAGTGGAACGTTAATGGGTTTAGGACACGTGTTCCGGACATACAGCACCTCGTTTCTCAACGCTGTCCATCCATCGTCTGTCTACAAGAAACCCACTTGAAGCCTAATTACGCTCTCCATCTTCGTGGGTTTTCGGCATTTAGGCATGACTCTGCTGCTGATGGGCATGCAAGTGGTGGTGTTGCAATTCTGGTGGCACACAACATTTCGGCCACCAGTATACCACTGAACACGCCGCTGCAAGCCGTAGCGGTTCGTGTACAGCTGCAGAGCCTTTGTTTGTCTATTTGTAATGTCTACATGCCGCCCGTCAGTGTCGTACATGACAACGATATAACGGCTCTCTTGGCACAGACTCCGCCACCGCTCATCTTTCTCGGCGATCTGAATGCCAAGCACACTCACTGGGGCTCCGACACTGACGATGTTCGTGGATGCCTTGTAGCAGACGTATGTGATATGTCCGGCTTAGTCCTATTAAACACTGGTGCTCCTACCTTCTTATCCTCTGCCTATGGTACCCATTCCGCCCTAGATGTTACTTTCTGCAGCCAGTCGCTGGTACCCCTTCTCGATTGGTCGGTTCTTTCCGACCTATTTGGCAGTGATCACTATCCCATTAACGTTCACATATCCGTCCATCATTCTGTACCCACACGATATCCTCACTGGATTGTTTCCAAGGCTGACTGGGGGAAATTCCGTTCCCTCATTCACTTGACCAACAATGTTTTTACCACCATTGACGACATGGTGGAGTATTTTATATGCTCTATCCTTCTCGCAGCAGAATCCAGTATTCCTCGGGGTTCATCTACACCACGTCACGTCCCTGTGCCTTGGTGGTCCGAGGAATGCCGTTTGGCTATTAAAGCACGTAAGCGTGCTCTGCGTGTTTTCCGCATACACCCTACGGAGGCGAATTTTATTTCTTTTAAACGTTCTCGTGCAAGGGCTCGCTTTGTATTGCGCAATGCAAAACGCACATCCTGGGAATCGTACGTGTCTTCCCTTTCACGTCGCAGTTCGGCCCAGAAGGTGTGGACTACCATCCGGCGTATGTACGGCAAGTGTCGCCGGACGATCATCCCCGGTCTTGCCGTACAGGGCTCCATATACACCAGCGAGCAGGATATCGCCGACGCCCTTGCCGATTCTTTCGCCAGTGCTAGCCAAACTCAAAGCTACGACGGAGCCTTTTTACTGATTAAGGAATCTGCGGAGCGGATAAGCCTAAATTTTAACAGTGATTGTAGTGAATCCTACAATGCACCTTTTACTGAAGCGGAACTGGCGCATTCTTTGTCCCTCGCTCACGACTCTTCTCCTGGTCCTGATGACATCCACCGCCAAATGCTGCTTCATCTTCCACCTCCGGCTCGTTCCTTCCTGTTGAGCATCTATAACCGCATCTGGCTTCAGCAGGTTTTTCCGTCTTCCTGGCGAGAGGGTGTTGTGATCCCTATCCCTCGACCAGGAAAAGACCGTACACTTCCCTCTAGCTACCGCCCTATATGCCTGACGAGTGTCGTCTGCAAGACCTTTGAACGGATGATCAACACTCGCTTAGTGTGGTGGCTAGAGACGAATAGCCTGCTGAGCAATGTTCAGTGCGGTTTTCGTCGCCATCGCTCCAGTGTCGACAATCTGACACGCATGGAAGCCTACATCCAAAATGCCTTTCTTTTGAAGCAGCATGTCGTGGGTGTCTTCTTCGATCTGGAGAAGGCCTACGATACCACATGGCGTCATGGTATTCTCCGTACTCTTCACGGGTATGGTTTGCGAGGTCTTTTAGCAATATTTCTTTTTAATTTTTTAGCCCTGCGCCGCTTTCGTGTCCGCATTGGTAATACGTTCTCACGAGAGAGGATTCAGGAAAATGGTGTGCCCCAGGGGTCGATTCTTAGTGTAACGCTTTTTGCAGTTGCCATTAACGGCATTGCTAATGTTGTTCGTAGGGGAATACCGATGTCACTGTACGTTGACGATTTTGCGATCTATTATCGATCTTATAGCCTTGAGCACATAGAACGTCAACTGCAGTTGACCATATCCTCTATCGCCGACTGGGCCCTTCACGCCGGTTTTAAGTTCTCCCCTACGAAAACACAATGTGTCCACTTTCATCGACTTCGTGGTGTACATCCTCCTCCAGAACTGTATTTGCGTGACACACCCCTGCCGTTTGTTTCCCACATAAAGTTCTTGGGCCTTCACCTCGACAGCAAACTCACATGGGAGCACCACATTCGTCAACTTCGTGCCTCTTGCGATCGTTCGCTTCGAATACTCCGGGTTTTATCTGGAGTATCTTGGGGCGGCGATCGCACTGTCATGTTGAGGCTGTATCGTTCATTGGTGAGGTCCAAACTAGATTACGGCAGTTTTATTTATGGCGCAGCGTCCGCCTCTAAACTTCGTTTTTTAAATACTGTACATAATGCTGGTATCCGTCTGGCTACTGGAGCTTTCCGCACTAGTCGTGTAGAGTGTCTGTATGCTGACTCTGGTGAACCTCCACTTTCTATTCGGCGCTCGTTTTTATTGTGTTCTTACGTGGCCCGTTTGGCAGCCCATCCTGGTCACCCGTCTTTTAATCCTGTATTGCGCCCGGAACTCGCTCACCGTTATCTCCGGAATAGCACGATCTCTCGCCCAAGCGGTATTCGGTTTCGCGAGCTGCTTAGTGCACACGCGCTCCGCATGCCTGCTGTCCAACGGTATTCTCTTGGCCGCTGTCCTCCATGGCAATTACAGCGTGCCCAGTTCGACCTGGAGCTTTCGACGAACGCTAAGTTAGCTACCCCTCCATCGGTGTATTGTCAGCTTTTCACCGAGATCCTGGGACGTTACCGGAATTACACTCCTGTATTTACCGATGGTTCCCAGGTGGATGGAGCTACAGGGTGTAGTTTTGTGCATAACGGTGAGACGCACAAGTATCGTCTTCCAGACTTGAGTTCCGTCTTTACCGCCGAGCTGTTTGCAATCTTTTATTTCGTTCTTTTTATCTCCAGTTCCGACCCTGGAAGTTTTATCATCTGCTGCGACTCTCTGAGCGCACTGCAGGCATTGCAACAGTTTGTCGGCACGTCAGCACTAATTATGAAAATTCAGACACTCGTTTCGCAGTTACTCTCGCGTGGATACCAGATAGTTTTTACTTGGACCCCAGGCCACGTGGGCATTCCCGGCAACGAAGCGGCTGATGAGGCTGCTAAGTCTGCCTGCCGTTTGCCGGAGATTTTTACACGCAGTCTTCCTTACACGGATGTACAACGGTACTTCCGTCGCCATCTTCTATATGTCTGGCAACAATCATGGGAAGCGTTAGACATCACTGGCACCCAACTGCGGACAATCAAGGAAACGGTGCAACCTTGGATAACATCTTCAAGGGATACCAGGCGGGCGGAAGTCATCTTGGCCCGCCTGAGAATAGGTCACACGCGCATCACGCATGGACACTATCTGCGTGGTGAGCCGGCGCCGATATGTCCCACCTGTGGCGTTCAGCTCTCTGTGGCCCATGTCCTAGTTGATTGTCCGCGCTACAATCGTGAGCGCCAGTTGTTTGGCCTGGGTTCTAGTTTAAAGACGATGTTAGGCGACGACCCGGTAGCTGTGGATTCAGTGCTGCGGTTTGTCGGCAGCATTGGCTTTGGTAAGCAAGTTTAAATTTTATTGCGTGGTTTTACTTTTTACCTTTTACGTTTTATCTGCTTACCTTTTTAGAGCATTTTACACGCTTTTAACTATTTAGAGTATCCTTTTTTAGACAAGTTTTTAAGTTTTAACTGTTTTAGCTTTTGGTTGTTTTAGCTTGTGTTTTACTATTTAACTTTGAGTTTTAAGTGGTGGTGAGTTTTATCCGTTTTTTATATTTTGACTTGGGGCTCTAATGACCTAGCTGTCGACGGGCCCTTAAACCCTAATCACTCACTCACTCACTCACGTAGCTCCTTGAGGGCACGGCCGGTGTTAATCTCCCGACGGCCGCGTGCCGTCGGGTTAGTATCACCGGCCGGACGTGTTACCGCTGACGGAGCCCCGGTGTAATCAACCCGAAGTCCCCTGAATCCACGCTGACTCCGTTGAGGCAGCGTGTGCTAAAGCGGGGAGCCACAGGCGGTTATTCCTGTGGTGGGGGCATAAAACCGGGGTGTCACGTGGTGAACGGTTTACCCATGCGGACAAGCAGTGGAGATCGGAGGGTAGCTCCTCTGAAGTACGCCTTGAGGTCAGTCATGGAGGGGTCTCCATGGCGGCACAGACCGTGGAGATTTTGGTGTCTTTTATCCTTTGACCCCCGGATGGCAGGCTGACGCCGACGGTTCCGGATGGGGGTCCAATTCATAATGCATCCGCGCAAAACCTCTTCATTTGACTCGTTTTTGGTAATGACAATGGCATGTGATGGAAAAACGTTAAAGGACCTGAGCCCATTTTATATTAAACGGGAAATAGACAGGATTTGTGGTATTGTGAAAAATGCAACTAGAGTTCGAGACGGTACGCTTTTGATCGAAGTGACTTCTGCAGACCAGGCGCAAAAACTTCTTAAAGCGACCTTGTTGGGATCCTACCCAATCCGGGTAGCCCCACACAAGTCGCTGAACACATGCAGAGGAGTAGTCACCACGTCTAGTCTGGATAACCTCACCAATGAGGAGATTGTTACTTGCCTCTCCGACCAGCGTGTGTGTCAAGCGTACCGTCTGACACGAAGGCAGGATGGTAAAGTTATTGAGTTGCGTACGGTGTTCCTCACTTTTAAGGGCACACAATTACCAGAATATATCTACTGCGGTTACGAACGTGCCGCCGTACGTCAATATGTCCCGAACCCTATGCGCTGTTTTCAGTGTCAGAAGTTCGGACATACTAAGACAGCGTGCAACCATCCTGCCGTTTGTGAGAGTTGTGGCCTATCACCTCATGAGGGCACGGCTTGTCCCCGTGACCCTCATTGTGTTAACTGTGGAGGGAGTCATCCATCGAGCTCTCGACAGTGTCCGAAGTTTCTGGATGAGAAGTGTATTCAGGAACTGCGTGTGAAAGAACACCTCACCTTTCCAGAAGCGCGTCGCCGCTTTGAGCAGCTTAAGCCCACGACCACCTTGGACTATGTCTCTGCTGCCCGACGCGCTGCTGTGAACACAGTCGCCATACAGCACGTTCCTGTTGCTGACGCTTGTACCCAGACCGAGTCACAGTTAAGTACACCTCCACTGAGTCGTGCCACACCTGCATCGGCGACAAGATCCTCAGCCGTGCAGACCAAAGCTCCTAAGCCGTCCACAAGCCGTAGCCAGCCTGTTGAAAAACATCGTTCCAGGCCTATTGTTCGCGCCGGTAGTCGCTCTTCCTCTATAAAGTCCCGCTCTCGCTCTGCGAGCCGTAGAGGATCTTCTTCCTCACATACATCTGAGGAATCTCCAGAGGACGGCGACTTTCATATCGTAGGTCCAAAGTCAGCCAAAGTAAGAAAGAAAAAGATGAAGACAAACCACTGATCTCTTTCTTACTATGGAAATAATCCAGTGGAACGTTAATGGGTTTAGGACACGTGTTCCGGACATACAGCACCTCGTTTCTCAACGCTGTCCATCCATCGTCTGTCTACAAGAAACCCACTTGAAGCCTAATTACGCTCTCCATCTTCGTGGGTTTTCGGCATTTAGGCATGACTCTGCTGCTGATGGGCATGCAAGTGGTGGTGTTGCAATTCTGGTGGCACACAACATTTCGGCCACCAGTATACCACTGAACACGCCGCTGCAAGCCGTAGCGGTTCGTGTACAGCTGCAGAGCCTTTGTTTGTCTATTTGTAATGTCTACATGCCGCCCGTCAGTGTCGTACATGACAACGATATAACGGCTCTCTTGGCACAGACTCCGCCACCGCTCATCTTTCTCGGCGATCTGAATGCCAAGCACACTCACTGGGGCTCCGACACTGACGATGTTCGTGGATGCCTTGTAGCAGACGTATGTGATATGTCCGGCTTAGTCCTATTAAACACTGGTGCTCCTACCTTCTTATCCTCTGCCTATGGTACCCATTCCGCCCTAGATGTTACTTTCTGCAGCCAGTCGCTGGTACCCCTTCTCGATTGGTCGGTTCTTTCCGACCTATTTGGCAGTGATCACTATCCCATTAACGTTCACATATCCGTCCATCATTCTGTACCCACACGATATCCTCACTGGATTGTTTCCAAGGCTGACTGGGGGAAATTCCGTTCCCTCATTCACTTGACCAACAATGTTTTTACCACCATTGACGACATGGTGGAGTATTTTATATGCTCTATCCTTCTCGCAGCAGAATCCAGTATTCCTCGGGGTTCATCTACACCACGTCACGTCCCTGTGCCTTGGTGGTCCGAGGAATGCCGTTTGGCTATTAAAGCACGTAAGCGTGCTCTGCGTGTTTTCCGCATACACCCTACGGAGGCGAATTTTATTTCTTTTAAACGTTCTCGTGCAAGGGCTCGCTTTGTATTGCGCAATGCAAAACGCACATCCTGGGAATCGTACGTGTCTTCCCTTTCACGTCGCAGTTCGGCCCAGAAGGTGTGGACTACCATCCGGCGTATGTACGGCAAGTGTCGCCGGACGATCATCCCCGGTCTTGCCGTACAGGGCTCCATATACACCAGCGAGCAGGATATCGCCGACGCCCTTGCCGATTCTTTCGCCAGTGCTAGCCAAACTCAAAGCTACGACGGAGCCTTTTTACTGATTAAGGAATCTGCGGAGCGGATAAGCCTAAATTTTAACAGTGATTGTAGTGAATCCTACAATGCACCTTTTACTGAAGCGGAACTGGCGCATTCTTTGTCCCTCGCTCACGACTCTTCTCCTGGTCCTGATGACATCCACCGCCAAATGCTGCTTCATCTTCCACCTCCGGCTCGTTCCTTCCTGTTGAGCATCTATAACCGCATCTGGCTTCAGCAGGTTTTTCCGTCTTCCTGGCGAGAGGGTGTTGTGATCCCTATCCCTCGACCAGGAAAAGACCGTACACTTCCCTCTAGCTACCGCCCTATATGCCTGACGAGTGTCGTCTGCAAGACCTTTGAACGGATGATCAACACTCGCTTAGTGTGGTGGCTAGAGACGAATAGCCTGCTGAGCAATGTTCAGTGCGGTTTTCGTCGCCATCGCTCCAGTGTCGACAATCTGACACGCATGGAAGCCTACATCCAAAATGCCTTTCTTTTGAAGCAGCATGTCGTGGGTGTCTTCTTCGATCTGGAGAAGGCCTACGATACCACATGGCGTCATGGTATTCTCCGTACTCTTCACGGGTATGGTTTGCGAGGTCTTTTAGCAATATTTCTTTTTAATTTTTTAGCCCTGCGCCGCTTTCGTGTCCGCATTGGTAATACGTTCTCACGAGAGAGGATTCAGGAAAATGGTGTGCCCCAGGGGTCGATTCTTAGTGTAACGCTTTTTGCAGTTGCCATTAACGGCATTGCTAATGTTGTTCGTAGGGGAATACCGATGTCACTGTACGTTGACGATTTTGCGATCTATTATCGATCTTATAGCCTTGAGCACATAGAACGTCAACTGCAGTTGACCATATCCTCTATCGCCGACTGGGCCCTTCACGCCGGTTTTAAGTTCTCCCCTACGAAAACACAATGTGTCCACTTTCATCGACTTCGTGGTGTACATCCTCCTCCAGAACTGTATTTGCGTGACACACCCCTGCCGTTTGTTTCCCACATAAAGTTCTTGGGCCTTCACCTCGACAGCAAACTCACATGGGAGCACCACATTCGTCAACTTCGTGCCTCTTGCGATCGTTCGCTTCGAATACTCCGGGTTTTATCTGGAGTATCTTGGGGCGGCGATCGCACTGTCATGTTGAGGCTGTATCGTTCATTGGTGAGGTCCAAACTAGATTACGGCAGTTTTATTTATGGCGCAGCGTCCGCCTCTAAACTTCGTTTTTTAAATACTGTACATAATGCTGGTATCCGTCTGGCTACTGGAGCTTTCCGCACTAGTCGTGTAGAGTGTCTGTATGCTGACTCTGGTGAACCTCCACTTTCTATTCGGCGCTCGTTTTTATTGTGTTCTTACGTGGCCCGTTTGGCAGCCCATCCTGGTCACCCGTCTTTTAATCCTGTATTGCGCCCGGAACTCGCTCACCGTTATCTCCGGAATAGCACGATCTCTCGCCCAAGCGGTATTCGGTTTCGCGAGCTGCTTAGTGCACACGCGCTCCGCATGCCTGCTGTCCAACGGTATTCTCTTGGCCGCTGTCCTCCATGGCAATTACAGCGTGCCCAGTTCGACCTGGAGCTTTCGACGAACGCTAAGTTAGCTACCCCTCCATCGGTGTATTGTCAGCTTTTCACCGAGATCCTGGGACGTTACCGGAATTACACTCCTGTATTTACCGATGGTTCCCAGGTGGATGGAGCTACAGGGTGTAGTTTTGTGCATAACGGTGAGACGCACAAGTATCGTCTTCCAGACTTGAGTTCCGTCTTTACCGCCGAGCTGTTTGCAATCTTTTATTTCGTTCTTTTTATCTCCAGTTCCGACCCTGGAAGTTTTATCATCTGCTGCGACTCTCTGAGCGCACTGCAGGCATTGCAACAGTTTGTCGGCACGTCAGCACTAATTATGAAAATTCAGACACTCGTTTCGCAGTTACTCTCGCGTGGATACCAGATAGTTTTTACTTGGACCCCAGGCCACGTGGGCATTCCCGGCAACGAAGCGGCTGATGAGGCTGCTAAGTCTGCCTGCCGTTTGCCGGAGATTTTTACACGCAGTCTTCCTTACACGGATGTACAACGGTACTTCCGTCGCCATCTTCTATATGTCTGGCAACAATCATGGGAAGCGTTAGACATCACTGGCACCCAACTGCGGACAATCAAGGAAACGGTGCAACCTTGGATAACATCTTCAAGGGATACCAGGCGGGCGGAAGTCATCTTGGCCCGCCTGAGAATAGGTCACACGCGCATCACGCATGGACACTATCTGCGTGGTGAGCCGGCGCCGATATGTCCCACCTGTGGCGTTCAGCTCTCTGTGGCCCATGTCCTAGTTGATTGTCCGCGCTACAATCGTGAGCGCCAGTTGTTTGGCCTGGGTTCTAGTTTAAAGACGATGTTAGGCGACGACCCGGTAGCTGTGGATTCAGTGCTGCGGTTTGTCGGCAGCATTGGCTTTGGTAAGCAAGTTTAAATTTTATTGCGTGGTTTTACTTTTTACCTTTTACGTTTTATCTGCTTACCTTTTTAGAGCATTTTACACGCTTTTAACTATTTAGAGTATCCTTTTTTAGACAAGTTTTTAAGTTTTAACTGTTTTAGCTTTTGGTTGTTTTAGCTTGTGTTTTACTATTTAACTTTGAGTTTTAAGTGGTGGTGAGTTTTATCCGTTTTTTATATTTTGACTTGGGGCTCTAATGACCTAGCTGTCGACGGGCCCTTAAACCCTAATCACTCACTCACTCACTCACGTAGCTCCTTGAGGGCACGGCCGGTGTTAATCTCCCGACGGCCGCGTGCCGTCGGGTTAGTATCACCGGCCGGACGTGTTACCGCTGACGGAGCCCCGGTGTAATCAACCCGAAGTCCCCTGAATCCACGCTGACTCCGTTGAGGCAGCGTGTGCTAAAGCGGGGAGCCACAGGCGGTTATTCCTGTGGTGGGGGCATAAAACCGGGGTGTCACGTGGTGAACGGTTTACCCATGCGGACAAGCAGTGGAGATCGGAGGGTAGCTCCTCTGAAGTACGCCTTGAGGTCAGTCATGGAGGGGTCTCCATGGCGGCACAGACCGTGGAGATTTTGGTGTCTTTCTTTTCTTTGACCCCCGGATGGCAGGCTGACGCCGACGGTTCCGGATGGGGGTCCAATTCCATAATGCATCCGCGCAAAACCCCTTTCATTGACACATTTCTTGTTGTGACCTTGGCATGTGACGGGAAAACGATTAAGGACCTGAACCCTTTTTACATTAAGCGCGAAGTGGACAGAATATGTGGACCCGTAAAGAATGCGAGCAGACTACGCGACGGTACGCTACTGTTAGAGACCAATAATGCAGAACAAAGCCAGAAAATTCTAAAGGCTAGTTTGTTGGGGTCCTACCCTATTCGGGTAGCCCCCCACAAAACTCTCAACACCTGCAGGGGAGTCGTCACCACTTCTAGTCTCGACAATCTCAGTAATGAGGAGATAGTCAGTTGCCTGTCTGATCAGCGAGTCTGTCAGGCGTATCGGCTTACGCGCAAGCTGGATGGCAAAGACGTACCATTGCGGACAGTGTTCCTTACGTTCAAGGGCACTGTCTTGCCGGAATATATCTTTTGCGGCTACGAACGTGCCTCTGTCCGGCAGTATGTTCCGAACCCTATGCGCTGCTTCCAGTGTCAGAAGTTCGGACATACCAAAACATCATGTAACCATCCTGCGGTATGTGAGCGTTGTGGCCTACCGACACATGAGGGCACGGCGTGCACCCGTGACCCGAACTGTGTTAACTGTGGAGGGAGTCATCCATCGAGCTCTCGACAGTGTCCGAAGTTTCTGGATGAGAAGTGTATTCAGGAACTGCGTGTGAAAGAACACCTCACCTTTCCAGAAGCGCGTCGCCGCTTTGAGCAGCTCAAGCCCACGACCACCTTGGACTATGTCTCTGCTGCCCGACGCGCTGCTGTGAACACAGTCGCCATACAGCACGTTCCTGTTGCAGACGCTTGTACCCAGACCGAGCCACTGGCAAGTACCCCTCCACTGAATCGTGCCACACCTGCATCGGCGACAACATCCTCAGCCGTGCAGACCAAAGCCCCTAAGCCGTCCGCAAGCCGTAGCCAGCCTGTTCAAAAACATCGTTCCAGGCCAATTGTTCGCGCCGGTAGTCGCTCTTCCTCTTTGAAGTCCCGCTCTCGCTCCGCGAGCCGTAGAGGATCTTCTTCCTCACATACATCTGAGGAATCTCCAGAGGACGGCGACTTTCACATCGTAGGTCCAAAGTCCGCCAAAGTAAGAAAGAAAAAGATGAAGACAAACCACTGATCTCTTTCTTACTATGGAAATAATCCAATGGAATGTTAATGGGTACCGGGCACGTGTTCCGGACATACAGCATCTACTTTCTCAACGCTGTCCATCAATCGTCTGTCTACAAGAAACCCATTTGCACCCTAACCACGCTCTCCGTCTTCGCGGTTTCTCGGCATATAGACATGACTCTGCAGCTGATGGGCGAGCGTGTGGTGGTGTGGCTATTTTGGTGGCGCATAACATCTCTGCTGTCAGCATACCACTTAACACGCCGCTGCAAGCCGTAGCGATACGTGTACAGCTGCAGAGCGTCTGTTTCTCTATTTGTAATGTCTATCTGCCACCCGTCAGTGTTGTACACGAAAATGATCTTCGGGCTCTCTTGGCGCAGATTCCGCCACCACTCCTTTTTCTCGGCGATCTGAATGCCAAGCACACTCACTGGGGCTCCGACACTGACGATGCTCGAGGGTGCCTTGTAGTGGACCTTTGCGATATGTCCGGCTTAGTCCTATTAAACACTGGCGTGCCTACTTTCTTATCATCTGCCTATGGTACACACTCCGCTCTAGACGTTTCTTATAGTACTCCGTCACTGGTACCACTACTTGACTGGTCGGTAATTTCCGACTTATATGGCAGTGATCATTACCCCATTAACATTCACCTATCCGGCCACCATTTTGTGCCAACACGTTTTCCTCACTGGATTATTTCCAAGGCTGACTGGGGGAAATTTCGTTCCCTCATTCACCTTCGGGACAATGATTTTGACACCATTGATGAAATGGTGGAATATTTTACCTGTTCTATCTTGCTCGCAGGGGATTCCAGCATTCCTCGAGGTTCCTCTACCCCACGACGTGCTCCTGTACCTTGGTGGACCGAGGAATGCCGTTTGGCTATTAAAGCACGCAAGCGTGCTCTACGTGTCTTCCACTTACATCCAACGGAGGCAAACTTTGTTTCTTTTAAACGCTGTCGCGCAAGGGCGGGTTTTGTACTTCGCAGTGCAAAGCGGAGCTCCTGGGAGTCTTATGTTTCTTCCCTTTCCAGTCGCAGTTCTGCACAACAGGTGTGGACTGCTGTGCGGCGTATGTACGGTAAGTGTCGCCGGACGATAATACCCGGTCTTGCCGTACAGGGCTCCACGTACTCCAGTGAGCAGGATGTTGCCGACGCCCTTGCCGACACTTTCGCTGGCGATAGCCAAACGCAAAGTTACAATGCCGCCTTTTTACCCATGAAGGAATCTGCGGAGCGGATAGCCCTCAATTTTAACAGTGACTGTAGTGAACCATACAACGCTCTTTTTACGGAAGAGGAACTGGCCCATGCTCTGTCTATTGCAAAGGACTCATCTCCGGGTCCTGATGAGATCCACCGACAAATGCTGCTTCATCTCCCACCTGAGGCTCTCTCCTTCATGTTGGGCATGTACAACCGTATCTGGGTTCAGCAGGTATTCCCATCTTCCTGGCGCGAGGGTATTGTCATCCCTGTCCCTCGGCCTGGGAAAGACCGGATACTTCCCTCCAGCTACCGCCCTATTTGCTTAACGAGTGTCGTTTGTAAAACCTTGGAGCGAATGATTAACACTCGTTTAGTGTGGTGGCTGGAGACGAATAACCTGCTGAGCAATGTTCAATGCGGTTTTCGTCGCCATCGCTCCAGTGTCGACAACCTGACACACATGGAGGCTTACATTCAGAATGCCTTTCTCATGAAGCAGCATGTCGTGGGGGTCTTCTTCGATCTACAGAAGGCCTACGACACTACATGGCGCTATGGTATCCTCCGTAATCTGCAAGACTACGGTTTACGCGGTCATCTAGCGAGCTTCGTTTTTAACTTTTTAAAACTTCGCCGTTGTCGTGTACGCATTGGCCATACCCTCTCTCAAGAAAGGATCCAGGACAATGGTGTACCCCAGGGGTCGATTCTCAGCGTAACACTTTTCGCCGTTGCCATTAACGGGATTGCCAGTGTTGTTCGCAGCGGAATCCCGATGTCACTGTATGTTGACGACTTCGCGATATATTACCGATCTTATAATCTTGAGCACCTTGAGCGTCAACTGCAGCTGAACATAACCTCCATCACTGACTGGGCCTTTCGCACCGGGTTTCAGTTCTCCGCTACGAAAACACAATGTATCCACTTCCATCGACTGCGTGGTGTACACCCTCCACCTGATCTTTATTTGCATGGTACACGTCTGCCGTTTGTTCCGCACATTAAGTTTCTGGGCCTATACCTCGACAGCAAACTCACATGGGAGCACCATATTCGTCAACTTCGTGCCTCCTGCGATCGTTCGCTTCGAGTGCTCCGGATTTTATCTGGAGTATCTTGGGGTGGCGATCGCACTGTCATGTTGAGGCTGTATCGTTCTTTGGTGAGGTCCAAACTAGATTTCGGCAGTTTTATTTATGGCGCAGCGTCCGCCTCTAAACTCCGTCTTTTAAATACTGTACATAATGCTGGTATCCGTCTGGCTACTGGAGCTTTCCGCACTAGCCGTGTAGAGTGTCTGTATGCTGACTCTGGCGAACCTCCACTTTCTATTCGGCGCTCGTTTTTATTGTGTTCTTACGTGGCCCGTTTGGCAGCCCACCCCGGTCACCCGTCTTTTAATCCTGTATTGCGCCCGGAACTCGTTCACCGTTATCTTCGGAATAGCACGATCTCTCGCCCAAGCGGTATTCGATTTCGCGAGCTGCTTAACACACACGCTCTGCGCATGCCTGCCGTCGAAAGGCATTCTCTTGGCCGCTGTCCTCCATGGCAATTACAGCGTGCCCAGTTCGACCTGGAGCTTTCGACGAATGCTAAGTTAGCTACCCCTCCATCGGTGTATCGTCAACTTTTCACCGAGATCCTGGGACGTTACCGGAATTACACTCCGGTATTTACCGATGGTTCCCAGGTGGATGGGGCTACAGGGTGTAGCTTTGTGCATAACGGTGAGACTCACAAGTACCGTCTTCCAGACTTGAGTTCCGTTTTTACCGCCGAGCTGTTTGCAATCTTATATTTCGTCCTTTTTATCTCCAGTTCCGTACCTGGAAGTTTTATCGTCTGCTGCGACTCCTTGAGCGCGCTGCAGGCATTGCAACAGTTTGTTGGCACGTCAGCGCTAGTTGTGAAAATACAGATACTTGTTTCGCAGTTGCTCTCGCGTGGATACCAGATTGTTTTTACCTGGACCCCAGGCCACGTGGGCATTCCCGGCAATGAAGCGGCGGATGAGGCTGCTAAGTCTGCCTGCCGTTTGCCGGAGATTTTAACACGCAGTCTGCCTTACGCGGATGCACAACGGTACTTCCGACGTCATATTTTATCAGTCTGGCAGCAATCGTGGGAAGCGTTGGATGTCACTGGCACGCAATTGCGGACAATCAAGGACACCGTGCAACCTTGGCTGACATCTTCAAGGGATACCAGGCGGGCAGAAGTCATCTTGGCCCGCCTGCGAATAGGTCACACACGTATCACACATGGACATTATCTGCGTGGTGAGCCGGCGCCGGTATGTTCCACCTGTGGCGTTCAGCTCTCTGTGGCCCATGTCCTAGTCGATTGTCCGCGTTACAATCGTGAGCGCCAGCTGTTTGGCCTGGGTCCTACTCTGAGGTCAATCTTAGGCGACGACCCGGTAGCTGTTAATTCAGTGCTGCGGTTCGTCGGCAGTATTGACTTTGGTAAGCAGGTTTAATCTCTATTTTATTTCTTGATTTTATTTTTTACCTTTTATCTGCTTACCTATTAAGATCAATGTTCACGTTTTAAGTGTTTTTAGATGAATTTACCAGTTTTAACTGTTTTTAGCTTACCAGTTAGATAAGTTTTACATTTTATCTATTTTAGCTACTAATATGTTTTAAATATATAGTTAAGAGTGTTAAGTGGTGGTGAGCTTTTACTGTTTTTATCCTTTTGACTTGGGGCTCTAATGACCTAGCTGTCGACGGGCCCTTAAACCCTACTCACTCACTCACTCACTCACTCACTCACTCACTCACTCACTCACTCACTCACTCACTCGTCTAATCGAATAGACAGTATACATATTTCACAAAACCTCATCTTAGTCAAAACATCATGTGCCTATTACTTTGCACAACGACCAACGTGTAATTTTTTTTAAAATACACATTTCTTATAATATCCTGCAATTTTGATTACTATTCCACATCTAAGGGAAGGTCAATTATGTATTTTACAACTTGTGCAACAAATGGGTGCAAGTAACTGCCACATGTGCACGAAAAGCTATGATAAACGTTTTGGCAAATACACTACCTTCATCCAATATCACTGGTACAGTAAGAAGCTCTTAAAACTTATTGGAAATAAATAACGTACCTTCAGATTCTAACTTTAGTTTCCATTGGAGATTTACACCGCAATGCTGCAAGGAATATTGTATGCATATCCCACTTTCTGCGTGGCTGAAAATTAAATACAAATGAATACAATTATCAATAAAATACAATGTCAACACTTCCACTATAACAATAACCTGTTAAAAGCATCTTACACCTAATTGCTACGTATTTCACCAACATTAATAGAATACCAATTTTAAACACACATATATTAAGTAGAAATAATGCAAATGTTTAATTACCTCTCTGTCGAAGATCATTTTGCGACGAAAAACTTATTTTACCAACATGCAGCATGGCTCACGTTTCCAGAAGTTCCAGGACGTTTGTTTTCGTTACAAAACTTCAAAACTTGAATCAGCCAATCAGATTTTTCTTCGGGGTTTAGCAGTGCCACCAGCGCCATCTCTTGTTCGGGCAAGAGACTACTACGACTGCTGACTCGTGTTTCCAATTCCGCAATCTAAGTGTGACCGGTGTGGCTGTGAGTTTCTTTAGTTAGAGCAGTATTACGTTGTAATCTCAACATTCACAATTTTGTTGGTTAGATCTCTATTTGGGGTAACTATTCAATTATTAATTATATTATTAAATATTATTTGTTATAATTATTATCATTATTATCATCATCATTATCACCTATCATTATCATTATTATTACTTAATAATTAATTAGTGTATTAATTATAATTATAGGTATAACTATACCTACAACTAATACTATATATATATACAGTAAACTATAACTGGTAACCAGTTATTAAAAACAACTATAAACTAAGCACTAAACTGCCGCTGGTAGCTGGTGGCATACTATATGTACTGGTTTCCAACACAAAAACCACCAAATCTACAAAATGTGTGTAGTATAAAATTCAAAATCTACATAACCAAAATATGTAAAAACATACAGCAAAACTGTTATACCTTTGATTAATAAGAAAGTTTATATACATTAATAAAATAATAATTTGGGCTAAAATGACTAAAATTTAATTATTTTTAAATATTTTTACAAAATTACCTCTCACTGTTACTTCCTAAACGTCCAAAAATGTTGTAAAATAAATGAAATTTCACTTCAATAATTCAACTTTCACATCACTAAATCACGTATTTACTTTTAATTAGGTTTACTAAATAATCAAGGGCATATTTTGCTTAAACTCCTATCACTCACTTGATCATTAACACTTGCGATCACTCAATCCATCACCAATCTTCCTATCAATGCATGATGCAGCAATCCCGAAAAACGCCTCCCACTAGGGTGACGATTCAACTCGCCATTCCTTCCTGGTCATCGTCTCCCTCCAAATTGGTAGTGGGTTGAAGGTCCTGTTGCCTGCCTCACATGTTCCTCTGGCCTACGCCTCCCCATCGTGACTGTATGCTATTGTGCTCGGTCCCGTTACCTCGATATGTTGATAATTAAATTACGTCCTGCTCCCTTTCATTATATACGAGGGCTGATCAACAAAGACTGAGACTGATTTTTTCCTGTAGCTTCCGTGATAATTTCGTATCTGTAATATAAATATTTGAAAAAAGTGTGTTGTTATGCATAATGTTGGTAGGCGGCAGCATTCTCATATTGGTAGGTTGGTAGTAATGCTCTGTTTTGTAGACCATGTGTGCATTTTGCATACCAGACAATGGAGATGATGTGAGAGGAGCACTACAGCGCAATCAAATTCTCTTTACATTTAAACCATACAACCATGGCTGCAGCATTATGATCCTGAAGGAAAACAAGCCAGCACAGTGTGGAAATTGCCAGGTTCTCCAACACCAAAAAGGGCAAAAGTTGTTCCATCTGCAGGGAAAGTGATGGTGATCACATTTTTTGAGTGTAATGGAATGATTTACCAGCATGCAGTTTCCCCTCACAGTACTGTAACAGCAGCATTGGCTACACTAAGGAAGCACATTGCAAAGAAACGACCAGAGCTTTCTTGGACTGGGTGGTGATTTCATCATGACAATGCACGGCCTCACATCGAGCAGTTTCTGGCTCGATTCAACATTACCTGTGTACCACATCCACCTTATAGCCCTGATCTTGCACCCTGTGACTTTTTTTATTCCCATCACTAAAGGCAAAGCTTAGGGGTATTCGATTTGAGAACTCTGAAGCAGTGCTCAAGAAAAGTGAGGCGATTCTCAAGGACCTGGCAAAGAATGGTTTGCTGCACGTGTTCAACAACTGGCAGAGACGCTATAAAAAGTAAATTGAAGTACGAGGGGACTACTTTGAAAAAGATCATGTAAACATCTTTGAAAAAAAAAAATCAGGCTCAGTCTTTGTTGATCCGCCCTCGTATATTTAAGTTTTCATAGTTTCTTGACAGTTCCTGGTCTGAATTCTTTGTGATCTTCTTTCTGTTACATTTCTCATTATGTTTCCTACATGTCGAGATTGTTCCATAGTTTTCTTTCTAGCGTGTAAACTAATCTTGTTTGCTAGAGCCTCTAAATGTGGAAACAGATCTTTGTTATGTATTATATCAAAGAGCTGATATCCTTGTAAGTTTTCTCTTTCCTCAAGTGTAAAATTGATGTTTTTTGGACATTCAAACATAATGTGCTCTGGTGTGTCCAGTTTAAAGCATACATCACACTCATCAGTGTTCAATTTGTTAATCTTTTTCCAATAAGTGCCATAAGGTCCATGACCAGATAAATAGTCTATAATTCCTTTCGTGTTATTCAAATGTCTGAGTGCTAATCTTTCTGAGATATCTGTGAAGAAAGAAAAGGCTTGATTTATAGTCTCCCATTCGTCTTACCAAATGTGCATTAGTCTAGTTTTAATTTCCCGTTAAGTAGTGCAATACTGCTCCATAATATCAGCAACTGCATTGAAGTTTCCTTTCTTAAGTCAAAATAAGCTCCTCGAAGTCTTAAGTTTTATATCTACTGGCCAAATTCCAGTTATTACAAAAGGTGCCAAACTAAGGGTTGTTTTATAAGTTCCCGTAAATCTTAATAAAACTTTCCTTTGTGTCCTTCTTAGGAGATTTCTAATCATCATGTTTTTCATCCTAGTAGCCCAAATTGCAGCACCGTAAGTTATTATTGAGCTGAATATGCTTGTAGGATATATGCTAACAGTATGGAGTGGACTTTTATAATCAAATTGAATTATTCTAGAAAGTTTCATCATAGTTATTTCGGCTTTGACACTTACTTGTTCTATATGATGATTAAAATTTAACTTTTTATCTAAATATTTCATATTCTTATTTCTTCATATTTTTTCATTTTCAAATTTTAAACTTGGATCTCTTTTAAAATTTCCCTTTAAAATCATGTATCCAGAGTTTGCTGGGTTATCTTCATTTTGAAACTCTTGCACCAGGTTGAAAGTATATGCAACAAATGATTACTTTTTACTCTCTCTCTACTGGTAAGTAGGGGAAGTATTGTATTCCACACAAAAATTTGATGTCGAGATTTCCCCGGAAATATATCTTTTGAGACCCCCTGAGTCCAAAATAAACATTTTTAGAAAAAGGTCTGTGTGTATGTATGTGTGTGTGTGTGGTGTGTGTGTGCGTGCGTGTGTGTGTGTAATTTTTTTTTTTTTTTAATATCAGTACTTTATTAACAGCATGCCCCATTCAAGTGCGTAATATTACATGCATTGAAATATATGAGTTAGTCACTTATGAGTTAGTCACAACTGAATTGATTTTATGAAAGTTTTGAATGCCTTTAGGTGGTTGTGTGTAAGTTGTTCACAAGTTGCCGGCCAATCTCCCCGGTTTTTCCTTATTTCTCGAATTAGTGAACTTCTCTGTTGTTTGGTGTCTCCACATTCATAGATCAGATGATTCACAGTTTGTTGTTCTCTGCCGCAGGTACATGTTGGGTCATCTATAATATGAAATCTATAAAGGTATGATTTGGTTTTTCCGTGTCCAGAAAAAATGCTGTGAACTCAGGAGTTGGAGGTATTACAATATTCAATCTCTTTTTTATTGATGGAAAGAAAGATTTTGTTATTGCGCCTTTTGTTGAAATATTCCATCTATCTTGCCATTCCTGTATCCCTTTTTCTTTGATGTCTGTAACTATCGCTATTTTTGGAACTCTACTGTATACAGTTTCTAAGTGATCATCATTGGCAGCTTGTTTTGCTAAGTTATCAGCCAATTCGTTTTCAGCAATGCCTATATGTGCTTTGATCCAGCTGAAATGTACAACCCACTGATTTTGTTCAAGGGCACGTAATGTTTTTAGAATGTTGGCTATGATCCTATTTTGTTTTTTATTGTTCTTTAACAAGCACAGTGTTATGTTACTGTCTGTATAGATTACTGCTCTTTTTTCTACGTGGATTTTGTCTTGTATTGTTTGAAGTTCCTCTAAGGATTTTAAAATGGCTATTTGCTCAGCTTGATTATTGGAACATTTTCCTTCCAGACGGTATTTAAGCTGACAAATTGGAGATTTTTCATTGAATATTACAGCTGCTGCTCCCACCCCTTATCATTTGTTTTGCTACCATCTGTGAATATTCTTATGGGATACGCTCTTAGTGCCTCTGATTCTTCTATGGTTACCTCTTCAGCTGGGTGAGGCCAGTTTGAAGGTTCTAGTGGTGCGTCATATTGTTTTTCTGCGTGAATACCCCTCCGAAGGAGTGTCGCCTTGCCGTGGCGGAGGGGCTCAGTACCCGAACCAGACGGCCTGCTACGCGTGTCTTTGTGACCACTGGTAGGCAAGAGGTGAGGGGAAGCTAAGAACATTCCAACGGGTAGATGAGGCTCGTTAGTCTTGGTCGACAACTCATCTAGGAGAAGAGGACTCCGAAATCAAACTCCCCCAGGGGAACCTACCACGGTAGGTCCGGGTTTGGCGCACCCGGGGCCCCGAGCTGCGCACCATCATTTCACCCCTTCATAGTCATTAACTGTGCCACGTGCAGCTTTTTATGTTGCCTTTATATCACCCTCTTCCTCTTCTAGGCTTATTCTGATTATTAGTTTGTAAGTTCCTAGATTTATAACTCCTGTCTCACCAGCAGGGATCTTTCCTATCTCCGTGGTCCTGTCCCACGGTTTTCAGCGCGGCCCCCGACTTGTGTGCTCTTCGGAGGTCTCAGGCGCGAAGGTTGTGCGGACCCTTCACACTGCCCCCATGTGTAGCCTTAGGTGCGGAGCCCGTCCACACGTCAAGTACACCCACGTAGCTCCTGGAGGGCACGGCCGGTGTTAATCTCCCGACGGCCGCGTGCCGTCGGGTTAGTATCACCGGCCGGACGTGTTACCGCTGACGGAGCCCCGGTGTAATCAACCCGAAGTCCCCTGAATCCACGCTGACTCCGTTGAGGCAGCGTGTGCTAAAGCGGGGAGCCACAGGCGGTTATTCCTGTGGTGGGGGCATAAAACCGGGGTGTCACGTGGTGAACGGTTTACCCATGCGGACAAGCAGTGGAGATCGGAGGGTAGCTCCTCTGAAGTACGCCTTGAGGTCAGTCATGGAGGGGTCTCCATGGCGGCACAGACCGTGGAGATTTTGGTGTCTTTTATCCTTTGACCCCCGGATGGCAGGCTGACGCCGACGGTTCCGGATGGGGGTCCAAATAATCATGTCTCCGCGCAAACCCTCCCTCATTGACAGTTTTTTGGTGCTGACCTTGCAATGTGAAGGAAAGACGATGAAGGACATTAGCCCGTTCTATATTAAAAAGGAAGTCGATAGGATCTGTGGCCCGGTTAAAAACGCAACCAGACTTAGAGATGGCACGTTATTGATCGAGGTGATGAATGGAGATCAGTCGCAGAAGCTGTTGAAGGCGAGTTTGTTGGGCTCCTACCCTATCCGGGTAGCCCCACATAAGACCCTCAACTCGTGTAGAGGAGTAGTAACCACTTCCAGCCTCGACGGTCTCTCCAACGAAGAAATTGTCACCTGCCTCTCTGATCAGCGAGTCTGCCAAGCATACCGATTAACTCGGAAACAGGATGGGAAAGAGTGTGCCTTACGTACAGTATTCCTTACGTTTAAGGGCACTCAGCTGCCAGAGTACATCTACTGTGGCTACGAGCGTGCTGCAGTACGACCGTATGTCCCGAATCCTATGCGCTGTTTTCAGTGTCAGAGATTCGGGCATACTAGGACCTCGTGTAACCATCCTGCAGCTTGTGAACGTTGCGGCTTACCGGCACACGAAGACACGGCTTGCACTCGAGACCCATGCTGTGTGAACTGTGGGGGTAACCATCCATCTAGCTCTCGTCAGTGTCCTAAGTTCTTGGACGAAAAGAGTATTCAGGAGTTGCGGGTAAAGGAGCGCCTGACATTTATAGAAGCGCGTCGGCGTTTCGAACAACTGAAGCCTGCCACCACCTTAGCTTATTCGTCGGCAGCTCGGCGCCCTCCTGTTGCTACTGTCGGCTTGCAACATGTCACCGTTGCAAATGCCTCGACACAGACTGACCTTCCAGAGAGCACCCCAACAGTTAGTCGAAAAAGTGCAGTGTCTAAAACATCTTCCGCCGTGCAGACCACAGTTTCCAAGCCGTTAGGAAGCGGTAAGGATCCTATCGATGGAAGTCGTTCGCGACATAAAGTTCGCGCAAGTAGTCTCACGTCCTCTCAGAGATCCCGCTCTCGCTCTGCGAGTCGTAGGGGATCCTCTGCCTCGCACACCTCCGAGGAATCGCCAGAGGACGGCGACTTCCACATAGTTGGACCTAAGTCAGCCAAGGTGAAAAAGAAGAAAAAGATGAAGACTAGCCATTAATCCTTTTTCACTATGGAAATAATCCAGTGGAATGTTAATGGGTTCCGGGCACGTGTTCCGGACATACAGCATCTAATTTCTCAACGCTGTCCATCTATCGTCTGTCTACAGGAAACCCATCTGCAACCTCATCACGCACTCTATCTTCGTGGATTTGTGGCCTTTAGACATGATTCTGCAGCTGATCGACGGGCAAGCGGTGGTGTTGCTATTCTGGTGGCGAATACCATCCCTGCCACCAGCATACCACTAAACACGCCGCTCCAAGCTGTAGCGGTACGTGTACAGCTGCAGAGCCTTTCTTTCTCTATCTGTAATGTCTATCTGCCACCGGTCAGTGTCGTACACGAGAACGAACTTCGGGCTCTCTTGGCACAGATTCCGCCACCGTTTCTTCTTCTAGGCGATCTGAATGCCAAAAACACCTTGTGGGGCTCCGACACTGACGATGCTCGTGGTTGCCTTGTAGCAGACGTTTGTGACATGTCCGGCCTACTTCTATTAAACACTGGTGCCCCTACCTTTTTATCATCTGCCTACGGTACCTACTCCGCTTTAGACGTGAGCTTCTGTAGCCCGTCACTGGTGCCACTCCTTGATTGGTCGGTGCTCAGCGACCTCTTTGGCAGTGATCACTTTCCCATTAGCATTCACATATCTATTCTCCATCCTGTGCCAACACGATATCCTCACTGGATTATTTCCAAGGCTGACTGGGGGAAATTTCGTTCCCTCATTCACCTTCACAACGATGTCTTCCCCACCATCGATGAACTGGTGGAATATTTTACTTGTTCTGTCCTGCTCGCAGCGAATTCCAGCATTCCTCGTGGTTCTACTACACCTCGTCACGTTCCTGTGCCTTGGTGGTCCGAGGAATGCAGTTTGGCTATTAAAGCAAGGAAGCGTGCTCTGCGTGTCTTCAGTTCACATCCTACGGAGGAGAACTTGATAGCCTTTAAGCGTTCCCGTGCCAGGGCTCGATTTGTCCTCCGCTGTGCAAAACGCACATCGTGGGAAACTTTTGTCTCTTCTCTGTCCCGTCGCATTCCGGTACAGAGGGTGTGGACTGCTGTTCGCCGCATGTATGGCAAGTGTCGCCGGACTATCATTCCCGGCCTTGCCATAAGCGGATCGCATTACACCAGCGAACAGGATATCGCCGACGCCCTTGCTACTTCGTTTGCTGCTACTAGCCAAACGAATAGTTACGACAGAGCTTTTATACCTCTCAAGGAATCTGCCGAGCGGATAGTTCTTCCTTTTAATAGTGACTGTACTGAACCGTACAACGCACCCTTTACCGTAGCGGAGTTAGAGCACTCTTTGCCACTTGCTAAAGATTCCTCTCCTGGTCCAGATGACATCCATCGACAAATGCTGCTTCACCTTCCACCTTCGGCTTCGTCTTTCCTGCTTGGTATTTATAATCGTATCTGGCACGAGCAGGTCTTTCCGTCCTCCTGGCGAGTGGGTATTGTCATCCCTATCCCTCGACCTGGAAAAGACAGGACACTTCCCTCTAGTTACCGCCCTATTTGCCTAACGAGTGTTGTTTGTAAGACCTTCGAACGGATGATTAACACTCGTTTAGTGTGGTGGCTAGAAACGCATAACCTGCTCACCAACATTCAGTGCGGTTTTCGTCGCCATCGCTCTAGTGTCGACCATCTGACACGCTTAGAGGCTTACATCCAGAATGCCTTTCTGCTGAAGCAGCATGTCGTGGGTGTCTTCTTTGATTTAGAGAAGGCCTACGACACCACCTGGCGCTATGGAATCCTTCGTGCTCTGCACGGTTACGGTTTACGCGGTCACTTAGCGCTGTTCATTTTAAACTTTTTACGACTTCGAAAATTTCGTGTCCGCATTGGTAATACCCTGTCACAGGAAAAGATTCAGGAGAATGGTGTGCCCCAGGGGTCCATCCTGAGTGTCACGCTCTTCGCCGTAGCAATCAACGGAATCGCTGATGTTGTTCGTAGCGGAATCCCAATGTCACTGTATGTTGACGACTTTGCAATTTACTATCGCTCTTATAATCTCGAGCACATTGAGCGTCAACTGCAGCTGACCATAACATCAATCGCAGACTGGGCCCTTCGCTTCGGCTTTCAGTTGTCACCTACGAAAACTCAGTGTATCCACTTCCATCGAGTTCGCGGCGTACACCCTCCTCCTGATTTTTATTTGCGTGGCACACGTCTACCGTTTGTCCCGCACCTCAAGTTCCTTGGCCTGCACTTCGACAGTAAGCTGACGTGGGAGTACCATATTCGGCAACTACGTGCTTCCTGCGATCGCTCACTTCGAGTACTCCGCCTTTTATCCGGAGTTTCTTGGGGCGGTGATCGTACAGTTATGTTACGATTGTATCGATCACTGGTGCGGTCAAAAATAGACTACGGTAGTTTTATCTATGGCGCGGCGTCCGCCTCTAAACTCCGTCTTTTAGATACTGTACACCATGCTGGTATCCGTCTTGCTACTGGGGCGTTTCGCACCAGTAGAGTTGAGTGTCTGTATGCTGAGTCTGGAGAACCACCACTGTCGGTCCGTCGTTCGATTTTATTGTGTTCGTATGTGGCAAGGTTGGCAGCCCATCCGGGTCATCCTTCTTTTAAATGTGTCCTGCGTCCCGACCTTGCTCACCGTTATCTGCGCAACACAACTATATCGCGCCCAAGCGGTATTCGGTTCCGCGAACTACTTGACAAACACGATCTCCGCATGCCTGCTGTAGAGCGATTCTCTCTAGGACGCTCTGCTCCTTGGCAACTCCGGCGCGCGCAATTCGACCTGGAGCTCTCAGGCTATGCTAAGCTTTCCACCCCGCAATCGGTGTATCGACATCTGTTCACCGAACTTTTGGGCCGCCACCGGACTTTCACCCCGGTTTTTACCGATGGGTCCCAGGTGGGTGGAGCTACGGGATGTAGTTTCGTGTGTAACGACGAGGCGCACCAGTACCGACTTCCGGACCATAGTTCGGTTTTTACTGCCGAGCTGTTTGCTATATTTTATTGTTTACTTTTTATTTCTAACTCAGCTCCCGGCAATTTTATCATTTGTTCAGACTCTCTGAGTGCCATTCAGTCCTTGGACCAGTTTATCGGCACCTCAGCATTCGTTTTAAAAATACAGGCTCTCATTTCGCAAATGCTCTCGCGCGGATACCAGTTGCTTTTTACCTGGACCCCAGGCCATGTGGGTATACCCGGCAATGAGAAAGCGGATGCGGCTGCTAAAACTGCTTGCCGTTTGCCGGATGTTGCCACACACAGTGTGCCATATGTCGATGTGCAGCGCCATTTCCGTCGACATCTTTTATCGATCTGGCAGCAATCATGGAAGGAATTCTCTGGCTCTCAATTGCGGACAATTAAAGACAGCGTAGATCCCTGGATGACATCCTGCAGGGACTCCAGGCGGGCTGAAGTTATCCTCACCCGCCTGAGGATAGGTCACACACGGGCGACACATGGGTTCCATTTGCGTGGCGACCCTGCGCCTGTCTGCCCTACGTGCAACATCCAACTCTCTGTGGCCCATATCCTTATAGACTGTCCGCAATACGCTCGTGAGCGCCAGTCGGTTGGCCTGGGGTGTACGCTTGCCTCAATTTTGGGTGACGACCCTGTGTCTGCCTGTAAGGCGCTGCGGTTCGTTGCACAAATTGGGTTCGCAAAGCAAGTATAACGTGTTTTTAGTGTGTGGATTTTTTTTTAGGCTTTTAACATATGTTTTGTGTTTTACGTTTTAGTGTTTTAAGTGCTTAGTTTTAATGTGTTTTAGCTTTGATCTTTTACACATTTTAATGAATGGTTTTACCAAGTTTTAACTTAGCGCACTCATGTGCCGTTTGGTGTTTTTATCTGTCTGCGTTTTTAGTTGCCATTTTAAACTTCAGTTTTTAGGCGAGTTTTAGATTTTTTATTTTCTGACCTAGGGCCCAAATGACCTAGTTGTCGACGGGCCCCTAAACTCCATTCATCCATCCATCCATCTGCGTGAATAGCTCTATAAAGTTTTGCTTTTCCGGCAATTGTTAAGTCTATTGGCTGTATTCCAGCTATAACGCAAGATGCATCATATGATACCGTTCTATAGGCTTTAGTCATTTTAATATTACAGATTCTTTGAACTCTCTGTAATTTTCTTCTGTTCTGACAACTCTTTAATGCTTCTTCCCAAACTGGTGCTCCATATATTAAAATCGGCTCTATTGCTCCTTTATATATAGTCCTTAATGCCTTATTACCGAGTCCCCAGTTGAGCCTTGCAGATTTAGCAAGTGTGTGAATAATACTTATTGATTTGTCTTGTGTATGCTGTACATGAGAATGGAAGTTGAATTTTCTGTCGATATTTACTCCTAAGTATTTTATTTCTGCAACCTGTTGAATTAGTTTGCTGTTAAGGTATATATTTATTCTCTCGTTATAGCTGGTTTTCTTTCGTGAGATTAACATGACTTTCGATTTTGTGTCATTAAATCTTATTTTATTATCCTGAGCCCAAATTTCGATTTTTTTTATGTCTTGATTTGCATAATTTTCGGCCTCCAAGGCACTGCTGCCCTTCGTCAGTATTAATACATCATCTGCAAAGGCAATGACTTCGGTTCTGTGGGTACATTTGAGATTCAACATTGTATTATACAAAATATTCCAGAAGCCAGGACCGCAGGCAGACCCTTGGGGGCAACCTTTCTTTACTTCTTTCGTAAACTTATATTCATTGGTGCAAAGTGTAGCACTTCTGTCCTTGAAGTATTGTCGAGCTAAATTATATAAATTCTTGGGGCACTCTAGTTGACGTAGATTATTGAGGATACTGGGCCACCAGGCTGCGTCAAACGCTCCCTGCACATCTAGGCTTGTAAAAACAATATAACCATGCAATATCAGATTTTTTTGCACAAACTCCTTCATTTCCATTGCCGCATCAACTGTGCTTCTCTGGGGCATGAATCCGTACTGTTTCTTGTTTAATAAATTCCTCGAATTTATATTATAACAAATCCTGTTGATCATTAATCTTTCTAAAACTTTGCCTGAAGTATTAAGTAGACCGATGGGCCTATAATTTGACACACTGTCGCTTTCTTCTTTGCCTGGTTTAACTATTGGTATAATTAACGAATGCTTCCATTGAATAGGAAATATAGTTTTTGTAGACAAATATTATAAACCGCAGTAAAGAATAGAGGGAAGAGCGTAAATGCTTTCAGGAGTATCTCGCTCTTTACTCCGTCTGATCCTGCTGATTTTTTGTGATTAAATCTTCTTATCACTGCTAGAATTTCTTTCTGGGTGAAATCTCTGTCATTTGGAGTGTCCATTGATTTATCAACAATTCTTCTTATTTGTTTATGTATTTCATTGTCATCCTGTTCGCCGTCTTCCGGAGTGAAATAGGCCATAATATATTCTATTGTGTTTGCTGTGTCCGTAGTGAAAGTTCCATCTTCCCTTCTTAATGTAGTGAGTGAACTATTTACTCTCAATTTATTAGCTGCCATCTTATATACAGCACTCCAAGGGTTAGATCCTTCTGTTATGTTGCAGAACTGTTTCCAAGAATTGAATTTCTCTGTGTTTATTTTAGCTTGGTACTGGTGACTCCCCTCTAGGTATTTTGCTTTTCTTTCCTGGCGTAAGTTTTCATCATTTTTAGTTCTTTGGTAGCGCCTCCTAAGTGCGTTTACCTTTTTTCGCATTATAGTTAACTCAGGTGTCCACCATGGGACAGTTTTTCGTTTCATGTTTTTTCCATTTCCCTTGCTTATCCGAAAGGAGGTTTTGCATGATTCACTTATGCACTCTTGCAGGTTGTTGAATAATAGTTCTATGTTTTCGTATTGTTTAACAATATCGGATAGTTCTTGATCAAGGTTATCTGGATTTCTCCCACAGTTGAATGTAGTACTGAGATGTGTTGCTAATTCATGTTTGAGTTTAGTATATCCTTCATTAGTGGTTAAATACCTCAGTCTCTGGAAAGTTCTAGTCGAGGTTAAACTAGCTTCACCTATCTTGAACGTTATCAACTTGTGATCGGAACAGCTTTCTTCATCACTTATGCTCCAGTCTGTAATGTGTCCCAGGAGTCTATGATTAAAAATTGTTAAATCAATCCAGCTTTTTCCTCTCACTGTCTCGAAAGTAGGTATTTCTTTGTTTTGATTTTTTATATATAGGCTATTGACTATAAGAAAATCCTTCAGTTTCTTTCCACGATCATTATTGATTTCATCGTGCCATAACCCCTCCGAAGGAGTGTCGCCTTGCCGTGGCGGAGGGGCTCAGTACCTGATCCAGACGGCCTACTTAGTGTGTCTTTGTGACCACTGGTAGGCAAGAGGTGAGGGGAAGCTAAGAACATTCCAACGGGTAGATGAGGCTCGTTAGTCTTGGTTGACAACTCATCTAGGAGAAGAGGACTCCGAAATCAAACTCCCCCAGAGGAACCTACCACGGTAGGTCCGGGTTTGGCGCACCCGGGGCCCCGAGCTGCTCACTATCACTTCACCCCCTCCACCTTCATTAACTGTGCCACGTGCAGCATTTTATGTTGCTTTTTATATCACCCTCTTCCTCTTCTAGGTTTATTCCGATTATTAGTTAGTAAGGCCTTAGTTTTATAACTCCTGTCTCACCAGCAGGGATCTTTCCTATCTCCGTGGTCCTGTCCCACGGTTTTCAGCGCGGCCCCCGACTTGTGTGCTCTTCGGAGGTCTCAGGCGCGAAGGTTGTGCGGACCCTTCACACTGCCCCCATGTGTAGCCTTAGGTGCGGAGCCCGTCCACACGTCATGTACACCCACGTAGCTCCTTGAGGGCACGGCCGGTGTTAATCTCCCGACGGCCGCGTGCCGTCGGGTTAGTATCACCGGCCGGACGTGTTACCGCTGACGGAGCCCCGGTGTAATCAACCCGAAGTCCCCTGAATCCACGCTGACTCCGTTGAGGCAGCGTGTGCTAAAGCGGGGAGCCACAGGCGGTTATTCCTGTGGTGGGGGCATAAAACCGGGGTGTCACGTGGTGAACGGTTTACCCATGCGGACAAGCAGTGGAGATCGGAGGGTAGCTCCTCTGAAGTACGCCTTGAGGTCAGTCATGGAGGGGTCTCCATGGCGGCACAGACCGTGGAGATTTTGGTGTCTTTTATCCTTTGACCCCCGGATGGCAGGCTGACGCCGACAGTTCCGGATGGGGGTCCAAATAATCATGTCTCCGCGCAACCCCTCTTCCTTTGACCCTTTCTTGGTTTTGACTTTGGCATGTGACGGGAAAACGATAAAGGACCTTAGCCCATTTTATATAAAACGAGAAGTCGACAGAATATGTGGCCCGGTTAAGAACGCGACCAGAGTTCGAGACGGTACGCTGTTGATCGAAACCAACACGGCAGACCAGACCCAGAAACTTTTAAAGGCGAGTTTGTTGGGCTCCTACCCAATTTGGGTAGCCCCACACAAATCGCTCAACACATGTAGGGGAGTTGTCACCACCTCCAGTCTGGACAATCTGTCGAACGATGAGATTACCACCTGTCTCTCCGACCAGCGTGTGTGTCAGGCTTACCGTCTTACCAAAAAGCAGGATGGCAAGGATGTGCCTTTGCGTACGGTGTTTCTGACATTCAGAGGAACTAAATTGCCCGAGTACATCTTTTGTGGCTACGAACGTGCCGCCGTACGCCAGTATGTGCCGAACCCCATGCGTTGTTTTAGGTGCCAACGGTTCGGCCATACTAAGACCTTGTGTAATAATCCTGCTATATGTGAGCGCTGTGGTTTAGCAGCCCATGAGGACCCGACATGTACACGGGATCCCCTCTGTGTGAACTGTGAAGGGAAGCATCCATCCAGCTCGCGTCAGTGTGCGAAGTTCTTGGATGAGAAGTGCATACAAGAATTGCGCGTGAAAGAACATCTCACGTTTCCAGAAGCGCGTCGTCGCTTTGAGCAGCTGAAACCTGCTACCACCACAGGTTATGCCTTGGCTGCCCGACGCGCTCCTGCCAGCAGCGTAGCGATCCAGCACGTTCCTGTGTCAGATGCTTCTACACAGACTGACCTACCTGCGAATACCCCTTCACTGTCTCGTGCCACAGCGGCACCTGCTACTACATCTATAGCCGTGCAGACACCAGCTCACAAGACAACTAGCCGAAGCCAGCCTGTTGACAGCCATTATTCTAGGCCTTCTGGTCGCGCCAGCAGTCGCACATCGTCCATGAAGTCCCGCTCCCGCTCTCGTTCAGCGAGCCGCCGGGGATCTTCAGACTCCCGGACGTCGGCGGAGTCACCAGACGATGGCGAATTTAACTTACCCCGTCCGAAGTCGGTTAAGGTAAAGATGAAAAAGAAAAAGATGAAGACGAATCCCTAATTCTTCTTTACCATGGAAATAATCCAGTGGAATGTTAATGGGTTCCGGGCACGTGTTCCGGACGTACAGCATCTCGTTTCGCAACGGTCTCCATCAATCGTCTGTCTACAAGAAACGCACTTGCACCCTAACCACGCATTACAACTTCGTGGTTTTTCGGCATTTAGACATGACTCTGCAGCTGATAGGCGAGCCAGCGGGGGTGTTGCTATCCTGGTGGCGCATGATATCTCTGCCACCAGTGTGCCACTCAACACGCCGCTACAAGCTGTAGCGGTGCGTGCGCAGCTGCAGAGCCTCTGTTTCTCCCTTTGCAATGTCTATCTGCCACCGGTCAGTGTCGTACACACGAACGATCTTCGGGCTCTCTTGGCACAGATTCCGCCACCGCTCATCTTTCTCGGCGATCTGAATGCCAAGCACTCTCATTGGGGCTCCGACATTGACGATGCCCGTGGGTGCCTTGTAGCAGACGTTTGCCATATGTCCGGCCTAGTCATATTAAACACTGGCGTGCCTACTTACTTATCATCTGCCTATGGTACACACTCCGCACTTGACGTTTCATTTAGCAGTCCGTCACTGGTACCTCTACTCGACTGGTCGGTACTTTCCGACTTATTTGGCAGTGATCATTACCCCATTAGCATTCACCTATCGGGCCACAATTCTGTGCCAACACGCTTTCCTCACTGGATTATTTCCAAGGCTGACTGGGGGAAGTTTCGTTCCCTCATTCACCTAACCGACGATGGTTTTACCACCATTGACGACATGGTGAAGTATTTTACTTACTCTATCCTTCGTGCAGCGGATTCCAGCATTCCTCGTGGTTCCACTACACCTCGTCACGTTCCTGTGCCTTGGTGGTCCGAGGAATGCCGTTTGGCTACTAAAGCACGCAAGCGTGCATTGCGTATCTTTACATTACATCCTACGCAGGCGAACTTTGTCGCTTTTAAGCGTGCTCGTGCTAGGGCAAGATTTATACTTCGAGACGCAAAACGCAAATCGTGGGAAAAGTATGTATCTTCTCTTTCCCGTCGAAGTTCGACGCAAAAGGTGTGGACTGCTGTTCGGCGAATGTACGGCAAGTGTCGCCGGACGATGATCCCCGGCCTTGCCGTACAGGGCTCCCGTTACACCAGCGAGCAGGACATCGCCGACGCCCTTGCCGAGTGTTTTGCCTGTACTAGCCAAACCCAAAGCTACGATAGAGCGTTTTTAGCTATCAAGGAATCTGCGGAGCAGATAGGCCTTAGTTTTAACAGTGCCCAAAGTGAACCGTACAATGCACCATTTACCGAGGCGGAGCTAGCGCATTCCTTCCTTGTCCCTAGCAAAGAATTCTTCTCCCGGTCCTGATGACATCCACCGCCAAATGCTGCTTCATCTTCCACCTGCAGCTCTTTCCTTCATGTTGAGCATGTATAACCGCATCTGGCATCAGCAGGTTTTTCCGTCTTCCTGGCGAGAGGGCATTGTCATCCCTATCCCTCGACCAGGAAAAGACCGGACACTTCCCTCTAGCTACCGCCCTATCTGCCTGACGAGTGTCGTCTGCAAGACCTTGGAACGGATGATTAACACTCGCTTAGTGTGGTGGCTAGAGACGAATAACCTGCTGAGCAATGTTCAGTGCGGATTTCGTCGCTATCGCTCCAGTGTCGACAACCTGACGCGCATGGAGGCATACATACAGAATGCGTTTCTCCTGAAGCAGCATGTCGTGGGTGTCTTCTTTGATCTGGAGAAGGCCTACGATACTACTTGGCGCTATGGCATTCTCCGTACTCTACACGGTTATGGTTTGCGCGGTCACTTAGCCGTTTTCCTTTTTAACTTTTTACTCATTCGCCGTTTTCGTGTCCGTATAGGCAACACGCTGTCTCAAGAGAACATCCAGGAGAATGGTGTACCCCAGGGATCCATCCTCAGTGTCACACTTTTCGCAGTTGCCATTAATGGCATCACTAGTGTTGTTCGTAGCGGTATCCCGATGTCGCTGTATGTTGACGACTTTGCGATCTACTATCGCTCTTATAGTTTGGAGCACATCGAGCGTCAACTGCAGCTGACCATAACCTCCATCGCCGAGTGGGCATTACGCACGGGCTTTCGGCTGTCCCCTACGAAAACACAGTGTCTACACTTTCACCGACTGCGAGGAGTACACCCTCCTCCTGATCTTCATCTGCGCGACACACGTCTTCCTTTTGTACCGCACCTTAAGTTCTTGGGCTTACACCTCGACTGTAAACTCACGTGGGAGCACCATATCCGCTATCTTCGTGCTTCGTGCGATCGTTCGCTTCGGGTACTCAGGGTCTTATCTGGGGCATCTTGGGGCGGCGATCGCACCGTCATGTTGAGGTTGTATGGCTCTCTGGTCCGGTCCAAATTAGACTACGGCTGTTTTATTTATGGCGCGGCGTCTGCGTCTAAACTCCGGCTTTTAGACACAGTACATCACACTGGTATCCGTCTCGCTACTGGGGCTTTCCGCACCAGCAGAATCGATTGTCTGTATGCTGATTCTGGCGAACCTCCACTGTCTGTTCGACGCTCTTTATTACTTTGTTCTTACGTGGCAAGGCTGGCCGCCCATCCAGGTCACCCTTCGTTTCCACCCGTGTTGCGTCCAGACCTCGCGCACCGTTATATGCGAAATACAACCATCTCCCGTCCAAGTGGTATCCGATTTCGTGAACTGCTTGCTGCACACGCCCTTCGACTGCCAGCCGTAGAGCGGCATTCACGTGGCCGATGTCCTCCCTGGCAACTCCAGCGCGCACGCTTTGACCTGGAGCTGTCGGGCTGTGTTAAGATTCATCAAGATCATTCCGTGTTTCGCCAACTATTCACGGAACTACTGGGGCGATACCGGACTTCCTGTCCGGTATTTACCGATGGGTCCCAGATGGGTAGTTCGACGGGTTGCGCCTTTATATACAACGGTGTCGCTCATACGTACCGCCTACCGGACGCCAGTTCAGTATTTACCGCAGAGTTGTTTGCCATATTTTATTTCCTCCTTTTTATCTCCAGTTGAGGTCCTGGAAGTTTTATCGTTTGTTCCGATTCTTTTAGCGCTCTCCAGGCCCTGCAACAGTTTATCGGCACCTCGGCATTGGTTGTTAAAATCCAGACGTTGATTTCTCAGCTACTGTCTCGCGGATACCAGTTTGTTTTTACGTGGATCCCAGGCCATGTGGGTATTCCGGGTAACGAGGCGGCGGATGCGGCTGCAAAGTCTCTATGTCGCCTTCCGGAGTATTCCACCCGTACGCTCCCCTATATAGATGTGCAGAAATATTTCCGTCGCCATCTATTTGCTCTCTGGCAGGAATCTTGGGAAGCGTTATCCGGCAGTCAATTACGGACAATCAAGGACACGGTACAACCCTGGCATACCAGCTGCAGGAATTCCAGGCGGGAAGAAGTGGTCTTAACCCGCCTGAGGATAGGCCATACCCGAGCCACGCATGGACACCTTTTGCGTGGTGATCCGGAGCCCGTCTGTACGACGTGTAACATTCCAATCTCCGTCGCACATGTCCTTCTTGATTGTCCGCGATACGCTCGTGAGCGCCAGTCCGTTGGCCTGGGCCTTACACTGTCGTCAGTTTTAGGCAACGACCCAGTATCTGTAAATACAGTGCTGGGGTTTTGTTCCAGAATTGATTTTATGAAGCAAGTGTAAGGATATTTTATTTCAGAGATTTTAGCCTTTTTAGATGGCCGTATTTTTGGGTTTTTTAACGTTTTAGTGTTTTTTACTTTGTAGCAATTTTAAGTTTCTGTTTTTAGCATTTTAAATGAAACGTTTTAATAGTTGTTTAGAGGTTTTTTTTTATCTATTTTAACCCTAGATTTTTAGTTTTTAATGGGTGATGTTTTTAACACTTGACAGTATGTAATTTTACTTCTGGACTCGGGGCCCTAATGACCAAGTTGTCGACGGGCCCTTAAACCCAACACACTCACTCACTCACTCACGCGACGTGTCTGTCTCTGTGTGTGTGTGTGTGTGTGTGTGTGAGAGAGAGAGAGAGAGAGATCAGTATAACTCAGAAATGAGAAGTTGGTTAAAAACCAATGTTGGTATTTAAGTTTAACATCTTTCAGCTATACAACACAGAAAAATTGTACAAAATTCCTCCAATCTAAACTAGCTTGTACGTGAAAATGTTTCGAAAATTTTTATTTTCTCAAAAACGGCTCTAACGATTTTGATGTTTAAGATATTTATATGGCGAATGATACGTACATAGTGAATTTTCTGGTTATAGCGTTTGTAGTCGTTTTTACTCTTGATGACTTTTTAAACAACTTGCAAACCGTAAGAGATAGACTAAATCTTACTGTCTAAAAATGTAGATCTCGTTAAAACACATTTATATCCAAATGGTTTTTTGTGCACGAACTATTTTGGAGATATTCCTTGTTATTTGTGTGAGTTTTGCAACACTTAAACATTTCTCAAATGGAAGATCGTTACTCTTTTATCCCTTGGTCGTTCAAAGAGAACGGAATTTATAGGCCTTCGTATGGTGACATTCATAGCTTTTAACTATCGCTCAAAGCCAACTGTATTCCCATGTTCTCCTTAGACCTACAAGGAAATAAGCAATAAGATAACCTCTACAAATGTTTATCTCAACTAACATGAAGATATACGAATAAGAGTTTGCAGGAATAGTTAATAGGTACAAGAGTAGAGAAACTCATGTGAATGCAGCATATAAGATTGTTAGAAAAGCGTTCATCCGTGACTGTGAACAGCTAACTCCAGTTTAGTTTATTAAAGAAATTCGGCCTGGTGCTGGGGTATAGGGCCCGGCTTACAGGCTACACTTTACATATTGTTACAACTAACTGTATTTACATGTGGTAGTCTTCTGAGTTGCGGAAAAACTCATACGTTGACCATGCTTACGTCACCGAGAACAGTATTATTTGATCTTACTTGTTACTGCAGTTCTTGGATTGTCTTTTTCTGTTATGAGTGGGAAGAAGGGTGGTGTGCAATATTTGATAAAAGAAAGGCACCCTAATGCAAACTACATTCACTGCTATGCACATCAAGGAAATCTTATCCTTCAGAGTGCAACGTCAGCTTCATCTCACAGCACAATATTTTTCCAAGACTTACAGGGGATAGGGACATTCTTTTCGAGGTCTCGAAAAAGGATCGATTATCTAACTGAATTTGTTCAGAAAAAACTTGGCAGTGTCCCACCGACAAAGTGGTATTTTCAGTACCGCACTGTTAATACCGTTTTCGAGCAGAAAGATGATCTAGTAAAATGTTTCGAACATATAAGAGACAACAAATTTAATGATAAAAAAGCGTCTAGCGAAGCAACAGGATTTGTACGAACATTGAGAGACTCTGAATTCACTTTCTGGCTTTAATTCTATCACAAAATTATGCCTCATGTAGCAGTATTCTTTGACTGTATCGATGCTGTTAAAGTTAGTGAGCTTATCAAGGTCTTAGTTAGTGCTATAGTGAAAGTTAGTACAATGTATGAACATGAAGAAGTGTCTGTATACGAACCCCCAAGTAAGAGGCAATGTGTTGGACACAGCACTACTAGGACTAATAAAGTGGCAGCTCTACAAGTTAGTGTACATAATTACAAGTACTATCAACGATAGGTTTCAGTTCTCAGGTCATTTGAGTAACTTGAAGCTATTTTTGGTTGACATGTTTCCCAACTACCACAACGTATTTCCTGAAAGTGCCTTTCAGACAACCTTGGAATTATATCCCACAATGAGTGGTCCGAAATTTCGAACTGAATTAGAGGTGTTGTATAGTCGTGAAGATTTGCGTAGAGCGTCCTGTGCAAGGCCTCTTCTGCAGTTTTTATGTGACAACAACATGACACGGACCTTCTCTGAGTGTGTGATGGTTTTAAAAATAATTGTTACTCTTCCAATGACGACTGTAGAGACCGAACGAACATTATCTACCCTCAATAGAATAAAGACATTCTTACGAATTTCTATGGGAACAAGAGACTGAACGCGCTGGAGATGCTATCAATAGAGAAGAAGATGATAAACACCATTTCAGACTTCAACAGACGTGTGATTGAGGAATTTTCTACAGCCAAAAATAGGAAGATTTAGCTGATATACAAAAAATAATAAGTAAGCGCTACATCGTAATTTATTGCTTTATTTTCCTTATATACTAGTGCTTGTCGATTTTTGTGTGCCCTGCCACATATATATCTCACGAGCCGCCACTGAGTTTCTCTACTAGTGTGTTCCAGCCAAAAATTCGTGTCGACATTTCACCAGAAATATGTTTCGAGACCCCCTGAATCTAAAGAAAGCATTTTCAGGAAAATGTCCGTGTGTCTGTCAGTCTGTGGACAGTATAACTCAAAAACGTAAAGTCGGTTAAAAATCAAAGTTGACATTTAAGTTAAATGTCTCTCAAGGTAGCGACACCAATATTTTGAAGAAAATAGCCCCAACCTAAACTACTCTTTATATGGACAATTTTGATGTACTTGAAAATGACTATTTTGATTCTTCACGATTGCCTATTGGCCTACAAAGCTCACGGAATGCAGAATGTGGGTGTAGCCCATTACGGAATCATTACTCAAAATATGTGAAAATTAACTGATATCTGCATGCTAAATACAGAGTGTGCTTAAATTGTAATTATTGGTAAAATAGCTTTTGTTAGCATCTGAAAATATAATTGGCATTTCAGAACATACCTGGGGTATTTTAGTTCAGTAAGATATCGATTTTAATTATATATTGGGGAAAGTTGTCGCTGACATTTGGTAACACTGGATCGACAAAACTGACTACTCGCTAGACATCACAGAACACTCTATTAGGCTAGACATCACAGCTAGACATTTACTTATTAGTTTGTGTTTCTATCTGTGGTTTCTATTGATCTTGGTTGGTGTTTGTTCTTCATCCTAAGGTAAGCTAGGAAATTGGCTTTTATATTAACACTTCCATATACACATTGCTTAGACAGACCCTTAAAATACAGGCAGTGGCTTATGCCCAAACATGCTGCACAACAACGGTATATTGTAGTGTAATCGGTATCTGGCCGAGTCGAATGAGCATTTGTAATGTTTCTGCTTGGCTGTTTTTCATCTTAAGATTTTCATTCTCAGATAATTGCACCAGTTCAGTAATGTGTACTTCACCTTTAAAGTTCTGCATAGTTTAAAATAGTTTGTAGCTTTTGTATTGGCTTTTCTTTTCCTTTCTTTGTTCTATTTGTACTGTGCCTTTAACTGCAGTGTTCATATTCGCAGCCGTTTCTATGGAACCTGCTGCCATATTGGTAATGGTATTAACTGATGTGCAGTTGTCATTGAATTTTATACATTAGATGTCGCCACATTGACACTTCCATTTCTCTAACCCTGGATAGAGAAAAGTTCTCTCAGACAGGGATCCCTTGTACAGGAGCTAAGTGTTCTGACAAATGAGCTCCAGAGATAGTCAACTGTCAACTATTTGAACTACCAGCAACTGAAAATGAATGGGCAGTTCAGAGTTCTATAGCATGAACGGTTCATTTTGAACAGTTCAGTGAACTACTTTATCTGTTACAGATACAACATGACTGCACAGCCGCATCCTAACCACCAACTTCTTACGAGGATTGTTGCTCTGGAGGAGAAGATGAAAACAGTGTTTGATCTTCTAGGAGCAAATGATGAATATGGACTCCTCTGTGAAAACAGACACCTCCGTGCCATGCTGGTCAACAAAGAACAAAGGATAACTCAACTGGAGCAAGATCTTGAAACAAGTAACAAAGAGAATAAGGATTTGGAGGAAAAGTTGAAGGACTTGGAAAATAGACTTGAAACAAGTAAGAAAGAGAATAAGGATTTGCATGAAAAGTTGAAGGACTTGGAAAATAGACTTGAAACAAGTAAGAAAGAGAACAAGGATTTGCAGGAAAAGTTGAAGGATTTAGAAAAGAGACACGAGGAAGTGAAAGTTGAGATGTCAACTGGAAACATTGCCAGTAGCAGCAACGTGGAGGTGAGTAAAATGTACCAGACATTATAATTTGTAGTGAATGTTGAACTGTTTATAACAGATATAACAGTACGTGTGTGTTGTTTATTGAAGATGTACACAGGATTTAATTGTATTCAGTAACTTTCATAGTGATGTGTTTGATGTGGAATGTCAGCACGTCTTGAAACTGGGAATTTAATTTAAAATATCATTGCAATTAGTGATTGTATGTTTTCTTCCATTGCAGTCCCAGGTAACAAACACGGACACTACAGAAAGTGTTGATGTGAGAGTTGAACAACTGTTCAAGTTTGTAAAAGATGGAAATGTATCAGGAGTGAAGTCCATCATAGCAGCAGGAGTAGATGTGAATGTGGCAGATGATGATTGGGATGGCTTCTCTCCTCTACATCATGCAGCATATCATGGACATGTTGCAGTTTGTGTACATCTTCTGGACAAGGGGGCAAATGTTAATGTTAAGGATCACCAGGGTTACACTCCCCTGCACATGGCTTGTTCTCGTGGACATGTTGCAGTTAGTGAACTTCTTCTGGACAAGGGGGCAAATGTTAATGTTAAGGATCACCAGGGTGACACTCCCCTGCACATGGCTTGTTATTGTGGACGTGTTGATGTTGTAAAGTTACTTGTAGCTCGTGGTGCTTCTGTTAGTGTAAAGAACGTTGAAGGTATAACTCCTCTATCTGTTGCACAACTACAACGTCTCACATCTGTTTATAAATACTTGAACAAGTAGAATATTTACATGAAGCTCTCCATCTGAGAGAAGTGCTATCTTTCATACTCAACACTAAGACGATAGCCATCATTACAGTTACAACTGCTACATAACACAGTCATGTTACAAACTCAATGTGCTACAAATGGAAAGAAGTGCTTGACCTCATAGCAAATATCTAGCCATTTGTCATGTGTTTACAAGTTACTTAGTGTCTTTATCACTTATTCAATTTACATTTAATTCTCTGTTTCTTTGTTAATCATTAGATATGTCATTAAAACTCGCTGCAACTGAATTAATCTTAATGTGCACATTATGAATCTTGTTTCTGGGTTCTTCCAGTGTCTGTCTCTTTCAATAAAAGGGATTCTAACTGACAAATACTCGGCTACACAGAACCTTCACTCATCTTGTTTTCACAAATACAATTTATTGCAAATTGATATTGTGGGAGTGGCTGGGTACATTATCCATATCCAACAAACTTGTTCCTGTGTTTTAGAAGTATCTGAGTCGACCTATAGACACTCGCAGTGTCAACAATTTGTTCCTGATTTGGAATGTTTGAAGTGTAGCACCAATAACTGTTCCTTTCAATGTCATGGAGTAAATTGCGTATCAGCTAAAAATGCTGTGTCATCATCATTATTTACGTTAGTGAATCCTGGCCAGGAGCAAGGTTATCGTGAGTTAGTAAATACTGCTTTATGAACATGATGTTGCTTTGTTGAAGTCATTGGGATCACCCACTGTCCCTTTTAAGTGACTTCACTTTTCAGGCGTATACACGTACAGTTAACGTATCCTGAGCCTGAACTATTGTCAGTTACGTGTATTGCTACAAGTTGTGCAATAAATAGATGCAGTGTAAGCCTACATTTGCAGGAAAAGCTATGTAAAGTGTTTTAAACTATTCTATGGAAGGAGTAAAAATTGTCAAACTCAGTGTAGATTGACGTGCCTTTTAAAGATTTGCTTATTACTTTGTACCTAAAACAAAATCTGTAACATAGCCACAAATTTTGTAAACATTTATATCAAATAATGTTAGTAGTTATCATAGAGAAAGTCATGTGAATGTGACAAGATTTTTATCATTAGCTCAAATTACACTTCAATAAACTTGAGAGTTCTCGTGTGCTTTTATTTTGGAACTCCTCACTGTCTCACTTTAGGACCATTTGAGTTTTTCAGTTTAATATTGTTGAGAATGTTCCTAATGTTGATGCCATTTAGCACATTGATGTTGATTATTTTCTCCAATGTGTTGTTACATTTATATTTGTTCTCTGAAGGGGGATATTTTACACAGTTGTATTGTATTAAAAGTGAAGACAATAGTTGTAAACGTTGAAGGAGTCTCTTCCGGCTGGTATCTCCCGTCACCAGTATGAAGGGAATCTTCTGCTCGTCGTCACTTTGAAGGGTCGGTATGATGAATTCTTTTCTCGTATAAAAGATCCGGCTAACTCTTTCGATGAACTGCGATGAGTCTTTCTTTCCTATCTCGGTCGTGGTACGGGTATGAAGTATGTTCACAATTTACAGCTAATAATTTTCCTTGAGACGCGACCCCCGTGAAAATTATATGTTACGTCGATGTATTAACTTTTAGTCTTTCTAATAAGATAGTCTTCTTTGCTCTGGAGGCCACAATTGAAATAATATTAGTGTATTTATTATCACAATTTTATTCGTTAATATATATAACATTTACAATGAAGACAAAAGATAATCGCACTAGGCCAACTGCAAACGATATGATGCAAACAATCAAACAATGGGAAACAAAACACTCCAACACAACACCTACCATAACTAATAATACTGCATCAAATGCCCCTCATCACAGTATATGCAACTAATTCTATTTTGGGAAAATTGTTTTCAGCCATACAATGTTGCATGTACTGTGATGATCTCCCCACAACAATGTAATTGTACAACAATATAACAACTGTGTTGAAAAACATGTCATCGTTGAATACAAAAATATTTTCTCTTGACAATGTTTCGATTTTTTTTTTTTTTTTTTTTGTGGCAACTTTCAGGGGTTCTATGCCCCTCCCCACTAAAATTTGTTTTATGATTTTTCTTATGTGCGGTGGATAATGGCGAATAAGTGCTTCAATAACCTCCTGTTCACTCAACTGAGGTTGGAGTAGTTTCGATTTGTTCGCCAGTTTCAAAAAATACTCCATCATTGAAATACCACGTTTGCTGTCATAATGTCCGGTAGCCAGTTCGACTTTAATCTGGTTTTGACGTCCCGGTCCCCAAAATCTATTTATAAAAAGGTTTCGAAACATACTATATGTTTCGTGAGACGCCAAAGTTAGTCTTAACCATTCCAATGCGTTTTTCTTAAGACAGCGTTTAACCACCATCATTCGTATCTCGTTCGGAATTCGTTTGATCCTAAAATAATCCTCCAGTTCTTTTATGAAAATTTTTGGATTGTCACCAGCTTCTTCGTCAAATGACGGAGGGGTTAGGTCATGGAACAAGTGACTAGCGTGACAATTATGGTTTTGACTAGGGGAGTGCATTGGCATAGCTAAATCATTCTCCTGAAAGTCCGCCATATTACTGTTATTGTCAAGTGCATCAGTATTGGTCATATTTTTGCATTCACTCACAAATTGATCATGATTGTCATTAACTCTATCAGCCTGTAGAGCAATCACAACTTGGGAAAGCCTTCCTGTAAATTCTTTCTCCTTTGTAACCGTTTCATTTATTCTATTTACATTTACATTGGCTTCCTCCTTTACTTTATTCAATTCTTCTCGCTGTGACTGCATCTCAGCGCTTATACCCTTTACAACATTTTCTAAACTATCAATTTTTACATCAATGTCATTTTGTTTTGACCTAATTCCATCTTGATACATTTTACAACTCTGTTCTACCACGACTATCTCTGTTCTCAATTCATCTCCTACCTTTGCAATTTTTGCATTCTGTTCTGCTAGTTTTTCATCAAATTCTTTACTTAATTCAGCTTTCATTTCTACCACTGTCTTCTCCTGTCCTAACTTAACTTCATTTATCAATTCTCCTAGCCTAGCTATTTCTACTGTGTTTGATTCCTGTCCTAATTTTATCACGCTTACTAACTCAGCTAATTTAGCTATATCATTGTTACTTGATTCAATTCTTTCTGTACATTCCTTCTTACATAATTCAATTTCTTGTGACAATTTATTTATATTTCTGGCATTATCCTCCTTCAAATCTGCTACATCTGCTTTTAGTTCTGTTACATTTCTAACACTATCCTCTCTTAGTTTTGCTACATCTGCTTTTATATCTGCTGTATTTTTGTTCATCGCTTCCAATATTTCTTTCAATCCTATTTCAGATTCCTTACATACTACATTCTTTCTACCTTCTACTGATAACTTATCACTCACTTCCCTCTCTACACTATCATTATCTTTCTCAACTTTTTCCATCTTCTGTACAATTTTCTTATTGCGTAGTATCATAAATTAGTACTAGTCTTACTTGAATTCTGGAGCACAAGAAAAAGGATACTCCGTCAAAATGTCTTCTTTTCACTCTTTGTCCAGGTACATATTTTTACTCCATACGCCTGTATTCGAGCCGCCCCACGTTGGGCGCCAGTATGAAGGAGTCTCTTCCGGCTGGTATCTCCCGTCACCAGTATGAAGGGAATCTTCTGCTCGTCGTCACTTTGAAGGGTCGGTATGATGAATTCTTTTCTCGTATAAAAGATCCGGCTAACTCTTTCGATGAACTGCGATGACTCTTTCTTTCCTATCTCGGTCGTGGTACGGGTATGAAGTATGTTCACAATTTACAGCTAATAATTTTCCTTGAGACGCGACCCCCGTGAAAATTATATGTTACGTCGATGTATTAACTTTTAGTCTTTCTAATAAGATAGTCTTCTTTGCTCTGGAGGCCACAATTGAAATAATATTAGTGTATTTATTATCACAATTTTATTCGTTAATATATATAACATTTACAATGAAGACAAAAGATAATCGCACTAGGCCAACTGCAAACGATATGATGCAAACAATCAAACAATGGGAAACAAAACACTCCAACACAACACCTACCATAACTAATAATACTGCATCAACGTACTGGTTGTTACTACAGAGTGAGGAACTGTAAAATGTAACTCAACACATCTATAGTCAAATACTTGGACTTGTACTTTTGATAAGTCCACATTTTTACTTCACCACCAAGCAATAGTAGGTAGAGACAGGGGGATGTGTTTGTAATAATTGAAATGATATACTGTATATTAATATTAGTAGTTACTGGTTATGTCTGGTGTAAGAAATTGTTAACTCGCTGCATGACGTAACAGTCAGATGATGAGACATAACATAACCTCCTGCTCACAAGTATGACGTTACTCCCCTCAAAGGACATGGAGTGTTACATTGTTGTGCTGTGCTAAAATATTCTCTATATTGTTAGTTTTATAGGGAATTATTAGTTAAGAGCTTATTTAAAAAAATATATTTTCAAAAAATTCTGATCCTTAGCTCATGAACTGAACTACGACACAAAATATTTAAAAAAAAGTATACTATAATTCAGAAGGATGGTAATGTGAAGAGAGAATCAAAATGAATTCCACTTCATATGTACGAAGTGATATACACAGTAAAACTTTTCAAATGTTTTAGAACTAAATGAGTCGACGTATAGAAACTTATAGTTTCACTTACTCTTATTTTTGTGTGGACGCGTTTCGAAGACTAGCGTCTTTATTCTCAATGGTTTCTTCACTGGCGGTTGAAGAGGAAACGTCTGTTGTTGTAGTGACTGTGCTGCTATCTGGGTTGCTGGATTGTTCACATAACATGAATTTTGATATAACACAAGTGGACAACATAATGAAGTTTACATCCAGCAACCCAGATAGCAGTTTGGGAAGGGCAGCAAAGAAACCACTCAAGATTGAAGCAAAAAATCATTTAAACTTTTTTTTACTAAGGAACATTTTTATTTTACACAGTCTTATGATACGTACTTTAAAATTTTGCAGAGTATTTTGAGATATGTTAACTAAATTTAGAATACAAGTTTGTGTTTTGTACCAGAGATTGTGTCTTATTTCTGCTCCAACTCTTCAAAACGCTTTAATTTTTTCCCTAAATGTTGGGTTTTTCAGAAAATTGATTATCCAAACATGTAATCCACAGTAGTTTTGGATAATTGACATTCTACTGTATACGTAAATATAAGAGAAAAAGCACTATGCTATACCATACATAAAAAATTTAGTCTATCAAGTGTTTATTAAAATCTTTTACAGTGGAGATAGATTATTGCTCAGGGTTGTCAGTCAATTGCAGCCCACACATCTTGCATTACCTGGAGAAATAAGAGCTTTGTTCTCTTTAAATAATTTTTCTAAATTCTTTGTCTCTAACATCCCAAGTGACATTTCTTTATTGCAACGTTACCCAGTAAGTACCTGAACATTTGTCGATGTCAGTCTCCTCCTGCTCATGTTCATCAAGTTATATTTAAAGAAAGATCTCTGAGTCAACGTTAGAACTGGAAACCATACTCTCATCAATGCTATAATCAGGATGAGATGGTTTCAGGCTCAACACCACCTTCATTTGCATATGACTCACACGTGAAGATGCTGTATCTTTCACCTTTAAGTCTGACGCTGACAGTTTGGGAAGGGCATCCTTATCAAAATGTTGTTGTTGTTTTCTAGTGCCTTGCATCTGGCAATGAAGCCATTAGCATTCGTGCTTTCCAATACTTTTGAACTGTAGTTTCTTCTGATCTTAATGCTTCACAGGTCTTCAAGTTCCTTATCAAAATTCATCCATGCAAAACGTATCTATTGATTCATTTTTGTTGTGACCTTGGCTTGTAAGGGAAAATTATAAAATACTTTAGCTTGTTTCATAATAAATGTGAAATTGACAGGATCTCTGGCGAGGTAAAGAATGCTAGCAGACTCTAAGACGGCACCTTATTGGTAGAGACAAACTGTGAATACGAGTTGCAGACATTGCTGAAATGGGCTTTGTTGGGACCCCACTCCATCCAGGTCGTCCTACACAAATCACTAAACTCATGTAGGGGAGTTGTCCCCACAACCAGTCTTGACGATCCGTCAAATCAGGAAATAGACATCTGACTCTCCAATCGAGTAAGCCAAGCATACAGGCAAGTCGAAAACACTATTACAAACAGTTGCAGTGTAGTGACAAAAAGGTGTGGACTGCTGTTGTGTGCATGTATACAAGTGTCATCAGACTGACATTGCCGATCTTGCTGTAAACACCTGCACTTACAACAGCGATCAGCATATATCTGATGCCCTTGCCACATCCTTCGCCGCTACTAGCTAGAGAGGTAGTTACGATTGTGCATTTAAACATATCAAGGAATCTGCTGAAGGGATAGATCTCGATTATAATGGTGATTTAGTGAATCGTACTGGTGCTGTTTTTAATGAAACTTAATGGGAATTGGCTGTGCTATGAGACTTGTTTTCTATCTACAGGGTCGTGGTAACAGATGGAATGCATATATCAATGTTTCTTCATCACAATGTATTTATTTATTAACACTTCGATATTTTACACTCTCAGCACCATATTAAATACTTAAAAACCTTTACACTTTTTTAACTTGGTAGAATTTACGCTGGATAAAAGTTTGGTGAAAGTTCCATGTTCACATGCTACCAAAACACGTCTTATCACCTTGAACATATAGACGCTACTGAATCGTTCCTTGGCGTCGCTTTGATACGACACACCGCCATCTTCGTCTCCATCCCACCATTGACGACATGGTGGAATATTTTACCGGCTCTATCCTTCTCGCAGCAGATTCTAGCATTCCTCGTGGTTCATCTACACCACGACACGTTCCTGTGCCCTGGTGGTCCGAGGAATGCCGTTTGGCTAGTAAAGCTCGTAAGCGTGCTCTGCGTGTTTTCCGAGCACACCCTACGGAGGCGAATTTTACTGCTTTTAAACGCTCTCGTGCAAGGGCTCGCTTTGTAATGCGCAATGCAAAACGCACATCCTGGGAATCTTACGTGTCTTCCCTTTCACGTCGCAGTTCGGCCCAGAAGGTGTGGACTGCCGTCCGGCGTATGTACGGTAAGTGTCGCCGGACAATCATCCCCGGTCTTGTCGTACAGGGCTCCATATACACCAGCGAGCAGGATATCGCCGACGCCCTTGCCGATTCCTTCGCCACTACTAGCCAAACTCAAAGCTATGACAGAGCCTTTTTACCGATTAAGGAATCCGCGGAACGGATAAGCCTAAATTTTAATAGTGATTGTAGTGAACCCTACAATGCACCTTTTACTGAAGCGGAACTGGCGCATTCTTTGTCCCTCGCTCACGACTCTTCTCCTGGTCCTGATGACATCCATCGCCAAATGCTGCTTCATCTTCCATCTGCGGCTCTATCATTCCTGTTGAGCATCTATAACCGCATCTGGCTTCAGCAGGTTTTTCCATCTTCCTGGCGAGAGGGTGTTGTAATCCCTATCCCTCGACCCGGAAAAGACCGTACACTCCCCTCTAGCTACCGTCCTATATGCCTGACGAGTGTCGTCTGCAAGACCTTTGAACGGATGATCAACACTCGCTTAGTATGGTGGCTAGAGACGAACAACCTGCTGAGCAATGTTCAGTGCGGTTTTCGTCGCCATCGCTCCAGTGTCGACAATCTGACACGCATGGAAGCCTACATCCAAAATGCCTTTCTTTTGAAGCAGCATGTCGTGGGTGTCTTCTTCGATCTGGAGAAGGCCTACGATACCACATGGCGTCATGGTATTCTCCGTACTCTTCACGGGTATGGTTTGCGAGGTCTTTTAGCAATCTTTCTTTTTAACTTTTTAGCCCTGCGTCGCTTTCGTGTCCGCATTGGCAATACGTTCTCACAGGAGAGGATCCAAGAAAATGGTGTGCCCCAGGGGTCGATTATTAGTGTAACTCTTTTCACCGTTGCCATTAACGGCATTGCTAGTGTCGTTCGTAGGGGAATAGCGATGTCGCTGTATGTTGACGATTTTGCGATCTATTATCGATCTTATAGTCTCGAACATATAGAACGTCAACTGCAGCTGACCATATCCTCTATCGCCGACTGGGCCCTTCGCGCCGGCTGCAAGTTCTCCCCTACGAAAACACAATGTGTCCACTTTCATCGACTTCGCGGTGTACACCCTCCTCCAGAACTCCGTTTGCGTGACACACCCCTGCCGTTTGTTTCGCACATCAAGTTCTTGGGCCTTTACCTAGACAGCAAACTCACATGGGAGCACCATATTCGTCAACTTCGTGGCTCCTGTGATCGTTCGCTTCGAGTGCTCCGGGTTTTATCTGGAGTGTCTTGGGGTGGCGATCGCACTGTCATGTTGAGGCTGTATCGTTCATTGGTGAGGTCCAAACTAGATTACGGCAGTTTTATTTATGGCGCGGCGTCCGCCTCTAAACTCCGTCTTTTAAATACTGTACATAATGCTGGTATCCGTCTGGCTACTGGAGCTTTCCGCACTAGCCGTGTAGAGTGTCTGTATGCTGACTCTGGCGAAACCCCACTTTCTATTCGGCGCTCGTTTTTATTGTCCTCTTACGTGTCCCGTTTGGCGGCCCATCCTGGTCACCCGTCTTTTAATCCTGTATTGCGCCCGGAACTCGCTCACCGTTATCTTCGGAATAACACGATCTCTCGCCCAAGCGGTATTCGATTTCACGAACTGCTTAACTTACACGCGCTGCGCATGCCTGCTGTCGAACGGTTTTCCCTTGGCCGCTGTCCTCCATGGCAATTACAGCGTGCCCAGTTCGACCTGGAGCTTTCGATGCATGCTAAGTTGGTTACCCCTCCATCGGTGTATCGTCAGCTTTTCACCGAGATCCTGGGACGTTACCGGAATTACACTCCGGTATTTACCGATGGTTCCCAGGTGGATGGGGCTACAGGGTGTAGCTTTGTGCATAACGGTGAGACTCACAAGTACCGTCTGCCAGACTTGAGTTCCGTCTTTACCGCCGAGCTGTTTGCAATCTTTTATTTCGTCCTTTTTATCTCCAGTTCCGTTCCTGGAAGTTTTATCGTCTGCTGCGACTCTCTGAGCGCACTGCAGGCATTGCAACAGTTTGTCGGCACGTCAGCGCTAGTTGTGAAAATACAGACACTCGTCTCGCAGTTGCTCTCGCGCGGATACCAGATTGTTTTTACCTGGACCCCAGGCCATGTAGGCATTCCCGGCAATGAAGCAGCGGATGAGGCTGCTAAGTCTGCCTGCCGTTTGCCGGAGATCTTAACACGCAGTCTTCCCTACACTGATGTACAACGGTACTTCCGACGTCATATTTTATCAGTCTGGCAGCAATCGTGGGAAGCGTTGGATGTCACTGGCACGCAATTGCGGACAATCAAGGAAACGGTGCAGCCTTGGATAACATCTTCAAGGGATACCAGGCGGGCAGAAGTCATCTTGGCCCGCCTGAGAATAGGTCACACGCGCATCACGCATGGACACTATCTGCGTGGTGAGCCGGCGCCGGTATGTTCCACCTGTGGCGTTCAGCTCTCTGTGGCCCATGTCCTAGTTGATTGTCCGCGCTACAATCGTGAGCGTCAGTTGTTTGGCCTGGGTTCTAGTTTAAAGACGATGTTAGGCGACGACCCGGTAGCTGTGGATTCAGTGCTGCGGTTCGTCGGCAGCATTGGCTTTGGTAAGCAAGTTTAAATTTTATTGAGTGGTTTTACCTTTTACCTTTTCTATTTTATCTGCTTACCTTTTTAGATCATTTTACACGCTTTTAACTATTTTGAGCATACTTTTTAGACAAGTTTTAAGTTTTAACTTTTTTAACTTTTTTAACTTTTGGCTGTTTTAGCTTGCGTTTTAATATTTAAGTGGTGGTGAGTTTTATCCATTTTTTTATCTTTTGACTTGGGGCTCTAATGACCTAGCTGTCGACGGGCCCTTAAACCCTAACCACTCACTCACTCACTCACTCGTCTCCATCCGCGGTATTCATCTGCGCAAACAGTTCTTTCTCGTTAGGGAAGTGATCCCAATTATCGTCTCCTATTTTTATTATGGAACACAAACAATTCTAATATTTATACACTTTTAACAAAGATGCAGATTTAATCCTTCAGTGTCAGACCTTATCTTAAGACAGATTAAGGTTAAATCAGCATCAATTATATGCAAGTAAACAAAGCAGTGGCAAACTTCCATCATTATATTTAGAAACTAATAATACTTGAGACTCGTATACACCATATACATACAGTATTCTGTATATAAATACTGAATAACTATCTAAATTAAAATCTTCTGACATGTTTTACACGACTTACCTTAGTCTTTTTTCTACTGCCCGTTTCCACATTCCAGGATTAGCAATGCGCTTCCTAGCTTTGTCTGGTGAAACCTCTTCTATTTCAGTATCCATATAAAATAATATTGGATATTTCAAAGAAACACTATAATTGCATACAATAAAAACTCAGACCGAATCACAGCGGTATAACTGTTTCATCTAAAATAGAGGAAATGTCATTTACATATGTGCTGGCCTATCACAGCACAACAGCGTCCCTCAGAGGCACATGAGGGGAAGGTCGGTGGATCTAAATATCATCTATTTAGTCCTCCCGGCTAGGTCCGATGGACCCGTTGACCAACGATAGGTGTGGTCCCCCTTGCAAAATGGGGGTTTAAGTCGGGTGATGTAACTGCCACATTGTAAAACTGGTGCCCGTTAAGAAAACAGTTACATGAAAGCCACATACATGAATATGAGTCCTAAAGATAAACATTCCGGAGTTAAAACTGTCCCCCAATCGGATCTCCGGGTGGGGACATCTTTAGGCAAATTTCATCTTTCCAATACTTTAAGAATTCTACAATGGAATGCAGGAGGCATGTCCCAGCCTAAAAAACAAGAGCTAATGAAAATATTAAAAGACCAAGATATAGATGTCTTCACAGTACAAGAAGCCAATATATCACAAGAACAGGAAATATACTTTGAAATGGATCAGTACACTACACATATACTTCCAAAGGCTCGTCAAATAGCAAGTGGTATTCTTACAGGAATTAAAAGAAATATGAAAGCTATTATCCAAATCCAAAAAACAATGGAAGAACAAGATAAATCAGAAATAGTTAAAATTGAAGTATGGAAAAGTAACTACCACTATAGAATTTACAGTATCTACAATCCTCCAGACAATACACTAGATCTAAATTCTATTCCCATAGAACCCAAAAGTATTTTAATAGGTGATTTTAATGCACACTCCCCTAGGTGGGGCTACAGAGATATAAATTCAGCAGGAAGAGTCATAGAAGACCTATTAAACTCGTCAACAATGGAATTAATATTTAATCCAAATGATCCACCCACTTACCTTCATTATAATGGTTCGGGTACAAATCCTGACCTTCTGATGGTGTCATCTGACATAATTGACAATACAAAAAGAGAAATAATAGAAGACCCAGGTTCAGGCCACAGAATCACCATAAACTCCATAAGAGGTCTAATAAATAAAAGTAACAAACCAAAAGTTAAAACTTCTTGGAATTTTAAAAAAGCAGATTGGTCCAGTTTCCAAAATGAGATAGAAGGGAAGTGTAATATACTGTTAGAATCAGAGTTCAAGTCAACAGATGAAATGAATAAAAAAATTTGTGAAATATTATTGACAGCAGCCAAAACACATATCCCCAAAGGAAAGTTAAAGAAATATAGCTACTTTTGGTCTCCATCTTTATCTAAGTTAAAACACGAAAGAAATATAGCAAGAGTCAAAGCCGAAAGAACCAAGTGTCCAGAAGATGTACAAAACTGGAGAAGAAAAGCAGCCATTTTTAAGAAAGAATTAATTACAGCAAAAAGGGCCAGTTTCACAAATTTTGTAGAACATATGGACTATAGGAAAGATGGAAATAAAATATACAAATTCCTTAATAAAACAAAATTATCAAAAAATACAACTGAACCATTAAAATATAATAACAAAAGCTTAACTACAGATAGGGAAATAGCAGAATCCCTTAACAAGTTTTATGCTCAGTCACAAAGAATACCCCAAGCGTATAAAAAACAAGATAAGGCTATCCAAAAAACTATCAGAGAAACTAGTAAGCCAAAAGGTATACGAAATGATATTTTTATTCAGGATTTTAATGAAACAGAACTGGATTTAGCAATAGAACAATTACAGAACAAAAAATCTCCTGGACCTGACAAGATCCACCCAGAGTTTATTAAACACCTTGGCAGGAAAGGAAAAGAAATCCTACTTAAACTGTATAACACGTGTTGGAGAATGACTGTACCTTCCGACTGGAAAAAAGCCATTATCATCCCGATTTTAAAGAAAAACAAACCCTCAAACAATATTAATAGTTTCAGACCAATATCTTTGACCAGTGTTATTGCAAAAGTGATGGAAAGAATGGTGGCATCTAGACTTAACTGGTTCCTAGAATATTACAACTTAATTAATAGTTCACAGACCGGCTTCAGACAGAATCATAGTACAAGTGAAAATGTACTCCTACTAAGCCAAGACATCAAGGAAGCTTTCAATAGAAAGGAGGATACCTTGGCAGTATTCATTGATTTTAAATCAGCATATGACTCAGTCTGGAGAAATAAATTAGTTGAGAAGTTGCAATCAATAGGTGTGAAAAGTAACATGCTTAAGTGGATAACTCAGTTTATTTCACAAAGATTTTGTGCCACAAAATATAATACATACATTTCCAAATATAAACAAACACACCGAGGACTTCCACAAGGTGCTGTTCTGAGCACAACACTCTTTAACATATATATAAATGACCTTCCATCAATAATAAAAACTTTAGAAACCAAAATTGCTTTATTTGCTGACGATGTAGTCATTTGGACTTCAGGCTCTTCAAAAAAACCTGAATTAATTAAAGACAGAATAGAAACAGCCCTAAACAAAGTACATGAATGGAGCTCCAAAAACCTCATGACTATCAATGTGGAAAAAACAAATTATGAATTATTTACACTAAAATACAAACCAGTTAATGTTAGCATAAATTATAATGGTAAACCACTCAAAGCAGTTGATGATGCCAAATACTTAGGCATCACTTTCGACAGAAAGCTAAGTTGGAAAAAACATATAACAAACATCTCAGAAAAGGTTGAAAAGAAATTGCAAATCCTGAAAAGGTTAGCTGGTGCTAAATGGGGCTGCTCAAGGAGAGTCCTTAACACAACATACAAAATGTATATTAAACCAAACCTCTTGTACTGTTCTGAAGCTTTAATAACAGCAGCAAATGCTAACATCAATAAACTTGAACAAATACAAAATCAGGCTCTTCGCCTAATCACTGGAGCAGTTAAATCCACACCTATTGATGCCATGCTTGCCTTAACACGGACCCCATCAATAACAACAAAAATAGAAGAACAAGCATTGCTCCAACACGAGAAAATGTTACGACTGCCAAACTCTAAATGGAAAGAAGAGAACCTCCCCCATTCAATCCTTAAAACTCATAGTACTTTCCTAGAAAAGGTAACACAGATTAAATCCAAATTGAACATTCCTAACACCAGAGAAAATCTACTTATAAGAGAAAATCCATTGGAATTATTGCAACCTACCTTCAATTTGGAATTAATAGAGGAAATAAGTAAATCAGACACACCAAAAGAAATACAAAAACTTCTAGCTCTGGAAACAATCAATACTAGGTATCCCACAGAAGAATGGCTGCACATATATACTGATGGATCCTCAAAGGAAAACCTTACTGGAGCTGGAGTTACGTGTTCACATTTTTCCTTTTATCATTCTGTTGGCAGAGACACAACAAATTATGATGGAGAAATAGAGGCTATATACATTGCTCTCCGACAATTATTAAATCTTCCCTTAAATAAATTTAACAAGGCAGTAATTCTTTCAGATTCTAAAGCTGCAATTCAGGGAATATGTTCAAATACTACAAAGAAGTCAACAAAAATTAGAGAATGCTACAAAATGTTAACACAACTCCAAAAAGTTAATAAGACTGTTCAGCTCCAATGGATTCCAGCACACTGTGGAGTCATGGGGAACGAAGCTGCAGACTCACTTGCAAAGAAAGGCACAACAATAAAACAAAATTCTAAATTCAATTTCTCATATTCCTCAATAAAACGCTTGATCATAAAAAATTTTTGTCATTCATATCTACAAGAAATAGAAACAAATGCCAAAGATAAAAAATGGATTACACTACTTTCCAATCCAGATATAATCCCCCAGAGACCAAGGAAAACAGCTGTTGCAGCCTTCCGACTATTGACAAATCATGACTGTTTGGCAAGTCATCTCTACAGAATAGGTATCTCAGCCTCACCAATATGTGTCCTGTGTAACGATCCAGTAGAAATGAACGAAGACCACTTGAAGACCTGTGAAGCATTAAGATCAGAAGAAACTACAGTTCAAAAGTATTGGAAAGCACGAATGCTAATGGCTTCATTGCCAGATGCAAGGCACTAGAAAACAACAACACTTTTAACAAACATTTACATGAACGATTTTCTATTGGGGTCTTATATTCTGTCTCATATGCCCCTTGTTTTGTTTTTCAAGTTGTCACCTATATTTTCAATCTTGAAACACAATACAATCCTTCTCCTTACTCCTCTGATGCAATCACTTTGTACAATATTTTTTTCTTTTCTCTACAGTCTTCTTCGCTGTTTGTCTTTGTCTTTTGTTTTGGCATGATACAGCATGTCTTTATAAATTTCACATATTCAATTACTACACAATATATGTTCAATTCTTATACATCACATATTCAGTTATTATACAATACATATTCAGTTATTGTACCATATATCCAGTTATCATACCACATATGTTATGTTTATACAATACATATTCAGTTATTATACAATACATATTCATTTATTGTACAACACATTTAGTTATTACACAACATATCCAGTTATTATACAACACATATTCAGTTATTATACAATACATATTCAGTTATTGTACAACACATATTCAGTTCTTATACAATACATACTCAGTTATTGTACATTTGACATTGACACAAATATAATTTAAGTGTATCATGGTTTATTATGTGGTTTTTGACTTGTATTCTTTGCTATGAGGAGAGAAAAACAGGATACAAATTTTGAGCTAATGATTATGATCATATTTATGGCAATATTTTATTCATTTCTTTGCCTTCTTTGCCTTGTAAGCTTATTATGTATAGGCAGGTCATTGAGTCGGTTCTTAAACTCTGATGTTACTAATGGTACCATTTTTCTTAATTGGGTTATTATTCATTATTATTTGGTTCAATATTTCTTCGAGCTTAGCATTGGCTATATCCATCTTAATTCATGGGCATTGCTTTTCTGATTATGGTTTTTCTTACTTCACTAATTGCCACCTCTTTGTCTCTTATTTCTATAAGAGAAAACTTCTATACTTATAATTATTCTGCAGTTGTATTATTTTTCTTCTCAATTCACCCTCGAATTGTGTCGAAATATTATATCTTTGTCATCATAATTGATTCCTTTTTATTTTTGTCCCTGACATCCTTATGTCAAAAACATATTATCTTCCGTCGCTATAATTAATTTCTTTAATGACAATTAGTGTCCTCATCTGTCTTTGTTGACAATGCTCTTTGTGGTCAATATAGCGAATGAGTATGTTGATTTTCTTTCTTGTTGTATTTTCTAATCTGAACGTAATTTTCTATAAGTAACCCATTAAAAATTGTTATTTTCCATCATCTCTACTATTCCTGCCTTACATATTTGTTGGCAAAGACTATTTGGTCCTTTCTTTGTATGGCTTTAATTTATTTTTATGGTATCTTCCTACCAACTTGTCATTTGTATTCTGTAGCTCATACGTGTGGTCACCCAGCTGTTTTGTTATGACCAGTAGTTCCATCTTTCTCTTCGTGTAGCCATCACGGTGTCGATGTCAATTGTTAACTGCTTAGGTTTGTGTTGTTGGTCATCCGGCCAGTTGGGACGAACTTAGTTGTTGTAATTTCCCTGAGTGTTGGTGGTGGTTGTTTCTGTATTCTGTGTAGCATCTGCCCTATTTGGCACATTTTCATCTACTTCCTGCTGTCTTATGTTGCCAGTGTACCATTGGTCTCTGCCCCTTTGGCGTGAACCTCTGTTGTATGATGGTCTTTGGTTGTTGAAGTATTCCCTACAGAATCGTATGTGGTTCACCTGATGGGTACGATCTCCTGGTCTTCCACGATCATATGTATATGTTCTGTATCTCGATTCACCCCTCGGTATTGTGTCGTGGTACCGCTGTCTTGAGTTCTCCATCCTCTCGCCATGATTGTGTGGTTGTGGGAAATGGTGTGCCCCTCTCCCCCTTTCATGGGTGCTCCTAGTATTTCTATCTCCTTCCCTCACTCTGGTTGTTCGTAGCCGTGCTCCGGTTTAAGATGGGTGAGTTTGGGTGACCGTTCCTATGTCTATGCTCATTAGGCCGACCATTTTGTGTTTCGAAGGCTGTCAGCAATTCTATCATATCTGCAAAATCTACTGGCCTCGCAACAATTAACCCTGTTGTCACTGTGTCTGGGAAATGTCTTGTTATGCTGGTAATTAGTTCTGCTTCCGACAAGTTGGGGTCTAATAGCTTTCCTTTGTTGGCTACTTTCATAAAATAATCGACTAGCGATAACCCTTTGGTTGGATCATATCTACCTGTCGCTAGTTCTACCCTAGTTTGGTTTTGCTTAGCTGGGCCCCAATACCTTGATAGGAATAAATTTCTGAATGAACTATACGACTCATGACCAGCTAGTGTTAACCTGAGCCATTCTAATGCCTTGTTTTTTAAGCTTTTCTTAACTATCATCATCCTAAGCTCATTTGGTATCCTTTTCACTTTAAAATATTTTTCCATCTCTTTAACAAAGAGTTTTGGATCGTCTCCCTTCTCCTCGTCAAATGTAGGTGGTGTAATTTCATGTAATATGCTGTTAGTGTAACATGTGTTATGTGTTGTGTCATTGTTTGGTTGTGAACCTCTTTCTCTGTATGGTGAGTCAACATTTTGTACATTATTCAAATAACTCATTTTGTACTTTACTTACATCTAAATCATCTTGCCTTTGTAGTGCATTCACAACATCATTTACATTAGCCAAACTTTCTTTCCCTTTTTTCATTTCTTCACAAATTGATTTTAAATCATTCTTTATTTCTAAGTGACTCTGTTTCATATCATTTATAGCGTCCTGTTGCGAATGCACCACATCAGTCATCGTCTTAATTTTAGGAATTACAATTTGTTCTACAGTTTCATTAATAATGTCTTTCTTTACTACCTCAATCTCTTTCCTTAATTCCTCAGTTATTTCTGCTTTTACATTTGTAATCTTATAGTCTACACTTGTATTACATTCTGTTATTTCCTCTCTACACCTAGCAATTTCTCCTTCTAACACAATCTTATTTTCTCTCATTTCTGATTCTATTTTTCCCATCCTATCTCCTACGATTTCTATCCTAGCTTCTAAGACTTCCTTCGTCTCATTTAAGTTTTTATGTACTAATTTTAAATTAGTTTCCATTACTTTCATATTTTCTTTACACTCCTGTCTTCCTAATTCTATCTTCTGTTCTAAGTTCTGTCTTCCTAATTCCATTTTCTGTTCTAAGTTCTGTCTCACTTCCTCCAGTTTCTGACCTATACCTTGACCTAAACTTTGTTCTATGTCCTGCTTTAATTCTACCTTATTGTGTTCCATTTTCTGACCTAAACTTTGTTCTATGTCCTGTTTTAATTCTACCTTGTTTTGTTCCATTTTCTGACCTATTTCTTTTTTGTTTTGTTCTAGTTTTTGTTCTATACTCTGACCTAAACTTTGTTCCAGTCTTTCAAACATGATCATTAATAACCTTTGGTCTTTGCTTATTGCTAGTTGTTCCTCACTTTCTGTTTCTATTTGATAACTAGGCCTATCTGCCCCTTCCCCCACTCCTGTTTCTATCTCTTTTCGCGACATTTTAGTTTCTTTATTCAATTCACTTAGGGTTAAAAGTCCCACTACTTTGCTGCTTCTCAGTAACATAAAAATGAAAATAAACTGTATGTGAAAACAAAAATTTTTGATCCTACTTTTTTTTTTTCGTTGCTTCGTCCAGTTATGTACGTCTCCTGGGCAGTTGGCTTCGCTAGATGATCTCCGGTGTTTTCCCGCATTGATTATCCGTGCATCGATGTTCTGATGTATTGTTATCAAACGATGGTCTAATGGCATCTTCTTTCCTTTTGACGCGGTGTTACTTGATGTTTATCGTGATTTCAATTCCCGTAATTTGCATTCCATCCTAAATTTGAGCTCCGCGTTGGGTAAGCCATTTTGGTGCAGTTTTTAATGATTATTTGAATTTGGCTGAACTATGAGACTCGTTTTCTTTCTACAGGGTCGTGGTAACAGATGGAATGCGTATATCAATGTTTCTTTATCACAATGTATTTATTTATTAACACTTCGATATTTTACACTCTCAGCACCATATTGAATACTTAAAAACCTTTACACTTTTTTTTTTTATTTGGTAGAATTTACGTTGGATAAAAGTTTGGTGAAAGTTCCATGTTCACATGCTACCAAAACACGTCTTATCACCTTGAACATATAGACGCTAATGAACTATTTCTTGGCGTCCTTTTGACGCAACATACCGCCATTTTCATCCGCGCAACTAGTTCTTTCTCGTTAGGGAAGTGATCCCAATTATCGTCTCCTATTTTTATTATGGAACACAAACAATTCTAATATTTATACACTTTTAACAAACATTTACATGAACGATTTTCTATTGGGGTCTTATATTCTGTCTCAAAACTAAAAACTTCACTTATCTTATTGTTTTGGTCCTAACCCTGGGGTTTCAAGCTGTGTCCAGCTCATTCTCAAAGCCAACGAGTTTGTTTATATGGCTTTGAGAATGAGCTGGACACAGCTTGAAACCCCAGGGTTAGGACCAAAACAATAAGATAAGTGAAGTTTTTAGTTTCTAATTAGAATCTTTAGAATGTAATATTTGAGTTTATTTCTGGTTTTTAAGTACAATTTGAAATGCATGAAATCATGCAAATTAAGAAACAATCTCAATTCTGCAAATGAAACAGTTAACATTGAACTAGAAAATTTCAAACATACTTTATGATTTTTGGTTTTCTCCTCTGCTTTGTTGAAAATGAACGCTGAGTTGACTTGCATTTGTTGTCCTGACAATGATTGTCTCTAATTAAACCCCAACATATTCGGCCATCATGGAAATGTCCCACTGACCCTGATACGTTGTTTCCATCTCCTTTGTATCTTGATGGAATCTCTCTCCCTGTTCTTCACTTAGTGCACCAAAGTTTTCAAAAATATTCAAGACACAAATGCAAAAAATGCAATTTTAAGCTCATATTGCATCCAAGTGTCGGATAAAGTTTAGTTAAGCTTACGCAATGAGTTGGTCAGAATTTCGGCAAAGCCCCACTCGGCAGTGTGTACGAATGGTCACGAAAGTTGCCAAAGTTGCTGTGTTAATGCAGCGCTGCCAACAGCAGAATGTCCCTAGGAGTTTGTTGCCAATAGTAAGTTTGAATGTTTTTGCGGGAGTCGGCAGAATGCTGTTGACCTTCCTAGAAGCAAGTAGTGCAATGGCTAGGTTTATCAGTATATTGGATTTGGCGCCTCTGTGCTTAAATGAAGAGGCATGCATGCAATTCCTGTACGATGAGGGCCTGTTGAGGACTCGCATGCTATGCAGGGAATGTGATGCCGTGCTACACCCCGTGAGTAGAAGGGGAAGAAAGTTCCAGTTTTTTTGCTGCAGGAGGGGTCACCCTGAAGAGTTTTGTGAGTCCATAGCCAAAGGTACCTGGTTTGCAAACACCAAAATACCACCAGCCCATGTACTGCTGCTCACCTACAGTTTTGCGAATGGGTTATCCTACGAGCAAACTGCGGTGCAATGTTCATTGGGCGATAGCGTTATCAGTTACACAACAATAGCTGACTGGTTCAGCTGGATCCTGGGGATGATTGAAGTGGTTACCAATGAGGTGCGCATGACTATGTGCCCCAACAACCGAAGAGATGGTGCCACCCTCTTTAATTTGATTGAGGAGCACGTGGAACTCGCCAGCACAATCCACACAGACTGTTGGGCAGGATACACTGGGTTGATGGCTGGGGATTTTGCTGCCCATCTAACAGTAAACCACAGCCAACATTTCGTGGATCCAGTAACGCATGCCCACACCAACAATATAGAGTCCTGATGGCGGTCTCTTTGGCGTCGCCTATCCAGGTGGGGGTATTTGCCGAAACCAGGTTGACATCCACCTTGCCGAGTACCTATGGCGGCAAGATGTACGAAACCGAAGGGTCTACCCCTTCCATGAACTTGTGGACGACATCAGGAAGGTTTTCCTAGTGGTGTGAAGGACTCAGCAGGCCACGTCCAAAACCCCTATCCACTTGACCTATACCCATTACTTCCTTCTTACTACAACACTTGCGTCCTGGCACCCTCTTTCACCTTTTCCTTTCTGCGTATATCCTATGCTTCCGGTGGAGTTTTTTTAGTGGGTAGTGCTCTAGGGCGAAGCCTACAGTCCCCCCTCTGTGCCATCCCAGCGCATGGGGCTCCGTAAATGGATTTTTTCTCCACTCGAAAATTAAAAAAATAAGTAAATAAATAAATAAATAAAATCAATAAATAAAAATAAACAAAAAAGAACGATAATTAATAAAAATAATATAAATATAATAATATAATACTAGTGGCATCTAGACTTAACTGGTTCCTAGAATATTACAACTTAATTAATAGTTCACAAACCGGCTTCAGACAGAATCATAATACAAGTGAAAATGTACTCCTACTAAGCCAAGACATCAAGGAAGCTTTCAATAGAAAGGAGAATACCTTAGCAGTATTCATTGATTTTAAATCAGCATATGACTCAGTCTGGAGAAACAAATTAATTGAGAAGTTGCAATCAATAGGTGTGAAAAGTAACATGCTTAAATGGATAACTCAGTTTATTTCTCAAAGATTTTGTGCTACAAAATATAATACATACATTTCCAAATATAAACAAACACACCGAGGACTTCCGCTGTTCTGAGCACAACGCTCTTTAACATATATATAAATGACCTTCCATCAATAATAAAAACTTTAGAAACCAAAATTGCTTTATTTGCTGACGATGTAGTCCTTTGGACTTCAGGCTCTCCAAAAAAACCTGAATTAATTAAAGACAGAATAGAAACAGCCATAAACAAAGTACAAGAATAGAGCTCGAAAAACCTCATCACTATCAATGTGGAAAAAACAAATTATGAATTATTTACACTAAAATACAAACCAGTTAATATTAACATAAATTATAATGGTAAACCACTCAAAGCAGTTGATGATGCCAAATACTTAAGCATCACTTTCGACAGAAACCTAACTTGGAAAAAACATGTAACAAACATCTCAGAAAAGGTTGAAAAGAAACTGCAAATCCTGAAAAGGTTAGCTGGTGCTAAATGGGGCTGCTCAAGGAGAGTCCTTAACACAACATACAAAATGTATGTTAAACCAAACCTCTTGTACTGTTCGGAAGCTTTAATAACAGCAGCAAATGCTAACATCAATAAACTTGAACAAATACAAAATCAGGCTCTTCGCCTAATCACTGGAGCAGTTAAATCCACACCTATTGATGCCATGCTTGCCTTAACACAGACCCCATCAATAACAACAAAAATAGAAGAACAAGCATTGCTCCAACACGAGAAAATGTTACGACTGCCAAACTCTAAATGGACAGAAGAGAACCTCCCCCCTTCAATCCTTAAAACTCATAGTAGTTTCCTAGAAAAGGTAACACAGATTAAAACCAAATTGAACATTCCTAACACCAGAGAAAATCTACTTATAAGAGAAAATCCATTGGAATTATTGCAACCTACCTTCAATTTGGAATTAATAGAGGAAATAAGTAAATCAGACACACCAAAAGAAATACAAAAACTTCTAGCTCTGGAAACAATCAATACTAGGTATCCCACAGAAGAATGGCTGCACATATATACTGATGGATCCTCCAAGGAAAACCTTACTGGAGCTGGAGTTACGTGTTCACATTTTTCCTTTTATCATTCTGTTGGCAGAGACACAACAAATTATGATGGAGAAATAGAGGCTATATACATTGCTCTCCGACAATTATTAAATCTTCCCTTAAATAAATTTAACAAGGCAGTGATTCTTTCAGATTCTAAAGCTGCAATTCAGGGAATATGTTCAAATACTACAAAGAAGTCAACAAAAATTAGAGAATGCTACAAAATGTTAACACAACTCCAAAAAGTTAATAAGACTGTTCATCTCCAATGGATTCCAGCACACTGTGGAGTCATGGGGAACGAAGCTGCAGACTCACTTGCAAAGAAAGGCACAACAATAAAACAAAAGTCTAAATTCAATTTCTCATATTCCTCAATAAAACGCTTGATCATTAAAAAATTTTCTCATTCATACCTACAAGAAATAGAAACAAATGCCAAAGATAAAAAATGGATTACACTACTTTCCAATCCAGATATAATCCCCCAGAGACCAAGGAAAACAGCGGTTGCAGCCTTCCGACTACTGACAAATCACGACTGCTTAGCAAGTCATCTCTACAGAATAGGTATCTCAGCCTCACCAATATGTGTCCTGTGTAACGATCCAGCAGAAATGAACGAAGACCACTTGAAGACCTGTGAAGCATTAAGATCAGAAGAAACTACAGTTCAAAAGTATTGGAAAGCACGAATGCTAATGGCTTCATTGCCAGATGCAAGGCACTAGAAAACAACAACACATAATATAATACTATTAAATATAATATATATAAATAATATATATAATATAATAATATTAAATAAAAATACAATAAAATAATATAATATAAAATAAATAAAAAAGAATGATAAATAATAATAATAATATAAATATAATAATATAATAAATATAATATATATAATATAAATAGAATAACATTAAAAATAATAATATAAAATAAAATAAATAAACCAAACAGAACAATAAATAATGAACATAATAAAAATATAATAAAAAATATGATAATATAATAATATTAAATATAATAAATATAATAGCATTAAATAATAATATAAAATAAAAAATAAATAAACAAAAAAGATAAAGATAAAATAAAGATAGATAGAGATAAAAGATAAAGGTAAAAGATAAAATAAATAAACAAAAAAGAACGATAAATAATAAACATAATAAAAATAAAATAATATTAATATATTATAATATAAAGGTAATAATAATAATAATCATCATCATAAGGTTCCTGAGAACCTTCAGCTAGCTTTGGGTGATCAACAATATCACAAGAAAATCATCAAGGCATGCAAAGTTAATGTTTAAATGTTTAAATTCAATGTAAACTTCATGATTTGCTTTTTTGTTTCCTCCTAATAAATAAATAAATTTAAAAAAATAATATAATAATAAAGAATGAGCCAGCGTATCGTGGACCCAGTAACAAGGCAATAAGGATAATGTACACAATGATTCGCACTAGCGATATATCTGTGTGAGCAAGAGCAAAATAATGTACATAATGAGCAAAATAATAATGTACAGAATCCACAACAATAGTATAAGAGCAAAATAATGTACACAGTGAGCAAAAAAATAATGTACAGAATCCACAACAATAGTATGGAGTTGCGCAATGCGATAGCGGTGTATGTCTGTGGCGGCAACGACGCAAGTGAGTGCATTTGTGTTTAATGTGTTGGCAACGAAAACTAGTGTAGTGTAAAAAGCAATGTTGGCAGATGTGAAAATCGTCTGCTAGTCATTCAGTGAAATCTAGTGGGCAATTGTGAAACTACTGTCAGCGCATGCGCAGTAAGTAAGTTCGGACTTAGAATCTGGCTGGCAAGTGGAAAGTGAGCTATTCTAAACTTGAGCCCAAGTGTCTAGCTTTTTGAGCCTGGTTTTAACAGTATGCTCATATTGATCATCTTTCACATTATCCAAAAACTTGTTTATAACTTTGAGACAGAATATTGACTAATAGAAAATTGTTCATGTAAATATTTTTGTAAGAGTGTGTAAATTTCTAATTCTTTTAATTTGAGTGTATCAGGGACTTATTTCTTTTTGATAATACTCAAAATCCAATGTCTTCTCGTCACTTTGAGTTCAACCAATGAGAACTGTTGCGCGGATGAATACACAAGAATGGCGGTGTTGCGTCATACCCACGCTAGGTACTATATTCATTAGCGTCTGTGACTCCAAAGTGTAAGGACGTATAATTGTTGATGGCGTGTGAATATGTGAATTACACACAAACTTTTAACCGGCATGGACGCTATCCAATTTTAAAAGTTATTAACTAGCTGAAATAGTGATGAAAAGTGTATATAAAGAATAAATGTGTTTCTAATAAAAGTACGTTGGTTTATGCATTCCATTCTACGACCACCTCCCCTGCAGATAGGAGTGGCGTCTGCTATAACAAACTTTCCACCTTTTAGTAAAAACAATACTCCATTTGCTGCTATATTCACGCTAATATGTGTTAACCATCATTTATAATAAAACCCCGCCACAAATGGCTTGCCCAACGTGGAGCGCGAATTTAGAATGGAATGCAAAATTGAGAGTGCGAAGTGCTAACATCAAAAGAACGCTATCTCATCGTGCAGGAGAAAGACGCCATTAGACCATCGACTGATATCAACAAAACATCGATACACGGAGAATCAACGTGGGAAAAACACCGGAGATCATCTGGCGAAGCCAACTACCCAGGAGACGTAAATAACCGGACGAAGAACCAGCAAAAAAAAAAGTAGGATCCAAAATTTTTGTCTTTATTTTATTTCCATTTATTAATGCTACTTAGAAGTGGAAAAATAGCAGGACTTTCAACATTAAGTGAATTAGATAAAGGAATTAAAATGTCGCGAAAAGAGATAGAAACAGGAGTGGGGGAAGGGGCAGATAGGCCTAGTTATCAGATAGGATTAGAGAGTGAGGAACAGGCGGAAATAAGCAAAGACCAAAGGTTAATGATGATGATGTTTGAAAGACTGGAACAAAGTTTAGGTCAGAAAATGAAACAAAATAACATAGAATTGAAACAGGATATAGAACAAAGTTTAGGTCAGAAAATGAAACAAAATAACATAGAATTGAAACAGGATATAGAACAAAGCTTAGGTCAGAGTATAGGTCAGAAAATAGAGGGAGTGAGAGAGGACTTGGAAAATAATAAAAAAGAAATAGAACAGAAAATGGAATTAGGTAGACAGAACTTAGAACAGCAAATGGAATTAGGTAGACAGAACCTAGAACAGAAAATAGAATTAGGAAGACAGGAGTGTAAAGAAAATATGAAAGTAATGGAAACTAATTTAAAATTAGTACATAAAAACTTAAATGAAACAAAGGAAGCCTTAGAAGCTAGGATAGAAATTGTAGGAGATAGGATGGGAAAGATAGAATCAGAGATGAGGGAGAATAAAATTGTGTTAGATGAAGAAATTGCTAGATGTAGGGATGAAATAACAGAAAGTAATACAAGTGTAGACTGTAAGATTACAAATGTAAAAGCAGAAATAACTGAGGAATTAAGGAAAGAGATTGAGGTAGTAAAGAAAGACATTATTAATGAAACTGTAGAACAAATTGTAATTCCTAAAATTAAGACAATGAATGATGTGATGCTTTCACAACAGGATGCTATAAATGATATGAAACAAAGCCACTTAGAAATAAAGAATGATTTAAAATCAATTTGTGAAGAAATGAAAAAAGGGAAAGAAAATTTGGCTAATGTAAATGATGTTGTGAAGGCATTACAAAGACAAGATGATTTAGATGTAAGTAATGTACAAGATGAGAGTTATTTGAATAATGTACAAAATGTTGACTCACCATACAGAGAAAGAGGTTCACAACAAAACAATGACACAACACATAACACATGTTACACCAACAGCATATTACATGAAATCACACCACCTACATTTGACGAGGAGAAGGGAGACGATCCAAAACTCTTTGTTAAAGAGATGGAGGAATATTTTAAAGTAAAAAGGATACCAAACGAGCTTAGGATGATGATAGTTAAGAAAAGCTTAAAAAACAAGGCATTAGAATGGCTCAGGTTAACACTAGCTGGTCATGAGTCGTATAGCTCATTCAGAAATTTATTCCTATCAAGGTATTGGGGCCCAGCTAAACAAAACCAAACTAGAGTAGAGCTAGCGACAGGTAGATACGATCCAACCAAAGGGTTGTCGCTAGTCGATTATTTTATGAAAGTAGCCAACAAAGGAAAGCTATTAGATCCCAACTTGTCGGAGGCAGAACTAATTGCCAGCATAACAAGACATTTCCCAGACACAGTGAGAACAGGATTAATTGTTGCGAGGCCAGTAGATTTTGCAGATATGATAGAACTGCTGACAGCCTTCGAAACACAAAATGGTCGGCCTAATGAGCATAGACATAGGAACGGTCACCCAAACTCACCCATCCTAAACCGGAACCCGGCTACGAACAACCAGAGTGAGGGAGAACATACAAATACTAGGAGTACCTATGAAAGGGGGAGAGGGGCACACCATTTCCCACAACCACATAATCATGGCGAGAGGATGGAGAACACAAGACAGCGATACCACGACACGATACCGAGGGGTGAATCAAGATACAGAACGCATAGATATGATCGTGGAAGACCAGGAGACCGTACCCATCAAGTGAATCATATACGATTCTGTAGGGAATACATGAACAGCCATAGGCCGTCGTACAATAGGGGTTCACGTCAAAGGGGCAGAAACCAAGGGAACACCGACAACGTAAGACAACAGGAACAGAATGAAAATGTGCCGGATAGGACCGATACTGCACAGAATACAGAAACGACGATCACCTCCAACGTCCAGGAAAACTAAGTACAAGTCAACTTTGTGTCCCGGAAGTTGACCTGTGTGGCAGTAGGGGCAATATTGACCAATGTAATGTAGGTACCTTGAGAAGACAGGCGAGTGAAAGAAAGGAAATAACCAATCCACCAATGATTAGGCTGAAGGTATGGGGTATCGAATTGCCAGCAATGATAGATACAGGAGCCAGCACATCAGTATGTGACGAACAGCTGTTCCAGGAACTGATAACTAAAAGAAATGCTGAATTCTTGCCTGTGTGTGGAGTATATTGCAGCACAGCAATTGGCAAGAAGAAGGAACATGTTAAATACCAGGTAAGGCTGGTAATTGAAATCGGAGGTTGGAAGTTCGATTTTATTGCCCTAGTAATACCTAGACTAACAGCTACCCTAATCATTGGCAGTGATTTGCTTAACCTTTGGAGGTCGGTAATTAACTATGACCTACATGAATTTATCATTAAGGAAGGAGCCTCAGAATGCACTGCGAAGTTCCTGGAGGAAGAAACATGCCAGGAGGAACCAGACCAGACAGGGATCCATCCGGACGAACAATTCTTTGTGGAGAACATCAATGTCCACGAGAATAGGTTGGTAGACCTAAGGGTAAATAAGAAGAAAACAGGTTGGACGAGCGATGAAGAAACTAACGTTTGCAGCCATTGGATCTGCACAGAAGACGAGTATGTTGCCTGGGACAACTACCAACCTGAACCACTACCAACAGATGGAGAAGAATCGATGTTACAGCTAATCGATGAGAAGGTCTGGGGGGCACATGGCATCTCTGAAGAGGAAAGAAGCCAACTTAGGAAAATATTGGTTAAAAACAGAAAACTTTTCGATAAAAAGCCAGGTACGTGTAACAAGTACGTACATACTTTCACAGTAACAGATATAACCCCCTATTCACACAAATCCAGGCCCATCCCCAACTCCATTAGGGAGGAAGCTGACAGAGTAATCCAGAAAATGTTAGCGGACGGAATAATAGAGCCGTCGGACTCATGTTATGTGAATCCAGTAGTATGGGTCCATAAGAAAGGGGGAAAATTGAGGATGACCATCGACGCAAGGAAGATAAATACACATACCTTGCCGGATCACTACAGGCCTGAGGGGGTAGACCAACTAATATCGAAATTGAAGGGAGGTCAACATTTCACTAGTCTTGACTTGACAGCATCATTCTGGCAAATTCCTCTTCATCCAGATGTCAGGAAATATACCTGTTTCTTGCACAAAGGAAAGGTATACCATTTTTCAAAATGTGCCTTTGGACTATCGACCAGTAGCAGTGCACTACTGAGAGCTCTGGACAAAGTTTTTGGAGATACCATCGAGACTTTTGTGACGCAATATGTAGACGACTTTTTAATATACAGTGAGAATCCCGAGTCGCACTTACATCACATAGATTATGTATTATCCAGGTTCCAGGAAAGCAACATGACCCTAAATTTAGAAAAGTGTGAGTTTTTCGTCAAAGAGGCTGAATTTCTGGGCCACATCATAACACCTGATGGTATACAACCTAATCCGGAGAGGGTCAAGGCCATAGAGCATATACCACCCCCACGTAACTTAAAACAGTTGAGGAGGTTTCTGGGCATTTTGCAGTACCAGTCGAAATTCGTGGTCAACTACGCCAAGGAATTGGTACCCCTTAGAGCACTGTTGAAAAAAGATACTAAGTGGGAATGGAATGCTGAACACCAGGTGGCCTTTGAGAATATCAAAGAACTTTTCAAGCACAGTATTCTCCTGGAACGACCGGATCCGAATTCACCTTTTTTAGTATACACCGATGCTAGTGCGCACTCATATGGAGCAATATTAGCACAGGAGGATGCAGATGGCAACAAACATGTGATTGCCACAGCTTCTAGATTTTTAAACAAAATAGAAGCCAATGCCTGCATAACCGAACTGGAAATAGGTGCAATCCATTTTGCATTGCAGAAGTTCAGACAATATATATATCTTTATAAAATAATTATATATACAGATCACGTAAGCCTGTCCTTCATTCAAAAATGCAAGCTGACCAACTCCAAAATCTCAAGGTACATACATGAGATAATGTCATACGACATAGAGGTCAAACATATCCCGGGGAAGGAGAACATCTTCAGTGACTTATTGTCAAGATTGAGGTCGGAGAGTCACATACCCGAGACGGTATACAGTCCGCACCATGAGATCAAAATTATGCAGATAAATAGCAAAGAAAACAACGAGATCTTGCAAGACTTCAAGAACATAGCAAAGCTACAACAAGAAGACCCTGAATTGAAGAGGCTATTCGACAAGGCTCCAGACATAATACCAAGATTGGATGCCAAGATAGGCAAATTTAGGAACATCCTATTTAAATTGCATGGTCGCGACGTAAGGAAATGGAAAATGATGGTACCAAATTCCTTACAGGACAGGGTCATTTTAGCATTCCACCACTCGATGCTTCACTCCGGTACTGAGAGGACAATGCTTGCCATCGAGGAGGTATTGTACATTAAACATCTTGGCAAGAAGGTCAGGAAGTTAATTTCCTCATGCGACCTATGCCAAAAGGCCAAGCCAATTAATGTAAAGTACGATGTCATCCCACAATCCATTGTGAGGAACGAGAAAAATGCATTGGTGTGTATTGACGAGCATGGAGAGCTGCCAAGGGGTAAAGATGGAAACAGATACATATTTGTCATGTTTGATGTTTTTACAAAATTCACCAAAATATACCCCATTAAGAACATCAAAAGCAGAACATGCCTAGATAAAATCGTCAAGGACTACATCCCAAAATATGGGAGAATAAAATGTCTTCTATCGGACAATGCGACCATGCATAAGAGCAAGTTGTTTCAGAACACCTTAGAAACATTAGGAATAAAATTGTACTATTCCTCAGCATATTATCCCCAGGGAAACCCGACTGAGAGAATCATGAGGGATATTAGTATTTATTTTCGTTTGCTCTGCCACAGAGACCACACTTCCTGGACGGAAAAATGCGGATATATAGAGGAGGTGATTAACCATTCGGTGAACCCCACGACCAAGTTCGCACCTATCGAGCTAATGACCAACACGAAACCAAGAAAATTAGCAATTGACATTGACACTACCATGGCTGCCCAAAGAGAATTATCAGAGAAAGAAAAATGTCAATTGGCATTCAGAAGATTACAACAGAAGGCTGAAAAAGGGAGGAACAAGGTGAAAAGATTCGTCAGGAAATGGTCCCCACAAATTGGAGAAAAGGTGCTCTTAAAAAGCCACAAAGCATCCAAGGCATCTGAAAAAAGATCCGGAAAGATGGAGCTATTGTATACTGGACCACTGGTCATAACAAAACAGCTGGGTGACCACACGTATGAGCTACAGAATACAAATGGCAAGTTGGTAGGAAGATACCACAAAAATAAATTGAAGCCATACAAGGAAAGGACCAAATAACCTTTGTCAACGAATGTGTAAGGCAGGAATAATAGAGATGAAAGAAGATAACAATTTTTGCTGGGTTACTTATAGGAAATTATGTTCAGAATAGGATTACAACAGGGAAGAAAATCAACATAGTCATTGGCTATATCGACCACAAAGAGCATTGTCAACAAAGACAGATGAGGACACTGATTGTCATTAAATAAATGAATCATAGCGACAGAAGATAATATGTTTTTGACATAAGGATGTCAGGGACAAAAATAAAAATGAATCAATTATGATGAAAAAGATATAATATTTCGACACAAAGATGTCGAGGGTAAATGGAGAAGAAAAATAATACAATTACAGAATAATTGTAAGTATAGAAGTTTTCTCTTATAGAAATAAGAGATAAAGAAATGACAATTAGTGAAATGAAGGAAAACAATAACCAGAAAAACAATGCCCATGAATTGAGATGAATATAGCCAATGCTAAGCTCGAAGAAATGTTGAACCAAACAACAATGAATAATAACCCAATCAAGAAAGTTAGTACCATTAGTAACATCAGAGTTTAAGAACCGACTCAATAACCTGCCTATACATGAGCTTATAAGACAAAGAAGGCAAAGAACTGAATAAAATATTGCCATAAATATGATCATAATCATTAGCTCAAAATTTGTATCCTGTTTTTCTCTCCTCATAGCAATGAATACAAGTCAAAAACCACATGAAACACTTAAATTATATTTGTGTCAATGTCAAATGTACAATAACTGAGTATGTGTTGTATAAGAACTGAATATGTGTTGTACAATAACTGAATATGTATTGTATGATAACTGGATATATTGTGTAATAACTGAATATGTTGAGTAATAACTAAATGCGTTATACAAAAACTGAATATGTATTGTGTAATAACTGAATATGCATTGCATAATAACAGAACATATGTGATGTGATAGCAGGATATATTGTACAATAACTGAATATGTATTGTGTAATAATTGGACATGTTGTGTAGTAATCAAATGTGTTGTACAATAACTGAATATGTATTGTATAATGACAGAAGGTGTGTTGTATAATAACAACATATATGGTATAATAGCAGGATATATTGTACAATGACTGAATATGTATTGTGTAATAATTGGACATATTGTGTAATAACTAAATGTGTTGTACAATAACTGGATATGTATTGTATAATAACCGAATACATTATGTAGTAACCGAATATGTGAAACTTATAAAGACATGTTGTATTATGTCAAAACAAAGGTCAAAGACAAACAGTGAAGAAGACTGTAAAGGAAAAAAAAATATATTGTACAAAGTGATTGAATCATAGAAGTAGGGAGAAGTATTGTATTGTGTTTCAAGATTGTAAATAAGGTGACAACTTGAAAAACAAAACAAGGGGCATATGAGACAGAATATTGACTAATAGAAAATTGTTCATGTAAATATTTTTGTAAGAGTGTGTAAATTTCTAATTCTTTTAATTTGAGTGTATCAGGGACTTATTTCTTTTTGATAATACTCAAAATCCAATGTCTTCTCGTCACTTTGAGTTCAACCAATGAGAACTGTTGCGCGGATGAATACACAAGAATGGCGGTGTTGCGTCATACCCACGCTAGGTACTATATTCATTAGCGTCTGTGACTCCAAAGTGTAAGGACGTATAATTGTTGATGGCGTGTGAATATGTGAATTACACACAAACTTTTAACCGGCATGGACGCTATCCAATTTTAAAAGTTATTAACTAGCTGAAATAGTGATGAAAAGTGTATATAAAGAATAAATGTGTTTCTAATAAAAGTACGTTGGTTTATGCATTCCATTCTACGACCACCTCCCCTGCAGATAGGAGTGGCGTCTGCTATAACAAACTTTCCACCTTTTAGTAAAAACAATACTCCATTTGCTGCTATATTCACGCTAATATGTGTTAACCATCATTTATAATAAAACCCCGCCACAACTTCATTGAAGTTCCAAGTTTGAAGCTCTATGTCTGTCATGATATTTCTATAATGTCCTTCATGAGTTCGCAAATTTGTGGGCTTCTCACCAAAGCAGCCCGGGTTCGATCCCAGGCAACCACATGTGGGATTTGTGGTGGATGAAGTGGCACTGGGGCGGGTTCCCTCCGGGTTCTCCGGTTTCCCCTGTCATTCCATTCCACCGGTGCTCCATCTTCATTCCACGTATCATCAGTGTCACTGTCTGCGGTGCCATATGTACAAAAATAAAAATTGTGGGCTGTTTAAAATGTTTTCTTTCACTTCTGATTCAGACAACTTTGGCAATTTCTGAATGAGATATTGGAAACAAGGGCCATATTTGACCAGAGCTTTGACAAATTGCTTCATTATCCCTAATTTCATGTGTAACAGGGGTAGCAAAGCCTTTTGTGAGTCAATTAGTGAGCAATGAGCCAATTAGTTTCATCCCAGTGTCTTTCCCTGGTTCTAGAGCCCCATTCACACAAAAAGCACAGACATTTCATGTACCCTGCTTGTTGGCCCAATAAAATATTGCACACTTTAAGATCACAGCACACATACCACTTGTGTTCACTACATTTAATTTTTTCTAGGCTAGTATACAAATTTTAGTATGTTTCTTTAAGGGATGTAGAGTGAGCTATTGGAACTAAAGAAACATATTCCCATTGTGCAGAACACCTTTCAGATTTTCTTGCTTGAGCCAATTAATAGATGTCAATTTTTTGCTTCAAAATGTGTTCCAAAACCACCTATCAAGTGAGAGATATTAAACAATACACCTGTTGCCCTTCCTTTAAAAATATTTTTTGAACTGTTCTTGCCGGTGTCTGTACCCATAGAAAGTCATTTTAGGCCCCAAAAGATTTTCTTCCATCTTTGACCTAAAAGTTCACTTTCTTCTTTGATAAAACCCAAGTTATTTAAGAAATCATTTAATTTTTACAGATACAATGGAATTGGATTGTCATCTTCTAAGTCTGGGGATGAATTTAGATCATCTGCACTTGAAGTATCAGTGCTGCACTCTGTAGGTGGTGATGAAACAGGAACATCAGGTCTATGAGACATAGGGCTAAATACTGATGGAAAGTTTGGATATATAATGCCCACCTTGTTTTTCCTATTGAATCCAGATATGTTACACAGACAAAAGTAAAGGTTGTTAAAATGATTTTGTTCTTGACGCCATACCATAGGAACACCAAAGGGTATAGATGAACAAACTCCATTGTGCCACTGTCTTTGATTTCCTACACAACTTTTACATACAATATAATATGAGGAGCAAAATTCTTGTCTTGATCTAATTTAATTTTAACATACACCACATACTATTTCTTGATAAATTTGGTAATGTTTGAGAGGTAGAATCAGTACTGAAAAATTCAATGCCATAGCTGGGATTTGAACCACAGATCTTCCGCTTCACGCACGGCTGTTCTAACCACTAAGCTACCATGGCCAACTTGCCAGTATAACACTAAATTCCCCAACCAATTCGTATTCCCGGTAGACTGCAAGGGAATCTCACATCTGAGATAAGTACCCCAAGGGTGACTTACAATCGTAAGTACTTTATGTCCTGGGTTAAGTAACCTTTAGATGGTAATTATTATTGAGCAATTCCGCTTGTGACTAACTGACCTTTACACTACATTTTCTTCTTAAAATGTCTGTCTAATGGTTAATATAGGTGTAAAAATGTTATTTTAACGACATATGATGACAGAGAATACATTGGCGGTTGTGATAGGGAATATAAAAATCTTAAAAAGTGAAACAATTAATGAGCACTAAACTTTTCGTGACTGACATTTTTGTCAACTGTAGGTCACTCACGAAAAGTTTAATGCTCATTATTAAATAATTGTTTGACTTTTTAAGGTTTTTATATTCCCTATCACAACCGCCTGGTGCTGTTTTTATAATTTATGCCACTAGATGGTGATGAGCTTTTGACTCTTTTGTTATCTCAGGTCGTGGAACTGGATGGAATGAACATACACTCGGGGTTAACTTTAGTGCAATATTTTATTCGCACCTTCTTGTTCACAGTATTTAAATCGTATTACAGTAGTAAGTCTTTTATTTCAGTAGATTGACTTCCCTAGCATCACCTAGATTTAATGTCTGAAAATTTAGCGATATTTCCCTAAATGTGTTTTCTATCACTTTACACTTTGTCTATTTTACGTCCTTTTATTTAATCACATACTTCATATTAACTAACTTGTTAAAGTTAGCCAACATTTCACTTATTTTACTCAAACAAACGGTCTTTAAACACTTAGTAAATTTACTTTCACTATTTTATGACGCGTACACATAAAAATGCATCCATCTACACCAAAGACCCAGATGCTAATAACTAGACAATCGACGCCACATTACACTTCTTTTTGTGTACATTGGCGTATGCGTCCATCAAGTAGTTCCTGTATTGTTAGGGAAGCGATCCTTAGCCATTCTCCCTTCGCTTTCAATATTGAACACATATAATTCTTTTATTTATACATATATATTAAAATTAAATATGGAAATATTTATGACGTCTTTAAACAAACTTAATTGTTTATAACAATGAACATTAGTAACACGTTTTCGTCATTTAACCAACTCATACCAACATCAAAAACAAATTACACTCTTAACAAATATTCACATAAACGATTTTCTTTTGGGGTCTTTTAATATTCTGTCTCACATGCCCCTTGTTTTGTTTTTCAAGTTGTCACCTATATTTACAATCTTGAAACACAATACAACACTTCTCCCTATTCCTCTGATGCAATCACTTTGTACAATATTTTTTTTTTCTTTACAGTCTTCTTCGCTGTATGTTTTTGTCAATGTATTCTCTGTCATCATATGTTGGTCTGGGTGGCTCAGTTGGTTAGACGCTGGCCTACTGTTCCCAAGGTCGCGGGTTCAAATCCGGCCCAGGCCGATGGTTTTTAAGTGTGCTTAAAAACGACAGCTCCATGTCAGTAGATTTCCTGGCATGTAAAAGAACTCCTAAGGGACAAAATTCCGGCACACCAGCGACGCTGATGTGATCTTGCCAATTGACAGCGTCGTTAAACAACAAAATAATTTTTTTTTCCTGTCATCATATGTCGTTAAAATAACATTTTTATACCAATATTGACCATTAGACAGACATTTTAAGAAGAAAATGTAGTGTAACTGTCAGTTAGTCACACGCGGAATTGCTCTATTTATATGTAATAATCATAAATAGTATTATAATAATATATATAATATTATATAAATAATAATTACCATCTAAAGGTTATTTAACCTGAGACTTAAAGTACTTACAATTTGTAAGTTGCCCTTGAGGATATTTATCTCTGATGTGAGATTTCCTTATGGTCTACCGGAAAAGTACGAATTGGCTGGGGAATTTAATGTTATGCTGGCAAGTTGGCCATGATAGCTTAGTGATTAAAGCAGCTGCTCGATGAGTGGAAAATCCATGGTTCAAATCCTGGCTATGGCATTGAATTTTTTACTCCAGATTCCATCTTTTAAACATTGCCCACACATGGCTTGTGTGTTTAAAAAAACACCATCAGTAAGTTTGTTGGCATAAATAAATAATAATTACCACCTAAAGGTTACTCAACCCGAGACATAAAGTACTTAAAATTTGTAAGTCACCCTTGGGGTATTTATCTCTGATATGAGATTCCCTTGTTGTCCACCGGGAAAGTACGAATCGACTGCGGAATTTAATGTCATGCAAGTTGGCCATGGTAGCTTAGCAGTTAAAGCAGCCACTTGATAAGTGGAAGCTCTGTGCTTCAAATCCCGGCCATGGTATTGAATTTTTTGGAGTCAGTATAGTTTGTGAGAATAGGTTTGTGCATATTATTTTACACAAGAAGCATTTCACACGTTAATATGTTCATATTTTTTATCTGAAGTCAGATGTTTTATTTTATTTTCAGTTTCTAAATAACTTAAGATATTTTTTTCCTTCTGTTATTTTAATATTTGTGCTGTCTTTCACATTTGTAAATAATTACAAAACAAGTATATTTAGTTTGCTTGTTTATATGTTTACAGGTGCTTAAAGCAGCTGAAGCTTCTGGAAAAATGAAGGTAATCAATTCAGTACACTTACTACACATTACTTTAAAAATGTATAGCTAAACAAGGGTTGGTAGTAACCCTGTATTTTTTAAATACACTCATTTTCAATGGAATGAAAGAATTTGGTTCCTTACCTTTTCATCTAAAATGAACACCTCCAAAATCTAAGAGTTGCAAGCTCATGGCACATATTTGTTTTTTAGAAGGGATCCAAAATGTAGTGTGCTAATTTTACTGTGGCAGCAATTTCCATTAACTGCCACCATACCTTTTCTGTTTAACAGTGATCATAGATAGTGAAAGCAGCAGCAAAAGCAATGCCTGTGATAATGATTCAATACCAACCCTTCCCGAGCGGACGTGTTTTATGGCTCTGAGCAGAAGGCAATTTTACTAAAGTATGAAACTCTATTACTTACGTTAAAACTATATAAAAATGCTCAAATGTACTTAAACACATAGTATACCTTACTTTTTGTTGATTTGGATTATAATTGTCCTCCAGGAGTGAAGTTTTGTTAATCCGTGTAAAAATGTTGTTACAAAAACGGCATAAGTAACACTTCTCCATTTTGTACAGCATAGTTCGTACATATAGGTATTCACAAATAAACCAGCAGTGCTTCAGGATCTAAATAGTGTTACATTATGATATTTAATACTTCCATTTGTAATAATAACAGTAATGATATATTATAGAATTTTTTATAGAAATGTGCAGTTACACCTAGCTAGGGCAGGTATCTAAAATGTGCATATGATTTTCATAGCGACTTGTTTATCTCAATACTATTGAGATAATACTATCTCAGTGCTTAATATCGGCAATTTCTGGGAGATTCCAAGAAGCAATCCTGGCTTTTTTCATTAGTGGTGTTGCCTGTTTTTTTTTTGTTTTTTTTTATGTTTATCTGAATACATGTCTCCTCAGTAATTATTTCCATAATTTCGTCATCAAAAAATAGGCCGAAAAATTCTGCTGGAAGTGTATTCTCATCAAAATGAGAATGAAGTATTGGTCCCTGCTAGATATTGTGCACTGGCATACTAGATGTAGGGCCAGGTTCAAAATTACTCACCTCTTCCAGCTAGGAGTACAGCTGTCTGCAGCGTTACTTATGTCACTCTCGCTCTCACTTGCACTTAGACACGAATTCTCGCATATATCACTCTCATCATCAATGAGCACAAAATTCGATAACTCACTATCTCTTTTGTTCAACAATTCTACAATTTCTTGCTCCGTCAACCCTTTCTTTCCCGCCATTCTGTCAAAAAACGAAAAATACTTCGCTTACTGGATGCAATCACTGCACTGTTTATTCCTACACTACTGAAAACTACAACAGAAATTATTAAATATGGAAAATCTGTGATGAACTGACCACAAATATCTGAAAGAACATTTCCTGCCATCTATTGACAGTATATATGAATTATTTGAGCGAGAGGAGCCAATCACAAAAGCTGTATGGGGTGTAAGGGGTAGTGATACGCCTCCTATAGCCTTTCCTACCTAATTCCCATTCTCATCCTGCCCGTGGTGCACCCTGCTTTTAACAGATGAGGCTCTGGGGACCAAATCACAGTGGTATAACTGTTTCATCTAAAATGGAGGAAATGCCATTTACATATGTGCTGGCCTATCACAGCACAACAGCGTCCCTCAGAGGCATATGAGGGGAAAGTCGGTGGATCTAAATACCACCTATTTAGTCCTCCCAGCTAGGTCTGATGGACCCGTTGACCAACGATAGGTGTGGTGCCCCTTGCAAAATGGGGGTTTAAGTCGGGTGATGTAACTGCCACATTGTAAAACTGGTGCCCGTTAAGAAAACAGTTACATGTGAGACAGAATATTAAAAGACCCCAAAAGAAAATCGTTTATGTGAATATTTGTTAGGAGTGTAATTTGTTTTTTGATGTTGGTGTGGCGGGGTTTTATTATAATGGATGGTCATATATCAGCGTGAATATAGCAGCAAATGGAGTATTGTTTTTTTACTAAAAGGTGGAAAGTTTGTTATAGTAGACGCTACTCTTATTTTCAGGGTCTATGGTTGAAGAATGGAATGCAAAAGCCAACGTTCTTTTATCACAAACACATTTATTCGTTCATCTATACTTTTTACTACAATTTCAGTCAGTTAACAACTTTTAAAATCTGATAGCGTCTACGCTGGTTAAAAGTTTGGGTGTAATTTACATGTTCACACGCCATCAGCAAAAATACACTTCCGTTCACTCTGAGCTCACAGACGCCAATGATAAACTAGTCCAAGCGTGGGTATGACGCAACACCGCCATTCTTATGTATTCATCCGCGCAACAGTTCTCATTGGTTGAACTCAAAGTGACGAGAAGACATTGGTTCTTGAATATCAAAAAGAAATAAGTCCCTGATACACCCAAATTAAAAGAATTAAAAATTTACACACTCTTACAAAAATATTTACATGAACAATTTTCTATTAGTCAATATTCCGTCTCATATGCCCCTTGTTTTGTTTTTCAAGTTGTCACCTTATTCACAATCTTGAAACACAATACAATACTTCTCCCTACTCCTATGATTCAATCACTTTGTACAATATATATTTTTTTTTTTTTTTTTTTTTTTTACAGTCTTCTTCACTGTTTGTCTTTGTCCTTTGTTTTGACATAATACAACATGTCTTTATAAGTTTCACATATTCGGTTACTACACAATGCATTCAGTTATTATGCAATACATATTCAGTCCTTGTACAATATACCCAGTTATCATATCACATATGTTGTTATTATACAATACACCTTCAGTCATTATACAATACATATTCAGTTATTGTACAACACATTTAGTTATTACACAATATGTCCAATTATTACACAATATATATTCAGTTATTGCACAATATATCCTGCTATCATAACACATATGTGTTCTGTTATTATGCAATACATATTCAGTTATTACACAATACACATTCAGTTTTGGCATAAACCATTTAGTTATTACTGAACATATTCAGTTATTGTACAATATATCCAGTTATCATGCAATACATATTCAGTTATTATACAACACATACTCAGTTATTGTACATTTGACATTGACACAAATACAATTTAAGTGTTTCATGTGGTTTTTGACTTGTATTCTTTGCTATGAGGAGAGAAAAACAGGATACAAATTTTGAGCTAATGATTATGATCATGTTTATGGCAATATTTTATTTAGTTCTTTGCCTTCTTTGTCTTATAAGCTTATGTATAGGCAGGTTATTGAGTCGGTTCTTAAACTCTGATGTTACTAATGGTACTAACTTTCTTGATTGGGTTATTATTCATTGTTGTTTGGTTCAACATTTCTTCGAGCTTAGCATTGGCTATATTCATCTCAATTCATGTGCATTGTTTTTCTGGTTATGGTTTTCCTCACTTCACTAATTGTCATTTCTTTGTCTCTTATTTCTATAAGAGAAAACTTCTATACTTACAATTATTCTGTAATTGTATTATTTTTCTTCTCAATTTACCCTCGACATCTTTGTGTCGAAATATTATATCTTTTTCATCATAATTGATTCATTTTTATTTTTGTCCCTGACATCCTTATGTCAAAAACATATTATCTTCTGTCGCTATGATTCATTTATTTAATGACAATTAGTGTCCTCATCTGTTTTTGTTGACAATGCTCTTTGTGGTCGATATAGCCAATGACTATGTTGATTTTCTTCCCTGTTGTAATCCTATTCTGAACGTAATTTCCTATAAGTAACCCATCAAAATTGTTATCTTCTTTCATCTCTATTATTCCTGCCTTACATATTTGTTGACAAAGACTATTTGGTCCTTTCTTTGTATGGCTTCAATTTATTTTTGTGGTATTTTCCTACCAACTTGCCATTTGTATTCTGCAGCTCATACGTGTGGTCACCCAGCTGTTTTGTTATGACCAGTGGTCCAGTATACAATAGCTCCATCTTTCCAGATCTTTTTTCAGATGCCTTGGATGCTTTGTGACTTTTTAAGAGCACCTTTTCTCCAATTTGTGGGGACCATTTCCTGACGAATCTCTTCACCTTGTTCCTTCCTTTTTCAGCCTTCTGCTGTAATCTTCTGAATGCCAATTGACATTTTTCTTTCTCTGATAATTCTCTTTGGGCAGCCATGGTAGTGTCAATGTCAATTGCTAATTTTCTTGGTTTCGTGTTGGTCATTAGCTCGATAGGTGCGAACTTGGTCGTGGGGTTCACCGAATGGTTAATCACCTCCTCTATATATCCGCATTTTTCCATCCAGGAAGTGTGGTCTCTGTGGCAGAGTAAACGAAAATAAATACTTATATCCCTCATGATTCTCTCAGTCGGGTTTCCCTGGGGATAATATGCTGAGGAATAGTACAATTTTATTCCTAATGTTTCTAAGGTGTTCTGAAACAACTTGCTCTTATGCATGGTCGCATTGTCCGATAGGATACATTTTATTCTCCCATATTTTGGGATGTAGTCCTTGACGATTTTATCTAGGCATGTTCTGCTTTTGATGTTCTTAATGGGGTATATTTTGGTGAATTTTGTAAAAACATCAAACATGACAAATATGTATCTGTTTCCACCTTTACCCCTTGGCAGCTCTCCATGCTCGTCAATACACACCAATGCATTTTTCTCGTTCCTCACAATGGATTGTGGGATGACATCGTACTTTACATTAATTGGCTTGGCCTTTTGGCATAGGTCGCATGAGGAAATTAACTTCCTGACCTTCTTGCCAAGATGTTTAATGTACAATACCTCCTCGATGGCAAGCATTGTCCTCTCAGTACCGGAGTGAAGCATCGAGTGGTGGAATGCTAAAATGACCCTGTCCTGTAAGGAATTTGGTACCATCATTTTCCATTTCCTTACGTCGCGACCATGCAATTTAAATAGGATGTTCCTAAATTTGCCTATCTTGGCATCCAATCTTGGTATTATGTCTGGAGCCTTGTCGAATAGCCTCTTCAATTCAGGGTCTTCTTGTTGTAGCTTTGCTATGTTCTTGAAGTCTTGCAAGATCTCGTTGTTTTCTTTGCTATTTATCTGCATAATTTTGATCTCATGGTGCGGACTGTATATCGTCTCGGGTATGTGACTCTCCGACCTCAATCTTGACAATAAGTCACTGAAGATGTTCTCCTTCCCCGGGATATGTTTGACCTCTATGTCGTATGACATTATCTCATGTATGTACCTTGAGATTTTGGAGTTGGTCAGCTTGCATTTTTGAATGAAGGACAGGCTTACGTGATCTGTATATATAATTATTTTATAAAGATATATATATTGTCTGAACTTTTGCAATGCAAAATGGATTGCACCTATTTCCAGTTCGGTTATGCAGGCATTGGCTTCTATTTTATTTAAAAATCTAGAAGCTGTGGCAATCACATGTTTGTTGCCATCTGCATCTTCTTGTGCTAATATTGCTCCATATGAGTGCGCACTAGCATCAGTGTATACTAGAAAAGGTGAATTTGGATCCGGTCGTTCCAGGAGAATACTGTGCTTGAAAAGTTCTTTGATATTCTCAAAGGCCACCTGGTGTTCAGCATTCCATTCCCACTTAGTATCTTTTTTCAACAGTGCTCTAAGGGGTATCAATTCCTTAGCGTAGTTGACCACGAATTTCGACTGGTACTGCAAAATGCCCAGAAACCTTCTCAACTGTTTTAAGTTACGTGGGGGTGGTATATGCTCTATGGCCTTGACCCTCTCCGGATTAGGTTGTATACCATCAGGTGTTATGATGTGGCCCAGAAATTCAGCCTCTTTAACGAAAAACTCACACTTTTCTAAATTTAGGGTCATGTTGCTTTCCTGGAACCTGGATAATACATAATCTATGTGATGTAAGTGCGACTCGGGATTCTCACTGTATATTAAAAAGTCGTCTACATATTGCGTCACAAAAGTCTCGATGGTATCTCCAAAAACTTTGTCCAGAGCTCTCAGTAGTGCACTGCTACTGGTCGATAGTCCAAAGGCACATTTTGAAAAATGGTATACCTTTCCTTTGTACAAGAAACAGGTATATTTCCTGACATCTGGATGAAGAGGAATTTGGCAGAACGATGCTGTCAAGTCGAGACTTGTGAAATGTTGACCTCCTTTCAATTTCGATATTAGTTGGTCTACCCCCTCAGGCCTGTAGTGATCCGGCAAGGTATGTGCATTTATCTTCCTTGCGTCGATGGTCATCCTCAATTTTCCCCCTTTCTTATGGACCCATACTACTGGATTCACATAACATGAGTCCGACGGCTCAATTATTCCGTCCGCTAACATTTTCTGGATTACTCTGTCAGCTTCCTCCCTAATGGAGTTGGGGATGGGCCTGGATTTATGTGAATAGGGGGTAATATCTGTTACTGTAAAAGTATGTACGTACCTGTTACACGTACCTGGCTTTTTATCAAAAACTTTCCTGTTTTTAACCAATATTTTCCTAAGTTGGCTTCTTTCCTCTTCAGAGATGCCATGTGCCCCCCAGACCTTCTCATCGATTAGCTGTAACATCGATTCTTCTCCATCTGTTGGTAGTGGTTCAGGTTGGTAGTTGTCCCAGGCAACATACTCGTCTTCTGTGCAGATCCAATGGCTGCAAACGTTAGTTTCTTCATCGCTCGTCCAACCCGTTTTCTTCTTATTTACCCTTAGGTCTACCAATCTATTCTCGTGGACATTGATGTTCTCCACAAAGAATTGTTCATCCCGATGGATCCCTGTCTGGTCTGGTTCCTCCTGGCATGTTTCTTCCTCCAGGAACTTCGCAGTGCATTCTGAGGCTCCTTCCTTAATGATAAATTCATGTAGGTCATAGTTAATTACCGACCTCCAAAGGTTAAGCAAATCACTGCCAATGATTAGGGTAGCTGTTAGTCTAGGTATTACTAGGGCAATAAAATCGAACTTCCAACTTCCGATTTCAATTACCAGCCTTACCTGGTATTTAACATGTTCCCTTTTCTTGCCAATTGCTGTGCTGCAATACACTCCACACACAGGCAAGAATTCAGCATTTCTTTTAGTTATCAGTTCCTGGAACAGCTGTTCGTCACATACTGATGTGCTGGCTCCTGTATCAATCATCGCTGGCAATTCGATACCCCATACCTTCAGCCTAATCATTGGTGGATTGGTTATTTCCTTTCTTTCACTCGCCTGTCCTCTCAAGGTACCTACATTACATTGGTCAATATCGCCCCTACTGCCACACAGGTCAACTTCCGGGACACAAAGTTGACTTGTACTTAGTTTTCCTGGACGTTGGAGGTGATCGTAGTTTCTGTATTCTGTGCAGTATCGGTCCTATCCGGCACATTTTCATTCTGTTCCTGTTGTCTTATGTTGTCGATGTTCCCTTGGTTTCTTCCTCTTTGACGTGAACCCCTATTGTACGACGGCCTATGGCTGTTCATGTATTCCCTACAGAATCGTATATGATTCACTTGATGGGTACGGTCTCCTGGTCTTCCACGATCATATCTATGCGTTCTGTATCTCGATTCACCCCTCGGTATCGTGTCGTGGTATCGCTGTCTTGTGTTCTCCATCCTCTCGCCATGATTATGCGGTTGTGGGAAATGGTGTGCCCCTCTCCCCCTTTCATGGGTACTCCTAGTATTTCTATGTTCTCCCTCACTCTGGTTGTTCATAGTTGTGTTCCGGTTTAGGATGGGTGAGTTTGGGTGACCGTTCCTATGTCTATGCTCATTAGGCCGACCATTTTGTGTTTCGAAGGCTGTCAGCAGTTCTATCATATCTGCAAAATCTACTGGCCTCGCAACAATTAATCCTGTTCTCACTGTGTCTGGGAAATGTCTTGTTATACTGGCAATTAGTTCTGCCTCCGACAAGTTGGGGTCTAATAGCTTTCCTTTGTTGGCTACTTTCATAAAATAGTCGACTAATGACAACCCTTTGGCTGGATCGTATCTACCTGTCGCTAGCTCTACCCTAGTTTGGTTTTGTTTAGCTGGGCCCCAATACCTTGATAGGAATAAATTTCTGAATGAGCTATAAGACTCATGACCAGCTAGTGTTAACCTGAGCCATTCTAATGCCTTGTTTTTTAAGCTTTTCTTAACTATCATCATCCTAAGCTCGTTTGGTATCCTTTTCACTTTAAAGTATTCTTCCATCTCTTTAACAAAGAGTTTTGGATCGTCTCCCTTCTCCTCGTCAAATGTAGGTGGTGTGATTTCATGTAATATGCTGTTGGTGTAACATGTGTTATGTGTTGTGTCATTGTTTGGTTGTGAACCTCTTTCTCTGTATGGTGAGTCAACATTTTGTACATTACTCAAATAACTCTCATCTTGTACATTACTTACATCTAAATCATCTTGTCTTTGTAATGCCTTCACAACATCATTTACATTAGCCAAATTTTCTTTCCTTTTTTTCATTTCTTCACAAATTGATTTTAAATCATTCTTTATTTCTAAGTGGCTTTGTTTCATGTCATTTATAGCATCCTGTTGTGAAAGCATCACATCATTTATTGTCTTAATTTTAGGAATTACAATTTGTTCTACAGTTTCATTAATAATGTCTTTCTTTACTACCTCAATCTCTTTCCTTAATTCCTCAGTTATTTCTGCTTTTACATTTGTTATCTTACAGTCTACACTTGTATTACTTTCTGTTATTTCATCCCTACATCTAGCAATTTCTTCTTCTAACACAATTTTGTTTTCTCTCATCTCTGATTCTATCTTTCCCATCCTATCTCCTACAATTTCTATCCTAGCTTCTAAGGCTTCCTTTGTTTCATTTAAGTTTTTATGTACTAATTTTAAATTAGTTTCCATTACTTTCATATTTTCTTTACACTCCTGTCTTCCTAATTCTATTTTTTGTTCTAGGTTCTGTCTACCTAATTCCATTTGCTGTTCTAAGTTCTGTCTACCTAATTCCATTTTCTGTTCTAAGTCTTTTCTCACTTCCTCCATTTTCTGACCTAAACTTTGTTCTATATCCTGTTTTAATTCTACCTTATTTTGTTCTAGTTTCTGGCCTATACTCTGACCTAAACTTTGTTCTATATCCTGTTTCAATTCTATGTTATTTTGTTTCATTTTCTGACCTAGTTCTTTTTTATTATTTTCCAAGTCCTCTCTCACTCCCTCTATTTTCTGACCTATACTCTGACTTAAACTTTGTTCCAGTCTTTCAAACATCATCATCATTAACCTTTGGTCTTTGCTTATTTCCGCCTGTTCCTCACTCTCTAATCCTATCTGATAACTAGGCCTGTCTGCCCCTTCCCCCACTCCTGTTTCTATCTCTTTTCGCGACATTTTAATTCCTTTATCTAATTCACTTAATGTTGAAAGTCCTGTTATTTTGCCACTTCTAAGTAGCATTAATAAATGAAAATAAAATAAAGACAAATTTTGGATCCTACTTTTTTTTCTGCTGGTTCTTCGTCCGGTTATTTACGTCTCCTGGGTAGTTGGCTTCGCCAGATGATCTCCGGTGTTTTTCCCACGTTGATTCTCCGTGTATCGATGTTTTGTTGATATCAGACGATGGTCTAATGGCGTCTTTCTCCTGCACGATGAGATAGCGTCATTCAATGTTATACACTTTGTTCTCGTAATTATGCATTCCATTCTAAATTCGCGCTCCACGTTGGGCAAGCCATTTGTGGCGGGGTTTTATTATAATGGATGGTCATATATCAGCGTGAATATAGCAGCAAATGGAGTATTGTTTTTTTACTAAAAGGTGGAAAGTTTGTTATAGTAGACGCTACTCTTATTTTCAGGGTCTATGGTTGAAGAATGGAATGCAAAAGCCAACGTTCTTTTATCACAAACACATTTATTCGTTCATCTATACTTTTTACTACAATTTCAGTCAGTTAACAACTTTTAAAATCTGATAGCGTCTACGCTGGTTAAAAGTTTGGGTGTAATTTACATGTTCACACGCCATCAGCAAAAATACACTTCCGTTCACTCTGAGCTCACAGACGCCAATGATAAACTAGTCCAAGCGTGGGTATGACGCAACACCGCCATTCTTATGTATTCATCCGCGCAACAGTTCTCATTGGTTGAACTCAAAGTGACGAGAAGACATTGGTTCTTGAATATCAAAAAGAAATAAGTCCCTGATACACCCAAATTAAAAGAATTAAAAATTTACACACTCTTACAAAAATATTTACATGAACAATTTTCTATTAGTCAATATTCCGTCTCATTGGTATGAGATGGTTAAATGACGAAAACGTATTGGTAATGTTCATTGTTACGAACAACTAAGTTTGTTTAAAGATGTCATAAATATTTCCATATTTAATTTTAATTTATATATATAAATTTTAGGATTATATGTGTTCAATACTAATAGCAAAGGGAGAACAGTGTCACCTCACGTGATACTACCTTTCTCGTATACATCCGCATATGTGTTCATCAAATAGTTCCCGTATTGTTAGGGAAGCGATCTTTAGCTAGACTCCTTGCATTAGCATGTGTATATTCAAGGTGAAAAACATGTTGAGGTAACGTGTGAACATTGTAGAACATTTACCAGACTTTCATCAAGCTCTTGTTCCACTTTTTGAAAAAGTGGAAAGACTTAAATAATCTAAAATGGTGCTAAGAGGATTTATTTAAATGTAAAATAGAGAAAAAGTGTTAATAAAATAATGCATTGTGGTGAAGAAACACCGTGTGATTTTTCATTCCATTAGTTACCATGCCCTGAGAGAAATAAGAGCCACATCGCTCTAAATTGAAGCTCCACTACAATAAAAACAGCACCAAATGGCTTAGCCAGGCGTGGAGCACGAATTTTGGATGGAATGGAAAGCTACAGGAAATGAACTTAAGCGAAATACCAAGTGATGCCAAATCTTCGCGCCAAAAAGGAAGAAGATGCCATTAGAACATCGTTTGAAATCTACTACTTCGGGGACGCCGATGAATGGATAATCATCACGGGAAAACACCAGAGATCGTCTAACGAAGCCAACCGCCCAGGAGACGCACGTAACTGGATAAATCAACGAGAAAAATGTAGGACCAAAAATTTTTATTTTCATATTCATTTTATTTTTGTTACTGCGAAGCGGCAAAATAGTAGGACTTTTAAGCCAAAGTGAACTGAATAAAGAAACTAGAATGTCGCCAAAAGAGAGAGCTCTAGTAACAGGAGTAGGGGAAGGGGCAGATAGGCCTAGTTATCAGATAGAACCAGAAAGCGAGGAACAGCTAGCAATAGGAAAAGACCAAAGGTTACTAATGATCGTGTTTGAAAGATTAGAACAGAAGATAGAAGGAGCAAAACAGGACATAGAACAAAGTTTAGGTCAGAAAATGGAACAAAATAAAGTAGAATTAAAATAGGACATAGAACAAAGTTTAGGTCAGAGTATAGCCCAGAAACTAGAACAGAATAAGGAAGAGATAGGTCAGAAAATGGAGGAAGTGAGAAAGGACTTAGAACAGAAAATGGAATTAGGAAGACAGGATTTAGAGCAGAAAATAGAATTAGGAAGACAGGAGTGTAAAGAAAATATGAAAGTAATGGAAACTAATTTAAAATTAGTACATAAAAACTTAAATGAGACAAAGGAAGCCTTAGAAGCTAGGATAGAAATCATAGGAGATAGGATGGGAAAAATAGAATTGGAAATGAGAGAAAATAAGATTGTATTAGAAGAAGAAATTGGTAGATGTAGAGATGAAATAACAGAATGTAATGCAAGTGTAGACTGTAAGATTACAAATGCAAAAGCAGAAATAACTGAGGAATTAAGGGAAGAAATTGAGGTAGTAAAGAAAGGAATTATGAATGAAACTGTAGAACAAATTGTAATTCCTAAAATTAAGACTATGGCTGATGTAGTACAATCACAACAAGATGCTATGAATGATATGAAACAAGGTCACTTAGAAATAAAGAATGATTTAAAATCAATTTGTGAAGAAATGAGAAAAGGAAAAGAAAGTTTGGCTAATGTAAATGATGTTGTGAATGCACTACAAAGGAAAAGTGATTTAGATGTAAATGATGTACAAGATGAAAGTTATTTGAATAATGTACAAAATGTTGACTCACCATATAGAGAAAGGGGTTCACAATTAAACAATGACTAAACACACAACACATGCTACACCAACAGCATACTACATGAAATCACACCACCTACATTTGAGGAGGAGAAGGGAGACGATCCAAAACTCTTTGTTAAAGAGATGGAAGAGTATTTTAAAGTGAAAAGGATACCAAATGAGCTTAGGATGATGATAGTTAAAAAGAGCTTAAAAAACAAGGCATTAGAATGGCTTAGGTTAACACTAGCTGGTCATGAATCGTATAGCTCATTCAGAAATCTATTCCTATCAAGGTATTGGGGCCCAGCTAAGCAAAACCAAACTAGGGTAGAGCTAGCGACAGGTAGATATGATCCAACCAAAGGGTTATCGCTAGTCGATTATTTTATGAAAGTAGCCAACAAAGGGAAGCTATTAGACCCTAACCTGTCGGAAGCAGAGCTAATTACCAGCATAACAAGACATTTCCCAGACACAGTGAGAAGAGGGTTAATAGGTCTGTGGTTCAAATCCCAGTTGTGGCATTGAATTTTTAAGTTCCAGTTCTACCTCTTAAACTTTGCCCACACACGGCTTGTGTGTTTAAAAACACCAACAGTAAGTTTGTTGGCATAAATAAATAATAATTACAGGGTTAATTGTTGCGAGACCAGTAGATTTTGCAGACATGATAGAATTACTAACAGCCTTCGAAACACAAAATGGTTGGCCTACTGAGCATAGACATAGGAACGGTCACCCAAACTCACCTACCTTAAACAGGAGCCCGACTACGAACAACCAGAATGAGAGAGAAGATAGAAATATTAGGAGCACCTATGACAGGGGGAGAGGGGCACACCATTTCCCACAACCCCACAATCATGGCGAAAGGATGGAGAACACGAGACAGTGGTACCACGACACGATACCAAGGGGTGAATCGAGACACCAAACGTATACATATGATCGTGGAAGACCAGGAGACCGTACCCATCAAGTGAACCACATACGATTCTGTAGGGAATACTTGAACAACCGAAGACTGCCATACAATAGGGGTTCACACCAAAAGGGCAGAAACCAATGGAACACTGGCAACATAAGACGACAGGAACAGGATGAAAATGTGCCAAATAGGGCGGATGTTGCACAGAATACAGACACAACAACCACCACCAACACTCAGGGAAATTATCATGACTAAGTTCGCCAACAATCCAGTTGATGACCAACACAAACCCTAAGCAACTGACAATTGACATCGACACATGATGGCCACACAAGGAGAAAATGGAACTACTGTACACTGGACCACTGGTCATAATAAAACAGCTGGGTGACCATACAGAATACAAATACAGAATACAAATGGCAAGTTGGTAGGAAGATACCATAAAAACAAATTGAAACCATACAAAGAAAGGACCAAATAGTCTTTGCCAACAAACATATAAGGCAGGAATAGTAGAGATGATGGAAAATAATAATTTTTAATGGGTTACTTATAGAAGATTATGTTCAGATTGGAAAATACATCAAGAAAGAAAATCAACATAGTCATTGGCTATATTGACCACCAAGAGCATTGTCAACAAAGACAGATTAGGACACTGATTGTCATTAAAGAAGTGAATTATAGCATCGGAAAATAATGTGTTTTTGACATAAGGATGTCGGGGACAAAAATAAAAAGAAATCAATTGTGATAACAAAGAAAATATTTTTGACACAAGGGTGTCGAGGGTGAATTGAGAAGAAAAATAATACAATTGCAGAATAATTATAAGTATAGAAGTTTTCTCTTATAGAGATAAGAGATAAAGAGGTGACGATTAGTGAAGTAAGAAAAACCATAGTCAGAAAAGCAATGCCCATGAATTAAGATGGATATAGCCAATGTTAAGCTTGAAGAAATGTCGAACTAAGCAATAGTGAATAAGGACCCAATTACATAATGGTACTATTAGTAACATCAGAGTTTAAGAATTGACTCAACGACCTGCCTATACATTATAAGCTTGCAAGACAGAGAACAAAGAAATGAATAAAATTGCCATAAATGTGATCATAATCATTAGCTCAAGATTTATATCCTGTTTTTCTCTTCTCATAATAAGGAACATATGTCAAAAGCCACACAATAAACCATGATACACTTAAATTATATTTGTGTCAATGTCAAATGTGTAATAAATGAATATGTGTTGTACAATAACTGAATATGTGTTGTATAATAACTGAATATGTATTGTGTAGTAACTGAATATGTGAAATTTATAAAGACATGCTGTGTCATGCCAAAACAAAAGGCAAAAACATACAGCGAAGAAGACTGTAAAGAAAAAAAAATATTGTACAAAGTGATTTTATCAGAGGAATAGGGAGAAGTGTTGTATTGTGTTTCAAGATTATAAATATAGGTGACAACTTGAAAAACAAAACAAGGGGCATGTGAGACAGAATATTAAAAGACCCCAAAACAAAATCGTTTATGTGAATATTTGTTAGGAGTGTAATTTGTTTTTTGATGTTGGTATGAGGTGGTTAAATGACGAAAACGTATTACTAATGTTCATTGTTACGAACAATTAAGTTTGTTTAAATACGTCATAAATATTCCCATATTTATAAAAAGCTGAGGAAAAGCTTGATGAGTTGCAATTGCAGAAAGTTGGCAAGTATGCATTGAGTTTTTCAAGTTTGAGTCAACTTTAGAATTTGCAAAGACTTAGTGAAAGCCACAGGCTGCCTTTTTCATTATTCTTCTATTGTGGACTTGCCAAGTATATTTAAAACTTATTGAGTTGAATTCAAATTGATTTAAAAAAAAAAAAAAAAAAAAAAAAGCACCTCAGTCGTCAGCACTGCACTTATTAAATGGTTCAGGTAAAACTTCTGCACATGTCTTGACAGTGGCAATGACAGCATGCTCATTAAACATTCCTCAAATGCAGAAAAGTGTAGAAAGCACACACATAGCTTATAGCTGAACAGCTGGAACACTGCAAGCAAAAACAAAAATGATTTTAAGTGTTTCACTTTTGTAACAACTATAAAAATACTTGTTTCTATATCCTTCCACTGTGTATATATCAGTTCTCAGTTTTTAAAGGATGCTAGAATTCGTAAGCATAACAATTAGGCTTTTCTTGTAAAAATTACAAATGTCTAAAATAAGTGATTTATTACCATAATGAAAAAACTGCTTTCATTCTTGCAACATCAACTGATGTTTTCTTTTTACTTTCTTTTCTGCCTATTAGTACAGAGGAAGTATCATATGTCATGAAAAATTTAACATAGAAATTTTATCAGAAATAAATATTTTGAGGTTCCCTAATCACCCTCTCTCCCTCTAAAAAGACAATTTTCAAAAAAGCTATGTGCAGGTATATGTTTTAAGAGCGTAACATACAAACAGAAAATCAAATTTTAAAAACTCAAAATTTTAATTCCAGCATCATTCAGGGGTATGACACTAAATTCTCTACATCCCAAACTACACTTTGGAATTAACTTTATTTATTTAGATTATATCCTGTCCTCCCCAGAGTCTGGAAGTAAGAATGAGAGTGTGAATGTATGAGGGCTGTCTCAGAAGTACCTGATCTGACAAATAGATAGCTGTTGTTGTTTCAAACAAATGACTATGGTAGAAAATCCCAATAAAGTTTAACAAATTGGTTGGGAAATGTAATGTCTTACTGGCAGGTTGCCATGGTAGCTCAGTGGTTAGAGCAGCCACACATGAAGCAGAAGATCCGTGGTTCAGATCTTGGCTGTGGTATTGCATTTTTTAGTCCTGATTCTACCTCTCTTAACGTAGAAGTTTGACGATGTTATGTTGTTTAGTATTTGTTGGCATCCATCAATAGTGAATGCTTTTAGCGAATTTGTAAACATGGATAAAACTGGTCATCATTATGTGATATAATACTTTCATTTGAAAGTTCCTAGTCCAACTAATATTAAAGCTGAGCTACATTCTACTCTGGGGGAGTCTGCTCCTTCGTTTACAGCTGTAAAATATTGGGTGGCAAAGTTTCAGCGAGGTCATACAAGCTGCCAAGATGAACATTCCAGTGGTCGACCAACTTGGGTGAACACACCAGGAATTGTCAAGAAAATCCACAAAGTGGTATTGGATGACTGTTGACTGAAAGTATGTGAGCTTGCAGGCATTGCACGCATTTTAACTGACTGAAAATTCGGACACGAGAATGCTGTGCACAAGATGGGTGCTGTGTTTGCTCACAATGGAACAAAAACCATGTCGTGAGGAAGTTTTAGTCAAGTGTTTGGCAAAGTTTCACTGCAATAAAGCTGAGTTTTTGCATTGATTCATAATCATGGATGAAATGTGCATCCATAACTTCACATCTGAGACGAAGGAACAGTTGAAACAGTGAATTGAAAGGGGAAAACCGCTCCAAAGAAGGTGAAGACAGTTTCATATGCAGGCAAAGTCATTGCATCAGTTTTTTTGGAATACACATGGGATAATTGTATTGATTATCTCCAAAAAGAAAAAGCAATCAATGGTATTATGTGAACTTGTTGCAGCATTTGAGTGATGAAATCAAGCAAAAACGGCCGCATTTAGTGAGAAAGAAAATTTTGTTTCTTCAAGACAAAGCACCAATTCACACATCCATTATTACAATGGCCAAAATCAATAAGTTAAAGTTTGAATTACTTCCTCGTGCACCCTATTCACCAGATTTAGCCCCCTCTGATTATTTTTTGTTTCCAAACTTGATGAGATGGCTTGGTGGTAAAAGATTTGCCAACAATGAAGAGGTGGAGTCTGCAGTTGATGACTATTTTGTAGAACTTTATGGTGTTCACAATAAACAGGGTATTGAAGCTATTGGGCATCACTGGAAAAAGGAGATTGTGTAGAGAAATAAAGATGTTTTTTCCCAAATTTTTTGTGCTTTCTTTGTTAGGTCGGGTACTTTTGGGACAGCCGTCGTACATGTGATCTAATATATAAAACCCAAAGAAAATCCAGAAACCCAATGATAAGTGTATACAAGTTAAACCTTTGCCAATAGGCAATATGTTCCAAAGGTAAAAGGCTGCCAATATGACCAATGCAGCTAAAAGGTGGGGAGGGTTATAAATGTAACAATAAAAATATACACCCCTCCGAAGGAGTGTCGCCTTGCCGTGGCGGAGGGGCTCAGTACCCGATCCAGACGGCCTACTAAGTGTGTCTTCGTGACCACTGGTAGGCAAGAGGTGAGGGGAAGCTAAGAACATTCCAACGGGTAGATGAGGCTCGTTAGTCTTGGTCGACGACTCATCTAGGAGAAGAGGACTCCGAAATCAAACTCCCCCAGGGGAACCTACCACGGTAGGTCCGGGTTTGGCGCACCCGGGGCCCCGAGCTGCGCACCATCATTTCACCCCTTCATAGTCATTAACTGTGCCACGTGCAGCTTTTTATGTTGCCTTTATATCACCCTCTTCCTCTTCTAGGCTTATTCTGATTATTAGTTTGTAAGTTCCTAGATTTATAACTCCTGTCTCACCAGCAGGGATCTTTCCTATCTCCGTGGTCCTGTCCCACGGTTTTCAGCGCGGCCCCCGACTTGTGTGCTCTTCGGAGGTCTCAGGCGCGAAGGTTGTGCGGACCCTTCACACTGCCCCCATGTGTAGCCTTAGGTGCGGAGCCCGTCCACACGTCAAGTACACCCACGTAGCTCCTTGAGGGCACGGCCGGTGTTAATCTCCCGACGGCCGCGTGCCGTCGGGTTAGTATCACCGGCCGGACGTGTTACCGCTGACGGAGCCCCGGTGTAATCAACCCGAAGTCCCCTGAATCCACGCTGACTCCGTTGAGGCAGCGTGTGCTAAAGCGGGGAGCCACAGGCGGTTATTCCTGTGGTGGGGGCATAAAACCGGGGTGTCACGTGGTGAACGGTTTACCCATGCGGACAAGCAGTGGAGATCGGAGGGTAGCTCCTCTGAAGTACGCCTTGAGGTCAGTCATGGAGGGGTCTCCATGGCGGCACAGACCGTGGAGATTTTGGTGTCTTTTATCCTTTGACCCCCGGATGGCAGGCTGACGCCGACGGTTCCGGATGGGGGTCCAATTCATAATGCATCCGCGCAAAACCCCTTTGTTTGACTCGTTTTTGGTAATGACAATGGCATGTGATGGAAAAACGTTAAAGGACCTGAGCCCATTTTATATTAAACGGGAAATAGACAGGATTTGTGGCATTGTGAAAAATGCGACTAGAGTTCGAGACGGTACGCTTTTGATCGAAGTGACTTCTGCAGACCAGGCGCAAAAACTTCTTAAAGCGACCTTGTTGGGATCCTACCCAATCCGGGTAGCCCCACACAAGTCGCTGAACACATGCAGAGGAGTAGTCACCACGTCTAGTCTGGACAACCTCACCAATGAGGAGATTGTTACTTGCCTCTCCGACCAGCGTGTGTGTCAAGCGTACCGTCTGACACGAAGGCAGGATGGTAAAGTTATTGAGTTGCGTACGGTGTTCCTCACTTTTAAGGGCACACAATTACCAGAATATATCTACTGCGGTTACGAACGTGCCGCCGTACGTCAATATGTCCCGAACCCTATGCGCTGTTTTCAGTGTCAGAAGTTCGGACATACTAAGACAGCGTGCAACCATCCTGCCGTTTGTGAGAGTTGTGGCCTATCACCTCATGAGGGCACGGCTTGTCCCCGTGACCCTCATTGTGTTAACTGTGGAGGGAGTCATCCATCGAGCTCTCGACAGTGTCCGAAGTTTCTGGATGAGAAGTGTATTCAGGAACTGCGTGTGAAAGAACACCTCACCTTTCCAGAAGCGCGTCGCCGCTTTGAGCAGCTTAAGCCCACGACCACCTTGGACTATGTCTCTGCTGCCCGACGCGCTGCTGTGAACACAGTCGCCATACAGCACGTTCCTGTTGCTGACGCTTGTACCCAGACCGAGTCACAGTTAAGTACACCTCCACTGAGTCGTGCCACACCTGCATCGGCGACAAGATCCTCAGCCGTGCAGACCAAAGCTCCTAAGCCGTCCACAAGCCGTAGCCAGCCTGTTGAAAAACATCGTTCCAGGCCTATTGTTCGCGCCGGTAGTCGCTCTTCCTCTATAAAGTCCCGCTCTCGCTCCGCGAGCCGTAGAGGATCTTCTTCCTCACATACATCTGAGGAATCTCCAGAGGACGGCGACTTTCATATCGTAGGTCCAAAGTCAGCCAAAGTAAGAAAGAAAAAGATGAAGACAAACCACTGATCTCTTTCTTACTATGGAAATAATCCAGTGGAACGTTAATGGGTTTAGGACACGTTTTCCGGACATACAGCACCTCGTTTCTCAACGATGTCCATCCATCGTCTGTCTACAAGAAACCCACTTGAAGCCTAATTACGCTCTCCATCTTCGTGGGTTTTCGGCATTTAGGCATGACTCTGCTGCTGATGGGCATGCAAGTGGCGGTGTTGCAATTCTGGTGGCACACACCATCTCTGCCACCAGTATACCACTGAACACGCCGCTGCAAGCCGTAGCGGTTCGTGTACAGCTGCAGAGCCTTTGTTTGTCTATTTGTAATGTCTACATGCCGCCCGTCAGTGTCGTACATGACAACGATATAACGGCTCTCTTGGCACAGATTCCGCCACCGCTCATCTTTCTCGGCGATCTGAATGCCAAGCACACTCACTGGGGCTCCGACACTGACGATGTTCGTGGATGCCTTGTAGCAGACGTATGTGATATGTCCGGCTTAGTCCTATTAAACACTGGTGCTCCTACCTTCTTATCCTCTGCCTATGGTACCCATTCCGCCCTAGATGTTACTTTCTGCAGCCCGTCGCTGGTACCTCTTCTCGATTGGTCGGTTCTTTCCGACCTATTTGGCAGTGATCACTATCCCATTAACGTTCACATATCCGTCCATCATTCCGTACCCACACGATATCCTCACTGGATTGTTTCCAAGGCTGACTGGGGGAAATTCCGTTCCCTCATTCACTTGACCAACAATTGTTTTACCACCATTGACGACATGGTGGAGTATTTTATATGCTCTATCCTTCTCGCAGCAGAATCCAGTATTCCTCGGGGTTCATCTGCACCACGTCACGTCCCTGTGCCTTGGTGGTCCGAGGAATGCCGTTTGGCTATTAAAGCACGTAAGCGTGCTCTGCGTGTTTTCCGCATACACCCTACGGAGGCGAATTTTATTGCTTTTAAACGTTCTCGTGCAAGGGCTCGCTTTGTATTGCGCAATGCAAAACGCACATCCTGGGAATCGTACGTGTCTTCCCTTTCACGTCGCAGTTCGGCCCAGAAGGTGTGGACTACCATCCGGCGTATGTACGGCAAGTGTCGCCGGACGATCATCCCCGGTCTTGCCGTACAGGGCTCCATATACACCAGCGAGCAGGATATCGCCGACGCCCTTGCCGATTCTTTCGCCAGTGCTAGCCAAACTCAAAGCTACGACGGAGCCTTTTTACTGATTAAGGAATCTGCGGAGCGGATAAGCCTAAATTTTAACAGTGATTGTAGTGAATCCTACAATGCACCTTTTACTGAAGCGGAACTGGCGCATTCTTTGTCCCTCGCTCACGACTCTTCTCCTGGTCCTGATGACATCCACCGCCAAATGCTGCTTCATCTTCCACCTCCGGCTCGTTCCTTCCTGTTGAGCATCTATAACCGCATCTGGCTTCAGCAGGTTTTTCCGTCTTCCTGGCGAGAGGGTGTTGTGATCCCTATCCCTCGACCAGGAAAAGACCGTACACTTCCCTCTAGCTACCGCCCTATATGCCTGACGAGTGTCGTCTGCAAGACCTTTGAACGGATGATCAACACTCGCTTAGTGTGGTGGCTAGAGACGAATAGCCTGCTGAGCAATGTTCAGTGCGGTTTTCGTCGCCATCGCTCCAGTGTCGACAATCTGACACGCATGGAAGCCTACATCCAAAATGCCTTTCTTTTGAAGCAGCATGTCGTGGGTGTCTTCTTCGATCTGGAGAAGGCCTACGATACCACATGGCGTCATGGTATTCTCCGTACTCTTCACGGGTATGGTTTGCGAGGTTTTTTAGCAATATTTCTTTTTAATTTTTTAGCCCTGCGCCGCTTTCGTGTCCGCATTGGTAATACGTTCTCACGAGAGAGGATTCAGGAAAATGGTGTGCCCCAGGGGTCGATTCTTAGTGTAACACTTTTTGCAGTTGCCATTAACGGCATTGCTACTGTTGTTCGTAGGGGAATACCGATGTCACTGTACGTTGACGATTTTGCGATCTATTATCGATCTTATAGCCTTGAGCACATAGAACGTCAACTGCAGTTGACCATATCCTCTATCGCCGACTGGGCCCTTCACGCCGGTTTTAAGTTCTCCCCTACGAAAACACAATGTGTCCACTTTCATCGACTTCGTGGTGTACATCCTCCTCCAGAACTGTATTTGCGTGACACACCCCTGCCGTTTGTTTCCCACATAAAGTTCTTGGGCCTTCACCTCGACAGCAAACTCACATGGGAGCACCACATTCGTCAACTTCGTGCCTCTTGCGATCGTTCGCTTCGAATACTGCGGGTTTTATCTGGAGTATCTTGGGGCGGCGATCGCACTGTCATGTTGAGGCTGTATCGTTCATTGGTGAGATCCAAACTAGATTACGGCAGTTTTATTTATGGCGCAGCGTCCGCCTCTAAACTTCGTTTTTTAAATACTGTACATAATGCTGGTATCCGTCTAGCTACTGGAGCTTTCCGCACTAGTCGTGTAGAGTGTCTGTATGCTGACTCTGGTGAACCTCCACTTTCTATTCGGCGCTCGTCTTTATTGTGTTCTTACGTGGCCCGTTTGGCAGCCCATCCTGGTCACCCGTCTTTTAATCCTGTATTGCGCCCGGAACTCGCTCACCGTTATCTCCGGAATAGCACGATCTCTCGCCCAAGCGGTATTCGGTTTCGCGAGCTGCTTAGTGCACACGCGCTCCGCATGCCTGCTGTCGAACGGTATTCTCTTGGCCGCTGTCCTCCATGGCAATTACAGCGTGCCCAGTTCGACCTGGAGCTTTCGACGAATGTTAAGTTAGCTACCCCTCCATCGGTGTATTGTCAGCTTTTCACCGAGATCCTGGGACGTTACCGGAATTACACTCCTGTATTTACCGATGGTTCCCAGGTGGATGGGGCTACAGGGTGTAGTTTTGTGCATAACGGTGAGACTCACAAGTACCGTCTTCCAGACTTGAGTTCCGTCTTTACCGCCGAGCTGTTTGCAATCTTTTATTTCGTCCTTTTTATCTCCAGTTCCGATCCTGGAAGTTTTATCATCTGCTGCGACTCTCTGAGCGCACTGCAGGCATTGCAACAGTTTGTCGGCACGTCAGCACTAATTATGAAAATTCAGACACTCGTTTCGCAGTTACTCTCGCGTGGATACCAGATAGTTTTTACTTGGACCCCAGGCCACGTGGGCATTCCCGGCAACGAAGCGGCTGATGAGGCTGCTAAGTCTGCCTGCCGTTTGCCGGAGATTTTTACACGCAGTCTTCCTTACACGGATGTACAACGGTACTTCCGTCGCCATCTTCTATATGTCTGGCAACAATCATGGGAAGCATTAGACATCACTGGCACCCAACTGCGGACAATCAAGGAAACGGTGCAACCTTGGATAACATCTTCAAGGGATACCAGGCGGGCGGAAGTCATCTTGGCCCGCCTGAGAATAGGTCACACGCGCATCACGCATGGACACTATCTGCGTGGTGAGCCGGCGCCGATATGTCCCACCTGTGGCGTTCAGCTCTCTGTGGCCCATGTCCTAGTTGATTGTCCGCGCTACAATCGTGAGCGCCAGTTGTTTGGCCTGGGTTCTAGTTTAAAGACGATGTTAGGCGACGACCCGGTAGCTGTGGATTCAGTGCTGCGGTTTGTCGGCAGCATTGGCTTTGGTAAGCAAGTTTAAATTTTATTGCGTGGTTTTACTTTTTACCTTTTACGTTTTATCTGCTTACCTTTTTAGAGCATTTTACACGCTTTTAACTATTTAGAGTATACTTTTTAGACAAGTTTTTAAGTTTTAACTGTTTTAGCTTTTGGCTGTTTTAGCTTGCGTTTTACTATTTAACTTTGAGTTTTAAGTGGTGGTGAGTTTTATCCGTTTTTTATATTTTGACTTGGGGCTCTAATGACCTAGCTGTCGACGGGCCCTTAAACCCTAATCACTCACTCACTCTAAAAATATACAGGGTGCAAATGAATGACACCGCACAGATTTTACTGGTAATAGGGGGTTCATAGACAATTGATTTGAGATAGGAAACAATTGGTCTATGGCATCAAGTTGATAAGTTATACGTGTTCGAAGTGGTGAGAGATTGTGACCAATAAATCATAAACAGAAAGAAATATGTCAATATTATCCACTGGAATCGAAATAGTGCTTATTAGCAGATTAAAGCCTGTCTGCTGTCTCTCTGAGGATGCATTTCTACCCCTCCGAAGGGGTGTCGCCTTGCCGTGGCGGAGGGGCTCAGTACCTGATCCAGACAACCTACTAAGTGTGTCTTTGTGACCACTGGTAGGCAAGAGGTGAGGGGAAGCTAAGAACATTCCAACGGGTAGATGAGGCTCGTTAGTCTTGGTTGACAACTCATCTAGGAGAAGAGGACTCCGAAATCAAACTCCCCCAGGGGAACCTACCACGGTAGGTCCGGGTTTGGCGCACCCGGGGCCCCGAGCTGCTCACCATCATTTCACCCCCTTCATAGTCATTAACTGTGCCACGTGCAGCTTTTATGTTGCCTTTTATATCACCCTCTTCCTCTTCTAGGCTTATTCTGATTATTAGTTTGTAAGTTCCTAGATTTATAACTCCTGTCTCACCAGCAGGGATCTTTCCTATCTCCGTGGTCCTGTCCCACGGTTTTCTGCGCGGCCCCCGACTTGTGTGCTCTTCGGAGGTCTCAGGCGCGAAGGTTGTGCGGACCCTTCACACTGCCCCCATGTGTAGCCTTAGGTGCGGAGCCCGTCCACACGTCATGTACACCCACGTAGCTCCTTGAGGGCACGGCCGGTGTTAATCTCCCGACGGCCGCGTGCCGTCGGGTTAGTATCACCGGCCGGACGTGTTACCGCTGACGGAACCCCGGTGTAATCAACTCGAAGTCCCCTGAATCCACGCTGACTCCGTTGAGGCAGCGTGTGCTAAAGCGGGGAGCCACAGGCGGTTATTCCTGTGGTGGGGGCATAAAACCGGGGTGTCACGTGGTGAACGGTTTACCCATGCGGATAAGCAGTGGAGATCGGAGGGTAGCTCCTCTGAAGTACGCCTTGAGGTCAGTCATGGAGGGGTCTCCATGGCGGCACAGACCGAGGAGATTTTGGTGTCTTTTATCCCTTGACCCCCGGATGGCAGGCTGACGCCGACGGTTCCGGAAGGGGGTCCAAATCAATCATGCATCCGCGCAAAACCCCCTTTACTGATGTTTTTCTGGTGATGACCTTGGCATGTGAAGGAAAAACGATGAAGAACCTAAGCCCGTTCTATATTAAGCGTGAAGTGGATAGGATCTGTGGCTCAGTAAAAAACGCAACGCGACTGAGAGACGGTACGCTTTTGCTTGAGACGTGCAATGCGGAACAGTCCCAAAAGCTGTTAAAAGCGAGTTTGTTGGGCTCCTACCCGGTCCGGGTAGCCCCACACAAATCATTGAACTCGTGTAGGGGAGTTGTTACCACCTCCAGCCTGGATGATTTGTCAACGGAGGACATTGTCACCTGCCTCTCAGACCAAAGGGTCATTCAAGCGTACCGCCTATCCCGAAAGCAGGATGGAAAAGAGATTCCCTTAAAAACGGTGTTCCTAACCTTCAAGGGAACTACTTTACCCGAGTACATCTTCTGTGGGTATGAGCGCGCTGCAGTACGCCCGTATGTCCCGAATCCCATGCGCTGTTTTCAGTGCCAGAGGTTCGGGCATACTAGGGGCTCGTGCACGCATCCTGCGATATGTGAGCGTTGCGGTTTGGCAGCACATGAGGACACCGCCTGTACTCGGGACCCCTGCTGCGTGAACTGTGGAGGGAAACATCCATCAAGCTCTCGTCAGTGTCCGCAGTTTTGCGATGAAAAGAGCATACAGGAGCTACGCGTTAAGGAACGCCTAACTTTTCTAGAAGCGCGGCGGCGCTTTGAGCAGCTGAAGCCTGCTAACACCATAGGCTATCCAGCAGCTGCACGCCGGCCTCCTGTAGCCACTGTCGGTTTGCAACACGTACCCGCTTCGGATGCCTCCACGCAAACCGACTGGTCGACGAATCCCCCTGCGCAACGTCCTACTACACCTACAGTGACTTCAATCGCAGTGCAGACCACAGATCCCAAACCGTCCACGAGTGCCTCAACTCCTGATGACCGCCCTCGTTCCAGGCATACTGTTCGAGCTAGTAGTCTCACCTCTTCAATGAAGTCCCGCTCTCGCTCCGTGAGCCAAAGGGGAACTTCAGACTCCCGCACATCAGGGGAGTCGCCTGAGAACGACGAACGTCGAGTATATGGTCCTAAGTGCGCCAGAGTAAAAATGAAGAAGAAGAAAAAGATAAAGACAGGCCACTAATCTCTTTTTAATATGGAAATAATCCAGTGGAATGTTAATGGGTTCCGTGCACGTACTCCGGACATACAGCATTTAGTTTTTCAACATTCTCCATCAATCGTTTGTCTACAGGAAACCCATTTGAATCCTCATCACACACTACACCTCCGTGGTTTTGCGGCATTTAGACATGACTCTGCAGCTGGCGGACGCGCAAGCGGTGGTGTTGCTACTCTGGTGACACATTACATCTCTGCCACCAGCATCCCGCTTAACACACCGTTGCAAGCTGTAGCGGTGCGTGTACAGCTGCAGGGCCTGAGCCTGTCTATTTGCAATGTCTATCTGCCACCTGTCAGTGTCGTACAACAAACTGATCTTCGAGCTCTTTTGGCCCAGATACCGCCACCATTCCTCTTTCTAGGCGATCTTAATGCCAAGAACACCCTTTGGGGCTCCGACGCTGACGATGCCCGCGGGTGCCTTGTAGCAGACGTTTGCGATATGTCCGGTTTACTTTTGTTAAATACTGGTGCCCCTACCTTTCTATCATCTGCCTATGGTACACACTCCGCACTAGACGTTTCTTTTTGTAGTCCTTCGTTGGTACCTTTACTTGATTGGTCGGTCCTTTCCGGCTTATTTGGCAGTGATCACTACCCAATTAACATTCACCTGTCGTGCCACCATCCTGCGGCAACGCGACATCCTCACTGGATTATTTCTAAGGCTGATTGGGAGAAATTTCGTTCCCTCATTCACCTTTATGACAATGGTTTTGACACCATCGATGAAATGGTGCAATATTTTACCTGCACTATCTTGCTTGCAGCGGATTCCAGCATTCCTCGAGGTTCATCCACCCCACGACACGTTCCTGTGCCCTGGTGGTCCGAGGAATGCCGTGTGGCTATTAAAGCTCGCAAACGTGCTCTGCGTGTGTTTACTGTACACCCAACAGAAGAACATTTTATCGCTTTTAAACGCTCACGCGCTAGAGACGATATGTACTGCGCAGCGCAAAACGTCGATCTTGGGAAACCTACACCTCTTCCCTTTCCCGTCGTACTTCAGCTCAACAGGTTTGGGTTGCTGTTCGGCGTATGTACGGCAAGTGTCGCCGGACGGTCATCCCCGGTCTTGCCGTCAACGGCTCGCATTACACCAGCGAGAAGGGTATGGCTGATGCCCTTGCCGACTGTTTTGCTGCTACCAGCCAGACGATTAGCTACGATAGAGGATTTATACCCATCAAGGAATCTGCGGAGCGGATAGTCCTAGATTTTAACAGTGACAGCAGTGAAGCGTATAACGTACCTTTTACCGTTGCAGAGCTGGAGCATTCTTTATCTCTCGCCTACGACTCTTCTCCTGGTCCTGATGATATCCACCGACAAATGTTGCTTCATCTTCCACCTGCGGCTTTGTCCTTCCTTCTGAGCGTTTATAACCGCATCTGGAGTGAGCAGGTTTTACCGTCTTCCTGGCGCGAGGGTGTTGTCATCCCCATCCCTCGGCCCGGAAAAGACCGGACACTTCCCTCTAGCTACCGCCCTATTTGCTTAACGAGTGTTGTCTGTAAGACCTTAGAACGTATGATTAACACTCGTTTAGTGTGGTGGCTAGAGAAGAATAACCTGCTGAACAATGCTCAGTGCGGCTTTCGCCGCAATCGCTCCAGTGTAGACAATCTAGCACGCCTGGAAAGTTACATCCAAAATGCCTTTCTGATGAAGCAGCATGTCGTGGGTGTTTTCTTTGATCTGGAGAAGGCTTACGACACTACATGGCGTTATGGCATCCTTCGTACTCTGCAAGGTTATGGTTTGCGCGGTCACTTAGCCGTTTTTCTTTTTAACTTTTTATTAATTCGCCGTTTTCGTGTCCGCATTGGCAACACGCTTTCCGAGGAGAAGATCCAGGAGAATGGTGTACCCCAGGGATCGATCCTGAGTGTCACGCTTTTCGCCGTTGCGATTAACAGCATCACTAGTGCTGTTCGTAGTGGAATCCCGATGTCCCTGTATGTTGACGATTTTGCTGTATATTCTCGCTCGTATAATCTTGAGCATATTGAACGTCAACTGCAGCTGATCATAACATCCATTGCCGTGTGGGCGTTTCGTACGGGCTTCAAGTTTTCCGCTACCAAAACACAGTGTGTCCACTTCCATCGGCTTCGTGGCGTACACCCTCCGCCTGATCTTTATTTGCGTGGCACACGTCTACCGTTTGTTCCGCACCTGAAGTTCTTGGGCCTACACCTCGACAACAAACTTACATGGGAGCACCATATTCGACATCTTCGTGTTTCCTGCGATCGTTCGCTTCGGATACTCCGGGTTTTATCTGGGGCATCATGGGGCGGCGATCGCACGGTAATGTTGAGGTTGTACCGCTCATTGGTCCGGTCCAAACTAGACTACGGCTGTTTTATATATGGCGCGGCGTCCGCCTCTAAACTCCGCCTTTTAGACACTGTCCATCACACTGGTATCCGTCTGGCCACTGGGGCTTTCCGAACTAGTCGAATTGCGTGTCTGTATGCTGATTCTGGCGAACCTCCACTGTCTGTCCGACGCTCGTTTTTACTCAGTTCCTACGTGGCACGGTTGGCCGCTCACCCCGGTCATCCCTCGTTCCAATGCGTCTTACGTCCCGACCTCGCCCACCGTTATATACGTAATACCACTATCTCACGTCCAAGTGGAATACGATTCCGTGAACTGCTCACTGCACATGATCTTCGCATGCCCCATGTAGCGCGATCGTCTATAGGCCGCTACCCTCCTTGGCAACTCCAGCGCGCGCGGTTTGACCTGGAGCTTTCGGGCTATGCGAAGGTGGCTACCCCTAACTCGGTGTTTCGCCAACTATTCACCGAGCTCCTGGGACGTTACCGGACCTTCACCCCGGTTTTTACCGACGGGTCCCAGGTGGGGGGTGGTACAGGATGTAGTTTCATGTACAACGGTGAGGCTCATACGTACAGACTTCCAGACAGCACTTCCGTTTTTACTGCCGAGCTGTTTGCCATTTTTTATTTTTTACTCTTTGTTTCTAGTTCTGTTCCTGACAGCTTCATTATATGCTGCGACTCTATGAGCGCTGTTCAGGCGTTGCAACAGTTTCTCGGCACATCAGCATTGATAATTAAAATCCAGACACTCGTTTCACAGTTAGTCACTCGCGGATACCAGTTTATTTTTACATGGATCCCAGGCCATGTGGGTATTCCCGGCAACGAGGAGGCAGATGTGGCTGCTAAGGCTGCATGTCGTTTGCCGGTGTTTTCCACACATGCTGTTCCTTTTAGAGATGTGCAGCGATACTTCCGCTGCCATCTTTATTCCTATTGGCAGAAATCTTGGGAAGAGCTGACTGGCACCCAACTACGGACAATTAAGGACTCAGTAAAACCCTGGCGGACTTCTTGCAGGGATTCCCGTCGGGCAGAGGTCATTTTAACGCGGTTACGCATAGGTCACACACGAGCCACACATGGCCACCATCTGTGTGGTGACCCGGCCCCTGTCTGTCACACGTGCGACGTCCAACTCTCCGTGTCGCACGTTTTAATTGATTGTCCGAGATACGCCCCGGTGCGCCAGTCGCTTGGCCTGGGTTTTAGTCTGCGGTCCATCCTAGGCGACGACTCAGTCTCCGTAGATACGGTGCTGCGGTTCGTTGCTCAAATTGGATTCGCCAAACAAGTATAACTTGTGCTTTTAGTATTAGACTTTTGAGTAAGATTTAAAAATCTGCAATTAGGTTTGTTTTGTTTTACTGTTTAGTATTTTAAACCTTTTTAGCGTTTTAATCTTTTTGGTGTTTTAACGGTTTTACCATTAACCTTTTTAGTATTTTAACCGTTTTAGCATTTTTTAGTTTTGTATTTTAGCTTAGTTCTTAACCAGAAGTTAGCGAGTGTTTTATCCTTTAAAATTGACTTGGGGCCCAAATGACCTAGCTGTCGACGGGCCCTTAAACACCACTCACTCACTCACTCACTGCATTTCTAAATTGTAGGGTTTACCAAAGTCGCTTAGATTGAGGATTTGATATGGGGCTGCACGCCACTGCAACGCATGACAGATTATGGTGAGCAGCTACAGAAGTATAGAGTGGCTCTGGAACGTGTGGCTTGGTCGCATGACTGTGCCAACTGACTGTGGACCTTATGATCCCTAGAAATCGGGTTCAAGCCCGGAGATGGGTAGACATTTTTTTCCCTTCCTTTTCCGTTGTGAGAGCGATGTGCTGGTGCTTTGAAATGGCAAAATACCACCATCATATGCAATGCACATAGTATTGTTTACTTCTTTTAAATAATTCATTTCCTGATTATTTCTAATTCTCCAATTCTGTGCACCACAATTTACAGGTCCAAACATTAGTCTGAATATTCTTCTCTTGAAAGATCGCAAAGCCTTTACATCGTTCATTGTTCTTGTGATATACCAAACCTCAGACCCATACTACTGGCCTTATTGATGTTTTATACACTTTGAGTGTTTACCAAGTCTATGAGAGTACATATTATCACCCTATCTCATGATCGGATAAAACAACAGTAATGAAGTACAACTTGGATTATAGGAGCTATTCTTACAGATATGAAGGTCAGTGGCACAGTACAAGGAAACCTTTACTGTACTTGGACCCCCAAACAGCAAGGAGCGCTATTTCTGCACATGACACAGTGCTGGTAGTGGTCAAAGCCTTGGAAGTAGCTGTCTACACCAGCGCCTATGTAATGACCTATAAAGATCTGGATACAGAATATTACCCAGCATACATCATCGAGTTCTGAAACATACCAAAGAAGTGCAAATAAAGATTTACATTTATACTCAGCTTATACTCTTTATCATAAGTTCATGAGTATATTCAGGTTTTTAATTTGGGAAAAACAATTAAACTCCAAGTGTACCATTTCTTAGTGACCTATGTTCTAAAAGGTTGAATTTACACATACTTTTTTTGGTAGTTTCTTGGCACTTAATCTATATTTTGCTATAATCAGATCTGATGGACATGTATTTCTGCTGACAGGGTCTGTGAATCAGCCAGTTCAGTCAGATTTTCTTTCTACGAGTTTTATTGAAGTCAAAGATGTACACTTCAACCAGCTTTTGCAGTTTTATATGCCATATTTCCTCACTCTTTCTGAAAACAGACAATGATGAGTTCATTGTTGTATTAAGTGGCAATGAAGGTGGTACCAGTTGAAGAGCTTAAAACTGCTGAGGTGACCTGAGTATTTAGTGTTGCAATTCATTTCTTAGTACTTCACTGCCCATACTCACTTTTTTAAGTTAAAACAAACAAGGTTAAGCATATAACAAGTATACTCAAGGTTTTAATGTAAGGGACGCTTGGAGATTAAAGCGTCTGTTATCAAGCTCTTAAATGAGCATTGTTACTATTACTATTGTACCTATTTCATTTTGACAGCAAAAAAATTGTGATGAAGAAAGAAACATCATGTAAGTCAGGTCCTCTCAGGGTGTGCGCACTGGTGCAAAGAACAGAATGCAACTACGAAAGGTTGACCTTGCTGCAGACTTCCACTCGCTCTCTCCGTACACTTCTCTCTTGCTCGCTTTGCCATCTTCCACGTCCCCACTTTCAGTGTCATTTCTTCCTTACTGTGTAATGTTTACATATGGTGCACGGTGTTAAACCAGTTAATTTGGTTTTTGACACTAAGTCGGATCTTCTGTTTTAATCTAGAAAGCACTGTTACAAACGTAATTCTTGCTCATTTCCAAGATATAGCAATCTCTTTATAGTGCGTTTCAAATGGGAAGGGTTCTGATCTGCAGCCAGTGAGATACGTTTACATGCACAGTATTGCAAGCTCATTACCCCCACTCTTCATATTTTTTGGCCCACGTCAAACCCCATTTAAGGGGAAAGCAATATGACAATACAGCAGAACTCCAATTGGTTACCGGCCTGGAGACGCTCAAGGACAAACTCCTTCCCATTTGAAAAGCACAGTAATTCTTCCTTTCTAGTGTTGCCTATGATTACACCATATGTATACTCTGTTAGTGTGCGTAAACAGATCATTATCTCATTCGTGAAATTATTGTACTACAGTTGAGGTGTTTGGCTCTATGGCCACAATGTTAAAGAAAATAAAGTTCCCTCTCTGATTTAAACAGACTTCTGGCATTCTTTGCTTTCTTTGGAACAGGTTGCTCCATTATTAGATAGTTATATCAGCTAGCTATCAACACAGGCTTCCTCGATTGTTTGCTTCTTCACTCTGTAGCATGTGAGTTGAACAGAGTCGGAACAATGTGTGGCACAAGGAAGCTCTGCACCTTGGATTGCACCCAATGCAGTTTTAATCTTTGAGAGACCCTGACATAAATAATCAGTTTGTTAGAGGTTAAAATGCCTAAAACACTTTATATTTTAAGGCATAAATATTCATATCAATGGCAGCAATTAATGGGTGCATGCACTGTTTTTACTCCAGCAATACTATTTAGATATTTATAATAGATTTTATATAGCTTATACAGCTTATATTTTATATGGCTTGTGTGTTTGAGATCACCAACAGTAAGTTTGTTGTTCTCTTCTGACCCCAATTCTATTAGGGTTCCTGAGGGCTAGGGAGTCTTTTTTTCCAACCTCTCCATTTCTCTAATTTCTCTCTAAACTCTTAACCCCTAACATGCTTCCCCCAGGGGGACCTACCACGGTAGGTCCGGGCTTGGCGCACCCGGGGCCCCGAGCCGCTCATCCCCATTATCATCCCCTCGCCTCCATCAGGTCTAGCCACGTTATCATCCACTTAGATTTAGTCTCTTCCTCTTCTAGGTCTTATGGTTTTATGTAGGTTAAGTTTTAGAATTATAACTCCTGTCTCACCAACAGGGATCTATCCTGTCTCCGTGGCTCCTGTCCCACGGTTTCGGCGCAGCTTCCAACTTGTGTGCTCTTCGGAGGCTCAGGCGTGAAGGTTGAGTGGACCCTCCTCACTACCCCTTTTGTGCGACACTAGGTGCGGAGCCGTTCCATTGTCAAGTACACCCCCGTAGCTCCTTAGGGGCCGGGTCCCCATGGGTATCTCGGCGGCCATGCTGCCGCTGGGGTGTACAGGGGGACCCGACGTGTTACCGCTGTCTGGGGTCCGATGTAATCAACCACAAGTCCCCTGAATCCACGCTGACTCCGTTGAGGCAGCGTGGGCTAGAGTGGGGAGCCACAGGCGGTTATTCCTGTGGTAGGGGCATAAAGTCGGGCCTGCCTTTGGTGGAAATGTCGCATACCGGTAAGTAGTGATAGGCGGAGGGTAACTTTTTCTGACGTACTCCTTGAGATCGGGTCTGAAGCGGGTGCTTCGGGCCGGCACAGACCGGAAGATTTAGGTGTCTTTTTCCTTTATCCCCCGGATGGCAGGCTGACGCCGACGGTCCGGAAGGGGGACCCCTTCATAATGTCTCCTCTGCGCTCCACCCCTTCAACTCCACGTTTTTTGATTATGCGGCTTATCAGTGAAGAAAAGACCATGTCGACTATTAGTCCATTTTATATTAAGAAGGAGTGAGTGAGTGAGTGAGTGTATTGGGTTTAAGGGCCCGTCGACAACTTGGTCATTAGGGCCCCGAGTCCAGAAGTAAAATTACATACCGTCAAGTGTTAAAACATCACCCATTAAAAACTAAAAATCTAAGGTTAAAATAGATAAAAAACAAATAGAACGGGGAGTCTAAAAGAAAGATAAAAGCTAAAACAGTTCAAATGTAAAACTGGTCTAAAAAGATAACATAAAAACAGTTAAAACCTCAAAAGTGATTTTACAATGTACATAGATAAAAATACGAAGGTTAAAAATAAAATCACAAAGTAAAATACAAGTTACACCTGCTTATTGTAAGTGTTTGGTCTTCATCTTTTTCTTTTTCAGCCTTATCTTGACTGACTTGGGACCTGGTATGTTCAAGTCGCCATCCTCAGATGAGTCTGAAGAGCCCTGTCGGCTTGTTGAGCGGGAGCGGGACTTCCTTGATGATGGACGACTACTCACCCGGTCTTTAGGTCGCGAATGGTGAGCGTTTCCAGGTAAAACGGTGTGGCTACTGCTTTTGGATGGCTGGTGAGCAGGTGTCTGCACGGCGGAAGATTTAGTTGCCGGTGCAGGTGTATCACGGGACGGTGGAGAGGGAGAGGCGCTCGTTGGTGAGTCAGTCTGCGTGGCAGCATCAGCGACTGGAACGTGCTGAATGGCCACAGTGTGGGCAGGAGTGCGGCGGACTGCTGACGCGAAACCTAGGGTTGTCGCAGGTTTCAACTGTTCAAAGCGGCGACGTGCTTCCAAAAATGTGAGCCGTTCTTTCACGCGCAACTCCTGTATAGCTTTCTCATCCATAAATTTAGAACACTGACGCGAGCTTGATGGATGGCTCTCTCCACAATTCACACAATGAGGGTCACGGGTACAAGCCGTGCCCTCATGAGGTGATAGGCCACAACGCTCACAAACGGCAGGATGGTTGCACGCGGTCTTAGTATGTCCGAACTTCTGACACTGAAAACAGCGCATAGGGTTCGGGACATATTGACGTACGGCGGCACGCTCATACCCGCAGAAGATGTATTCTGGCAACTGTGTGCCCTTAAAAGTGAGGAACACCGTACGCAACTCAATAACTTTACCATCCTGCTTTCTTGTCAGACGGTACGCTTGACACACACGCTGGTCGGAGAGGCAAGTAACAATCTCCTCATTGGTGAGGTTGTCCAGACTAGACGTGGTGACTACTCCTCTACATGTGTTCAACGACTTGTGTGGGGCTACCCGGATTGGGTAGGATCCCAACAAGGTCGCTTTAAGAAGTTTTTGCGCCTGGTCTGCAGAAGTCACTTCGATCAAAAGCGTACCGTCTCGAACTCTAGTCGCATTTTTCACAATGCCACAAATCCTGTCTATTTCCCGTTTAATATAAAATGGGCTCAGGTCCTTTAACGTTTTTCCATCACATGCCATTGTCATTACCAAAAACGAGTCAAACAAGGGGGTTTTGCGCGGATGCATTATGAATTGGACCCCCATCCGGAACCGTCGGCGTCAGCCTGCCATCCGGGGGTCAAAGGATAAAAGACACCAAAATCTCCACGGTCTGTGCCGCCATGGAGACCCCTCCATGACTGACCTCAAAGCGTACTTCAGAGGGGCTACCCTCCGATCTCCACTGCTTGTCCACATGGGTAAACCGTTCACCACGTGACACCCCGGTTTTATGCCCCCACCACAGGAATAACCGCCTGTGGCTCCCCGCTTTAGCACACGCTGCCTCAACGGAGTCAGCGTGGATTCAGGGGACTTCGGGTTGATTACACCGGGGTTCCGTCAGCGGTAACACGTCCGGCCGGTGATACTAACCCGACGGCACACGGCCGTCGGGAGATTAACACCGGCCGTGCCCTCAAGGAGCTACGTGGGTGTACTTGACGTGTGGACGGGCTCCGCACCTAAGGCTACACATGGGGGCAGTGTGAAGGGTCCGCCTAACCTTCGCGCCTGAGACCTCCGAAGAGCACACAAGTCGGGGGCCGCGCTGAAAACCGTGGGACAGGACCACGGAGATAGGAAAGATCCCTGCTGGTGAGACAGGAGTTATAAATCTAGGAACTTACAAACTAATAATCAGAATAAACCTAGAAGAGGAAGAGGGTGATATAAAAAGCAACAAAAACGCTGCACGTGGCACAGTTAATGAAAGTGGAGGGGGTGAAGTGATAGTGAGCAGCTCGGGGCCCCGGGTGCGCCAAACCCGGACCTACCGTGGTAGGTTCCCCTGGGGGAGTTTGATTTCGGAGTCCTCTTCTCCTAGATGAGTCGTCGACCAAGACTAACGAGCCTCATCTACCCGTTGGAATGTTCTTAGCTTCCCCTCACCTCTTGCCTACCAGTGGTCATGAAGACTCACTTAGTAGGCCGTCTGGATCGGGTACTGAGCCCCTCCGCCACGGCAAGGCGACACTCCTTCGGAGGGGATTAAGAAGGAGCTGGACAGGATCTGTGGTCCAGTAAAAAATGCTACCCGATGTAGAGACGGTAGTTTATTAATCGAGGTTGCTCAAGACACCCAGACTGCGAAACTGCTAAAAGCCAGTCTGCTTGGTTCATACCCTGTCAAGGTCGAAAAACACAAGACCCTGAATAGCTGTCGCGGTGTGGTTTCCACCCGAAGTTTGGACGGCCTCTCTAATGAGGAGATTGCTAAATGCCTGAGGGACCAAGGTGTAACTGCTGCGTTTCGCTTAATAGGGAAGAGAGATAACCAACCATTCGAATTACGTACGGTTTTCCTCACATTCGAACGTACCACCCTACCCCAATACATCTTCTGCGGGTATGAACGTGCCACCGTACGTCCTTATGTGCCCAACCCCATGCGATGTTTTCGTTGCCAGAAGTTCGGGCACACGCAGCAGCGCTGTTCCGGCTCACCCAACTGTCCCCGATGTGGACGTGCTGCTCACGAGGGCTCCCTGTGCGACCAGGACCCCACCTGTGTCAACTGTGGAGGTGCCCACCCGTCGAACTCACGCGATTGCCCCCGCTTCTTAGAGGAGAAGGCAATTCAGGAGCTTCGAGTCAAGGAAAACCTGACATTTATGGATGCGAGAAAGCGATACCAGGAGCTTCATCCCACCACCAGTTTGAAGTTTTCTGCAGCTGTTCGTCAGGTTATTCCGAAGCTGGACGCCGCCGTACAGACTTGCCCAGGTTTGCCGTCTCGTGTTTCAGTGGGAGTGCAGACCAACTCGTCTGCCGCACATGTTTCTCCACCGCTAGTGGTTCGCCCACCGACAACATCCTCTGCCGTCCAGACACCAGCACCGCAGCCGTCCCAGAGTTCTACTGCCTCCGTGACGTCTGAAGAACGACACCGATCAAGGCACAAACCTCGAGCGAGTAGCCGTACGTCCTCTGTGAAATCCCGGTCTCGCTCTACGAGCCTCAGGGGATCATCAGACTCCCGAACATCGGAGGAGTCGCCAGAGGACGGAGAACCTCGTATTATTGGTCCAAAATGCGCGAAGGTCAGAAAGAAAATCAAGACTAACCGTTAACTCTACTCTAGAATGGAAATAATCCAGTGGAATATTAATGGGTTCCGGGCCAGGACTCCGGACATACAGCATTTGGTTTTTCAACGCTCGCCCTCCATACTCTGTCTACAAGAAACCCATCTGCAGCATCATCACGGTTTACATCTACGTGATTTTAAGGCATTTAGACACGACTCTGCACCTGGTAGGCGAGCAAGCGGTGGTGTTGCTACCTTGGTGGCGCATAATATCTCTGCCGCCAGCATACCGCTTAACACACCGTTTCAAGCTGTAGCGGTACGTGTGCAGCTGCAGGGCCTGTGTTTCACTATTTGCAATGTCTATCTGCCCCCGAGCATTCTCGTGCAAGAACACGATCTTCGGGCTCTTCTGGCTCAGATTCACCCACCGCTCCTCTTTCTAGGGGATCTGAATGCCAAAAACACTTTATGGGGCTGCGACACTGACGATGCTCGTGGGTGCCTTATAGCAGACGTGTGTGATATGTCCGGCTTGTATTTGCTAAACACTGGTGCCCCTACATTCTTATCCTCCACTTACGGCACACTTTCAACCCTAGACGTTGCTTTCTGTAGCCCGGCATTAGCTCCGCTGCTGGATTGGTCGGTGCTCTCCGACCTATTTGGCAGTGATCATTACCCCATTAATATTCACCTCTACCATACCCATACTGTGCCAACACGGCATCCTCACTGGATTATTTCCAAGGCTGATTGGGGGAAATTTCGCTCTCTCCTTCACCTTAGCGACAATGGTTATACCAATATTGATGAAATGGTGGAATATTTTACATGTTCTATCTTGCTCGCAGCAGATTCTAGCATTCCTCGAAGTCCATCGTCGCCTCGGCACGCTCCCGTACCCTGGTGGTCCGAGGAATGCTATTTGGCTATCAAAGCACGCAGACGCGCTCTGAGGCTTTTTAGTTTACACCCTACTGAAGAGAACTTTATCGCTTTTAAACGTTCTCGTGCCAGGGCACGTTTCGTGCTTCGCAGCGCAAAACGCAGATCCTGGGAAACCTACATCTCTTCCCTATCACGTCACACTTCGACACAAAGGGTTTGGACTGCTGTTCGGCGCATGTACGGCAAGTATCGCCGGACAACGATCCCCGGTCTTGCCGTGCAGGGCTCTATTTATACCTCTGAGCAGGACATCGCTGACGCCCTTGCCGACTCGTTTGCTGCTGTTAGCCAGACCCAAAGTTACAATACTGCCTTTCTACCGATTAAGGAATCTGCGGAGCGGATAGTCCTCGATTTTAACAGCGACTGTAGCGAACCGTACAACGCCCCTTTTACAGAAGCGGAGCTGGCGCATGCTTTGTCTCTCGCCAAGGACTCCTCTCCTGGTCCTGATGATATCCATCGCCAAATGCTACTTCATCTTCCACCTAAGGCTCTCTCCTTCCTGCTGGACATTTACAACCGTATCTGGCTTCAGCAGGTTTTCCCGTCTTCCTGGCGCGAGGGTATTGTCATCCCGATTCCTCGGCCCGGAAAAGACCGAACACTTTCCTCTAGCTACCGCCCTATTTGCCTAACGAGCGTTGTTTGTAAGATCTTGGAACGAATGATTAACACTCGCTTAGTGTGGTGGCTAGAGAAGAATAACCTGCTGAATAACGTTCAGTGCGGTTTTCGTCGCCATCGTTCGAGCATCGACAATCTGGCATGCATGGAAGCCTACATACAAAATGCCTTTCTTCTGAAGCAGCATGTCGTGGGTGTCTTCTTCGACCTGCAGAAGGCCTACGACACCACCTGGCGCTATGGTATCTTGCGCACTCTGCACGGCTACGGTTTACGAAGTCATTTAGCGATCTTCCTTTTAAATTTTTTAAAACTACGCCGTTTTCGTGTCCGGATTGGCAATACACTATCTCACGAGAGGATCCAGGAGAATGGTGTACCCCAGGGGTCGATTCTCAGTGTCACGCTGTTTGCCGTTGCCATCAACGGCATCGCTAGCGTTGTTCGTGGCGGAATATCGATGTCACTGTATGTTGACGACTTTGCCATCTACTACCGCTCGTATAATCTGGAGCACATCGAGCGTCAACTGCAGCTAACCATAAGGTCCATCGCCGAGTGGTCACTTCGTACCGGCTTTCAGTTTTCCCCCACGAAAACGCAGTGTGTGCACTTCCATCGACTTCGTGGTGTACACCCTCCACCCGACCTTGATCTGTGTGGCACACGTTTACCGTTTGTTCCGCACCTTAAGTTCCTGGGCCTTCACCTCGACAGCACACTCAAATGGGAGCACCATATTCGCCAGCTTCGTGCTTCGTGCGATCGTTCACTTCGGGTACTCAGGGTTTTGTCTGGGGCATCTTGGGGTGGCGATCGCACAGTTATGTTGAGGTTGTATCGCTCACTGGTCCGCTCAAAATTGGATTACGGCTGTTTTATTTATGGCGCGGCGTCCGCCTCTAAACTTCGCCTTTTAAACACAGTACATAATGCTGGTATCCGTCTTGCCACTGGGGCTTTCCGCACTAGTCGAGTCGAGTGTCTCTACGCTGATTCCGGGGAGCCGCCACTCTCGGTATGTCGCTCGTATATGCTCTGCTCTTATGTAGCAAGGTTAGCGGCTCACCCAGGTCATACTTCTTTTAACCCTGTTCTGCGTCCGGAACTGGTTCATCGTTATATGCAGAAAAGCACCATCTCTCGCCCAAGCGGTATTCGGTTTCTTGAATTGCTCGCCGCGCATGACCTCCGAATGCCTGCCGTAGAGCGTTTTACTCTTGGCCGCTATCCTCCTTGGGAACTCCAACGTGCCCGTTTCGATCTAGAGCTTTCTCGCTGTGCCAAGGTAGCCACCCCTCAATCGGTGTTTCGTCAACTGTTCGCCGAAATCCTGGGACGTTACCGGAATTACATTCCGGTATTTACTGATGGATCCCAGGTGAGGGGTACTACAGGTTGTAGTTTTGTGTATAATGGTGCGGTTCACCAGTACCGTCTTCCGGACAATAGCTCCGCTTTTACTGCCGAGCTTTTTGCCATATTTTATTTCCTGCTGTTTATATCCGGTTCAGTCCCTGGAAGCTTTATAGTCTGTTGTGACTCTCTTAGTGCTCTTCAGGCGCTGCAACGGTTTGTCGGCAGCTCGGCATTGCCTATTAAAATTCAGACACTCGTATCTCAGTTACTTTCACGCGGATACCCCCCCAGGGGGACCTACCACGGTAGGTCCGGGCTTGGCGCACCCGGGGCCCCGAGCCGCTCATCCCCATTATCATCCCCTCGCCTCCATCAGGTCTAGCCACGTTATCATCCACTTAGATTTAGTCTCTTCCTCTTCTAGGTCTTATGGTTTTATGTAGGTTAAGTTTTAGAATTATAACTCCTGTCTCACCAACAGGGATCTATCCTGTCTCCGTGGTTCCTGTCCCACGGTTTCGGCGCAGCTTCCAACTTGTGTGCTCTTCGGAGGCTCAGGCGTGAAGGTTGAGTGGACCCTCCTCACTACCCCTTTTGTGCGACACTAGGTGCGGAGCCGTTCCATTGTCAAGTACACCCCCGTAGCTCCTTAGGGGCCGGGTCCCCATGGGTATCTCGGCGGCCGTGCTGCCGCTGGGGTGTACAGGGGGACCCGACGTGTTACCGCTGTCTGGGGTCCGATGTAATCAACCACAAGTCCCCTGAATCCACGCTGACTCCGTTGAGGCAGCGTGGGCTAGAGTGGGGAGCCACAGGCGGTTATTCCTGTGGTAGGGGCATAAAGTCGGGCCTGCCTTTGGTGGAAATGTCGCATACCGGTAAGTAGTGATAGGCGGAGGGTAACTTTTTCTGATGTACTCCTTGAGATCGGGTCTGAAGCGGGTGCTTCGGGCCGGCACAGACCGGAAGATTTAGGTGTCTTTTTCCTTTATCCCCCGGATGGCAGGCTGACGCCGACGGTCCGGAAGGGGGACCTTTTCATAATGTCTCCTCTGCGCTCCCCCCCTTCAACTCCACGATTTTTGGTTATGAGTATGGTAAGCGAGAAGAAGACCCTGGCTACTCTGAGGCCGTTTTATATTAAAAAGGAAGTAGATCGCTTATGTGGCGCTGTAAAAAATGTCACTCGATGTAGGGACGGCAACTTGCTGATAGAGGTGGCTCAAGACTCCCAAACCGCAAAACTACTTAAAGCCACTCTCCTAGGTTCTTATCCCGTAAAGGTAGAGAAGCATAAGACTTTGAATAGTTGTCGCGGCGTAGTTTCAACATCAAGTCTGGACAACCTCTCTAACGAGGACATAGTTAACTGCCTCTCTGACCAAGGTGTTATTGCTGCATACCGTTTAATTGGTAAGAAGGATGACAAGCCCTCCCCCTTACGTACGGTTTTCCTTACGTTTGAACGTACGACTCTGCCGCAATTCATTTTCTGCGGGTATGAACGCGCAACCGTACGACCGTATGTGCCGAACCCTATGCGTTGTTTCCGCTGCCAGAAGTTCGGGCATACGCAGCAGCGATGTACCGGTACACCAGTTTGTCCTCGCTGTGGTCGAAATGCTCACGACGGCTCCCTGTGCGATCAGGACTCCACCTGTGTCAACTGTGGAGGTGCACACCCGTCGAACTCGCGCGATTGCCCCCGCTTTTTAGAGGAGAAGGCAATCCAGGAGCTTCGGGTTAAGGAACACCTGACTTTTGTAGACGCACGAAAGCGGTATCAGGAACTTCATCCAACCACCACCTTGAAGTTTTCTGCAGCTGTCCGCCAGGCTGTTCCGAAACAGGACGCCGTCGTACAGACGTGCCCCAGTTCGCCCTCTCGGGTTTCCGTGGGAGTACAAACTGGCTCACCTGACGAGCATAGTTCTACTCCACCTACAGTTCGACCACAGACTACCTCTTCTGCCGTCCAGACGCCAGCTCCGCCGCAGTCGACTAGCTCTGAGACTGCTTCGTTGCCTGTTGAACGCCATCGTTCCAGGCATAAACTCCGGGCCAGTAGTTGCACGTCCTCTGTGAAGTCCCGCTCCCGCTCTGCGAGCCGCAGGGGTTCTTCAGACTCCCGCACATCGGAGGAGTCACCGGAGGATGGTGGACCTCACATTATCGGTCCAAAGAGTGCGAAGGTGAAAAAGAAAATAAAGACCAACTACTAATTCGATTTTAGCATGGAAGTAATCCAGTGGAATATTAATGGGTTCCGGGCCAGGGCTCCAGACATACAACATTTAGTTTCTCAGCGATCGCCTTCCGTCGTCTGCTTACAAGAAACCCATTTGCAGCCTAATCATGGTTTACATCTACGTAATTTTTCCGCATTTAGACATGACTCTGCAGCTGGTCGGCGGGCTAGCGGTGGTGTGGCTACGCTGGTGGCACATACCATCTCTGCTGCCAGCATACCGCTTAACACGCCGCTGCAAGCTGTAGCGGTTCGTGTACAGCTGCGGGGCCTGTGCTTTTCTATTTGCAATGTCTATCTGCCACCGGTCAATGTCGTACAAGAACACGATCTTCGGGCTCTTCTGGTTCAGATTCCGCCACCGCTTCTATTCCTCGGCGATCTGAATGCCAAAAACACTTTATGGGGCTCCGACATTGACGATGCTCGTGGGTGCCTTATAGCAGACGTTTGTGATACGTCTGGCTTACTTCTGCTGAACACTGGTGTCCCCACATTCTTATCCTCCACTCACGGCACACATTCAGCACTAGACGTTACCTTTTGTAGCCCGGCATTAGTTCCACTGCTTGATTGGTCGGTGCTTTCCGACCTATTTGGCAGCGATCATTACCCCATTAATATTCACCTCTACCATAGTCATACTGTGCCAACACGGCATCCTCACTGGATTATTTCCAGAGCTGATTGGGGGAAATTTCACTCGCTTATTCATCTCACCGACGATGGCTTTACCACCATTGACGACATGGTGGAATATTTTACATGTTCTGTGTTGCTCGCAGCAGATTCCAGCATTCCTCGTGGATCATCTACACCACGACACTTTCCTGTGCCTTGGTGGTCTGAGGAATGCCGTTTGGCTATCAAAGCGCGTAAACGTGCTCTGCGTCTTTTTAGTTTACATCCGACCGAAGACAATTTTATAGCTTTTAAGCGTTCTCGTGCCAGAGCACGTTTTGTTCTTCGGAGTGCAAAGCGCAGATCCTGGGAAAGCTACGTCTCTTCGCTTTCACGTCGCACTTCGGCACAAAGGGTGTGGACTGCTGTTCGGCGTATGTACGGCAAGTGTCGCCGGACCATTATTCCCGCTCTTGCCGTACAAGGCTCCACCTACACCTCCGAGCAGGACATCGCCGACACCCTTGCCGATTCTTTCGCTGCTGACAGCCAAACCCGAAGTTACAGTAATGCCTTTCTAGGAATCAAGGAATCTGCGGAGCGGATAATCCTCAATTTTAACAGTGACTGCAGTGAATCGTACAACGCGCCTTTCACCGAAGAGGAGCTAGAACGTGCTTTGTCTCTCGCAAAGGACTCCTCTCCTGGCCCTGATGACATCCACCGACAAATGCTGCTTCACCTTCCACCTGCGGCTCTCTCCTTCCTGCTGAGCATTTACAACCGCATATGGCTTCAGCAGGTTTTCCCGTCTTCCTGGCGCGAGGGTATTGTCATCCCCATCCCTCGGCCCGGAAAGGACCGGACACTTCCCTCTAGCTACCGCCCTATTTGCCTGACGAGTGTTGTTTGTAAGACCTTCGAACGTATGGTTAACACTCGCTTAGTGTGGTGGCTGGAGAAGAATAACCTGCTGAGCAATGCTCAGTGCGGTTTTCGTCGTCATCGCTCCAGTGTCGACAATCTGGCACGCATGGAAGCATATATACAAAATGCCTTTCTCTTGAAGCAGCATGTCGTGGGCGTCTTCTTCGATCTGCAGAAGGCCTACGATACTACCTGGCGCTATGGTATCCTACGTACTTTACACGGTTACGGTTTACGCGGTCATTTAGCCATTCTCGTTTTAAATTTTTTAAAACTACGCCGGTTTCGTGTCCGCATTGGGAATACACTATCCCACGACAGGATCCAGGAGAACGGTGTACCCCAGGGGTCGATTCTTAGTGTAACGCTTTTCGCCGTGGCGATTGACGGTATCGCCAGTGTTGTTCGTGGGGGAATCCCGATATCGCTGTATGTTGACGACTTTGCCATCTACTACCGCTCTTTTAATCTTGAACACATCGAACGCCAACTGCAGCTGACCATATCCTCTATCGCCGAATGGGCTCATCGCACCGGCTTTCAGTTCTCCCCTACGAAAACACAGTGTCTACACTTTCATCGACTTCGTGGTGTGCATCCTCCTCCTGTTCTTTATTTGCGTGACACGCGTATTCCTTTTGTTCCGCACCTGAAGTTCTTGGGCCTACACCTCGACAGCAAACTCACATGGGAGCACCATATTCGCCATCTTCGTGCTTCCTGCAATCGTTCGCTTCGGATGCTCCGGGTGTTATCTGGGGCATCTTGGGGCGGCGATCGAACCGTCATGTTGAGGTTGTATGGCTCACTGGTCCGGTCCAAATTAGATTACGGCTGTTTTATTTATGGCGCGGCATCTGCCTCTAAACTCCGCCTTTTAGATACGATTCATCATACTGGTATCCGCCTTGCTACTGGAGCTTTCCGTACTAGTCGAATTCCGTGTCTGTATGCTGAATCTGGCGAACCTCCATTGTCTGTGCGACGCTCGGTATTGCTTTCTTCATACGTGGCACGGTTAGCAGCTCACCCTGGTCACCCGTCATTTTACTCTGTATTGCGTCCAGACCTAGCCCACCGTTATATGCGAAATAGCTCAATATCCCGCCCCAGCGGTATTCGGTTTCGTGAACTGCTCGCCACACATTCTTTGCGAATGCCTGCTGTAGAGCGGTATTGCCATGGTCGCTTTCCTCCTTGGCAACTCCACCGTGCCCAATTCGACCTCGAGCTTGCAGCCCATGCTAAAGTAACTACCCCTCACTCGGTGTTTCGTCAACTCTTCACCGAGCTCCTGGGACGTTACCCGATTTACTTTCCGGTTTTTACCGATGGTTCCCAGGTGGGTGGTGCTACAGGCTGTAGTTTTGTTTATAACAATGAGGCTCACAAGTACCGCCTTCCGGACGCCAGTTCTGTTTTTACCGCCGAGCTGTTCGCCATATTTTATTTTTTACTCTTTATCTCCAGCTCAGGACCTGGAAATTTTATGATTTGCTGTGACTCTCTGAGTGCTCTTCAGGCCTTACAGCAATTTCTCGGCACTTCAGCACTCATAATTAAAATACAGACACTCATTTCACAGTTACTGACTCACGGATACCAGTTTGTTTTTATATGGATCCCAGGCCATGTGGGTATTCCTGGTAACGAGGAGGCGGATGCGGCTGCAAAGTCTGCATGTCGTCTGCCGGGATTATCCACACGAACTCTGCCTTTTAGTGATGCGCAACGATATTTCCGGCGCCATATTTTTTCGTTCTGGCAGAAGTCGTGGGAAGAAATATCTGGCACCCAATTACGGACAATCAAAGACACAGTAACACCCTGGCCGACATCCGTCAGGGATGCGCGGCGGTCGGAGGTCATTCTCACCCGGTTGAGAATCGGTCACACTCGCGCCACACACGGTCATCTACTGCGTGGCGACCCGGCCCCTGTGTGTCAGACGTGCGGTGTACAACTGTCCGTCCCACACGTTTTGCTTGATTGTCCACGATATACTAGAGAGCGCCAGTCCCTTGGCCTGGGTTTTACTATGCGGTCAATTCTGGGCGACGACCCGGTATCGGTAGATAAGGTTCTGCGGTTCGTCACCCAAATTGGGTTTGGGAAACAAGTTTAACTTGTGTTTTAGTTTTGGTGTTTTATTCTACGGTTTTTAGACAATGAATCCCGGTTTTATTGTAGCACCGTTTGTTTTTACTTTTTAGCTGTTTTATTTTAATATTTATCCGTAAGATTTTTAACGTTTTAACTGTTTTAGATTTTCACGTTTTACCTTCTTACAAGTTTACTGCTTTTTTAGTTTCCCCTTTTTAACCGTATTAATTTGTTTCAGCCCGTAAAAATTGACCTGGGGCCCAAATGACCCAGCTGTCGACGGGCCCTTAAACTCCACACTCCACTCCACTCCACGCGGATACCAGCTCGTTTTTACCTGGACCCCAGGCCACGTGGGAATCCCCGGCAACGAGGAGGCGGATGCGGCCGCCAAGTCCGCATGCCGCCTGCCGGAATTCTCAACCCGTACTATGCCTTATACAGATGTGCGACGTTATTTCCATCGGCATCTTCTAGCTGTATGGCAGCAATCATGGGAAACGTTGACTGGCACTCAATTGCGGACGATTAAGGACAGCGTACAACCCTGGGTGACGTCCTGTAGGGATTCCAGGCGGGAAGAAGTCATTCTCACCCGCCTGAGGATAGGTCACACGCGAGCCACTCACGGACACCTCCTGCGTGGGGACGAAGAGCCTGTATGTCCGAGGTGCGGCGTCCAACTTTCTGTGGCTCATATCCTCGTAGATTGTCCGCAATACGATCGTGAGCGCCAGTCCATTGGCCTGGGGCGAACAATTGGTTCCATTTTGGGCGACGATCCAGATTCTGTCTCTAAGGCGCTGCGTTTCGTAGCCCATATTGGGTTCGCTAAACAAGTCTGACTTGTATTCACGTTTTACGCAGTTTTTAGCTTTTCAGATTACCTTAATGGTATTTTTTAACCGCTCAGTGTTTTATAAAGCCTGAGTTGTTGATTCATTTTAAAGTTTTAGACGTGAGAGTTTTTTTTATATCTAGCGTTTTATTTAGAATTTTCTTTGTCTAGCATTTTAGTCTTATTTTAATACTTGAGTTTTAATTTTGTTTTATTACGGGCCCAAATGACCTTGTTGTCGACGGGCCCTTAAATTTAACACTCCACTCCACTCCACTCCTAACATGCTGACCGGTCATGGCATGTATACGTCCTCTGATTGGTAATCAGAGGATATGGTCGGTGAATTTATTTTGATAATTCTCCCGGTCAGGTCGGTGAGACCCTTAAACCAACGACAGGTGTGGTCCTCCAGACATTCTGGGGGTTGTGAGAGAGCGATGTGACCACCAAAACATAAAAATATGGTGCTCTCTAAAAAAAATGGTTACTATTACTGCTATTGCTCTCTTCAGATATTGGAGAGCAAGAGGATTAATGACTTCATTGTCAAAAATCCAGCATTAGCTAACAACATATTTAATTTTAATATATATATTGTCACCGCGCCCGCCGCATCTAATTGCCGGCAACAGCAGTGTCACCCATCGCATTATTGTCGGCGCTACCGCAAAGGAGTCGAAGGAAAGAGACAGAGAATGGCCGCATTGTTGGGCGCTTGCCGAAAGAGAGAAAAGGATAGACACTTCGAGAATCTTCTCTGCTTTGTATCTCGCCGCAATAAGTGAACGTTCCTGAAGCTTCTAGAATAGTGCCTGGGAGATATAAATAGCGGTAAAGTGTGAGAAGAGTCAGTCAGTATGTGAAGGTTGAGTAGTCGTGCCGACGGAGACGGACAGACGATGTGAAGCGTTGTGCCGACGGAGAAGGGACAGTTCTTTGTGTTACGAGTTCGGAGCCGTGCTGTTGGAGAATCGGAAAAGACTTTCTTGCTGTTGCAACGAGTGTACAAGTTACTGTTTACGGAAATAAAAGTGTTACTTTATCTCGACTACATCTTTACTACTTTACTTTTCAACACAACCAAAGTTACAATATATATTAGAATTATATGTGTTCAATATTAATAGCAAAGGGAGAATAGCTAAAGATCGCTTCCTTAACAATGCGGGAACTATTTGATGAACGCATACGCGGATGTATACGAGAAAGGTAGTATCACGTAAGGTGACGCTGGACTCCTTGCACTAGCGTGTGTATATTCAAGGTGAAAAGACGTGTTGAGGTAACGCGTGAACATTGTAGAACATTTACCAGACTTTCATCAAGCTCTTGTTCCACTTTTTGAAAAAGTGGAAAGACTTAAATAATCTAAAATGGTGCTAAGAGGATTTATTTAAATGTAAAATAGAGAAAAAGTGTTAATAAAATAATACATTGTGGTGAAGAAAAATCGTGTGATTTTTCATTCCATCCGTTACCACGGCCTGAGAGAAATAAGAGCCTCATCGCTCAAACACGAAGCAACACTTCAATAAAAACAGCACCACATGAAAGCAACGTACATGAGTATGAGTCCTAAAGATAAACATTCTGGAGTTAAAACTGTCCCCCAATCGGATCTCCGGGTGGGGACATCTTTATAATAAAAACTTTAGAAACCAAAATTGCTTTATTTGCTGACGATGTAATCATTTGGACTCCAGGCTCTCCAAAAAAACCTGAATTAACTAAAGACAGACTAGAAACAGCCCTAAACAAAGTACATGAATGGAGCTCCAAAAACCTCATGACTATCAATGTGGAAAAAACAAATTATGAATTATTTACACTAAAATACAAACCAGTTAATATTAACATAAATTATAATGGTAAACTACTCAAAGCAGTTGATGATGCCAAATACTTAGGCATCACTTTCTACAGAAAGCTATGTTGGAAAAAACATTTAACAAACATCTCAGAAAAGGTTGAAAAGAAACTACAAATCCTGAAAAGGTTAGCTGGTGCTAAATGGGGCTGCTCAAGGAGAGTCCTTAACACAATATACAAAATGTATGTTAAACCAAACCTCTTGTACTGTTCTGAAGCTTTAATAACAGCAGTAAATGCTAACATCAATAAACTTGAACAAATACAAAATCAGGCTCTTCGCCTAATCACTGGAGCAGTTAAATCCACACCGATTGATGCCATGCTTGCCTTAACACGGACCCCATCAATAACAACCAAAATAGAAGAACAAGCATTGCTCCAACACGAGAAAATGTTACGACTGCCAAACTCTAAATGGACAGAAGAGAACCTCCCCCTTCAATCCTTAAAACTCATAGTAGTTTCCTAGAAAAGGTAACACAGATTAAAACCAAATTGAGCATTCCTAACACCAGAGAAAATCTACTTATAAGGGAAAATCCATTGGAATTATTGCAACCTACCTTCAATTTGGAATTAATAGAGGAAATAAGTAAATCAGACATACCAAAAGAAATACAAAAACTTCTAGCTCTGGAAACAATCAATACTAGAGATCCCACAGAAGAATAGCTGCACATATATACTGATGGATCCTCCAAAGAAAACCTTACTGGAGCTGGAGTTAGGTGTTCACATTTTTCCTTTCATCATTCTGTTGGCAGAGACACAACAAATTATGATGGAGAAATAGAGGCTATATACATTGCTCTCCAACAATTATTAAATCTTCCCTCAAATAAATTTAACAAAGCAGTAGTTCTTTCAGATTCTAAAGCTGTAATTCAGGAAATATGTTCAAATACTACAAAGAAGTCAACAAAAATTAGAGAATGCTACAAAATGTTAACACAACTCCAAAAAGTTAATAAGACTGTTCATCTCCAATGGATTCCAGCACACTGTGGAGTCATGGGGAATGAAGCTGCAGACTCACTTGCAAAGAAAGGCACAACAATAAAACAAAAATCTAAATTCAATTTCTCATATTCTTCAATAAAACGCTTGATCATTAAAACATTTTCTCATTCATACCTACAAGAAATAGAAACAAATGCCAAAGATAAAAAATGGATTACACTACGTTCCAACCCAGATATAATCCCCCAGAGACCAAGGAAAACAGCGGTTGCAGCCTTCCGACTACAGACAAATCATGACTGCTTAGCAAGTCATCTCTACAGAATGAGTATCTCAGCCTCACCAATATGTGTCCTGTGTAATGATCCAGCAGAAATGAATGAAGAGCACTTGAAGACCTGTGAAGCATTAAGATCAGAAGAAACTACAGTTCAAAAGTATTGGAAAGCATGAATGCTAATGGCTTCATTGCCAGATGCAAGGCACTAGGAAACAACAACAACAATAGCTCTATGACTCCAAACCCATATATGGGCTTTCACTCGTCAGGATCCGGACAGGTCGCCCATATATGGGTTTTCGCTCGCAAAAGGTTAGAAATTCCTCTGTTCACTGAAAATGTTAGCAAACTATACCATGTGTGATATAGAAGTGGGAGCTAATAGTCAATGGAAGATTGAAATATGTTGATGTGCATTCAGTTAGACATTTCAAGTAATATCACATGTTTATCAAGGTCCATAGTTGGTCTCACTTTGAAGTGTAATAATTATTTACATATACACAGTGTCATTTATAAGTCCCCACAGAACACTGCCAACACATTTGTAGCAACAGGAATGATGAATAAACTAAACTAATTCTAAAAGGATGAAGCAAGCTGTTTGTTTAGTGTCTGTCAAGGAATGGTGGTTGCATTCTGTGTCCAAGGCACCATTCCTAATGTGATAAGGCTTGTGAATAATGATCAGAGTCAAACTGTTTGTGTCGTTGTGCCAATGTGTTCTCATTTAAGTTGAACCGAAAATGTTGATGGTATTTAGGGCCAGGAGGAACATATTAACCGCATTTGACAAACTTAGAATTACTAATTAGAGGTTACATGCCATTAACTGGTCGAGAAGACCACATAACCAGTTGGGAAGGACTGGTATGCTGACCATGTCGCACCTCTGGTACTGCAGCCCACGCTAACAATATTAATTCATAGCAGATTGTTGTTTGAAACATACTCCCAGCAAGCATTACACCAAGTGGATTAGTATATAGATAATAGAAAAAGTTAACTAAGGAAAACTAACAAGGTATGCAACACATCCATCAACGCTCTGCCCCTGATTATATGGTTTTGTGAGATTGATAAATAATTCTACTGTGTTTTCTATCTGCTCTATGATCTCAATTATCTTTTTTTAATAAAGTGTAAACAGCTGTTTCTGTTGATCTTTTATGCCAGAAACCATGTTGAGAATGTTATGGTGGTATTTTTTTTCAAGGAAACTAATGACTACTGTGCATAAGTTTTTTTTAGGATTTTTGAAAAACTGATAACATTGATACTGGTCTGTAATTCTGTTGGCATTTTTTTTTCCGTAATGGCTTTACTTTAGCAGTCCAGAAATACTGCTGTTTTAAAGCCTGTGTTATAAACATTCATTAAAGGCTCCGCTATCTGCTCTATGCATTATTTTACTGCATTGTCAGGTATTTCATATATTCCTGCTGAAAACTTATTTTTCAGTCCCTTTGTTATTTTATTATTGTAACCAAGTTGAACATTCTGTGTACCTTATTTTGTACTCATTACTTCATTTGCAATTTCAGTGAAGTACCTATTAAATAGCTCTGCCACCTGTACTGAATCTTTTTCTTAAGATCACTGATCAGCTCAAATTGGGACTCTGATTGATTTTACCAGTTTCTTTTTTTATTATTTTACACACTGCCTTATTTGTATTTTTTGATTCTAATGTGTACCTATCATTTTGTAATTCTTTTGCTGCCCTAATGATTTATATTATGACTTCTTATGATTTTTAACTAATTACTTATATTATGACATATAATATAACATTTCCTTTGAAGCACCTCCCCCTTAACATAACACAAACACTTATTTATAAGGTTTGAAGGTTTATTCTTTTACTCAGTACTTACCTATGTGGTGAGCTAACTTTCAGGCAGGTACATATTTCTGGTTACAGTACCATTTCTCATATTTCAGGTTTGCTGTTAGTGTTATGTTGAGTTGTGTTTGTGCCAGTGAAAATGTCAAATGAGAGGAGAAGAAAAGACAAGTTAAGATGTCAAAGGAAATTAAATTGGATGCCTTAAGAAGACCTGACAATGGGGAACATATTGTGACTTTTGGTCGTGGGTGTGAAGTAAAGTAGACAGATGTAATCGAGATAAAGAAACACTTTTATTTCCGTAAACAGTAACTTTGTACACTCGTTGCAACAACAAGAAAGTCTTTTCCGATTCTCCAACAGCACGGCTCCGAACTCGTAACACAAAGAACTAACTCTTCTCCGTCGGCACAACGCTTCACATCGTCTGTCCGTCTCCGTCGGCACGACTACTCAACGCTTCACATACTCTGACTGACTCTTCTCACACTTTATCGCTATTTATATCTCCCAGGCACTATTCTGGAAGCTTCAGGAACGTTCACTTATTGCGGTGAGATACAAAGTAGGAGATTCCAGTAGCCTCTATCCTTTTCTCTCTTTCGGCAAGCGCCCCAACAATGCGGCCATTCTCTGTCTCTTTCCTTCGGCTCCTTTGCGGTAGTGCCGACAATAATGTGATGGGTGACACTGCTGTTGTCGGCAATTAGATGCGGCAGGCGCGGTGACAATATTAATATATAATATATTTTAGGGTATCTTATACTTTCCTATTTATATACTGCACTAGCAGATGCATTTATGTAATTTTCAGTATTGTTATAAGTTGTGAATAACAGACCCTTAGGCCATGCTGTAGCCAAGTGGTTAGACCATTCACTTCTCACCAAAGCAGCTCAGGTTCAATCCCAGGCAATCATACATGGGATTTGTGGTGGATGAAGCAGTGCTGGGGTGGGTTTCTCCCCTGCCATCTCATTGCACCAGTGCTTCATCTTAATTCCATGTATCATCAGTGTCACTGCTTGTGGTGCCATTTGTAGTAAAAGTGGGAGTTAAACACCACAAATATATAACAGACACCTTATTCCAAAAAACTAGACATTTCGGTAGTAAGTTTCAGTGGTAAAGATTTTGAGATTAGACTGTTAAGGATTACCAACTGCCATGCAGAATATAGGCTATCTCTTTCTACTTTCCATGTTTCGACTTAAATCAAATGAACATTATCCAAGAAACTAAGGCCTCATCGCCCTTCCCCCCCATCCTCAAAAATATTCACTTCTCAGCATTAGCACTTTGTTGAGCTATAGCTTTCACATTTTTAATGCAGGATATTATTTTTCAGGCTACTCCAAAGAAGCAAATAATTGCAAGAAGACGACACTCCAGAATATGTGATCCCACTCTTCTACAGAATTTTACAAAGCGTTACTTAACAAGAATATTATGACAGTAAGCATGTTGTTTTGTAAATGTATTTGTAAGTCAGATAAGTTTTATAATGTTTTCTTTTGCAAATAAATGCAAGTTACATTAGTTTTTAATTATTGAGTATTACCTTACTTGACCAGTTTATCCATGGTTTACCATATGACATGATTTTAGGAGGGATAAGAGCTCAACCAGTTCTTAGTGAATAGAACTGTAATGTTGCCAAGTGTTGGAAAAGGGAATAGGATAAGGAACAAAAAGAAAAAGACAGAATTCAACATGCAATACATCACAAGTTTTCAAAGAATAGTAGAGAAGAATATGTATATTTTTAAAGTTTGAATTCTTCAGTGTTGATCCCATGTAAATAGAGGAGTTTCTGTTAATGTTGCCTCATAATATGGTGAATTTTCATGTATTAACTGTGTTGAGAACTGTGCAGTAATTAGTCAGTTTTCAGTATGTCTTCTTACGAGGTATATATTCACAATCTTTCAACTCTTCAAATCCATTTACAAGTTGTCTTTCAGGATTTGTGTAACTTTTTCCACTGGCCAGATACCTCTTCTATCTTTCACGCCTATAAAAACTAAGTTGAATGTTGTCTTATCTGTTCTTTCTCTGGTCCCAGATTATATTCAATTCCTCCCATCACCAATAACATAAATGACACTTCCCATTAGAACATAGTTTATCGTACTTCTTCCTGTTGACCCTTCTATGAATTTCATTCTCATTCTCATTCATTCTCATTCATTCATTTATCTATTCCATGTTGTAATCCACTTCCATGGTTTCTTATACCACTTTTCTTCCCACTCCAGGAGCTCACCATAAGCACATCTTTCCTCTTCCCATGCTCATTTAGCACTCCAGTCATAGAGAGGGTTGTTTCCTATCTCTGATAACAAATTTGACTTTGTTCCTACCTTATGAAAAGCCATGTCTCCACCACCGATTATGGTGTATTTGTTGTCCCTTCATCTGAGCAATTGCTCTGAACCTCAGTTTCCACTGGAGCAGGCTCGTCTTTATAGGCTATCCAAAGACCATCACTTGCTCGAGAGCACCTGCTTCCCAATGCCCTTTTCAAGAGTCCAAAGTGCGGATTGTCAACTTTAGAAACGGTTAGCTGCTACCAACATTTCGCACAAATTTTCAAAAAATTCACTTGGTGTAGCTGTAAGTGCTTCTTCAGTGGCTTGTACTAAAAAATTAACATTGTCCCTGTGTGTTTTAGAATTACAATGGCATTTCTGTTCTTGGAATTTTAGTCCCTTAAATTCTATCTTACACAACTTACAGAATATTTTGCCTTCTTTTACCAAAAGAAATAAATAAATTCAAAATCCATCTAAAAGTACATTCAATTTGGGAATGCGTGATTCTGCATATTCCATTGTAATGAACACTGCACTACTGCTTTGAAATCTGCATCGCTCGGTTACCACCTCATTGTACAGCTATTGGCAGCACAGGTAATCAGTCACTATTGATCTGAGAAGACAATACAGAGAATCCCCTCTTAATGACATACTGTTTATATGGTGTGCCATACCTGCATTGATGTTATGCTAACATTTTGGTTACGAAGAAATTGTTTCATCTTTAGAGATAACTAATGAATGGTGACTGACTCAGTACACTGCTCACATGCTGGAAGGTTAAAGCAATGAGTTTTGCATTAACTAAGCAGTTTTATAATGAACATCAGTGTACTATGCTGAAGGAATGAATCACTCAATCAATGGACTGAGGAATATGCATAATCGGGAATGATGTATTCAATTAAGGATAAGGATGTAAAAGGAGGTAATGGAAATATATGCCTCTTATGATAGTGAAGTTCTTTGTGTTTGTAAAATGATAATTCAAGACATGTGTGTCTTACAATTATGGCTGTTTGATAGTTTCAAAAGATCTTTCTGTATATTGAGAGGTAGGTTATTATAACGAATTCTCAATAGCATGTTTTTTGGTGGGTGCAAGAAAAATAAATTCTGTTGCTGACACCTGTGCCATATGTCTCCTAACAGGGCAACACTATGCAAGCTCAACCTAGTGCCACTACATAAACCTAAAATGTATATATCATATAGCTGACAAGTTTGTTTCTTACTTTGACCATATTTATCTCACAGCGCTCCAAGGTGCAAATCCAAGCAGAACCATCCTCTCTCCCAGAGACTTTTACCAGCTTTTCCTCTGTCCACATATAACCAGAAAATGCTGTGGAGATACCCTAAACTTAGATCCTTCCAAATTATTTCATTTTATGTATCAGCAGACATAGAAATTCTTATGCAGTTGGCTTTACGTTATCTACACTCAAACCATTATCGCTACAAAGAATGTAAACAACAGCAGCCAAGAGTCACTGACAGGTAGGTAAAAACTGGTCTGAATGCTGTCTCAAACATCAAAAAACTGTTAGAGGGGTGGGGTTGGTTTGTTACTTGTAATGTCTCTGCTTGTAGTCTAGTAGCAGTAACTTTATTTCCTTCCATCCTGGGTTTAATGTTTAGAAATTCCTGTCTGATCATCAGTGTTCACTAGTGCATGGGTGCACAACTCACGCTACTGAGGGGAAACACTTCAGTCTTCCATTCACTCCTGTGACGTAACGAAGCCTCCCTTACTTGTTCAGTGGCAAACTATGTAAATCGCCTTTGCACTGTAAACCCTTTTGTGTGTACTAAACCATGACAAAAGAGTTGTTATTTGTTACTTATTTTGAATGAGGTGCATTTTATTTAATTCTCTGTGATGGCGATTGCAAGCGTAACCGGCTGGGAGAGACCTGGTCACTGACCATGTCTCACCTGCAGGACAGCACGCCACTCATGATGCCTGTGGGAGATACAGCAGCCTGGCAGTAGGCTTTGGCCTGAAAAGGGCTGCTGCACCATGATATTAATTATTGGAAGCTTCATTGCATAACAGAACATTTAATAATGTTTTAAAATTAAGGTTATTGCCGCTGGTAACTTGTTTTCTTGGTTTGCTAGATTGTCATTGGCACATTAACAACATTTAATGCTTCAGTGTTTTAATTCTTACACAAATTTCAAGCAAAGTTTCTGCACTCTGTTGAAGAATATCACAATAGGTACTCTGAATTTGCTGAACAATTGAAGAGCTAGTTGGGACAGATTTATGGGGGGGGTTAATGCATTTAGAATTTGATGCAATTAGTATACCATGTATAGACTGTTCATAACTTTATTCACAAATAAGGTTTAATGAGCTCTAGTAGAGCTTAATACATGAATTCTTGACAAGAGAAATAAATAAATAACAAGTAAAATGAGCATGTGGTTAGCTGTCCATTATACATTTTACATTATTACAATCCTCCCTTCAAACAACGAAAAACATATTAATATATTGATATAATTACTTTGAAAACACCAACATAGACATGAATGTAAACATGATAATACTAATACTCATGAGCGTCGGCAGAGTTTTTTCCAAGGGGGGGCCACATGTTGGAAGTTTGCAATCAGATAATATTAATTCATTATTTTATTGTCAAAATTTATAATATTTGTTGCAGATAACCATATCAATTTGTGCCAAATAAAAATTGTTCTTTACATCAAAATTAAAATAATAGTTTAATAGTCAGTACATAATAATTGATTGCATATTAAGTTCACCAAATTCCAAGGGGGGGGGGGCCGCGGCCCCCCCTTGCCCTCCCTTCACGACGCCCATGCTAATACTGTAGTATAGACATAAATGTGAACATGATAACACTAAAACTATAGTACTTTCATTTTCCCCACTTGGCAACCATTCCTGAACATCCATCAGTGAATGTGCCATGAGGATCGGGCAAGGAAGCTGTAGAAAGAGATAGAGTGAGAGTAGGGATGTGCATGCATGGTCTGGAGTAGACATCAATATAATCAATAGACACAAATGGCTTTATTTAGAATTTCAAATAGCCTTATATTCATCCAATGAAGTTGAGATAATATATATTAAATATTCATATAACATGAACTTTGTCACTTGTATTTATATGTTATAAGTCAAATACAGTGAAGAAATTCAATAATTTGAGATCTACGTGCACATAATTGCACTAGCAAACTTAATTAACATTTAGAAACTTTATGCTGCATATGTATGTTGCTATTTACTGTGCAATAACACAATACAACAAATATAAACATTAATTCATCCTCAGAAATGGAAATCCGCAATATTGATTTGAATTTTCAGATTTTAAATCTGAAGCCCATTTTTCTGTAGCACTGAACTATGAATGTTTCAACCGTGCCTTCAGACACCAGCACCACCAGTTGTTCTACAGCTGATGACAGAAGTGACGGCTTCTGAAACATGTCCTGTATGTGAAACAAGAGTCACAAATTTACACCCTAATGCTCAAGTATTTATCTTCTAAATAAATTAAATGGGTCATTTTACTTACCTAAACTACAAGTGCATCAGAAATTATGAAAAGAATCTACTGTTGACATTAAATCTTGTAAAAGCTTGCTGTTCTGTTTATAAAACAAATATTTAATGATTTAATAAAGAAGATAGCATTAGAAATGTTTCAAAAGCAAAATGCTAATGCTGTTGTCTATATTTTGCTCAAATCAACGATCTTGCTAACTACAAAGAGATTGTCTAATTGCTTCATATATTCCAAGGAATACTTGCTTTCCTTCCGTCTTTTGGGATACAATATAATTCTGAACCTAAATTTTTTTAAGCCTTCCTATTAGGCACGTACTTCATATTTTTAAATTCTTACAGGTTCTAAGTTACAATCACCTGTCTTTCATGTGCACCCTTTCCATTTGTTCTGCCAGTTTTTATACAAATATTTGTTAGTTATTTCAAGTTGCATATATGGATATATTTTTAATGTGTCTAAATATCATGTTCAAAAATCTCATTTATATTTCTCTAGGTTTTACTAATTGAGCCCTTTGATAAGGATTTTGCAAGCAAAGCAAATGAAACAAGCTGCTTCAGGAGTGTATCAAAAGCTCTTTCTTGCATAATTAAAAAATGTACAGTGCATGTGAAAGATATAACTTTGCCTCAGCCATTCTGATATATGTAGACTAACAGTATCAACAAACTCTCAATCCAGACAGCATACAAAAGCCCTATCTCTCTTCCCCCAGTTTTTAGTTCCAAATAACTAGAAAAATATTCCTCTGGTGTTTAACTATCTCATGACTCACTCTACTCATTACATATGATTTATTTTCACAGCCATTACACACATTACTCATATAAAACCTTATATTTCAATATAATTCCTCCTAATCTTAAGAAACATCTATAGGAAATGGATTCAATTAGTAAAATACTATGGAAATCAACATTTTCTGAGCTGAAACAACATTAAGCCATGGAGAAAAGCAAGTATTACACTTGTCATTATAAGTTTACATTAGATACATATGAAAAGCCATTTAGTATTGCAAGGTACACTGCTAAAAATTTGGGATATATACAATTGCATGAGAATGAAAACTCACACAGTTTATTTACAGAAAACTCAAGCTGTACATTTTATCTATCCTACTAATATTTGGACCATACATTGTAATCAAAATTGTTAGATTCATTTTTGAAAAATAAAACCTATTGAAAATGTGTAAAGGGTTCTTTGAAGTGGTGGTAGCATTACTTAAATGTGAAATTTGATATTTATTTGATGTTTTTTTAATTGTAAAACATAGCCATCCAACTCCCTTCCATACTAGAATATTTTATTTTGTTTCAGCTTAGGAAAGCTCGCAGCTGCTCGCTTTTACAAAAATCTGAATATTGAATTTTTGAGTCAAAACTATAACTTGCTGTACCTTATATAAACAACATAGAAAGTAAAATAAACTACTAACTAAAACCTACTTATGTAGATATCCTGAACTGTATCAAGGACATAAATATTAATACAGTGACACTAGAGCCTTCTAAGCACTACTTTCTACTGTGCTGAATCCTGCTCCAGGAATATAAGAATATAAGAACAGAAAGAATTTGTATTACCTAAGTATTACATTATACCATGTGGAAGGTACTGCTTCAGTCATACGTAAACCAGGGATTCTACATGATGAGTATAACAAATATCTCCAGTACAATTATTGCCAATAAAGAACCCCTTCACCGAAAAAAAATAACGTGTCATATATCTGGAGCCATCCAACTTCTTGACAAATGGATATAAATGGTTATTATTTCACTAAGTTTTGTGCATACATTGTGTGAACAATGTTGTAATGTTTATCTTAATTCAAATTAATTTAATCACAATTTAGTGCTAATGTGACGTTGCCAAATCTCTCTTAGAAATTAAACTTTACATGACATTTTAACATTAAATTGTAACTAAATTAATTCAAATTAAGGTAGAAATGCATTACAGCATTGTTCACACAATGTTTGTGTGACAGGTAGTGAAATAATAAACCATTTATATCCTTTCGTCAAGAAACTAGCTGGCTCCAAATATTTGACAAAAATTATTCAAGATGTTCTCTGTCTTCAAGCCAGATGTAGTGATGAAGAGCCATCGACGTTTCAGGAGTATGCATGCATCTCTCCTATCCATCATCAGGATGATGAATGACTAAGAAGAGTGAAAGGACTGTGCACTAGTAGGGACCGAGCAGAAAATGCCAAGTCTAATCTGGAGGTGGCTCAATGCTCCGTTGGAATCTGTGTTTTCTGAGCCTGTCGATCTCCAACTTTAAGGCTGGTTTTCAGAAGGGACTACACTGCAATCCGGCGTCCCGGTTCAATGTGCCTTTCTGGGAGGAAGAGACAAAAATTGGTTTTTGGGTGACACGGTTCTTTGTCGACAATAATAGTACTGGACATATTTGTTAAACTCATCATGTAGAATCCCTGGTTAATGTATGGCTGAAGCAGTACCTTCCACGTGGAATACTTTTGATTTTTCCTCATTGCTTTTCAATTTCCTTTACATGACTTCTTGGGTTCCCAAATATTCTTAAAACTTCCAATATCTAAATTTTGTGTCTTGTAATATGCAAGAAATATAGCAAAAAAGCAAAATATACTTTTGACATTTACGTGTTCCTAAATCACCATTCACTTTGTTCAAGCAGGCAACTCACATTGTCATGCCTGCTATAGGGGATGGTAAAATACCTCTACTATTGTATCATGACGTTAGGACTACCACCTCCTTTTTGATTCTTATATGTACAAGCTTTCCCATATTGCTAATACTGTCACTGCATACAAGCCAAGTGTATTTGGTATACCAAAGTTTAACTTTGAATGTTACTTCGATTAACCAACATGTATTTATTATTGTTTTATAGTAAGATATGATGCTCATAATTCTCAATATTAATTTAATATTCCACAATAGCTTAAGTATAATATTATTGTTAGTAATAATAATAATTATAATAATAATAATAATAATAATAATAATAATAATAATAATAATAATAATAATAATAATAATAATAATAATAATAATAATAATAATAATAATAATAATAATAATAATAATAATAACAGTAACAATAACAATAATAAAAAATAATCCCAAAGCTGAAGATTTACCTCAGACAACTGGACTACCAATATTTATAACCCCTCAAGAACCTTGGTGGCCCTGTTATACCCCCAGGCAATAGAAATTTTGCTTTTATTTATGGACACTCTTTAACTGCGGTGGTTCTTGGCGTCCATTCTGTTGGGCGTGAAAGACCACTTAATTTTTGCTCAGAGGCCTCTTTATCAGGCTTGAGGTTCTTTTATGTGCCGTAAATCTGCGACACGGGAACACCGACTTTACTTCCCTTCCGAAGGAAGTCATGCTAAGGATTTTTACGCCCGGAAAAATCCATTACCCTCCGCCGAGTTTGAACCCGCGACCTTAGTAACTAGAGGCTAGCATGTTACCCCTAGACCACGGAGGTGCCCATTTTCATCGCCTCTTACGATTCACATGAGCTACGGTGAGGGTATTCTATTCCGCCCCCACACGGAAACCAGAATATTCCTTTCTGGTATAAAAGCGTAGATTTTCTCGTACCAAGGCGCCATTCAGCAGCAAGGTACCAAAGATGTCTGTCTCTCTGTGTGTCTGTCAGCGCAGGGATTCTGGCACTTCAGCCGATGGCTTATTGTGCGTCAGACCCTGGGAAGAAGGATGATATGAAAATACCCTACAGGCGGCAGAACTCATCACTGGCGGAACTACAACTACGGTGGGTCTCTAACAGGTTCTTCAGCCCGACGGAGCTCCAGCCTGTCCCAGAGAGCCCGCTACCAGCCAGTTCGGGCTGAACAATCAGTCCCCCTGGCTGCCGGCCGACTACAGCACCTCCCTCGGCCGAGCATCGCATTTCCAGAGCGCAAGCACCACCACAGCGCTGCCCGCCGGCGAATCCGCTGATTCTTACAACCTGTAAAGACCGGACAGAGAGAATGAAATGAAAGGAAGTGAAACTAGGTGGGGGGGGGGGGGGGGGGAGGTGGAAGCATTCGCCTGAGTGACCTGGCAAAATCCCCGAAAAACCCAAGGTTGGCCAAGGGAATCGAACCCACGATCTTTGGAATGCGAGCTACAGACGTTACCGCCTGAGCCATCCCGGTCGGTTATCAAAGATGTACAGTGTACGACGAATACCTACGTAACGGTGGTGTAAATAGTTGGTTTAGACTGGAGGAAACTTTTCTGCTACACGAAGACAACGGTTTCCCCGGCGTCATTTACCTTCATCTCGTATCTTCCAGCGCACAGAACTCGAAGATCAGTTCATGCACCAAGGATCAGTCCAGTTGTTGGCAGCCTCCAGGAAGATGTCCTAGTTTTATTTCGCGAGCATCACACAGTTGCGTTAGGGCTCAGCAACACTTTCATTCATTGAATATTCCTAGAATAGAAGTGGCACTCACAAGCAAAGTGCAAAGTTTAAAAACGGCAAAAATAATACTGAGCTAATAGGTAGAGTGAGGTGGTGTGGTTGCTGCCACAGGGAGAGCAGTGTCCTTGCAGTCACACGCCTATGTTGCCCAGTTGTACTTTGTTCAACTTACTGTCAGCCGTACAGAACTCGAGTACATTTAGGTACGATATATTAATAAGAACTTAATCACAGTAATACTAAACTAGCTCACAGAATATTCGTGAATGTTTAACGTCCTCCAACATTGTGGGAAAAACTACGGAAAAAAACCTTACCCGGATAACTTACCCTAAGCGAGATTCGAACTCGCGACCTCTTAAACGTAAGGCAGACACACTAACCATCACGCTACCGAGGCGGGCCGTGAATAAACGCACAGCCGGTGGCAGTTCTTGAGTGATCACGCACTCGCAAATGCTCATTCACTAATTTTTTCCTGTATGTGAATGTGCATTCACCTCTATAGACATGCATATGAGAAGGCCGAATGTGGAAGTTTCTTCATGAACTTGCTTGTTTACTCTTCCCGCGCTCTCTTAACGAACGCCAGCACATTCAGTCAACGCGGTTAGCCAACTTGACGGTTCTAAGTATAACGTAACCATTTTCTATGTTAAAATGAGAGTTAAGTTAATGTTGTAAACACAATTACATCGATGTTTATTAAACCATTATAAATTCATATAATTATTCTTCATGTCATAATTTACTAAAGCTAATACTTCAGTTTGGAATAGCTATTTTCTTACCGTGTTGATTATTGTTTGTTCTGTTTGTTTCCGGCAGTAGTGCCTGCTTATAGCGGGAAATTTGAATCTATGCAAGTGTGGAAATGAATAGCATGGTTGCAAAGACCGCGCAACCGGCTGGGAGGGACTGGGGTGCTGACTACGTCCCACTTCCAGTACTGCACCCCACTCATGATGCCTATTGTTACATATAGTACTTGCGGGCAAATTTCTTAATGTTTACAGTGGCCACTTCTCCCTCCCTAGTGGGCTAAAGTGGTCATTTTTTTCGGTATTGGCTATTAGTACAAAATAAATGCGGGAGATTACAATATTTATTTTACAGTTAATTATTCTTAATGAAATAATAATAGCAACAAAAATGACGAACTCGACCAGGATTAGGATTTTAATCTATTTTAGCCCTAAGAATTCCACTCACGGAAGCTATCTCTACGCTTCCATGTACCTTTTTATATCATCTTATGTATTTACTCATGATATGGTTCAATTGTGTATTCCACTGAATTGAACTGAATGAATGAATAAATAAATTTAAATCGATTTGAGCGTAACCTATTCTCACTACGAACCGCGTTTCCATGTTGAATTCAATCCGGAATGAGATCGATTTGGATACGCACGGCTCAAGCAAAAGCAATTCAAATGTTATGTTTGTCATTTGGTTTATGTTGGCGAACCTGTACAAAAATACGTTTTCTGCGTATTTTAACCCTTAGATGGTAACATCCGTTTGTCAGGCGGCTATAAAATTTCTCAACGTATAGTGGGCACATATGCACTGTTAATTTGATCTTATATTTCAGCTATCTTTGGTTGAGAGTTGAACTTTGAATTGTGTGGACGTCACTGTTTTAGTTCCGCAATAGTATTCTTTTATAAATGTGCACACATAAGCCACATCGTCTGAGGCGGATATTACAGCAAAGATAACATATTAATATTTTATTTTTGTAACTGTTGCATAATTTCTTGCAAGATATGATGTAAACCGAATCAAAATATAAATATTAATAGGTATTAATAATTCATCAAGTTTTTAAACTGTTACATTCACTAAAGTGGACATAAAATGCAAGATTGAGTGCCCTTTTTTTTTCACGTTACCAACTAAGGGTAAGTACGTTTTGAGGCATGAGCGTCGGCAGACTTTTTTCCAGGGGAGGGGGGTCACATGTTAGAAGTTTGCAATCAGATAATATTAATTCATTATTTTACTGTCAAAAGTTACAGCGCGGATAACCGTATTAATTTGTGCTAAATAAAAATTGAACTTTACATCAAAATTAAAATAATGGTTTAATAGTCAATAATTGATTCTACATTAAGTTCATTAACTTCCAAGGGGACAGCGACCCCCCTGGCCCCCTCCCCTTCGCGACGCTCATGTTTTGAGGTTAGTGAATGTTTTTAGTAGCTTATATTGCAAGACTTTAGGAACAATAAAAGTGACGTTGTTGTTGTGTTTCACCACATCACTTTTGCTAAGGAAACAAAATGACGAGCGTAAGCTGAATGCATGGTGTGATACTTTAGAGGATCATCTCATTGAAGATATTCATTTTCCTGGACGACGGTCTCAGTGGAGAACATTTCTTGAAACTACTGCAGGCTAAGCTAATGGTCGGTGAACTTTTAGAAGGTGTCTCACTGGCGCTGGCAACACATTACTGGCTGCTGTTGGATGGTGCACGACGCATTAAGAGTTAAAAGTGCAGACTTCTCTGAATCTTGCCTATCCATGGAAGTGGATTAGACACGGCGGAACTATATCCCGGCCCCCTCGTTTGCCGGACCGCAAAACCGTAGATTTATTTTTATGGGCAGATCTAAAAGCACAGATCTATCGCAACATACCAAGAAACAGCGCTGTTCTCTGTAGATGCACACTCGCTGCTTGACGTACTGTGACACTAGAGATGCTTCGTCGGTTACACAGGGATACCGAGTTGTGTCTTCACCACGACATACACATGGAGGGAATGTTAACCGAAATGTAAGGATAAAGAATGACAGCATCAAGGTCTATGACACTATGACAAGGTTCGGAGGGGGGGACTTAGCAACTCGACTAATGAAATCTTTTGCGCCTATGTCCCTGACAGTGCGTACCCCGGGAAGGAGGGATGAGGTGAGAGGATACTAAGGGTGGTGGGTAATCCTGTAGGAGTACGTCCTCACGTGGGCGATAGGCAGTTGTTTTGTGACTGAAGAGTGTTGTTATGAGGTTCATTTCCTTTAACTCGTTGGTGACGTATGTATTGCCAACGCTGGAAAATTGAAATCAGCGGAAGTATGTGAATGTTGCCAAAAGGTTCCATGTAAAGGGTAGATTAGGGTAGAGAAGTTTTCCTCTAAATCTTCGTGTCGCTTTTATATATTATAAATAACAACTTTGGTTTTTAATCTACTTTTCGTTTTGAAGTATGCTGTTCACACATACGCACACACGCGGACCTTTTTGTAACAATTCTATTTCTTTATTCAGGGGACCTCAAAACATATTTCCGGTGAAATCTCTACATGGAATTTTTGGGTGAAATACAACAATTCCCCGACTTACTGTACGTAATAGAGAAATTAAAAAGGAAAGGAATAATATCGCCGCCGCACAGCCACAGCGTGCTATACAAGAGAGAAGGGAGCTTGACGCAATAGCCGAACACCTACCCAGTAATGTTATTACAGATTACTAACAACAACAACAATATTAATAAATAATAGTACATTGATATTAATAAATAATAGTACATTGTTTTGGCATTTTGTGATGCGTGGTTGGTAGTTTTAGCGAGTTGTACAATGTTAAGTTGGCAACAGATATTTCTGCCTTGCAGCGCCATCTTCTTCCGTTGTAGGTCAGTGACATCATAGAACTGTCACTGAACCACGTGAGGACGTGCTCGTACAGGATTACCGGGTGGTGTAACGGAGGAGAGATGACACCCGAGAGGAGGGTCCCTAACAACCATAGATTCGAACTCCATGCTGGCGGCTCACACAACCGGCTCCCCTCCCCCCTGCGGGGTTACACGTCCCCTGGGGGGCTCGAAACTCAGAGACCTCCCCCGATTTAGAGGACGAGGATTTAAAGAGAACAACGCATGTGCCATACACACCGAAACTCCCATCAATACTTGGGATCCTGAAATAATCAACTAGGATGAAAGATGAAATGAAATGAGGGAGTGAGGCGAAATGGAGGGACAGGAAATTCGGAGGGTGTAATTATCATTTCTGTTTTTAGCATTCACCTGGTGCCCCGGGGAAACCCCCGGAAAAACCCATGGGTGCGATAGTTGTGCCATGGTAATCGTACTCACGACCTCCCAAATGAGAGGTACAGATGCTGCTGCCTGATCCCTCTCTGTGTGTTACATATATGGATACTCTATTGTTTAATAACTTGAATTTCAAATGCAGAGTGAAAGGTGGAAGGCCGAACAACAAATGCATAATTATTAATTGATTAACAGTCATGTATCAACTGTACACAGAGCACAAATAGTAATAGACATAGAATTTCTGATGGTCTGTAGGGGCATTTATAGGGCATGTCCTCTGATATCGGTCTCCACCAGTTTGAAAGGGGACACGTTACATCCCCTCTTCCAGTTCAGGGAGGTAGCTATACATATTCGTAATTAGCCAATGAGTTGACAACACCAGCATGGGCATGCTCTATTGGTTCAATACAGAACACAAGGTGTGATATGGTGACAGTATCAGCTAAGAAAGCATTACATAATGAGGTACCCAACAAATGGTAAGGAATGAGATGTCCTCTAGAAGGCAGTGCTGATTTCCTTCTGTGCTGTCTGCACTAAGGAAAAAATGTAGGAGTTTTGTTTTATCAAGACTTTCATGCTGTTTCAATTTACTGTAAAGCTAGCCTTGAATTTTCATTGCATACCAAGCCATTAGCAGTCTTTGGTAACACAGTAATTAAATTCAATGAAAGTAATTGCATTATTCTTTTATGAATAATCACAACCACTATACTTAAATTCTGAGTACAGTATACTTTGTATACCAATGAAACCTCTGTAACATGCAACCAATCTTCCTGACATGCCATGCCTGTTTAGAACGTAAGACATGGACAGTGTTTCAGGAACACTGTGTATATGTTACACTGTTAACTAATTCTTAAGAGATTTAATTATAGAATACACATCTTGAAATACATTTATAACATGGTAGTTTAAATAGCTAATTATTCTTCACAACACAGATACTTTACAGAGTTTAGTTTATTGTCCTTAATTTGGATACTGTAAGTATATCCTTGATAAACGTAATAAGTGTGTTTTCCCCTTAATAGTACTTACAATGGTACTATAGCATTGATATTTTCATGTATAGATATGCTGCATCTGATAAAATACAGATTCATATATTTATACTATAAGGTTGAAATGTTGCTCTTGGTTATACTATCTATATTTCATATATGTGTGCCTTGAATAACTGAAATGCATACAAGATGCTCAAATTAATTTAGCTATTTCTGCAAGACAATCTGAATATATATCGTTGTTTAAGAACAAGTCTCAATTAATATAAACCATAATTAGTCACCAGTCAATTCTGAATAATTTACAATACTGAGGAGTACTTCAGAGAAAGAGAGAGAGAGAGGTTAGATCAGGATCTGCTCAGAACCATTTCAACTTTGTGGTATGGTCAGTTTATTCATGTGAATGAGGTGTGTATTGTGAGCACAGGATTATTGCATTTGTAGAATCCCATAAAACTATTAAATTTCTAGATTTTGCTTGGGGCATTAAATTTCTGAGTTCAGCACATTTTATGGAAAAAGTGGAACATATTTAGAATACAGTTCTTTTCAGTATTACCATTATTTCAATGTAAATAAATTACAAAGAAAGAGATTAATGGGAACCTTATTTCATAAATTGTCATTAACAGAGGCGATTTGTCCAGCTATCTACTTATAATATAGTGTGTCTATAAAAATGCTGTCATATTTTAAACTGGTATTACATCATTTTGGATAACCATATTTAAATAAAATTGGAGATATTTGAAACAAAAGCTTTAGTATCTTAAACTTTTGTGCCTGTAAACAGTGGACAACAATGGGCGAGATCGTAGGAATCATGAGAATCAAACATGGAAAATAACCAAATGTATTGTGATTGTGAATGGGAGTTCATTGTTTGATATTTAGCAGCAGGGTACATGTGAGTGTTTAGTATTAAAATTGTGTTGTTATTAAAGAAGTTTTAAGGAGTTATGGCAAACCTACGTTTTGGAACTTCATAGCATGCAGAGACTGGTTCGGGATCAGTGGGCTTTTTGGCAAAGGTTTCAACATCAAACACCTACACATAAATCAATTTTGTCCTGTGATTTTGTGGATTATGGTCACATATGCCATTAAAGGAAAGGCCATTCAGGAAAAACCATCTGTCAATCCTGAAATTGTGGAAGAAGTATGTGAGGTATTTGTATGTAGTCCTAAGAAGTCTGTCCATAGAGCTAGTCAGCAGTTAAACATGCCACCGTACCTAAGATCCTGCATTGATTGAACTGCAATTACTGAATAAGTTGGAACCTGATGACCATGCCAAACTATTAGACTTCTGTGAAAATTTATTGGTACTAATGGAGGTTGATGGAAATCTATCATGAATGGGACATCTGCAGTGTCACTCTTGGGGGCCACATTCAATGTCTCTGAGGCATAGTAAAAAATATTAAATAATCAAAACTAAAAAAATAAAACAATAATATTTGAGTTTTTCTTCTGAATGTCTCCAATTTTATTTCTATACAATTATCCAAAGCAATCTATTACTAGTTTAAAGTATGGCAGTATTTTTATGGACATTTTTAATAGTTCTTTTCTTCAAACATTAAAAAATGATGTTCACTTTTGATTTCCATATTGTAAATAAATTGATTAAAAGATATGTGGCAGTACAGTGTGGCCCACCATTAAGTTCAATGGTTCAAGTATAGCCCTGGTAATTTTGAGGCCACTCATTAAGTTGCAGTCTTCTCAAGAGTTCATTTGTTTCCTCAGTAAGGTTAAAGTTTTGAAACAGTAGAATTTCGCACTTCAGCCAAGGCTTGACCTATTGGGCCTATCAAACCTCCTGGAGGAAGGGATGAGGTAAGAGAGTGTGAAAGGCAGCCAGAACTCTTGTGGGATGAAATTTCAGCACACCAGCTTCACTGATATCTTGGTAATTGACAGTGCTGTTAACAAACAAAATGGAATTTATAATTCTGATGGCAGCATAATAGCACAGTGGAGTCGCTAATATTTCCAGGTTGAAGAATGAGCATCCCTTGCCACCCTGAAACAATTGTGTCCTCAAACTAGATCCACTGGCACTTAAACACCACTGTCCACTATGCCCAGCCCTGCAACCTTGAAGGATGAAGACAAAAATGAAATAAGAGAAAACAAAATTTATGGTAGAATATAATCAATCCCAGTATTTGCCTACTGCCTTTGTTAACCATGAACAAATGCAAAGTCAGGGTGTCCAGTCCAAGAAAAGTTCCCTTCAAGAAAATATACACCAACAAACAGTGCCATCCAGGATTTAAATTGACTTGTGAGAAATCCCAAATAAATTTGATTACCTTTCTTATAGTTACTGATGAGTTTCTCAGCATACTGATTCTTCTTTCTCAAAGAACAAGGGGTGTATAAATGTATACTGAGATAGACATGCTTATGTATATGCATTACAGTAATTATGTTTAATGCACTCACTAACCTAAGTTATATACAGGTGTATGGACTTTCTCTTCCAGTAGTACAACAATATAGACAACAATATGCTAAATATGAACTTGAAATTGTACTGAACATTTTCAATATTTCTAGTTGAACATTAATTTTATTGATTTTATGTACATTATGTACATTACAAACATAATTTTATATATGAAAACACTCCGGCGCGCGCAATTCGACCTGGAGCTCTCAGGCTATGCTAAGCTTTCCACCCCGCAATCGGTGTATCGCTAACTGTTCACCGAACTTCTGGGCCACCACCGGACTTTCACCCCGGTTTTTACCGATGGGTCCCAGGTGGGTGGAGCTACGGGATGTAGTTTCGCCAGTACCGACTTCCGGACCATAGTTCGGTTTTTACTGCCGAGCTGTTTGCTATATTTTATTGTTTACTTTTTATTTCCAACTCGGCTCCCGGCAATTTTATCATTTGTTCAGACTCTCTGAGTGCCATTCAGTCCTTGGACCAGTTTATCGGCACCTCAGCATTCGTTTTAAAAATACAGGCTCTTATTTCGCAACTGCTCTCGCGCGGATACCAGTTGCTTTTTACCTGGACCCCAGGCCACGTGGGTATACCCGGCAATGAGCAAGCGGATGCGGCTGCTAAAACTGCTTGCCGTTTGCCGGATGTTGCCACACACAGTCTGCTATATGTCGATGTGCAGCGCCATTTCCGTCGGCATCTTTTATCGATCTGGCAGCAGTCATGGACGGAATTCTCTGGCTCTCAATTGCGGACCATTAAAGACAGCGTAGATCCCTGGATGACATCCTGCAGGGACTCCAGGCGGGCTGAAGTTATCCTCACCCGCCTGAGGATAGGTCACACACGGGCGACACATGGATTCCATTTGCGTGGCGACCCGGCGCCTGTCTGCCCTACGTGTAACATCCAACTTTCTGTGGCCCATATCCTTATAGACTGTCCGCAATACGCTCGTGAGCGCCAGTCGGTTGGCCTGGGGTGTACGCTTCCCTCAATTTTGGATGACGACCCGGTGTCTGCCTGTAAGGCCCTACGGTTCGTTGCACAAATTGGGTTCGCGAAGGAAGTATAACGTGTTTTTAGTGTGTGAAATTTTTTTTTTAGCTTTTTAGCATCGGTTTTTGTGTTTTACGTTTTAGTGTTTTAAGTGCTTAGTTTTAATGTGTTTTAGCTTTGATCTTTTACACATTTTAATGAATGGTTTTACCAAGTTTTAACTTAGCGCACTCATGTGCCGTTTGGTGTTTTTATCTCTCTGGGTTTTTAGTTGCCATTTTAAACTTCACATTTTAGGCAGTTTTTAGGCGAGTTTTAGATTTTTTATTTTCTGACCTAGGGCCCAAATGACCTAGTTGTCGACGGGCCCCTAAACTCCATCCATCCATCCATCCATCCATCCATCCATCCATCCATCCATCCATCCATCCATCCATCCATCCATCCATCCATCCATCCTATATGAAAACAATGCAAAGGTCAACCATTTAAATACAATAGAACTCCAGTCATCTGAATACAAAGTGTTAAAGTTGCTATTTTCCCAGTTAGATTTTCAGAAAATTTAGGCATGATACATTATTTACTGTCAGAGACGTCTCTTCTGTTTTCCATAAAAATGCAGAGTAATTTCTTCTTCTTCATCTGATTATCCTCCCCTTATGTAGGACTTACAAGCCAATACCTAGAATCAGATGCCTTCACTGGACAGAGTGAAGATCTGCAAACAGGTGGTTAGCCATGCACCAGGCAACATACTGAGGAAGAGGATGATATGAAATGTAGAGGAAATTGATGAATGGAAAGCTGATTATGGAGGAATTGGTGGAATGAGTGGCAAGGGAAACCGGAAAACCCAGGGAAAACATGCCCAGACACCTCTTGATCTACCATGAATACCACATGCGGGACCCTAGGATCAAACCTGGGCTGCCTAGGTGATAGGTGAATGGTCTAACAGCTCGGCAACGGCAATGTCCAGAGTAATTTACGGGTATATAATATAGAGACCTTTCAAGCATCTAGGATGGTCCTGAACTGCGAATATATTTCTGATAAGGCATTTGTGTTTTAAATGCCTTAAAACGGAAGGGACCATAGATTGTATACAGTTTTAAGCTTCTTGGTGCCAAAAACCTACCATATTTGGTGACATATATATAAAAGAGAATGAACATATATGCAAATATCTCTTTCTAAACTAATATTAATCAAAGGGAAACTTTTGTATATTGAAGCCATTGCAAGTACTCTGTCTATTTTTAATAGATATAAATTAAATATTTGAATTAATATAAAAAGGAGGTGTACCAATTGGGTATTTTGATGACACGACAGTTATAATTAGGGGGCAGGCAGTTAAAGAGGTAGAAAATAGGGAAAACACAATTTTAATTACCATAAAGCAATATTACTCTAACCCAGACATCGTAATAAATTTAAAAAAATATGGCATTGATTAATTTTGAAACAACAAACCACAATTAAGATAGTATTAAATTAACCATAGGAGGTGAAAGTATATCTGAAATAAATTGAATAAACTTTCTTGGAATGAATAATTGATAAAAATCTAAACCATAAATCCCACATTACTAAGCAAATAAATAAAGGCATCTATATAATGAGAGAGATCGGAACAACAATGGATAACAAAACATTGACACAGGTTTACTATGTATTTATATACTCACATATAAGCTGTGGTATCACACTATAGGGGAATATTACCAAAAGAGAAATGGAAAAAGTATTTAAACTGCAGAAAAAGGCCACCTCTTAACTCACCTGATCTGTAGTATTAATGAATTCATGCCTACTACTCCAATTTTATAAGCTTATTCCTACCCTTATGTAAATTGTTTGTAATCTTGTTTAAGTTTCTGTTAAATTGTACACATTATTTTAAATTGTATATTAGAGAAATGTAAGTTGTTACTTGGCAAACTCTTTGAATTTTTGTAATTCTTTTGGTGAATAAATATCTTATCTAACCTATGAATGTTTGTTGAACGAACATTAACAAGAAAGGGTAGAACGAGACTGAAAATTCAATGCTGTAGTCAGGATTTGAACCACGGATCTTTCAGTCTCCATCCGGGTGCTTTAACCATTAAGTACCACAGGATGCAAAATTGTTAAAAGTTTATGGGGGAGGGGGTGAAAGCATTTTAGTAGTGTATGTTTTGCTGTTTGTCTCACTATATAAACTGCCCCTCCCCCTGGAATATTTGAGTGGGGGGGGGGGGGAATTCTGGGTATAAAATCATTGGTGGGGGAAAGCCTACCCATCCCCGCCGGAATTTTTCTCCCTGAGCCACCATGGCCAATGTGCCAACATGACACTAAATTCTCCAACTCACTCACATTTTCCCAGTAATCCATACAAGAAGATCTCAAAGTCATATGAAATAACATACCATAATGGCGACTTGCCATATGACAAGTACTTGAGACCTGGGCTTCTAGTTTAACCAATTATAAGGCCAACCAATGCAATTAATTACCCTTTCCAACCTAATAATCCTACACACAGCTGTGTGACGGAACAATTAATTGTATGAATAAGAACCTTATTATGGCCAGATAAGGATGGAAGCTGTGTTGGAAACCTATTTTGTGACTACACTGTTAATGTACAGTTGCTCACAGATCAATACCAAATAATTAACTGATGCTGAACTGAAGTACAGCTGCAACTATAAGAAAACAATATTTAACTCCCCCTTCTCATCCCAAACTTGGATGAAATTCTTTAACTAGATTTTTCCATGCTCTGATTGAGCCAGTTTCCAAATTTTGTAAACAACTGAAGTTCTATTGTATTTATAATTGCCTCACATCACTCCCTAACTTATTAAATGTTGATGAAGTGAATGGTAGGAAAATACAACTACAAGAAACTATTGCCAGCACATGATGCTACCACCATTCTCTTGAATTTTGTAAGCCAGCTTAGTAAACACTTTAAGGGAGTATTGTTGTAGAGCAGCATTGTGTAATTTAGGTATGGGCATGCTTGACCCCGATAGTCACCACATGTCAAGCAAAGTCCATCCCATCCCTTCTCATTCGCTATTTATAACAAGCAGCTATCTAAGCCAGTAGTAGAACACCCCTGTACACAATTATGAGATGCATTCCACTATAGTTAGTTGGACATTTAGGGAAGAATGGACTCTTATATGTGTATATAAATATATAGTTGAAATTGCAAATATTACAAATAACTGCTAATATAGCTGCAAATATTACCTGGAAATAAATGTTATGTGGGAGTGTATAATACAAGAAAATGATCCTTATTTAAAACAGAAAAAATATATATGAGAATACATTACTTTATGTACCATAGAAATGATCTTTCAATATAGCTCATTATTGAAAGCCACTGCTTTAATAAACAAACCGCTTACTTTATACTTTCTGCAAAATTATATAAAAAGGGCATGGGATAGTACCCTCAGCTCCATCAGTAAGCTACAACTTCAGTTAAAGTAAGATAATGTTTATTTACTGTAAAGACTGTTTTTTTAAAATTATTTTTGACATCCTCCAACATTGTGTCATATCGGATGGTGAAAGAATGAAATGGGTGAAATGATGCTCATGTAAGCCTAAGGTCTATGGAGCTTTAAGTTACCCGACATTCGTCTTCTCAGAATAAGGGAAAACCTCGGAAAAAACCTTACCCGGATAACTTACCCTAAGCAAGATTTGAACTTGCGACCTCTTGAACGTGAGGCAGACATGCTAACCATCACGCTATCGAGGCAGGCACTGTAGCAATGTTATGCAACACAACCCCTCCATGCTGAATGTGACACACAGGGATAGTCCATACCTGGTCTAATTAAAAAGGAAGCTAATTATGTATACATTTTCATACCATTCATTTCAACAGCAGAAGAACATGAATATTTTTGTGAATAGTAGGAATAAAGTACAGAGGAATGTGAAATTAATATTTCTTAAGAATATGATAGATTCAAAATATGTGAGTTTGGAGGCACAGAAACGCAATTTCATACCACATATATTAACTTAAACTGATGCAATGAACCAACACATGTAATAGCTTTTCAATTTTTGAAGGTTATGTTCATAAAATATATAACATGCTTCAAAGAATCTGTAACCCTCCAACAGCTTATGAATCACCTCCAGGTGTTTTTCACTATGGATACTGACAAATCATTACATCCTTAAATATGTAGCCTATTTATGGTCTATGTAGTAGAATAAAACAAAGCTCTAAATAGGTTATTACCTCTAGAGTAGAACCCCGGTAACTCGACTTTCACTAACTGGACATTCCACATAACTCAACAACATTCTTACTCTATTATTATTTTTTACGAACTTGACTGTAATAATTTATATAATCCACTATGCAGTATAAACAGTATAAGTAACATTTGATTAGAGTATGCATACAGCCTACTGCATTCTCCCTGACAATATGTAGTCAGAACATACACAGCCAGCAGGCCATTGTCATGAAATCAAAAGCTTATCACAAATAATGTGAATACATAGCACAACCACTTGTTTGCAAGGTTTGAAGGTTTATTGCTTTATCCAGTACATATGTGGTAAGCTAAACCTTCAGTTACATATCTCTGGTCACAGAACAGTTTCTCAAATTTCAGATTATTGTTAGTGCTGTGTTGAGTTGTGTTCATGCCACTGAAAATGTTGAATGAGAAGAAAACACAAGCTAACATTACAATGGATACGTTAAAGAGCCCAGATTAAGCGGAACATATTAATACCTAATGAATTTTAGAATATGTTATACTTTTCTGTTTCCAATATTACACTACAACATGCATTTATATAGTTATGTAGTATTATGTTATGAGTTCTGAATAACAGTCCCCTTATTCCGTGAAACTAGACATTTCAGTAACTCAACATCCTCTTAGTCCACATTAGGTCAAGTTATTGGGATTCTACTGTATTGCATTCACTTTTCATTGCTCCGACTGAGGAGTGGAGTGAGGTATTGCTGCTCAATGCGTAAGGTTCTCCAAAGAGAGAAGGTTGGACACCACAGGTACATTCCTCGCTCTCTGTGTTATACATTTCAAGAAAAAGCAGAACTGATATACTGTTGGAGCAAGTTTTTTTCTTTTATTCTTGAATAAAACAAATTTAGTGTATAAAACTTCAGGTCTGATTTTTAATGTATAAAGATTTAGATAAATTTAGAAAAATTTATAGGACCTTATATTGTTATCAGCTATTTTTATAGTTCTATAATTATAATAGGTTTGAGGAAAGATATCAAAATACTTTAAGAAATATTTTAATTGACTCCATTATAGTTATATTGTCCAATGCTGTTATAGCACATAAAAGTGTATTTAAGTACAGGATCTTTAATACATATGGTAATACATAGGCTCTCTCCACTGCATGAGAGAAACAAGAGTCACCAGGAAAATTTTGCCATTAGAGGCACACTAAAATCTTTACCGTACTGTAGATGGCAGAAATGTTGATCTTCTGCTCTCAAACAGGCAGCATATCTTGTAAAAATGTTGTCGCTCAGCAGCAGGAATCCTCATACTAATCCTTGAACACTACAGGAAAGTGCAATGAAGAAAGCCCATGAAACAGGTTATCATAAGTATTAAAAACCCTATATAAACAATTATATCCACTGTGAATTTGTAAGTATAAGATGATCAAATTTTTTCAGACTCTGATTTCACCTTTTCATATTACAACTGCTAGTCAATATGTCTTTTCTTAAAATTATCCTTTTGGGGAAATAAAATATATCATAGAGCAAAATACAGTTTGATAGATGGTGCATATATTGTGGATATATTTAGGTATACCCCACAATATGGATACATATCATTCAGTAACATGAAAAACCTGAGCAAACTTCTGATTTTCAGACTTGCAAAATGAGAATAATCTAACAACATATTTTATAGGATATTGTTTGTCACATAAAGGAATCCTTCCTTTGCCAATAAACTAAACCCCGGCGAGACAGCCCACAAGGGGCCAAGGTCTACCACCCAGTCGCTGTGTCCCCCACCTCTGCCCACTACAGGCATCATTAGTGACGTGCAGTACTGGAGGGTGGGACGTGGTCAACGCCCCGAGGCCTCCCGGCCAGTGCGATCTTCTAGACTTGGGGCTGCCACTTCTCCATCAAGTAGCTCCTCAATTGGTCCCCTGGGACCTAACGAGGCTGAGTGCACCCCATGTCAGACCTCCCAGAGGGGATAAAATCCCCATGCTGGTGCCAGGGATCAAGCGCGCTACCAACTGCGCTATGGAGGCGGTCTTCCTTTGCGAATAACGTATCTACATTCCCTGACATGATATTGCAATATATCACATGGGTTGCAAAACACAATTAATTCTTTTTGAATTAGTAATGAAGTATTAATTGTTTCACCTTTAAATTTAAAATGGTAATAATTCTGAAGAAAAAAATACATATTATCAACTGTAACTAGTGAAATAACTACACAACTATTGCAACAGAAGTACTGAGTTCAAGAAGCTCAGTTTCTGAAGTGTGGGGTTGCATATGCACCTCCTGATCTAGCAATTTGGCGGAAATAACTGGTGGTGGATTGTGCTATTTTAAACAAAAATGTCAGTTCAGTCAGTTCTAAGATAGTCAGTAAATTGGATCACCTTGTATAACAATGATTTCATATGTTTGGCATGTCTGTTAATTGCAATAAACTTCAGATTTTGGCAGATTTTCAAAAGCCATGACTTAGGCTGGAAATTGAGATGGTAATTGGTGATATAGGCTTGATATTTGAACACAAGGTTGTGGCTTTTGTAGTTCACTCTCTGGATGGTTGGTTGTACATCTGCAAGTATAACATTTACCAATCTGAAAAAAGTTCTGGATGCTCTGAGCTAGCAATACACATCTTGTGAGTCACTTAGTTGATGGTGGTGTATCTTGCAAATTTTGTAAAGACATATAACATGAAACAGAAATTATATGCATTATATACAAATAACACCAATCTTTACTGTTCCAAGGAGATTTATCCTTCCCAAGACACAAATATGACCAGCAGAACAGCTGCATAACCAAACTATTGTTCTATAAAGTTTAGAGTTAAATGTATGCAAGAAGTTCTTCACTTAGTTCTCATATCCCTGAAATACATTCAACAACCACTGTTTTCACCTTGAGTGCACTGACACATGGTGGAGGCATTTCTCTTTTCCTCACAGGTTGCTGTTATATCATGATAACAGGCTATATGGGAGAATACCTCAGCACCTTGCACAGGCCATTAGAGGAGCTAATAAGCTGTCACAAGCACGTCATCCACTGTTCAGTCTAGTAAACACTTCTTTGGAACAGAATTCATGGTTATCACCCTTATTTTCTGTGATATTGTTGATTCATATGCCATTAAAATGGTGTTATTTTAATTACAGATGAATGTTAGACAGTTTATATTTTACAGTGCATACAGTGCTTTCATTGCATTCATGGAGAATACACCACTGATTTTAGTTAATACCAAGAACTTGGATTCTCTAAAACACTCCATATTGGATTAGTTACCTGACAATCACCTGTTTGGACTGCTTCTCTTGGCACAGATTCCACCACCGATCTTGTTTCTGGGCGATCTGAATGCCAAAAATACCCTTTGGGGCTCCGACACTGACGATGCTCGTGGTTGCCTTGTAGCAGACGTGTGCGATATGTCCGGCTTACTTTTGTTAAATACTGGTGTCCCTACCTTCATATCATCTGCCTACGCTACACAGTCCGCCATACATGTTTCCTTTTGTAGCCCATCGCTAGTACCTATTCTTGATTGGTCGGTTCTCTCCGACTTATATGGCAGTAATCATTATCCCATTAACAATCACCTATCCGTCCACCATCCTGTGCCAACACTACACCCTCACTGGATTATTTCCAAGGCTGATTGGGAGAAATTTCGATCCCTCATTCACATACACGACAATGGCTTTGACACCATTGATGAAATGGTGGAGTACTTTACCTGCTCTATCTTGCTCGCGGCAGATTCCAGCGTTCCTCGAAGTTCCTCTACGCCACGACACGTTCCCGTACCGTGGTGGACCGAGGAATGCCGCTTGGCTATCAAAGCTCGTAGGCGTGCTCTGCGTGCTTTTCACCTGCATCCTACGGAGACCAATTTTATATCTTTTAAACGCGCTCGTGCGAGGGCACGTTTTGTACTCCGTAGTGCAAAACGTAGCTCCTGGGAATCTTACGTCTCTTCCCTCTCCCGTCGCAGCTCTGCAACACAAGTGTGGACTGCTGTTCGGCGTATGTACGGCAAGTGTCGCCGGACGATAATACCCGGTCTTGCCGTACAGGGACGCTCTTACACCCACGAGCAGGATATCGCCGACGCCCTCGCAGACGCTTTCGCTGCTGATAGCCAAACCCAAAGCTACCATACTACCTTTTTACCCGTCAAGGAATCTGCGGAGCGGGTAGTCCTCAATTTTAAAAGTGACTCTAGTGAACCGTACAACGCTCGTTTTACGGAGGCGGAGCTAGCCCATGCTTTGTTTCTCGCGAAGGACTCTTCTCCTGGGCCTGATGACATTCACCGACAAATGCTGCTTCATCTTCCACCTGAGGCTTTGACCTTCCTGCTGAACATGTACAACCGCATCTGGCTTCAGCAGGTTTTCCCTTCTTCCTGGCGCGAGGGTACTGTCATTCCTATCCCTCGGCCGGGGAAGGACCGGACACTTCCCTCTAGCTACCGTCCTATCTGCCTGACGAGTGTCGTTTGTAACACCATGGAACGAATGATTAACACTCGCTTAGTGTGGTGGCTAGAGACGAATAACCTGCTGAGCAACGTTCAGTGCGGCTTTCGTCGTCATCGCTCGAGTGTCGATAACCTTACTCGCATGGAGGCCTACATCCAGAATGCCTTTCTCATGAAGCAGCATGTCGTGGGGGTCTTATACGACCTGCAGAAGGCCTACGACACTACATGGCGCTATGGTATCCTCCGTAGTTTACACGACTACGGTTTACGTGGCCATCTAGCTCTCTTTGTTCTTAATTTTTTACAACTTCGCCGATTTCGTGTCCGCATTGGCCATACGCTTTCACAAGAACGAATCCAGGAGAATGGTGTACCCCAGGGGTCGATTCTGAGTGTAATACTTTTCGCCGTGGCCATCAACGGCATTGCCAGTGTTGTTCGTAGGGGAATACCAATGTCACTGTATGTTGACGACTTTGCGATATACTATCGCTCTCATAGTTTAGAGCACATCGAGCGTCAACTGCAGCTAGCTATAACATCCATCGCCGAGTGGGCATTTCGCACCGGCTTTCAGTTCTCCCCTACGAAAACACAATGTGTCCACTTCCATCGACTTCGTGGCGTACACCCGGCCCCTGATCTTTATTTGCGTGGCACGCGTCTTCCATTTGTTCCGCACCTGAAATTCTTGGGCTTACACCTCGACACCAAACTTACATGGGAGCACCATATTCGTTATCTGCGTGCTTCCTGCGATCGTTCGCTTCGGGTGCTCCGGGTTTTATCTGGAGTATCTTGGGGCGGCGATCGCACGGTCATGTTGAGGTTGTATCGTTCACTGGTCCGGTCCAAATTAGACTACGGCTGATTTATCTATGGCTCCGCATCCGCCTCTAAACTCCGCCTTTTAGATACAATACATCACACTGGTATCCGTCTCGCTACTGGGGCTTTCCGTACAAGTAGAGTGGACTGTCTGTATGCTGATTCTGGCGAACCCCCACTGTCTGTCCGACGCTCGTTATTACTATGTTCCTACGTGGCAAGGTTGGCCGCTCATCCAGGTCATCCTTCGTTTCCACCTGTATTGCGTCCAGACCTAGTGTACCGTTATACGCGGAATACAACTATCTCCCGTCCAAGCGGCATCAGGTTTCGAGAACTGCTGACCGCACACGATCTACGCTTGCCAGCTGTAGAGCGGCATTCGCAATTCCGATGCCCTCCATGGCAGCTCCAGCGTGCACGCTTTGACCTGGAGCTGTCGAGCTGTGCGAAGTTAGCTACCCCTCACTCGGTGTTTCACCAACTTTTCACCGCAGTTCTGGGCCGATACCGGACTCATACTCCGGTATTTACTGATGGCTCACGGATGGGTAGTGCGACGGGTTCCGCTTTTGTATACCATGGCGACGTTCGCAAGTACCGCCTTCCAGACGCCAGTTCAGTATTTACCGCCGAGCTGTTTGCCATATTTTATTTCCTGCTTTTTATCTCCAGTTCAGGTCCTGGAAGTTTTATTATCTGTTCCGACTCTTTTAGCGCCCTCCAGGCCCTGCAACAGTTTATCGGCACCTCGGCATCGATTATTAAAATTCACACGTTGATCTCGCAACTACTGTCTCGCGGATACCAGTTTGTTTTTACGTGGATCCCAGGCCATGTGGGTATTCCGGGCAACGAGGCGGCGGATGCGGCTGCAAAGTCTGCCTGCCGCCTTCCGGAATACTCCACCCGTACGCTACCCTATGTAGATGTGCAGAAATACTTTCGCCACCATCTATTTACCCACTGGCAGCAATCTTGGGAAGCGTTAGCTGGCACTCAGTTACGGACAATAAAGGACACTGTACAACCCTGGCAGACCAGCTGCAGGGATTCCAGGCGTGAGGAAGTGATTTTAACCCGCCTGAGGATAGGCCACACTCGAGCCACGCATGGACATCTTTTGCGTGGTTATCCGGAGCCTGTCTGTGCGACGTGCAATGTTCCACTCTCCGTCGCACATGTCCTTCTTGATTGTCCGCAATACGGTCATGAGCGTCAGTCCCTAGGCCTGGGCCTTACACTGTGCTCTGTTTTAGGCAACGACGCAGTAGCTGTCAACACAGCACTGCGGTTTGTTGCCAAGATTGATTTTTGCAAGCAAGTTGAAGGAGTCTCTTCCGGCTGGTATCTCCCGTCACCATTATGAAGGGAATCTTCTGCTCGTCGTCACTTTGAAGGGTCGGTATGATGAATTCTTGTCTCGTATAAAAGATCCGGCTAACTCTTTCGATGAACTGCGATGACTCTTTCTTTCCTATCTCGGTCGTGGTACGGGTATGAAGTATGTTCACAATTTACAGCTAATAATTTTCCTTGAGACGCGACCCCCGTGAAAATTATATGTTACGTCGATGTATTAACTTTTAGTCTTTCTAATGAGATAGTCTTCTTTGCTCTGGAGGCCACCATTGAAATAATATTAGTGTATTTATTATCACAATTTTATTCGTTAATATCTATAACATTTACAATGAAGACAAAAGATAATCGCACTAGGCCAACTGCAAACGATATAATGCAAACAATCAAACAATGGGAAACAAAACACTCCAACACAACACCTACCATAACTAATAATACTGCATCAAATGCCCCTCATCACAGTATATGCAACTAATTCTATTTTGGGAAAATTGTTTTCAGCCATACAATGTTGCATGTACTGTGATGATCTCCCCACAACAATGTAATTGTACAACAATATAACAACTGTGTTGAAAAACGTGTCATCGTTGAATACAAAAATATTTTCTCTTGACAATGTTTCGATTTTTTTTGCAACTTTCAGGGGTTCTATGCCCCTCCCCACTAAAATTTGTTTTATGATTTTTCTTATAATTGATCGTCACGTCACTTTGCCATATCTATTTCGGCATCTCGGTAGGGCTTAAGCATAGTCTTGTGGTACTTGCCTACCTTTTTGCCGTTACTACCCTCAAGTCCATATGTATGATCTCCAAATTTCTCCGATATCCTGAATGGTCCTTTATTGAGTTTGGAATGGGCCGGCTTTTATGGGAGTAAGGGGTAGCGTTTTCCACTTTAAAGATGTGGGTGTACTTGTTGCACAGACCGGGTTTCGAACTGAATACTTCTCGGTTCTTGATTAAGCACGCTCTCAGTTGATTCTTTTGTTCTTCATTTATAATGTGCGCATTATTCACTTTTTCGTTCAGCGTAGCCATAAAAGATTCTTCTTCTTTCTTTTTATCATCTCTGACGACATCCAATCTGTATACTCCGCAATCATCTCGCAGATGGTGATTCTCTCCTCGAACTCCGCGAACATTATTATTAAACAAATCAATTTCGACGTATTTTTGTATATCATCGCAGTCGTCTTGTTCATTTGCACTTACTTTTTCGTCGTCGTACAATATAACATTCTCTACAAAAAATCTTCCATTATTAACATCGTCGAAATCCTCGTTCGCTTCAATATTTTCACCTTCTAACAGTCTCACTATTCGCGTGTTTTCACCATCTTTAACGCGTAGTTCATGCTCTTCGAAATCGATGATTGCTTGCCAGTGATAAAGTAAGTCGTTTCCAATAATAATTTCTCTTGCCAAACGCTGAATAACTAATGCGACAAAATCAAATTTCCAACCATTTACATGTGCTTTAACTAACATTTGATATTTCACCCGATCTCTCTTTTTACCGATCGCTGTACTACAATACACATTGTTTACGTGCAAGTACTCTATCTTGTTTGAGGATAATAATTCCTAGAATAATTCCTCTGAAATTACCGATGAGCTTGCCCCAGTATCTATTAACACAGTGAAGCTACGGTCCCATATATTTAACTCAATTTGAGGTGGATTGACTAACTCTTTATTGGACTTTACTGGGTTAATTTTGTTGTCGGTGATTAAATTTACGTGAATTTTGCCCTGTACCTGCACCATCAAATCATTTTCCAAGGCATAAAATGATTTCGGAATTAATTTCCCTGATTCTCATTCGTTTGATTGTTACTTGTTGATATCGTGCCAGTATTTGTTTCTTGATTCTGTGTTCTAGGAAAGTCGCGATCATTCCTGCGTTCGACGCTTTCCTCCTCGAACCTAGGCACTTGGGTTACATTTTCCTGATAATTTGTACTATGATTTCTCGGATCGTAGCTTCTATTCCACCTACGATTGTAATTTCTGTAAAACCGGATGTGATTAATTTGACTGGTTCTTCCACACCCTCTGGTATCGCCACCATAATCATGATTACGTCTCTCGTATCGCGGATTTTGTCTGTCTCGCGGTATAGGACCTCTGTAATTCGATCTTATATCAGGACGTCTATTTGTTCTGTAGTTTTCACCATTATTTTGGTGTGTTTCATCTCTCACGCCATTTCCCTGGTTCTCATTCGTTGTTGGAAAATTATTTCTAAGACGTTCTAATTGCGTTCCTTGATTCCTACCTTGGCCACCTACAGCGCGCTGTCCATTTTCATATCGCTGACTGGAGTTAGTCTCTTGGTAATTATTCTGTGCCTCGGACTCTGCCAATAATTCAATTACGTCCGAAAAATCAACCGGTTTCGCCACGATCAGATTATTTCTTATGTGCGGTGGATAATGGCGAATAAGTGCTTCAATAACCTCCTGTTCACTCAACTGAGGTTGGAGTAGTTTCGATTTGTTCGCCAGTTTCAAAAAATACTCCATCATTGAAATACCACGTTTACTGTCATAATGTCCGGTAGCCAGTTCGACTTTAATCTGGTTTTGACGTCCCGGTCCCCAAAATCTATTTATAAAAAGGTTTCGAAACATACTATATGTTTCGTGAGACGCCAAAGTTAGTCTTAACCATTCCAATGCGTTTTTCTTAAGACAGCGTTTAACCACCATCATTCGTATCTCGTTCGGAATTCGTTTGATCCTAAAATAATCCTCCAGTTCTTTTATGAAAATTTTTGGATTGTCACCGGCTTCTTCGTCAAATGACGGAGGGGTTAGGTCATGGAACAAGTGACTAGCGTGACAATTATGGTTTTGACTAGGGGAGTGCATTGGCATAGCTAAATCATTCTCCTGAAAGTCCGCCATATTACTGTTATTGTCAAGTGCATCAGTATTGGTCATATTTTTGCATTCACTCACAAATTGATCATGATTGTCATTAACTCTATCAGCCTGTAGAGCAATCACAACTTGGGAAAGCCTTCCTGTAAATTCTTTTTCCTTTGTAACCGTTTCATTTATTCTATTTACATTTACATTGGCTTCCTCCTTTACTTTATTCAATTCTTCTCGCTGTGACTGCATCTCAGCGCTTATACCCTTTACAACATTTTCTAAACTATCAATTTTTACATCAATGTCATTTTGTTTTGACCTAATTCCATCTTGATACATTTTACAACTCTGTTCTACCACGACTATCTCTGTTCTCAATTCATCTCCTACCTTTGCAATTTTTGCATTCTGTTCTGCTAGTTTTTCAGCTATATCATTGTTACTTGATTCAATTCTTTCTGTACATTCCTTCTTACATAATTCAATTTCTTGTGACAATTTATTTATATTTCTGGCATTATCCTCCTTCAAATCTGCTACATTTCTAACACTATCCTCTCTTAGTTTTGCTACATCTGCTTTTAGTTCTGTTACATTTCTAACACTATCCTCTCTTAGTTTTGCTACATCTGCTTTTATATCTGCTGTATTTTTGTTCATCGCTTCCAATATTTCTTTCAATCCTATTTCAGATTCCTTACATACTACATTCTTTCTACCTTCTACTGATAACTTATCACTCACTTCCCTCTCTACACTATCATTATCTTTCTCAACTTTTTCCATCTTCTGTACAATTTTCTTATTGCGTAGTATCATAAATTAGTACTAGTCTTACTTGAATTCTGGAGCACAAGAAAAAGGATACTCCGTCAAAATGTCTTCTTTTCACTCTTTGTCCAGGTACATATTTTTACTCTATACGCCTGTATTCGAGCCGTCGCACGTCTGGGCGCCAGTATGAAGGAGTCTCTTCCGGCTGGTATCTCCCGTCACCATTATGAAGGGAATCTTCTGCTCGTCGTCACTTTGAAGGGTCGGTATGATGAATTCTTGTCTCGTATAAAAGATCCGGCTAACTCTTTCGATGAACTGCGATGACTCTTTCTTTCCTATCTCGGTCGTGGTACGGGTATGAAGTATGTTCACAATTTACAGCTAATAATTTTCCTTGAGACGCGACCCCCGTGAAAATTATATGTTACGTCGATGTATTAACTTTTAGTCTTTCTAATGAGATAGTCTTCTTTGCTCTGGAGGCCACCATTGAAATAATATTAGTGTATTTATTATCACAATTTTATTCGTTAATATCTATAACATTTACAATGAAGACAAAAGATAATCGCACTAGGCCAACTACAAACGATATAATGCAAACAATCAAACAATGGGAAACAAAACACTCCAACACAACACCTACCATAACTAATAATACTGCATCAAAGTGTAAGGTGCTTTTATATTGGCGGATATTGACTTTTAGTTGTTTTTACTTTGGATGTTATTCTGTTTTTTACCTTTTAAAGATTTTATCAGCTTTGGGTTTTATAAGTTTACGTTTTTACCAGTTGTTTAACTTTTAACTGTTTTAGCTCTCGGTTTTAGACTTTTTAACTTTTTTTTTTTTAAGTTATTTTAACTTTCACCTTTTAGCTTTTAGGGTGAGGTTTTATTGTTGACCTGTTTTATTCTGTGAACTTAGGGCCCTAATGACCTAGTTGTCGATGGGCCCTTAAATAATACTCACTCACTCACTCACTCACTCCCTGTTTGGACTGCTGCCTAAACCTCTTAAGAAGAATAGTTGAGGATTCTTGTATGTTCATTAGTTCTAAGCATTTAGAATATCTTATTTAGCCCTTTATGCTGATTTTATATCTTCATGATGCCATTCTTAAAAGAAGCAGTTTGTGATAAACTTTGAATTATATATTTATAGCTAATTGTTTTTGAGATTATTGGGATTTATTACATCTCTTTGCACTTTTACCTTTTTAAAGTGTTAAGGTGTTATTGCCAACTGCTGACAACATGAACACTAATTGCTGCATTATAGATACAACTTTAGACATAGTTCTTATTCACTGTTACCAAATGTGGGCTAGTAGCTTAGCTTTGTTTGACTGTGGAATATGTATTCAGTGTATTGAAATATTGGTTTAAGATCTTGAATTTAGGTAAGAATAATGTGTTAAACCAGTGCATAGAGTATAGATGGGGAGAACTGGCTCAATGTATCACTTCTCCTAGATTTTGCTTTTAACCTTGTCCACTACCTCACAGCAATTAGCTACCAGGCCACACCTCCCACTATTGTCTGTCTACCTCAGATAACCAGTCAGTCCTTCAAATTGTGTCAGTAAGTAGAGAGGGTAAATACTTGTAAATACTCTTCCACATGCCTGGTGTAGAGTATCACTAACATACCTACGCAAAGACGGCGCTTGGATCATGCGAACTGGAATTTTTACACCCAGTCCGTTGTGTTTACTTACAACGAGCATGACATGATGGAGCTCCAGGTCACTTTTCACATCATGCTCGAGAACACCTTAACCGGACGTTCCCTGAAAGATGGATAGGAAGAAGAGGTCCAGCTGCATGGCCAGACCGTTCCCCTGATCTGACTCCACTTGAACTTTTCTTGTGGGGTCATGTGAAAAACCTTGTGTACGTGACACCAGTAGAAACCGAACAGGATCTAGTGGCGCAAATTCTCGTCGCCTATGACATTGTCAGAGAGACTCCAGAGTTGCCGTCCAAGTACGACAGAACATCGTATGACGTTGTCATGCCTGCATCATTGCTGAGGGATGCCATTTTGAACACATCTTGTAGTATTATGACTTGTGTAAATGTAAATACAGATATTCCTAGATTCTCATAATTTCACGTTCACAGGTATCCCAAAACAACCCTTGCCTGTAATCGTGCGAAGGCGACGTTTCCGAACCAGTGTTCCTTATATCAGATTAATGCATTTGTCCTCCTGACTCTTCCCTTAAAGTTTCTAACACCATCACGAAATCATCCTATATAGGATGAGTATGGGCCTTTAAACAGCTACGGGAGCTGTTGCTGATTCATTTGATGTGTCCAGCACCTTAGGCAATGCTTTCGCTCAGGTGTCTAGCTCAGATAACTACTCGCCTTAGTTCCTTCCTATGTTAGAACATCCTCTTTCATCTTTCAGCATCAGGGCCAGAAGGTATTCACGAGCAAATGTCAACAGCTGTCTCCTGACAGAAAGACATGTACTGTCTACTGTTTGAGTTGACAGCACTGATTCAGAAAAATGGTGGGTTTAGTCACCATTGTACCTTTTAGAAAGCTGGAAACGACCGCTATCTTCCCTTCAGGGCTTTCGAGAACGTTCACGAGACGTCTAGTTGCGTCATTTCCGGTGCGTGTATGTGGAACTCACGAAAGGTCAGTGTGACGTCACCTCCAGAATATAAGGAGGTCAGAAGAGAGCAGAGCAGGAAGGTTTAGAGTTGAGTTACGGACACGAGTCGGTCAGTATATTAGCTGTGCGCGTGTGTCGTCGAGTTGGTGAGTCGTTCAACGAGCGTTGCGTGTGATTGGAACATCGTAATGAGGGTGTGAGAGACAGAGGAAGTGAAGAAATACGTTAGAAGGACTGAGCAGGGTTATGAAAAGTAAAGATTGTGAGTTGTCATAGCCCGAAAGACTGTAGATTGTGTTAAAGAGAGAAGAAAACTGTAGGTATTTGTGGCGAAATGTTTAAAGACAATGAAGTGATAGGTAAGTAACCGGAGTGGACTTCGTCATTTTGCCATAGTATGTTGATTAGATACTGATAACCTACTAACACCCAATGTGGTTTCCGATGATGTAGTTAAACTGTTGAACATCTTGTACTGATATCAACACAGATTATGAATGCATTTATGAAGAACAGTCAAACCGATGGCATATTTTTCGACCTCGAAAAAGCTTATGATACGTGTTGGCGAGCAGGGATACCACGTTCCCTGCACACATGAAATATACATGCACGGCTACCACTGTTAATTCAGCGGTTTATGAAGGATTGCGTTTTCAGAGTAAGGTTCGGCTCGGTTGTTTCTAATCCTTTTGTACAGGAGAACGGAGTACCTCAGGGATCGGTACTAAGTGTTACACTGTTTGTTATAGTAATTAATTCCATCTGGAAATGTGTTCCTCCTAGAGTTTCATTATGTCCATTCGAAGAGGACTTCGTCATCTATTGTACTTCTCAGCGCACACCGTTTTTGAAACGGCGCCTGCAGCAATGTTTAGGCAACTTACGAGAATAGAATTCAAAAAACTGTTTTCGTTTCTCAACTGAGAAGTCAATCTCGTTAATTTCTGGCGCCGTAGGAGGCGATTACTACCTTTGCTCCGTTTCGGTCCAGAATTACTTACATTCGCAGATGAGACGCGTTTCCTAGGGTTAATGTTCAACAGGAAGCTTAGCTGGTCATCGCATATAGCGCAGCTAAAATCACGATGTGGCCGCTCTCTAGGTGGTAAATGGTAAACCATCCTACAGTTCTGCTGCAAATGTATCGTGCACTGATCCGATCCAAACTAGATTATGGGCATTGTTCAATACAACCATCTGTGCTGAGAAGATTAGACAGTCCATATTCGGAGCATTCGCATGGCAATAGAAGCTTTCCCAATTAGCCCAGTTGTAAGCCTTTGCGACCAATCGGCAGAATATCCTTTGCAATATCGGCATGAGAAATTATGATTGGAATATATCATAATTTGGAAATTATGATTGTGCGCTTAAACGTATGCCTATGCACTCAACATTTGTTTCCTTTTTCAACGCCATGCTAAACGAACGATATAGAAAGAGCTCCTCCTTTACCCCCTGTGCCAACCAGTTTTCGTTTCCGGATAATAAGTTTAGAACACTGAAGGAGATTGCGATAAACTGGGTAACCTCCTCTCGTATATCTAGTCGCGAGGAGATCATCTTGGCTTGGTTGCGCATTGGTGACTGCAATTTTACGCATTATTACCTTTTTAAAGGGGACCCTGCACCGTTTTGCCCGCCGTGCAACAAACTTTTGTCGGCCCGTCACGTGCTGCTAGAAAGTGTTTCCCTAGAGCACCTTTGAAACTCTGCAGCTGGCGGACGATAAACAAGCGGTCGAAAGGGTTTTTAAGTTTTTAGCCATGGTAAATATGAATTAAAAAATTAAAATTATTTTGTTCTTTAACGACGCTGTCAATTGCCAGGATCACATCAGCGTCGCCGGTGTGCCGGAATTTTGTCCCGCAGGAGTTCTTTTACATGCCAGTAAATCTACTGACATGGAGCTGTCGTTTTTAAGCACACTTAAAAACCATCGGTCTGGGCCGGATTTGAACCCGCGACCTTGGGATCACTAGGCCAGCGTCTAACCAACTGAGCCACCCAGACCGACGGTAAATATGAAGCTAAATATTTATGATTTTAGATATCTTAATGTCTTAATTTTTCGGCGTTTTTATAACCTTGCTTTGATTCGAACTTTTGCATCTTTGTTTGGTATATTTCTGTATATTTGCTTCTTTACTAGTATTTTTATTTTATATTGAAATTTATCTGACTTTTGTCGTAAAACGTTTTATAAGGGAGCGCTGATGGCCAAGTAGCTTAGCACCCTTAAAGCTTATCATCATCATCATCATCATCATCATCATCATCATCAACACCATCCCCATCACCATCATCATCATCACCACAACCACCACCGCCACCGCCACCGCCACCGCCACCGCCACCGCCGCCACCACCACCACCATTACCATCCCCATCCCCATCACCATCATCATCATCACCACCACAACCACCACCACCGCCACCACCACCACCATCCCCGTCACCATAATCATCACCATCATTATCGTCATCAGTGAGATGACTCCGAGTAACGTGTGAGGCTCGCATATGGGAGGTCGTGGGGTCAATTCTCGTGCCCAATCTTCTTGATCCATAGGTTTTCTTCCGGGGGCTTCCCCGGATCGCTAGGTGAATGCTTGAAGGTATATTTACAGTAGTGACGATAGTTCTATGCTAGTGATCTCTCTTCACGCATTGAAGAGTCACTTTAAATCGTCTGCTGGCAGCTGGCTACTGGAAGATGAGAGACGGAGTACAGCACAGCTGTATTTCACATTAGTATTTTTCAAAGCATGATGGCCTCAAAAGAGGACCGATCCCCCTGCCATTGGGCGAGAGGCATTGTAGACAATCTTCTTCCTTTATATTTTTAAACCACTAACCTTGTAAACCCAAACCTCTAAGTAATGCCGTCTTTGGCACAGGAGTAGGGAAGGATCATCATGTCTTGAAAAATACAGTACACAGCATGTTACTATGTACTTTGATTTCAGGAATCGGAGGATAGACTTATGCCTTGGCTAGTTGCGCACGGAAGGAATTAGCCGGCCATCGTGGCCATGATGGTTAGAGTGCTTGGCACCGGTGCTCCGGCAGTTAGAAGACAGCTGTTCGACTGCCGCCTTGGACATGGGTGTTTGTTTATGTGTAACTATGATGTATATACACGGCAAATAAACAGTAAAACAGAAAACATCAGAAAATAAACAGGCAGGCAATATAAAAATAAAATAAAAATAAAACATGTAAAAAATAAAAAGAGCATGTTATCGTGTGTCTCATCGTATTGCTGTTCATCCACAGAGTTGCGGCTGCTACTGGTGGATGCCAGACCGCGCTGTGCCCGGAACACTGGGTTAATATCAATCATTTTAAATATTCTGGTCTAGTTTGTCCAACATCCAAATTAGGAATTAATTTCTCAGTTAGCAATTTGTTGAAATTCCTCACATTCATCTCATCTAGTGTGTTACATAAATGTCCAATGCAGCTGCCAGGAAGGTATGTTTCATCTTTATAGACCAGGGCTGACGAAAGTTACTCCGCAGTTGTGAAAAGAGGAGTCCCCCAGCCTCCATAACTACAGTAGCACGCTTTAGCTTGAACAGGTTTTCACTTTGTTTTCTCCGCTTTTCCGCTTTCGTGGTCACGAAGGGTGGAGAAGTAGGGGAATGTGTTCACACTTGCTGAGTAACGTTCGTCAGCCCTGTTATACACAAATCGGCCTTTTGTCGTCTCTCACTTTTTAAAGGTACGGAAATGGGGATTTTAAACGCATGGGCACCTAGCTTTCACCGGCAAAAATCTATCGTCTCTGCTGTAGTTCCCCGAATTTCCTGCCCCTACATTTCACTTCACTTTTTCAGGGTTCTAAGCGTCAGCGGGAGTTTCGGCATGCATGGCACTATTCCTTCTTTCAATTGCTGTTCATGAATTTGTCCAATCTTAAAGCTATTTGCGTTACACTAGAAAAGTACAGTACAAGAAAGTCAGAAAGGCCAAAAGGAGCTGAGAAAACATATCTTAAAAAGTCTGTTTCGGCGTAATCAAGAAAGATTTTGTTTTGAAACTGAAGGAGGGAAAACTTGTTTCACCCAAGTCACACATACAAACTGTGTCATTGTCGTGTTGATCCCGGATTTACAAAAAAAAAAAAAAAAAAAAAAAAAAAAAAAAACAGCCAAAATATTAAACATTTGAGGAGTATCGTTGCAAACCATATTACGTTCACTCTTGGGCAAAATCAAGTTTTACGTGAATTTGCATAGCTTTTAGCATGCTGTGAACTCCGTTTATGTGAAATCATATTTTGGCGCTGTGTAACTGGCATATGAAAATTGGGTGTTATTGCAAACTATGTTACGTCCACGTTAATGGTTGTTGAAACCCGTTATCAGTCTGGGTGGTTGTACTGGTTAGACGATGGCCTACTGATACTGGGGTCGCGTGTGTTCAAACCCGGCCCAGACCGATGATTTTTAAGTGTACTTAAAAACGACGGACCTATGTCAGTAGATTTATTGGCATGTAAAAGAACTACGGGACGAAATTCCGGCGTACTGGTGGTGCTGATATGATCCTCTCATAAGGGACACTTTTGACTTCGATCCTCGCAACCGCACGCAGACATAAGAAGCGATAATCAAACCAACAGTGGATTGTTATTTCCATGCCAAACTCCGCACTTGTCTGCTAGCGTCCCAGTGCTCGAGTTACATGAATGGCATTGTTACCGTACGTATGTACGAAGCATGGCTTTAAGGGTTGTGCTGGAACGCATTCGTTGTACGTGTTTCTTCCAGTTGTGCTGGCACTGTTGAATATATTGGAGCTCTGATTGAACTTGTAATTCCCGAAGCACATCCTCATTGTTTTGTGATCCCACTTCGTATACCCAGCCGTTGATTGCATGAATCTCATTTCATTGGTAGCTTTTCTGTTTTCACCTTTCTTTTCCTTGATCCATGGTTCACTACCATAACATAGAACCGGTCTATCCAGCATCTTGTAGAGCCGTATTCTTTTACTCTTCTGTACTAGGGAAGACTTCATTATGCTATTAATTATTCCCATAGTTCCAGTGTATTTAAGAATTTTGTATGGTGTATCTGCTTCGTCTACAGATGATTCTTTATAACAGAGATAGGAAAATTCATTTACCCTTTCGTGCAATTTATTCTTTAAGCCAATTCTGCTATAGACAGATTTCTACCGCAAAATACCATGTGGTTAATGTAGAGAAAATGCTACATTCGTGGAAACCCCATACAATATACCCCTCTAGGCCAGCAACCCATTTGGGGTACTTTTATATTGCTTTCAAGACTCAGAGTAAGCCTCGGAAAAACCATGAAGAGAATTAACCCAACAATTGTGGTCCAAATATTAGACACAAAGCTGCTACATGCTGAATATGAAATGATATCGGAGTCGAGATATGGAGTTCGCAGATGTATTATATCACATAATAATTCAGAAATATAATGGGGATGACACAGAAGTACATGACATTACGCTGGATAGACATACTGATTTTGAAGGATAGGAGGAACCTGAACCTGAAGGTGGCCGTTCAAGTAGTACACGACGCTTATCTCCAGAGCAACAGGAACAGTCAAAGTGAGTACGAACTTGAGTATGCCTGGATAAATGCTATATTCAGCCTTAAGGTAGTCGATAAAGGAAATCGTAACTTTGAAACTGTCCAAGCCAAACATTTTAGCCACTTTCGTAAACAGACATGTCCACACCTTCCATTTCAGGAAGGCTTCTAATAAATTGTTTTTTAAACGAGGCGCCAAATGTTCTGCTGCCTATGAATTCATCGTAGCCTAGTGGCACAAGTTCTCCAATATATCTCCCAGAGGGTAGTGTTTTTCGTTTGTCATTTGTTCGTTTCCGAAGTTATTTACCATACTTCTATTTGGTTTTGTAAATTTCTGTTTACGAGCTGATCGTGTGCATTTGATCTTACTTTTGATATAATTTAGTTGTTCACAGGATATTTGAGTGTAATTATTGATATATAAATTGTGTGTAGTATTACTTATTTTATTTGTGGCGGAAATAAAGCTAAAGTTATGGCAACAGATAGGTACTTTGCTTTTATCTCCATGAACAGATCACGTGTTTGTAAACACTGTATGTTAGGTGTAACCTGTGGGTGTAATTTAAAATCACATGCCGAATTACTCAGTTTTGGAATGCCGAAAAAAAATGGCAGAACGTCAACCTTATGCAAATCGACAAAGAAAATCAAATGGGGGAAAGAAAGACACTTTGTTGAAGTTAATGAGGAAGCGTGTGACTATACTTTAAACTCATTTTTCTCGGAAACAATCCTTTTGTTATTTTGTCATATTCAAAATCTATCTTCTCCCACAAAAATCTGTCTAGAAATAAAAAATATCTTTTAAATGTAGCTCAGAATATGGGTAGTAAAATGTCTGATTGGAATTTTTATGTTGGTTATAATATTTTTTTTAAAAAAGTAATGTAATAATGCACTGTTTTTATGGCATTTTTGCACCTTGCGATATTAAATGTTTTTGTTAAGAAAAACTATTCATTATACGTATGAAAATTTCCATTCTTTAATTTGTTACAAAGGTAATAAGAGATATAATTTTAAAAAATCAACTTTGTAGTTCAACATGTTTCAGGAGATATATTTTGATTATACCCAATAAAATTGATATAAATTAATATATCAAGAAGGTGATTGGATATTGGAACGAAATTTGGTAGACACATTTCTTTGGTTGAGAGAAGTGCAAAAATTAAGCCTCTAACTTTAATAGTTCTTCGGCGTACCCTTAATGCACGTACAGCACCTTATTAGTTTCCTATAGGAATTGAAGCCACGATTGTAATAATGTTCATAATGATCCGTAGTACGCTGTCATCAATATCTTCCAATGCACTGGGCCTCGACATAGAGGACGATAATAGAATACGGCAGAAGGCACATCAGTTTGTGGAGGAAGTGAACATGCTCATAACAGAGGAGGGTGTGGAGAAGGGTAATGTTTGGAACAGTGACCAGAGTCAATTCTAGTATGAAATATCATCAGCATCAACACTGTCCCTAGGAGGAGAGAAAACTACAGCTGGTGTGTTGCAGTCTGCACATAGCTCTACTCACAGCTACACAATTGATGTGGCTTTATCAATGACAGGCAAGCTAGCAAACAAGTTGCACATCTGTTTTCAAGAGACGCAAGGCACTTTAGGTCCAATTATTTCAAAGAAACATTCCTGTCCACGAAACATTCGTGTGGAGGCAAGCAAAAGTGGTAAAACGCCTAAGAACACATGAAACACTTTCTAACGTTAGTCCTATGCTAACACATAGCAAGTGAAAAGAACCTATTACTGTGTGATTCTTGCTCAGGTCATACAGATCGTATCCTTCTAGACGCAAGTTTTCCAAATAAAGATGTTATGCCAAAGATATTGCCACCGAAAACAACAAATTATTGTCAACCTTTTGATGCTTACTTCTTTCGGCAATATGAGATCTGTATCAGAAGGATTGCTGATTTTGTAAGACTGCAATATGTCAAACAACATGGTCGTTATTTCATCATCAGACTTCAATCTGCGATTTACAATCAATTTGGTACACCATAGTATATGTTTGGCGAAAGGGAGGTTATGGCATACACATAACACCATTTGCAAATGTAATTACTGTGAGTTTTGATACTGGACTGTGTGAATGCGAAAATGATTTGGAATGTGATACCATGGCTTTAGTGAGGGGTGCACACTATTTTCACCCGCTTTCTTTTAAACACTCCATAGAAATCCCGCATCTGCACTTTGAGAACTAACATAAGGACTATGAGTTGGGCAGTATATGTGTGTTTTGTGCTATTTTAAGTACTTAAGCAAAGGGTTTCTGGCACTGTTGATTGAAAATGTGATGATACACTCACGTCATTGAATTACGACTAATTTCCCTCCTATAGTATTAATACTTCGTTGCTTTGTTACTCTATTAAACAATTACCTGAGGTGGAATGAAGCATTTTGTATAGAAATGACGCGGACCGCAGTTTTTTATATTATCGGTTGTTATTCTTAGCACATGCGGTTCCGAGTGAACGAGGTCAAAGGTGTCCATTGTCAGGATGCAGACTTTTCGCAGATCGGTGTGAAGGTCGTGACAGAAATATCATGTGTGTCGTTCATGCTTTGAAAAGGGCGCCTTGAGCCCTAAAGGAAATAACACAATTGTTCATGTGAGAGGACATTCCTTCCAGCAGACAGAGCTTTTCAAATTAATTCTGAATCAGAAAATTTGAAAATATCCTGAGACAGTAACACCCCAAGAATACAACACTATTTAAGAACAAGGCTCTCTTCACATACACGACACACATAGGATGTGTCTGACTTCAAGTCAACAACTAATTTCTTAAAAAAATGTGAAACAATTAGTAAATTAAGCAACTGTCTAAAAGATGGAAAATGCACTGTTAAGCAAAAATGGAACTCATATACCCATATACTCATATAAAAAATAGAAAGTCTATAGTTGAATTGGATTTGTGGGTTTAAGGGCGCTCAACTTTTAGGTCATCGGCGCCGTAGAAAGTCCATAGTTTATGCGAGTCCAAATGACCTAGTTGTCAATGGGGCCTAAAATCCCACTCAGTCATTCGCCCACGCACCCGCCCGCCACCCGCCGCCCGTCCCTCCCCCCCCCCCCACCCCCCTCGCCGCCCGCCAGCCAGCCCAACCGCCCGTCCTTCCACCACCCGTCTGCCGACCCACTTGCTCGTTCACTCACTCACTCATTCACTCACTCACTCACTCACTCACTCACTCACTCACTCACCCACTCACCCACTCACTCACTCACTCACTCACTCAATCACTCACTCACTCACCCACTCATTCACTCACTCACCCACCCATCCACTCACCCACTCACTCACTCACTCACTCAATCACTCACTCACCCACCCACCCACTCACTCATTCACTCACTCACTCACTAATGCCAGGTCTCTGCACCATACGACAAGATACTGGACAAATGATTTGAATATCAATGTCGTGGTTTTATTTACAATATTTTTACTCCATGACACTGAATTTAACATGCCAATTACTTTTCTTCCTTCACTAATTCTTTTCTCAATTCCAAAAGAGCTTTTCCCATCTCATTCTAAAATTGATCCCAAATACTCGTATTTAAATTTATCTACTTTCTTAATTTCTTCACTTTCAATTTGTAATTTTTCTTCAGTCTCCACTTCAGTTGTGAGATACTCAGTTTTCTTAGTGTTTATACTTGATCCCCAAACTTTGTATTAATCTATTAGTTTCCTTATCATATATGATGCACCTTCTGTGTCTTGAGTAATGACCACTTGGTCATCTGCAAACAGTAGCTTGTGTAACAAATATTGTTGGTTAATTGGAACTCCCATTGGTTTACATTTTCTGGTCCAATACCTTAGACAGACTTCTACAAATACTTTAAACAATAATGGTGATTCATAGAAAACTTGTAGCATTCCTTTTGTAGTATAAATTTCTCTAGGTATCTTATCTCCAACTTTAATTTGACGTCTATTTCCTGAATATATTGATTTTACTAGTTTTATCAGTTTTCATCTATTGATGCTTCAAAATTTTATTTTCAAATCTTCAATTTTGTTTTCCAAATATAAGAATTTGTCTACTCAAGACATTCAAAGCATGGATAATAAAATAAATAAGAAAGATTTCTCACCATCCAAACTAGCAGTTGTATGTTCAATAAGTTTCCATGGATCTCAATTTTAAGCATTGTATCTCATAAAAAGAGTGTTTAATGAAAAGAAAAGGAATTTTCATGATGTTGAATAATATAGAAGATATCTGTTTACTTATTTTTTGAAAAGAGAATGCCAAGATGAAAGTTCCAATAAAATTATTTTTTCTACCTAGACAAAAAAAAGTTGTTCAAAGTTCTGTAGCAAACCTTTGCAATATAGCTGTAGCCGAAAGCTTTCATACATGTGCAATTCTTAAAGCTCTTAGAAGGAGGAGTATCACTACAAATCACATTATGTCCAAAAAATAAGGTCTTACAGGAAAGCCCAAAATGAATTAGAGCTAAAGTAAGTCAAAGCTTCAAAATTTAGCTTTGTATAATGCAAATTTGGGAAATCATCATCACCATTACTATCATTATTAATTCAAAATGACAAAGTAATTTGGATTAGGTTTAAAAGAATATAAATTCCTGTCAAGTGTTCATATACTGCATACCAGTCTCTTCCGAATAATAACACAATTCAGCATCTTCATTCACACAATTATCTGGTTCTAATGCAGTTAATTTTATTTATTTATTTTTTGTTTAAATAACACAACTCTTCCTCCCTATTCCAATCATCATCAAAATTCTTTACTAACAACTTTTAAACTATTTTTTTCTTTTGCTTCTGGTATACACTGCTGGTTGACGGATTGAGTGGCTGTTCTGGGATGTAGACTATGGAGTGGGCAAGTGAGTGAGTGAGTGAGTGAGCGAGTGAGTCACCAAGCAAATAAACTGTTGGCAACAGAGATGTACTTTTGGTGGAGGGCAGCTAGAAAATCAAGAAAGGAGAAAATTAGAAACCAGAAAATTAGATAATAATTAATATTAAGTGTAATATTTTAGAAATAATAGAAGAATGACAATTGAAATGGTTTGGGCATCTGAAGAGGATGAAGAGTAATAGATCCCAAACACGATGTTGGATTTGAATGTTGGGGACAGGAGAAGAAGGGGGAAGTCCAGACAACAGTGGCTGGATGAAATAAGAAGAAACATGATCAACAACGACCTCAAAGAAGAAAATGCAGAGGATAGAAATTTGTGGTGGAGCAAACTCCATTTGGGCTGAAGGAAAACTACTGTACTGTAGAAGAATCCTTAATAAAAAAATAAATTGAGCTTTTATTTATGGAAATTCTTTAAATACTATGGTTGTCAGCACCCTATTCTAAGCCAGGGATGAAAGACCACATAATTTTGATCAGGAGTCTTTTTTCATACCTGAGGATCTTTTACGTGCCATAAATCTATGACACAAGACCACCCACTTTACTTCCCATCTGAAACGAACCATGCTAAGGATTTTTACACCCCTAAAAATTGATCACTCTCTGCCAGGTTTGAATCTGCGAATTGGGAACCAGAGGGTAGAATGTTTCCCTAGACCATGGTGGACGACACTATATTTGGAAGAGTGCCAAGTTTTCCCTTGTTCACATTTTCCATTTGTTGCTTCTTCTGAATGTAAGCGACACATTACTACAGGCATTTTAGAATGCTGTATTACTTTTTGCTGCACTTTCTTATTATTTATTTATAGTGCTTCAAAGAAATATTCATTCAAGATAATGCCTATAAACTACAATATAGTTATGCACTACTTTACAATTATCACTGTTCAGCAAAGCAGTGTTCACGTCTATCACAGTCCAAGACTAAAGCCATCACATTTTCAGGGGCCATGAGGTAAATATCTCAGCAGAGTCAACACCTTGTACTCTGATATTCATAAAGGTGCATTGCGTTTAGATTTAAATGGATCTGCTCAATTGAATTATATTTAATATCTTGCAAACTGCTCCTTTAAATTGTCTAATAGAGTTCCAGTTACGCATTTCAATTTGTATATGAATAAGAGAGATACTAGATAATTCTTTGGGGTTATATACACTGTACACCTTTATATGTTACAAATATCTCACTTGATTGGGTGTAAATAGTTATCCAAAGGATATATTATACATGATCAAAAATACATTACATTATGTTGAGAACAAGGCATGAAAATATGTTATATATTATTTTCATGTACAAAAACACTGAAATATATAAAATATAATTGCTATGATACACACTGAAAGAGAAAACAGTGACAAAAGGCTTTGCTATGGAAGAGATACCAAATGATAAACAGTATTAAGGTAAATGGGTACAAAGGGGCAAGCAGTGGCAGTTATTCAGGTGAAGCAGGTGAAAAGGTTTTCACCTGAAAATAGCAGTATTCTATTTTTGTTAATGTTGGCATTATTACTGTCATTCTAACAGTTTAGTCTCAAATTTCAACTGCTAGGAGCCGTAGCAGGGTCAGTGACCAACCCTTCTTTTGTTTGGAACTTACAGCCCGGCAGCCGGCAGGAAAAATTGGTGGGAACGCACCCTCAGATCAGTTCCAAGGGCAAGTGCAACAGTCAGGACTACAGAAGAAACTGCTGCACTAAACAGCTAGGTTACCATGGCAACATGACGTCACGAAACAACGTACTACAGGGAAATAACACGGGCATGCACATGTTTCAAGCAAACAAGAAATATTTTCACTTGGGTAGAGGCACAGAACACGGTAGAAGGGATGGTTTCTGTTTTTGCGCGCTTAGAAGATAGTATTCGTTTACCTCGAGGAAGAGCTGGTGGTAAACTTAAAACGTGGTGTTTTAGATAACTGTGAACGGTAGGTATAATTTACGAGTTTGCTAGACTCCAGTGCTTTTAATATTTAAATTACGGAATGTAACTGTTTTGTTATGAATTCAGTGAACCATATAGTTTGCAATTTGCTAGAAACCCCATTTTCCAGGCAGAAAGATGAAGACAAGAAGGATGTTTTAAACTTTGGGCGGCCCACTGATATCATTGATGAAGCCCTTAAAAGAGTGGATAAGAAAACTTATAACATTAAATTCAAAAGCTCTTGGCTGGATATCTATTTTTGGTTATGCAGTAGCTCTAGTTTGCAATCGCTATTCTGTTGGCTTTGTTTACTTTTTAGCAACAAAAGTAATGTGTGGGACAAAGAGAGATTCACAAATTTCATTAATATAACCCGTTCCCTTCACAAGCACAATGATTCGGCGGGGCAATTAAAAGTAAATTACAACTAAACGCTTTTGAAAAAAAATAGAAACACAATGACTGACGCTCTTCAGGAAAACAGCAGCCTTTTTCATGTGCATTTCAATGGAAATGTAACATTAAATAGGCTTTTCCTATAGTTGATCATTAAACCAACATTGTATTTAGGTAAACAAGAGCTTGCATTCTGAGGTCATGATGAGAGTGTGCTTTCGCGAAGTCAGGGAAATTTTAAGGAGCTTGTGTGCTGAAACTCCATTAGACATCCAAAACCACTATAATAAAATTAAAAGTATATTCAGCGGTGACTCTAAATCTATAGTCTCACATCAGTCTACCTCTCAAACTTTGCCCACACACAACTTGTGTGTTTAAAAACACCAACAGTAAGTTTGTTGGCATAAATAAATAATAATTACCATCTGAAGGTTATTTAATCCTGGGATATAAAGTACTTACAATAGTAAGTCACCATTGGGGTAATTTGTCTCTGATGTGAGACTGCCTTTGTGGTTTACCAGGAGAAATACGAACTGGTTTGAGAATTTAATGCCATTCTGGCAGTTTGTCACAATAGCTCAGTGGTTAGAGCAGCCGCCCGGTAAGCGGAAGGTCTGTGGTTCAAATCCCAGTTGTGGCATTGAATTTTTAAGTTCCAGTTCTACCTCTCAAACTCTAGGTGCATTTTATTTATTGCCTATGGGGCAAAATAATCCACTTCTCTTTATATAAATTTAAATATTTGCACCAAGTTTAGAGCTTCATACAGTAAGTCCACTTAAACATTATGTAGAAATAACTTTCAAATACATAAATTAAAAAAGTTAAATTTTAGCACAATAAAAGTTGGGTAAGTGCCAAGCACAGACAGAGTTAGATAATTACAAAGATAGATGGCTGTTACCCCAGTGGCAACGATGTCAGCTATGGATTCTGTGGCCATAATGGGTTATTTTGGACCACTTTGCAAACACTTTAATATTATAAAGTCCTAATAGTTTATATATTAAATTAAAACTTAAACCCCAGGGGGGGGGGGGGACTACAGTATGCCCACCTTCTGTAATTTCTCAAATTCTGTATTTTAATTTATTGATTAAAGGCATGCAGATAGTAGTTATTGTCAATCACAGTTTCTATTGCTGACTTGCATAATTGTTTCAAAGTCTTCATTGTTGTTCTTTCAAATTCTGTATCTCAATTTTTTGATTAAAGGCATGCAGTTAGTAATTATTATCAATCACAGTTTCTATTACTGACTTGCGCAATTATTTCAGTTTTCATTGTTGGTCTTTCTGAGAAACAATGAAATGTCAAGGTGGTCAGAAAGTACTGCCCCGTCGGTATAACGTGATTAATGTAAAAAAGTAAAAAAGGAATAGGTAAACACTGTTAAATATTATCTTTATAAGCATGACAGGATATAACACCCAATTTTAAAATAAATTTGTCTTAAAACTGTTCAAATACTTTGCTAGCAGTGGTGGTCACAAAGTACCCCCCAACCCCTATTGGTAGTTGGGGAATAAGACTTGGCATTGCTAAGATTAATGCAATAAAAATAGTAGAACAACTTTTCAGGGCCATGAATCTCATTTACATTTTCTATAACAACATTTAAGTTTATGCTTATTGTTTCCACTGTTTAGCAGAAGTCCCAATTTGTAGAAATATATGAAATTACAGCAAAGGTATAGTTTTAAAATGGTCGTATTTACTTAATTTTTCATTCAAATTAAAAACAAAAACTAAGGTACCTGAACCACAATGTTAGACTGCACTAAAAGCATAACTTCAAAATGTGAAGCACTGGTTTCCTTTTCAGTTTTTGATAAAATATATTATTATTTAAAATGAATAATAATAAACTAAATACAATAAAAAGTAGAAGAAACTTCAGAAGTATAAAATTTTGCACATTACCTGGCTAGTCTACTGAAGGTGTTACAGCAAAAGATGACTCTGCAAACATGATATGTTAATTCAAAATACACTTGTAAGATTTAGAAGGAGACTCAAAGGATATGACAGTTCCTTTTGAAAAGCTATAAATACTTTTTATATTCTTTATGAAAGTGTTTAAAGCAGTGAAACATTATCAAATTTGTTAAAATGTATGAGTGGGATGATTACACTTTACTTTCACTTCTGCTACATAAAATACAACAAACATAACCACAAATCACACCAACATGCATTTTTCCATAGCCTGACACACAGATTAACTATAATCTTCGCAAAACTTAAAGGCATATGGAGGCGGGGCGTACTGCAGACTCCAGCGAATCCTACGCTTGCCCCTCCTACCAGCGCTGCCGAATGTGGTGCATGCATCTCACACAACCTTATGTACAGACCCTCTGCCGGTACACACACTACGCTTGGCAACAGCGCTCTGCTTGAGCATTGGCCAGCGTTAACATGCCTTTAACTTTTGCGAGCGGTATAATGTACCACTCAACAAAACAGAATACAACAGAGTAATAACATATATAAAAAGTTGCTACACAAATAGGATTCAACAGAAACATAACTGAAAAATTTGTGAAAGAACACCAACAACTAAAAAGACTGAAAGATATCATATCTCTTCATAAAAACAATCAAACTCAACAATGATATACAGATTGATGTTGTACCCCAAGGCTTTCAACAAGTTCAACAAATAGTTTCAATAGCACATCAAACTAGCTCCATACAATAAGAAACCCGTAGGAATTTATTGAACCATCATCCCCTAAAGGACACCCTACCAAATGATCGCAAATCAGGAATATACTAAATAAATTGTGAAAACAGAAATCACATATTTATTGGTCAAAAAAAAACAGTAGCCTTGGCTTGGGGAAAACATAATAAATATAAAATTCAAACAAACAGGTTAATCAGCAAATCCCACTGGTTGATGATTTCTCCAAGTTCACAGTAAAAAGAGGGGATAGCATGATGACCGGTGCAAAAGAGGATTCCAGGCTTGATGTCAGTAGGCCCACAGCAGATGATGGCGGCAGTTGCTGTTAAAATAACTGAAACTAAAGTGTGATCACCCTATTCATCAATTTTAACTAATTTGCTCGTAATTAAGCTAGAAATACACAGTTTTAACAACAGATGGGATGGAATTGGAAAGAAACAGCATTTGGTAGTTGCATCTTTCTGTAAAACCTTCCTCTATCTCATTCCTTCTCTACCTTGCTTTGTTGGAAAGTCACTACTGTGCTGCCAACTTGTCTAATGTGGTATTATAATAGTCTGTTCACAAGGGTGCTCTATTCACTAAGTTTTATTTTTCTGTGATTAGGCTCAGCTTAAGGGGAATGGAAATAGGATTTTTATGATTTTTTTCCATTTTCATGTTTCAATTGCATATGAATATTTTGCATATCCTGCTTATTTAGGTATAACTTTCATAGAGGTATCCTAATTGTTGTTGTTAGCTAATGCTGGATTTCTGACAATGAAGTCATTAATCCTCTTGCTCTCCAATATTTTTCACAATGATATTGAAGAGAGCAATAGCAGTAATAGTAACCGTTTTTTAGAGAGCACCATATTTTTATGTTTTGGCGGTCACATCGCTCTCTCACAACCCCCAGAATGTCTAATTGTAAATAGTTTAAAAATATTGTTGAAAATAATCTTGCATCTTGGCTTTTCAGCACATTTTCGTATAATCACTTGGGAAAGCATCCATGGGCATAGCGAAGGGGGGGAGGGGCAAGGGGGGGGGGGGTCGCGTCCCCTCTTTGAACCTGATGAACTTAATGTGCAATCAATTACTGACTATTAAACTATTATTTTAGTTTTGATGTAAAGAAGAATTTTTGTTTAGCACAAATTAATACAGTTATCTGCAACAAATATTATACATTTTGACAATAATTAATTAATATTATCTGACTGCAAATTTTTCCCTCCCTGGAAAAAATTCTGCCAACACTCATGAAAGCGTCAATAACTTGGAAAATATTAGTGTTAGAAAAGAGATCTTTTTAATTGGATAGTTTTATTTTAACTATTGGCATCCCAGTCATATTTGCTCCATGTGAGAGTTTCCTCACCAACTGTATTTTATGTGAGTATTGTTATTGGTTCCATCAAAATTATTAAGTCTGAATTAATATATTCTTACAAGTATTTGAAGGCAAATTACAGTATGCTTCATTACATGTGGTTTGAACCATCTCACAATATTTTTATATTGCATTTAACTTATGAAATCATATCAACACATGTCTATAACATGCTTTTGAATGCAATCTTTTGTTGTCATGTTTGTCTTGAATGATATTTTCTGGTGTCACTCTGTTTACATCCTACCCCGTTATTCATGGAGAAATGTTTAGTTTAGTGTCTCAGAGCTCTTCGCAATGCTTGTGGTGCAATCAGAGTAGTTTCAATAGTCAAGGTGAAGAGTTATGTGATGGCCTAACTGTTAATTGCACAGTAAGCATATTAGTATAACACTGTGCCTCAAATAAACAAGAATGGGTGAAAGAGCAAATGTGAATGCAGAGCAATGGCATGTGCATACAAAGATGCAGGATGATCCAACAGAAAAATAGCAAATAAGCTGGGCATTTCTGACAATAGTGTTCACTCTGCATTGAAGCACAGAGAAGAAACTGTTTCCCATGCTGACTGACCATGCAGTGGACATCCAAGAAAATCATCAGTAGTGTAGGACAATAGAATTATACTTTTGAGCAAACGTGATAGCCAGTGTTCAGCTGTAGTGAAATAAATACTACCAGGGTGGAGCCAGTACCAGTGTTGACAGTAAAAAGTCACCTATTGCAGTTTTGTTGTTTGGATGTGTAGCTGTGAAGAAGCCTTTGTTAACCCATCAAGCACAAGCTTAGACCTTACATCACTGGAAAAGTGTTCTATGGATGATGAATCCACATTTGAGATATTTGGTTAAAATTGTTAGCAGTAGGTATGTCCGTTGTTGCCCTGGGGAGAGAATAATTGAAGCTTGCCTCAGCCCCTCTGTGAAACATGGAGGTGGAAGTGAAATGGTATGAGGGTGTTTCGAGAATAATGAAGTTGAAGATTCAGTGAAAGTGGATTCTATTTTGGAGAAAAAACACTACCATCAGATTCTTTCATGTAATGCTGTGCCATATTCTGGTAATAGACTTACTGGACATGATTTTGTTCTTCAACAAGACAAGAGGTGTTACAAAAATTGACTGCAAGGATGCTCTGACTTTGTAAAGCAGTCACCAAAGCAAGAGCTGGTCATTTTGATGAACAGAAACTTAGAACAATTTCCTTACAGCATACAAAAAAGACAGTATAAAACATGCTTTATGTGAGTGAGTTTTGTGTATTTCATAGCATATGCACTGAAGTTTGTTCCAGAATAAAATAAGTATTTTATCACAACTATGTTTACAAGTACAGCACCTAAAGGGAGTATCTTTAAGTTTTTTGTAATGTAAGTTTACACTTTCTGTTGCTAGTGTATATAACTGTAAGAATATTAAAAATGTTATTTCAGATGAAGTTATGTCAGCAGGTGCAGTAAATGAAACCATTTTAGAACCTAAGCCTCACTTATCAAGTGCTTCACAGAGGAAATTACAAATAGGCCAACGTGTTTATGATACTGTAAATAATGATTCTGATGATATAAATATAATAATAAATCTAAAATTGGTTACTAAAGCATTATTTGAAAGTGTGAGTTGCAGTCTTTGTGGTGGAAACATAAAACAGTCTAGAGGATAAAGGTAAACGTGGATTGGTGAGCTTTTTTTTAGTTTATGTTTGAAAGTAATTTCTTAAGAAGTAAAATTTTCAATACAAATGCCCCATTATCTCACAAACTAATTAACACTAAGGGCTGATGACTGATATTTTTACCACACATTTGCATCTAAACAGGCTTTATTTTAACAAAAAAGTTTTTATGTATATGGATTAGTTATCTTTTTTTTTTAAATTTAAAAGCCATCATTTTTCAAAAAAAAGTTTAAGAATCATACTGTTCCTTCCAATAAACAGAAGCATTTTATTTTTCATCAATCAACTGTAAAGGTATTGCTGAATATACCTGGCTAAATTTAGCTCATTATCTTAAATAGTTACTGCGATAGTGGATCAAACTTTAACACTGGCAAGATAGGGCATTTCATCTCCCCTTAATATAGTATCTTTATTCACTCAAATATTTCCATGTTTATTTTAAAAGTGGTCAAAAATTGGTAGACCCCACAAAGGACCATTCAGAACCTGTAGTGAAGGCACCTGCCAAATGAAATCAGCGAGCCTGGGTGCATGGGCGCTGGCAGGCTTTTTTAACGGGTGCTGCATGTTGGCAGTTTGCAATCAAACAATATTAATTCATTATTATGTTACCAAAATGGTGAAAGGTATGAGTTATATAATTTTTGTGGTTAAACACAGTAATTTCTGCTAAATAAGAATTGTTCTTTACGTCAAAATTAAAATAATAGTCTATAGTTATTGACTTCACATTAAACTCATTCATTTCCAGGGAGAGGGGGGAGCGAGGTTCCCCTTTGCCCCCCTTTCGCGACGCCCATACCTGGATATTAGGAAAAATACCCTTTTTACTGGATAGTAATTTATCAAAAGTTATGTAGATATAATATCATTTTGAAGTATTTGAAAGTCATTGAACTAAGTTTCATTTTGTCTGCTTTGTTTTGTTAAGGTGTAGCTGTTTGTGCCAATTTTTATCTTTTTCAAATCAACTTTAAACTTTTTCTACTTTCAGTAAGACCTCGTTTATCCGCATTTTACGATTATCCGGATTGTTATTGTTATTTCTTTTTTAAATTTAGTGTTCACATTAGATAATAAATTTCACTATGTTAGGAAGAACGTAACTATAAGTACGCCAAATATTCACTTTTCAGCCTTATTGAATGTACGGTTGCTCCATAAATTGTATAATAGATTATGATAATAAGAGCTGTACTGTAAAATGCTACCTGTTGAGTTTAAGAAAAATTTGGTAGTGTGCCACACGGTGCTGACGCGGTATGTCTCACCAGCTGTAGATAGCGCCGTAAGAAAGCATTGACCTTGATTCCAACCCATCACTACACCTCCCACAATGTTTTCAGTTTTCCTTGTGTTTTCAAACGGCATGTGTAGTTAACTTTATCGTGTATGTTTCAGTTGGATTGTTTTTGTGTCTTATCAAAGTGTTTGGGAGTGTAATTCAGTGTAAAAGTCTAAAATGACACCCAAGTGAAAGAAAATCGTGGTTTCAATTGACAAAATGTTTGATGCTATTAATTGAATTGATAAAGGAGTGACATTGAAGAAAATAGCTGCTGAATTGGGAGTTGCTGTGCACCAGCTCACAAACATGGCGTACTTGGAGCGTCAGCCCGACACCACTCCAGCTGAACTAATGTGTGCGTGACCGTACTTCGTTCAAACGCCACACGTGTTTAAAAGAGAGGACTGTGGATCAATTCTTTGTTAAGTAATGATGTGATTTTATGTGATTAAGATTTTTACATTTCTAATGTCTTGTAAACAATGCATACTATGTACTGTACATAATTTTGTCACAAGATGTAGATTTTATTGTCATAAACGGCAAGTCTGTTTATTTAAGAATTTTATTTTGCTTATTACCAATTAAGAGGCTTATCCAGATTGCCCTTGATTCCAGTTGGTCCGGATAAATAGGTTTTATTGTATTTTCAAGTTTTCAATTAAATTCATGAAGCTCTAGGTAGTGGACACCACTTGGATATCTTTGTCTTGGAATGTACCTATGTTCTTTATTGCAATATTTCCTACTGCAGATACTTCAGCATCAGGAAGTGTTGTGTGGAGAACATTTTGGTGGACAGTGATAGTCACTTACTGCCATGTGAAGGCAGATATAACATAATTTATATAAAACTTATGATGGAAATTAAGTGTTTAGAATAGTGAAAAATGTTATTAAAATCTATAAAACTGAAGTTTGTTGACATTCAAAAACACCTTCATGACTAGTTTCGGAGGGGAGCTTCTCCAAATTTAGTCTCCGAAACTAATTCTAAATAACTTTGAAAGTAAGTGAAGCAAAAGTGTTTTTAAATGTCAACAAACATAAGTTTCATAGATTTTAATAACATAATATGTTACCAAACCTAAATTCAGTCTAATACTGAAAAGTAAACTTCACAGTTATGTTAGCAAATTTGTGTTTTAAACTGATGCAACTGTTTTAATTAATCACGTAAAAAGTACTTTATCATTCAACAACTGTTAACATAAAACATAAATCTGCTCTCACTTTAAAGAGTGTTAAGAAAATAGTTCCAACTGCCATTGCCAGATCTAACAGACAGCAACAGTTTTGGAAAAGGTAGATATGAGACTGAATAATTCAATACCATAGTTGGGATTTGAACTGCGGATCTTCCCATCTCCCTCCGGTTGCCTTAACCACTGAGCTACCTTGGCAAGTGCCGACACAACTTAAATTCTCCAACTATCTCACATTTTTCCGGTAAACCATACAAGGTCTCAAAATCATATGAGATAACATACCTTAACAGGGACTTACCATATTGTAAGCACTTAAGTCCCGGGCTTCTAGTTTAACTAACTATAAGGTCAATCAACACACGGCTAGAGTGGAAAAACAACTTGTTGGTCAGTCACGTGCTGTTGGAATGTGCTTCCCTAGCGCACTGTCGAGACTCTCTGCTACTGCCTGTCAGACTTGCAGGGGTCCTTGCGGACGATAAACAAGCGGTCGAAAAAGTTTTGGATTTTTTAGCAAAGATAAACATGAACCTCAGAATTTAAAACTGTAGATATCAAAATTTAATATCTTTTGATTATTTGTCATCTTTGTTTGGTATGTTTTATATATGCTTTCTTTTTTACCTGTATTTTTATTTTACATTGAAATTTATCTCTGGCTTTTGCCATGATCAGCTTTATAAGTACGCTGATGAGCATGAAGTTGACCACCCCTAATCCTACATCCTCCTCCTCTTCTTCCTCCTCCTCCTCCTCCTCTTCTTCTTCTTCTTCTTCTTCTTCTTCTTCTTCTTCTTCTTCTTCTTCTTCTTCTTCTTCTTCTTCCTCCTCCTCCTCCTCTTCTTCTTCCTCCTCATCATCATTGAGATCTTTTGATTCACCTGGAAAAATGCAAGTGAATTGGAGAATTTAATGTCGTGTCGGCATTTTGCCATGGTAGCTCAGTAGTTAGAGCAACCGGACGGAGACCAGATGATCCGTGGTTCATTCAAAATATGACATTAAATTTTTTAGTCTCATGCTACCTTTTCCAACCTTACCCTACACATAGCTAGTGTGGAAGAACAATTTATTTTCCAGTCACAGCTTTCACTATGTTTGAGCAAATCATTAGTCGATGTCGGCAGGGTCAAACAAAGAACATTTGCAACAATAACTTATTGTAAAGGGTAAGGAAAACCTCGCACACCTCTCCAAGCCGATCTATTGCGGTTAACACCATCAGGAGGAAGGTTGTTGTTGTAGTGTTTAACGCCCGCTTTTACTACTACGGCACCGCAGGCGGACCTCAGGAGGAAGGGATGAAGTGAAGGAACCGCAGGATGCCACGGGGTCGCGGGCAGATGAGATGTGTGGAAAGGCTGAGATCTCCTAGTGACAGGCCCCGCCGAGCAGCCACCATCCTGCGGGTCTGGAGTCACACAAGCGTCCTCTCCCACGAGAGGACAGCGACCGCCCAAAGCCACCTATCGACATAACTGGTAATGTGGAATAATAATAATAATAATAATAATAATAATAATAATAATAATAATAACAATAATAACAATAATAACAATAATAACAATAATAACAATAATAACAATAATAACAATAATAATAATAATAATAATAATAATAATAATAATAATAATAAAACTATGATTTGTATCATATTTAAACCGAATATTGGTTATTAAGCATATGATGATTATGACTTTCTAAAAGTTATATCCTTTTTAAATTTGCTGTAGCATTCTTCTGAGTTGTATAGACTTTTCTGTCTGTGTATTTTGATTGCTATAAATGCCTAAACTTCAAGCTCTAATCAGTTTGGATGTGTAATAGGGAAAGGTAAAAGGCCATGAAGCCAAGCAGTGAAAAGTGTGGAACTCATGAAAATATTTTAAATTGTCTCATAGTACAGTGCGTTCGGATGTCAGCCAGAGCGTCCCACGGCGTCACCGGACCGGGCGAGGACCGGCACACCATTCGCCAGTTACACGCAAATGATCGGCAAGTCATGGGTAAGGAACACTGACTACTGTACTAACTTACATTCGGTTTACCTGCATCATAACAGATGTTGAAATTGAGGTCCTTCAACGCGACCACGTTCCCTATATCTCCGACAACAATTGTGGTTTACTCGCAAAACTTCATATTGATTGATTGCTTGATATGGGAACAATAATTGTACGCGCATTGACTGCGCACCAAACCGCATCATTTACAGCGTGGTGAAGAACTTCATGAATAATATTAGGCTTTTCGGTAAATCAGAATTATTTTCGGAGTCAGAGAATGTTGTCGCGTTGAAGATCATCAATTTCAACGTATGTTGTGATGCAGGTAAGCCTAATGTAAGATAGTACAGTAGTTAGTGTTCCGTACCAAAGACTTGCCGGTCGTTTACGTGTAACTATGGTGGAGGCTACGCTGGTCCTCGCCCGGTCCGGTGCCGTCGCGGGACGGTCCGCCCGGTCTACGAACGCACTGTATTATAAGAAAATGCTTCACAATAATTTAGTAAATTAGCTCAGGCACAAGTGTCAACATCAACAGCATGAAGATATAACTCAAATTTTAGATGTTTCCACTTACAGATCTCTGACAAGGATACATAAAAACAGAAAAATTACCTATATGGCTTTTCTTTAAATTTGATTATATTATCCATAATCTGCTGTGCAGTATGGGGTGTGAAACTTTTACAAGAGCAGAGCTACCAGCATGTGCTAAACTGAAATTTCCATTGGAAGAGAAGATTAAAGGAATAGAGTATAATTTCATGATTAGTAGTATTACACAACTATGAACTGTTTACTTTACAGAGTGGAATTTTCCTCAGGGCAATGAAAAGGGTGAGGTTTCCTGAAACATTTGCATGAAAATATTGTTACCTATAAAGAGTTAGAGAACCCAAAATCGTGGGGTAACAAGACATATATCTGGATGACACGAGGTTTGTCATTAAAATGTGAACAATTATTCTGTTGATTCATACAATTGGGCAGTAAATGTATCTGACAAAATAGATGATGAAAGTGTATTACATTGTGATGGGCGTTTTGACCTTCTGGAGTATGCCCTTTTCGTAACTTAGCGAGAAATGGAGAAATCTCCCACAAATTTGGAATAATTAACGGAAAAGTATTTGAAGGAAGAATCAAAAATCGATTTCTAAAAGATTTAGAAAATCCATTTTTAATAGTATTGAATAATGTCTTATCACTAGGGAGCGGGCTTTCAGTAAGAAATCCATCAAGTTAACGGGAAGTAGAAGCGCCGGCTGCTCTTGTAAACAAGTAGACTGGAAGACAGCACAGAGTACACCATGCTTCAAAGGTAGCAATACCAGGGTTAAGGGGCGTTACTAGACAGCAAATAATGAATATTTACCCATTTGAAGTGCGCAATTAACTTCATTTTTATTACGGTTTTAATGTCTAGTATTTTAGCTAGAGACATCATCGTGAGCGGTTATTGCAATGTGCAATAATGTATTTCCTAAATTTATGGAAAGTAAGTCGCATCCGATTTGCTCGCAGAAAGCTTTCGTATTTTGAAAAACTACGTCCCAGACATAACAATAGCGTACAAAAACATGACTCTGTGTCTCTGAAACTGGTTCTATTGTCTTAATAGTCTCGGGCATTTTTGATGCACATGACTTAATATGTTATTGCGGTTACTACGAGTATATTACTGAAATTGTTCTCAATGTATGAAAGACCTTCAAACAAGGCTGGTGTAATTATTTACTTCACTGCACGTATTGCGACATTTTCTGCACGTCACAGACTTTTATTATGTTTACAATTCTGTGGTAATATTGAGTATAATATACTGCGGCCTGTAGCCATGTCCCCCGCCGAGTTACATTTGGTTGTGGAGGCAAGGGAATTCCAGGTGTTTAAGTATCTTAAATTTGGAGGGTGTTTTACGAAATATCTATTTCGTGTTGGCTATAAAAGCATTTACATCCGGAAAAGAGGATATAATTTCTTCCGCAACTCGTTGGAGACTGTGTGCTAGACAAGTTTTAGTTTTGGAAATGCTTACTGTATTGCTGTGACAGCTTTCTTCATATAGGAAGTCCCGTCCGTAACAAGTAGTAAACCATTTTGTGTTGTTGGACAGACACAACAGAGAGAAGAAAAAAAGAAAACAACCAATTATAACATACGACAGTCGCAAGAAACAGGTTGCTGTGTGGGGGTGGGCGTGTCGTTTCCTCAATCCTTGCGCTAGCTGCCGGCGCTATACTCCGTGCAGTTAATATCATTCCTATGTTTATCTACTAAAACCCCGCTCCCTGCTTATCACAGTGCAATCCAGCCCATCCTTTACTGAACAGAACCCATTATTTTCTATAACATGAACTCCCATATATACACCCTTCCCAAACCTGTTCTTATAAAGCTTGCACTGCTTCAAATTGTTGATTGAGAGACTGAGATTTTATCTATGGACGCTCTTGAGCTATTATAGCTCTCAGCGTCCCATTCTATAGTGGAAGTGAATCGCCGCTTAATTTTGCTAAGCGGCATCTTTATCAGTCTTGAATATACAAAACGAAACTACCGGTTTTACTTCCCTTCCTGGATGAAAACATCCCAAGGCATAATAGATATAAAGTGATGAAATGACCATGTCTTATGGGGGTATTGTATTAAGACTATCTCCTTATCACTGCATGTTCAATTCAATTAGAATTGTGTGGTCAGAGGTGAAGCGAAAGTTGAGCTTTCTTAAACATAAAAGGAGCTGATCATGATATTGGTGTAATTATTGAGCTTTGAAGAGGAAAATGAGTTGAATGAAACCAGAACATATTCATTAGAATATTTAAACAAATGCATACAACAGGCATTCATGGTTTACATATAACCATAGGATTATCTTTTCATTTTCATTTTCTTGCGTATTTGCATTCAGGAATTATTTAAAATTCACCTTAGATGGTACTCTCCATAGCTCCGTCTATCACTGTTTACTCTATTTTTATAACTGTAACACATATTTTTTATTTTACAATACCATCATACTTGCTAAGTGTCTGCAGTATAATGCCACGATTATAAACAGTATATCCTCACATTTAGATTAATTACAGACATGGTTAGTAAGCATTAGCTTCTTTTTACAGGCTTGAGCGTTTTAGGTGTGTTAATTTTTTAACTTCTGTCCTTTCATCAATCGAGACAACCACAACGATCATTGGGGTTATATAAGCATTAGCTTCTTTTTACAGACTTGAGCATTTTAGGCGTGTTAACTTGTAACACTTTGTTCTTCTAGAAGTCCAGAAGTTTCAGAAGCGCTCCAGAAAAGTTAGGTAGCTTCTTTTCAATTATTTTTGGGACAGCAATTTTTTTAAAACGCTTAGCCAACAACAAGCCGTGTAATCACACCAAGAAGTGCTCCTACTAAAATTAGAGCCAGTATAATCCAGAATAATAAGATTTTGCCCGAGGAACATGTTCGGAAACCGTGGCGAATTGCATTCCTTGTGTAAGTGATTGACGTGGGATGTTTGGGGTCAGGGACACGAAGGGGAGTTGGAGGAAGAGGGTAGTTCGGACGCGGTCGCAACATAGGAGGACGGAGCATGGGTGGTGGAAGGGTTGAAGTGCGAGTGACAGAATACAATACACAGGGTGGTGGAGAAGGTGCTGGGGGTATAAACTTTGGCGGCATCGAAGAAGACCCAGATTGACGTGGGCAAGGACGTTCCCAGGTAGACAATGTAGACTGCATTGAACGTAGGGTTCCAAGACACGGCTGAGAGCCAGAAATTATGTCTGGTGGCATACTGTGTCTGTAACAGCAAAAACAAAACTATATTACGTGCTAGACACAAAGTTGCAAGAATAAATTAAGTTTAGCGGCAACCCCCCTGCATATGACTTTCAGAAGCTCCAGGGCTGTAGCGAATCACAGGCTTGCAGAGTTGCCTGATAAGAACTAGCTTCGTCTCGCTTGGTAATTACTAGATTATCGCTCGGGCATTAATGGTTTATTACAAGCTTAAAACATATGTCATATATAAATAGAATGATCATCCAAGGTGTATGAAAAAAGAGTATAATCTTAACTTTAGCCGTTCCGTATTTATACAAATTACATTTACGTATATTTTGTCAGAACTGAAGCAGATCTTGAGCTGTGAACAAAGATGTCAATAACCTTTGTGAATAAGTGTAGCGTTATGCTTTCCCTGTTCCCCTAATAGATCCCTAATTAGTCTGACCAGGGGACAGAACAGGCACATAATATGCAGTTCAATGAATTTGTAGAAGCTTGTGACAGTCACTAAGTAAAGCAAGTGATTGTGTTAGAGATAGAGGACGAAAACATACAGTGCTTACCTAGTCAAGCACGACAAGTTGTTTATAATATGTATGGTTTTTTTGAAAGGAACTCAAGTGATGAAGAAAGGTGCAGACTTGTTTTTAAAAAGTGCCAAGAGTTAACTGCTTCAGCGTATAGAATAAATCAATCCATTTCTGTTGCCATTTATTTAGCTTAGCTAATTAGACAAATTTGACTCAAGTTTTGATCTGCAGTTCCACTTATAATAGCTCTCTGTAAAACGCACAGCGAAACGTTATTCTTACACTGTACACATGCTACCATGTCCATCTCTTTCACTCACAAGGACACGTTATGGCTACTGTCATATGCAGGAGATTTGACGAGTATAATAAACTTGCATTTCCAAGTAAGTCTTCATCCAAAAACCCAAAAGATGAAGCTGTAACAGTATTTTTCTTCTGTTAAAATCAGTGTATATTGAAGTGACAACTGAATGTATCACACCAAGAATATTACTAGTAAACTTAAGAAGCACTTATAAAATTATGTACATGTTCCAAGCTCACCTACAATCAACTTCTGATTGTTATTTGTTTCTCACGTAGGTCTCTTGTCTTATTCATTCAATGGTGCGATCTGTTTCACTGAGTAAAAATTAATTACTGAAACTTAGTTATTTGCAATGAGTAGACATTCCCAAATAGTTAATTATACAGTGCTTTGAAATACACGACTCCCTCCGTAGCGTAGTTGGTAGCGTGCTTGCCTCTGGCGCGGAGGACCCGGGTTCGATCCACGATACCAGCATTGGTATTTTATCCACTCTGGGAGGTCTGGCACGGGGTGCGCTCAGCCTCGTTAGGTCCCGGGGGGACCAATTGGGGAGCTAGTTGAAGAAAAAGTAGCGGCCCCAGGTCGTGAAGAGCGCATAACAGGTCGGGAGAGATCGGGACACTGACCACGTACCACCCTCCAGTACTGCACCCCCAATGACGCTTGTACGTAGTGGGCCGAGGTGGGGGACGCAACGGCTGTTGTGCCGGGGCTTAGTAGTTTGAAATACACAATTAATTTGTTTTCTCCTTAAAATTGTGGTTTCATTAGCAGAAACAAAATGCTGGCCTGAAGATGAAGGCAAGTGTAAGTAAGTTTTCCTTAGTTTAATAATCATGACGCTTTAAGTGAAACCAAATCAGTTGTTATGAATTCATCCTCTGTGCCATTGTAATATTGCTCACCTTGACTGTGTAAAATAATAGCGTACTTTGTTTTTGGGTCTACACCAAGTTCATACGGTTGATTTTCTTTTGTCATTTAACTAGCGGAACGGCTCAGGCGGTAGCGCCTTTGGCCCGCATTCTGAAAGTCGTGAGTTTGATTCCCCTGGCCGACCTTCTTGAACCATTTTTTTTTCTTATTTTGTTATTTTTGGGAGCTTCCCGGGATACTGGGCGAATGCTGGAAAGAATAATTACAGCCTCCGATTTTTCCTGTCCAGCTATTTCACCTCACATTTAATCCTGGTTGGTTGTTTCAAGGTTCTAAGTGTCGGCGAGAATTTCGGCGTTGGCGGGGAATTTACTTTCTATAAATCCCCGTTCCCGGATCGAGGAGATCTGAGATTCCCGGGAATGTTTGAGCCCGCAGTGGGGAGGTGAACAGGTTATACGAGCCACCACCGGGGAGTTTAACTCTGTAGCTGTTGGGGCCTCTGCCCTCAGCTGTCATTGCTCCTCAAGTCCAGCCACCCTTCGTATCATCTCTCTTCACCTCTTCCTCCCATGAGGCGCCTATTAGGGCCATGGGCACACAAGATTTCATAGTTCGATGTGCTCAGTCCAATTATAGCCAAGAAATGCACATTAGCGGAAGCAGTATGCTTCCATTCTGGGGAGCAGGGACACATGAAGAAGGACTGTAAAAAGAAGGATCGATCTTCTTTCTGTATACCCTGTGAAAATAAGAAACGAAGTATGTTGGCTAGAGATGGAAATAGAATAGTTAGGAAAGAGTCATGTGCAGGAGGAAAGAATTGCCCATTGTATAAGATGCATTTTGATAGGCTAATTTCTAGAATTGATTATGGATAGTAAAATATTTAGTGAAATTAAAAAGAGGAAAAGAAAAACTACCCCAAGTAGGAAACGACGGAATGCTGATAGGGCAAGAAGAAATAGGGATAATATTTTAAGAAAAGAGATGGTTGATGCAGCAATGCAAACCAATAAAATTACCATAGATTTAAGTTTGTGTGGATATTTGAGACCAGATACAGATGAAGAGCGAGAGTATAATGTAGTTAAAGTACAGAAAAGGAAAATTTTAGTTGATTATGATAAATTGAAGTTAGGAGATTTTACGTCAACAGAAGAAGAGGAAATTAAAGAAAAGGAAGTGAAGGAGAAATTAAAGTTGTTTAATTTTATGAGAAAGGGAAAAAATAAGAAAGAAAGTGTAATGAAAGAGCCAGAGATAGAGATTATGAAAGAAGCAGAAGAAATTGAGGAAGAGAAGGTAAAAGAAGAGTTTGGAAGAAAATAGGCAGGAAATAGAAGTAGAAAAGGATCCCTTGAATATATATGATGAATTTGAATTAACTTTAAAACTAAGCAGATTAGAAGAAAGAAATATTTTGAAAGCAGCTTTGCTGAATATAGTTAGATTAGAACATGAGAGCGGAGATAGCCTAACCTTTCCAGTTCCAGATGCCATAGATCGGATGGATTTATGAGTAGTTAATTTATCAACTGAGTCAATGGAATTATTGGATTTAGTGAAGTAGGCATTTGAAAGAAGAAATGAGAAGTTTGATATAGATGAAATATATAAACATTTTGTCCAGAGTTATGGGAGAGTTGCTTTTGACTCTACACAACGATGGCCAAATTGTTATGTACATGTAAGATATGCCGGACCAATGATTAGTAACAAAAGTACTCCAACTGTACAATCCAAACCAGCGGCAATAGTGAGTAATGCTAATTTGGCAATGAATACTAAATTTATACAACGATCGGTTGAAGAGATAAAATAGCAAAACAAGAGAAAGGGGAAATTAATGACACCGAGTGTTAAAAGAAAGGGTTTGGTTATGAATGCAAAATTAAAGTCATCAGGTAAAGTAAAGAGAAAGGATATTGGGAAAGGGAATGAAAAGATTAAGGGAATGGATAAGAAGAAAGGAAAGGGGAAAGATATTAAAATTCTTAAGAAGTAATGGCAGAAGAAAATTGTTGAGAGATTTATAATTTAAGAATTGGGCAAATAAACGCGCAGAGATCCAAAACAGTCATGATGGAGATTTGGAAATTGATTGATGAAATGAAATTTGATATTTTATGCATACAAGAACCTTATGTTGTGAAAGGAAAACCAGCATATTTGCAAATAACACATCGTGCAATTTGTGATGGAGAAAATCCCAAAGCAACCATAGTTATTGTAAATAAAGAAGTTCAAGTATTAAAGATTGCTGAAATTAGCGATGAATATGTAAATTGTGTTCAAATTCAGTTTAGGGGAATAGAATTTATCTTAGCAAATCATTATTTCCAATATAAGGATGATGTGAAATACATCTAAATAAAATGACAAAGATTTTAGATATGCATTTAGACAAAGCAATCTTATATACTATGCGTTCAAATGCGAAATCAAAGTGGTGGTTCAGCAAGTGTTTGGATAAAAGAGGTGAAAAATTAGAAGAGGTAATAGTGAGTTATCATATTCTAAATGAACCTAATAATACATTTACGTTTGAAAATAGAATAGATGCGACAGAAAATATCGATTTAACACTTGCAAGAGGACATATAGCGAAGAAGGTTAGAAACTGGAAGGTGGCTCAACAGTTAACCACGAGCGATCATAATCTGATTTATTTTGATGTGGTTGTAAATGTGGATATGGATAATAGCGATAATATGAAAAGAAATAAATATATTATAAAGAATGCAAATTGGGAAAACGTATATAGGAATTTTTAAATGTCGGAAAGCTTTTGTGCTGAAGATGTTAATGGAAAAGCGTACAAGCTAACCAAAGCAATACAGGAAGCTATGGAAAAGGATTAAAGAAGAATAGGAGTAGGTTTAGCGGTCAAGTTGTGTGGAATGATGAATTAAATAATTTAAGAAGAAAAGTGAGGAAAGCGAAGAGAATATATCAAAAGAGTTTAATAGCCACCGAAAAGGATGGAAATTTAGAGAAGTATAGAAATTTAAAAAGAAGATTTAAAGAAAAGTTGGAAGATGTAAGAAGGTTGTCGTAGGAAAATTATGTAACAGAGAAATTGGAAATAATGTTTGGGGAGTTCCTTATAAAATAGTTATGGAGAAACTTAAAACACCGGAGGTATTATCCACGCTATGTAAAGAAAATGCAGAGTTTACTAAAACCTGGTAGGAATCGGCGAATTATTTGTTGGAGAAATTACTACCTTCTGATAAGTATCTAGACGATGAAGAGGATCATAAACGGCAAAGAGAAGAATTTAGAAATTTGTATTGGAATAATCGCGTGGTTTATCCATATAATGACATCGAGGTAAAATTAGCAATAAGGGAAATGAAAAAGAAAACAGCAGCAGGTCCAGATGAAATTCTAGAAGAAGTTTTGCAGTGTTTAGAATCTAAATAACGCCGTTTTTGAGAGATATATTTAATGAATGCTTGATAGTTGGTAAAATGCCATATTGCTGGAAGGAAGCGAATGTGGTAATATTAAAGAAAGCTAAAGAGAAAGATCCAGGAAACCCACAATCCTATTGACAAATTTGTTAAATACATTGGGGAAAATACAGGAAAAATTATTATATAAAAGAGTAAATGAATATAGGGTTATGATGGGTATGACAGAAAAACAGTTTGGATTTAGAAAAGGCAAGTCTACGGAGGATGCTATTAATAAAGCCCTAAATAAAATAGGAATGAGTGAGAAGAAACATGTAATAGGAGTATATTTTGACATCGCGGGGGCGTTTAATAATTTGTGGTGGCCAGAACTCTTTCGAATCCTAAGAGAAAAGGAATATCCAATGAGCCTGTACAATAATCTAAAAGACAATTGCAAACACAGGAGGGTATATTTTCAAGGAGAAAATACAGTCATAAGAAGGGAAATAACCAAAGGATGCCCACAAGGAAGTATTTTAGGTCCACTTTTTTCGGATATTTTAACGGAACCTATATTGGAAACATTAATGGATTTAATTGAAACCATGGATGTTATAAGCCTATGCGGATGATCTAATGATTTTAGTAGAAGGAAATAGTAGAAATGAGCTGGAAGAAAAAGTAAAAATCGTCATCAGTAGTCATAACCTTTTCTTCACCACCAATTAACAGAATTTTCACATTAATAATCCACCCCCTCCCACTCCTCCCCCCCCTCCCACCCCCACCCCACCCTAAGTGACATGTGTATTTCTTCTGGACAAGCAGGAATTCCAAAAGGTATGAGCTTTCTGTCCCTCTTTGCATAATTTTCACATTAATAATCCACACCCTCCCATTCCTCCCCTCCCCCTCCCACCCCCACCCCACCCTAAGTGACATGGGTATTTCTTCTGGACAAGCAGGAATTCCAAAAGGTATGAGCTTTCTGTCCCTCTTTGCATAATTTTCACATTAAGCACACTCCCCCCATAAGTCACCCTTCTCCTCTTCCTGTTGCCAAATTCTCAAGACCAGTGCATGTGGTCTTCGCCCCCTCCAAGTGTGGATGAAAATATGTTTATCTTAATGGATCCTTTGAGAAACTGACATATTTATGGACGTTTGAAAAAAAATTATGTGACAGTTGCGATGTACTCCTGAGAAAATATATAATTGCTTTAAAAGAACAAGTTACGAGTATAGACACCCGCATTTTTCCTGTCTGAACAGGCCTAGTATATTCATGTCGGGTCGAGAGAATTTCCAGCGAGAATAAAAGATGGTAATCTTAATGCTTTCTTTGTGAAACTAACTGCTGCGAGGCACTCACATGACCTTCTCTACTCTTGTACTAACAATTAATACAAAATATTATTTCCACTAACATCTTTGTGTTAGCTGAGATAAAGTTTTCATAAATTATCTTATTGCTTATTTCCATGTATGTGCAAGGAGGATATTAGAATACAGTAGGCTTTGTGCATTAGTCAAATGTTTAAGCTTTAAATTCTGTGCTATTTGCATGGCTATGATATAAAAAATTAATATCACCAATACAATTAACTGAAGCTTAAGATGTGCTTGCATACAGGTCATTAATATTTACAGATCGCTATATCTTATTACAAAACATTACGCTTGCACCTCAGGGTTCGAGGGGCTATCTTGAAAACTATACATTCCATGGCGCCTGCTTTAGTATACCCACACAAAAGGAAATATGTAACATAACTCTTAGAAGGAAAACAAACTTGTTGTTCGACATAACGAAACTTTTACTGATCTATAAGGAATCCAAAATAAACAAAATACATAAATAAGCAACAAAAACTAGAAAACATGACACAGGAAAAGTGGACAGATATAGGAATAAGAGTTTGTAAGAATGGTTTGTAGAGTGATTAGGGAATGTCATGTGAATGTAAAAACGTGAAAGATAATCCTTGTGTCCTTGTGCTGTGTGGGAACCATTGAAGTGTTTGGGGTTTGGACGGGCATTTCAACACAATGCGGTCATTATGAGGGAAGGCAGGTAACCCTCGCAAGAGGCCTTTGTGTGGTTAATATTGTGTGTGAAGGGTAGCTGGCTCGTGTCAATGCAATAAATCCAACTGACCCATGATTTTTTCGGTGTTGAAGATTTCACCTTATCGATCCTGCAGGTGGGTGATCTTTGGCTGCTATGTTAAGAGAAAAACCCTAACTTTTTTGTCTCCATAGCCAATGCCAGAATGAACTACTCTCCACTTAATTGATTTTAGTTTGAGTAACAGGCTAATGGCATCTTAAGGATATTTATAGCATCGTGGTCTTCAGAGGGATGAGAAAAATGTATTTTTTTTTCAAACATAAATATGTTAGTTTCACAAAGAAAGCATTAAGATTATCATCTTTTATTCTCGCTGGAAATTCTCTCGACCCGACATGAATATACTAGGCCTGTTCAGACAGGAAAAATGCGGGTGTCTATACTCGTAACTTGTTCTTTTAAAGCAATTATATATTTTCTCAGGACTACATCGCAACTGTCACATAATTTTTTTTCAAACGTCCATAAATATGTCAGTTTCTCAAAGGATCCATTAAGATAAACATATTTTCATCCACACTTGGAGGGAGCGAAGACCACATGCACTGGTCTTGAGAATTTGGCAACAGGAAGAGGAGAAGGGTGACTTATGGGGGAGTGTGCTTAATGTGAAAGTTATGCAAAGAGGGACAGAAAGCTCATGCCCTTTGGAATTCCCACGTGTCCAAAGAAATACCCATGTCACTTAGGGTGGGGTGGGGTTGGGATGGGAGGGAGAGGTGGGAGGAGTGGGAGGTTGTGGATTATTAATGTGAAAATTATGCAAAGAGGGACAGAAAGCTCATCCCTTTTGGAATTTCCACATGTCCAAAGAAATACCCATGTCACTTAGGGTGGGGTGGGAGGTGGGAGGAGTGGGAGGGGGTGGATTATTAAGGTGAAAATTATGCAAAGAGGGACAGAAAGCTCATACCTTTTGGAATTCCTGCTTGTCCAGAAGAAATACCCATGTCACTTAGGGTTGGGTGGGGGTGGGAGAGGGAGGGGGGAGGAGTGGGAGGGGGTGGATTATTAATGTGAAAATTATGTTAATTGGTGGTGAAGGAACAGATTATGACTACTGTCATCGATGCCTGAATTTATGGTGTCAAGGTTAAATTGGAAATAGCCCCAAAGAAATCGGCATATATGGCTCTCAAAGGAGGTTTGAAAACAAATCCGACGGTAAAAATAAATAATGTTAATATTAAAAGGGACAAGATTATTAAATATCTCGGGATTTATTTGGATGAAAAACAAAATGTCGACGGACATATTGCTAAAATAAGCAATAAGGCAGGTAATTTTATGATGAAATTGGCAACCATGACGCAGAGTTTTCAAACCAAATTAAAACAATAAAGAGAACAACAAAAACATTTTTAGACAGTATACTCTTAATCACAAATTGCAGAACAGTAGCATAGTATAAACATTATTACAAACCAATGGTATAGCATAATCATTATTACAAAAATGTAGTACAGCATAACCATTATTACCACAAGCATATCTTGAGATTTCAAACATTTTCATCTTCAACTATTGCAGGCCAAGTGAGCCAAAGGGTAAAGGGTACAGGCACAGAGGTGACACCTCGCTCACTTCGACCTACACAGATCTATTGTGGCTACCACCTCCAGGAGGCAGAGATGAAATGAGGGAACCGAAGGTGCCACACAGGGCCGCAGCTAGTCAGGCCACAGAGACGCGCGGAAGTCACTGACAAGTGCTGAGATCTCTTCCTCCCGACGCCAGGCCCTGCCAAGTAGCCATCACATCGAGGTTCCGGTGTCACACTGAGCGTCCTCCCCGACGGAGGATGAGGGAACCGAAGGTGCCACACAGGGTGGCAGCTAGTCAGGCCATAGAGACGCGCGGAAGTCACTAACAAGTGCTGAGATCTCTTCCTCCCGACGCCAGGCCCTGCCAAGCATCCATCACATCGAAGTTCCGGTATCACACTGAGCGTGCTCCCCCGACGGAGGATGAGGGAACCGAAGGTGCCACAATAAATAAATAAATAAATAAATAAATAAATAAATAAATAAATAAATAAAAACCTGCAATAATAAACCCTGGCACCTAATTACTTAAACCAGGGCTTACATTCCAGATCCCTATTCGTTTATTTAACTTTCAAAAATATTTACAACAACAATATTCTACAAGTTATAAAAATCTAAATACTACAAAACATAAATATAAAATACAATAAAGTTAAAAAAAAATTTCAACATACACAAAATAAACATACTCAAAATTATAAGTTGTCACATCTAATATCTATACCAACATTTCCTCTAATACCTAAAACAATCACAATACTCCTAATTAATTTAATATATAATTTTTTTTTAATTTAATAAAATATTCATAAATCAACAATCAAAATAAAAATCTCAAATTAAAATTCCAAAATAATATAATTAAATTGCTTAACCTATTTACATAAACAATTATTTCAATTACTAATAATAATTAATTCATTAACTTTATTTCTAAATCATCAAACCAAAACAACCAACAAAACTTCTAATTCATATAACAAAAATCAATCAATATACTAAAATAAATCAAATAAATATATAATTAAACATTAAATCAACTACATTTACACATATTATTTTAATTAAAAATTTCCTAAAATCAATAAAACAACAAATCTTCAATTCAACTTACCAAAATAATTCCCATTTAAAAATATATCACATTCTTCTAATAATATAATTTAATATTTAACAATTTTTTATTCAAATTAAAAAAAAAATATATATACAAAATATTTCCCATTTTATCCCCCCTTTTATCGTATTCTTACATAACTACATCAAATAAATTTCTACAAATCACTATTTAAACAAATTTACTGGTATCCAGTAAATAACCGGTATCCGGTTAAAAATAGTAAATACTACATCTAACTTAACACTAAAGGCCGCCGGTGCCCGGCGGCCAACTGTACTGGTATCCAGCACAAAATACATCACTTGATATATTTCTAATATCACCTTTATATCCTTAACTCAAATTCATATATCTTCACTTCCCCATTCGAACTCACAACATGCCACTTTTCTTTCCTCCTTAAATCACTGATAACATTAAAACAAATGATTCCCAAATTATTATTACCATTAGGGATTTTAAAACTCACTCAATCACTTCCCAAATTCACTACCAGCTAGTCAGGCCACAGAGACGCGCGGAAGTCATTAACAAGTGCTGAGATCTCTTCATCCCAGCGCCAGGCCCTGCCAAGCAGCCATCACATCGAGGTTCCGGTGTCACACTGAGCGTGCTCCCCCGACGGAGGATGAGGGAACCGAATGTGCCACACAGGGTGGCAGCTAGTCAGGGCGCAGAGACGCGCGGAAGTTACTAACAAGTGCTGAGGTCTCTACATCCCAGCGCCAGGCCCTGCCAAGCAGCCATCACATCGAGGTTACGGTATTGCACTCAGTATCTCCGCCCCCGCCCCCCCCCCCGACGGAGGATAAGGCGATTCAAACCCACATAGCGCCGAAAACAGCAGTTACCATGTGCAATCATCCGCGCCACCTGCCTGGCACTGCCAAAACTGCACACCTGAAAGATGATAAGAAACTGGAACATAGGAAAATGATAGAAAGAAAACTGTGGTATGAAAAATGCACTCCAGCATTCGCCTAAGTGACGTGGGGAAACCACGGAAAGACCCATGTCAGAGTGCACGGCCGCGGGGATCGAACCCGCGACCTCCCGAATGCGGGCTACAGAACCATCCCACTAGGCCGAAGTGAGCTAATCCACACAAAAGTTTTGTGTTCCTTTAGGGCAGCGATGTCACCTCAAGCGCAATTTCGTAACCTTGGCAATACTCCGGGCGTGAAGTGCTCCAACACAGACTGTGGTCCCCTCCGAAGGAGTGTCGCCTTGTCGTGGCGGAGGGGCTCAGTACCCGAACCAGACGACCTACTTAGTGTCTTTTGACCACTGGTAGGCAAGAGGTGAGGGGAAGCTAAGAACGTTCCAAACGGGTAGATGAGGCTCGGTAGTCTTGGTCGACAACTCATCTAGGAGAAGAGGACTCCGAAATCAAACTCCCCCAGGGGCTCCTACTACGGTAGGTACGGGTTTGACGTACCCGGGGCCCCGAGCCATACTCTCGATTGGGTTCCTCCAAGAGGTGAGAGGGCACATGCCAAACGCCCAATCAACTTTGGTCCACTTTTGTGTTTGACCTCCCACCTGTTACCTCCCTGTACACAGTCTGATGGATAACCTACGCGCGGGTGACGCAAGGGGTGACTGGGTAATCGCGTAAGTCCCAGCCCCTGGTTATCATGTAGGATCTGTGTGCGTATCCGCTGATAAAGGTCAGTCCCGGGGAGGGGCCATTGCATGAGCTGATGCACTGCTGAAGGCGATTGGGTCCCTCTGTCTATACATTGGGAGGTGGGACCCTAGGGTGAGCAAGGTCCAGGCCAGGACTCTCACCTAAGCAGGGGTGGCGCCCAGGATGTGAGCATGCCATCGGAGACATTTGCAATGGTGGAGGATTAATGCGCCATGAGTACGAAAACTCACAATAAAACAAAACCAATTAAAGTTTGTGTAAAGGAAGTAGCATAGTCGAGTGGTCCTCGCTACTTAGTTATATCTCGAACTGAGGGAGATAAGAAATTTTTGTCGGTGAGCCCATTTACTATACAAAAGGGTTTAGATAACATTGCTGGTCCAGTCAAGTCATGCACTAGATCTCGAAATGGCACGCTCCTGGTTGAAGCACATTCAGCTACCCAGGCAGCTAAGATATTGAAAGCGAATATGCTAGCAAGTTATCCAGTACGCGTCGAGATGCACAGAACCTTGAACTCCTCGCGCGGTGTGATAAACACCCGTGCATTGGAAGGATTATCCAAAATTGTGCGACATCGGGTTCCCCGCATGGCTTGCGGGCACCCCCGGTAACACAGGAGCTACCCCATCAACAGCGCAAGCTGAGCTCCTTACAGCTCTTCCAAGAGAAGATTGGAAGTCTAAATTTTCTCCAAATATCCATATTTGGACCACCCACCAGCAGTGCCCAACGGTAGTTGCACGCTGAAATTAACACCCGATGAGGAGCATAAACTTATGCTACCTCCTAGCAACCCACAATCCCCATTCTTCACCAGCCATCCTATAACATCCTAATCCCATCATACAGTGGTTAAGCCCTAAAAGGGCAGGTACACGAATGACACACCTCGGGCTGCTCTCAGCCTGCGATCTGGTAGTCTAGTCTAGTCACGTTTACTTCTTCAACTCGCTGTTCTTACATTCCGGCCTCTTCATGGTACAAATGGCCGGCCTTTTCTTCTATAAGCAAGTTTGCGTCAAAGAGCTCAGCAAATGCTCACAAGCTCATGTGAAAATGCGCATTTGTATCGATCCGACAATGCAGTCTGTTAAACTTGAGGCGTTTGTTAATCACGCGATAAGAGGCGTAATTTCAAATGCTTTTACTGGGCGCTAACGAAAAACGCGCGTTTGGAATTCCAGCTACCTAAGTACCTATCTTGCGTGAGCTAAAGCTTCATGTGTTCACAGGCCGACATTCCTAGGTTCGACCAAATCCGAGAATGAATAATTGTCCTTTACTGCCCGGCCCGGGCCCGATTGTGCAACTTTGCTTTGAATAACATTTTCTGCAGTTGTTATTCCTGATGATGATGATAATAATGATGATGATGATGATGATCATAATAATAATAATAATAATAATAATAATAATAATAATAATAATAATAATAATAATAATAATAATAATGATAATGATAATGATAATGATAATGATAATGATAATGATAATGATAATGATAATGATAATGATAATGATAATGATAATGATAATGATAATGATAATGATAATGATAATGATAATGATAATGATAATGATAATGATAATGATAATGATAATGATAATGATAATGATAATGATAATGATAATAATAATAATAATAATAATAATAATAATAATAATAATAATAATAATAATAATAATAATAATAATAATAATAATAATAATAATAATAATAAAGAATAAAGAATATCAACAACGGCTAGCTGTAGAAAAAATAAAAACGAAAAAAAACGGCGTGAAATACTTAATACACGAAGGAAAAGGGTTTTTAAAAATTGTGTAGTTATTGCTGTTATTGTTATATACCACTATAAACAACATACTTTCAGCTTCAAAATTAATCGTAGTTTACCGAAATGCGATGGAGGGTTCTTGAATTATACGACAGAGAAGTTGCCTGATTCGGAAAATAAAGCAAATTTTACCGAGTTTAAGGTCGAAAACTACATTTAAGAGCTAATTTCCTCAAAATTGTTCTCACACATGTAGAAATTGTTCATAATTTTAAAAATGCGACGTCAAATCTCTCTCTCTCTCTCTCTCTCTCTCTGTGTGTGTGTGTGTGTGTGTGTGTGTGTGTGTGTGTGTGTGTGTGTGTGTGTGTGTGTGTGTGTGTGTGTGTGTTTCGATCATATAAAATGGAGGAAATGAAACCGTCCCACTGTGAAAAGTCCTCTTTAAAGAGCCCTAAAATATGTTTTAGTAGTACTCTGCATTGACTGTAGCAACAATTATATGCTATATTTTGTAACTCTTTGTAAACTAATGATAAAGGATGTCTGCCAGGAGATCAATGGTCTTAAAGTAACGTTGACTTCACATTTTCCGAGCTTTATTTAATATTTACAAAGCTTTTCTTGTTGAGGGTTTTTCTGTATAAGACCTGTGGTTGGTGCGTGGTAGAATTTGTGCTCTGTGATTACTGTTCTTGATGTAGGGACGGTGTCGAAACCTAAGAAAGAAGATATCTGCCACTGAGTCGAATCCTCAGCACACTTCGTGGCCATTGCTCAGGGTTCCAGCACACCCGCTGGGCACCCCAACTCTTTCCTCCCTCCCGGGGTCTCATACAATGGCATGAGTATAGGCCAAGTGTGGAATCCTCTCCTTTTGTGCTCGACCGCTACCTAACTAGTGTGGAAATTAAGTGTATATAGCCATGAAGTTAAGCACTTTTGAGGGTAAAGTAATAGTTAAACAATTGATGATAGTTTCTCGGGCTAACAGCCAGGTCAGATTAGGGTAACTACCCAAGCTTTCAGCGACTAACTCTGCCGCCATCCTCAGGGGAACTGAATCTAGGCTTTTTTTTTTTTTTTTTATTATTAATTTTTTTTTCAAAAGGCTGGCCCCACACCCGCCAGCCCTGGTGACGATCATCCTCAGAGGCTACATCGTCTCCCCATGCACATGCGGTTAGTAAACTAAACATGCAAGGCAGAGAAAGACAGGGTGCTTGTTAGTGTAGCGATACATGCAGCTAGGTCGGGTTCCGCGATAGCACCCCGGTTAGTAATGGTTAGTACCTAGCTGGCATGCGGTGCATGCGAGCGCGTGATATTGTATCCTGGGAGTCAACACATACCGAGGTCTGTGCAGCACCCAGGGAGGGAAAGCTTGTTAGTAAGGAGTAGCTGGTGTTATGTGCTATAGGGTGTTACAGCAGTGCTAATTTAAGGGGGTTAGTAATGTACGTGCCTACAAGCTATGAAATGGTTATCTACATCTAAAGGAATGCAGTGGTGGGGGCAGGTTTAGGGAGTGTTACGTACCTGTTGTGGGCTTGGGAGTATCCTGTATACCTGATCTTGAGAGAAAGTGGATGTGGTCCGGGCGTTTACGGTCCTCTGTTGGCAGAAGGTTTTAAGTAGTTAGTTGTGATTCAGAATATTGAATAGGTGGGCTCTGGCATCTATGGTATCTGTGTTGTTTAGAGAACGTTCAAAAAGATGGAGTGGCGTTTTGTGTTTGGTTAGTTCAAGATGATATGTGCCGAGGTTGGCAATGAGTGGGTTATGGTGGCGGGAATTTTTGGCATAGAGGTCGGAGGCAAGCTTTTTAATGAATTCTTCAATTGTGTGCATATGCAGTTCTTCGTGCAGTTTGTAGGCCGGCGCCCGTCTGGGTACGCCAGTGATTATCCTTAGGATCCGGTTCTGAAAGGAGTTTAGGCGCTTAATGTGGGTGGAGGCGGCGTATCTCCAGACCGGGGCTGCGTATGTCAGTATCGGTCGGATTAGTGTTTTATATAGGGTAAGTCCTAGTTTCGGGGATATATGTGATCCTGTGCGAAGGAGGGGGTAGAGTCTCCTTACTTGTACTTGCGCCTTGCGCCGGCAATTGTGGATGTGTGTGTGCCAAGTGAGGCCTTGGTCCATCGTGAGCCCGAGATAGGTGGTCTGGTTAGTCCAGTTAATGTTTTCGCCAAACAGAGTTAAAGGAGGGAGTCTACGTGCAGTGCTTCTATGTGTTTGGCGCTTAGTGAATATTACTGCATGGCATTTGGCTTGGTTGACTCTGATTCGCCATTTGGCGAGCCAGTCTTCCAAGTTGGTGAGTGACGTTTGTAGCCTGTCGCGTACAAATCTAGGGTTGCCTGACTGAGCTGCGATAGCCGTGTCGTCTGCATACAAGTAAAGTGATGTGTTTGTGGTTTTTGGTATGTCGTTGATATAAATGTTGAAGAGTGTGGGCCCCAATAAACTGCCTTGGGGGACCCCTGCTTGCATAATACGTGGAGAGGAGAGTGCATTGTTTACTGCGGAGCTGAACTGGCGGTCACGTAAGTAGTTTGCGATGAGCTTTACCATGGTGTCTTGCACATTTAGAGACAGTAGTTTGCGTAGGAGTCCTGGGTGCCATACCCGGTCGAAGGCACGTTCAATGTCCAGGAACAGGACCCCCGTGGTTTTATTTATGTTAAATCCGCGGGTTATGTGCTCGGTGATACGGAGTAGTTGGAGTGTGGTCGAGTGCTTGGCTCGAAAACCGAACTGTTCTTGAATGATGATGCCGTGTTTGATTAGATGTGCGTTTAGTCTTTTAAGTATTATTTTCTCTAGCACCTTACTGAGTGAGTTCAGTAGGCTGATGGGTCTGTAGTTGGCTGGGTTGGCGTGGTCTTTGCCTTGTTTGGGGAAGTGGAGGACTTTGGCCTTCTTCCAGCGCTGTGGAAAGGTGCCGCTTCTAAGGGTATAGTTGAATATTTCTGTCAGTCGGTTAATGGCGTCGGGAGGTAAGTTTTTAAGTGCTATGTTGGGTATGGTGTCAGGTCCGGGCGATTTCTTTTTTGGGAGATGCTTAATGATCCACGTAACCTCAGATGGTGAGGTTTTTCTGACTTGGTTGTGAGTTGTGGATGAGTATATGTTATTAGTTAGAGTTTCGGTCTCAGCAGTAAATTGTGGTAAACTTGGTGTAAGGTTCGGTGTTAGTGTGCGTTCCAGCTCATCTGCGAGTGCTTCAGCTTTTTCGGTGTCGGATGTGGCTATACGTTGGTTGATGTGTAGGGGCGGAATGGAGGTGGGTTCGCGTGTTAGGCATTTCGCAATGCGCCAGAGTGATGTGCGGTCCGTGTCTAGATCAGCGACTGTCCTTTCCCATTGGGAGGTAAGGAAGTCGGCAGTGCGTTTTCGGATGTGTAAGTTAAGTTCACGCAGCTGTTGTAGGGCTTGAGGGCGTCTCGTATGTTGCCATTTGCGGCGGGCTTTATTGCGGATTCTTGCTAGGTCTTTGAGGTCGGTAGGCATGGTTTGAGGGCCGCGGTTACGTGAATGAATGGGGACCGAGGTAGAAATGGCATATTGTATTGTATTTTCAAGGTTTGCTACTGCTTGTTCTAGCTCGTTGCATGACGTGATTGGCGTGTTGTGGATTTCAGTCGATACAATCTGGTTAAAGGTTGCCCAGTTTGCTTTGTTGTAGTTGCGTCTGAGGGGTTGCAAGGAAGGTGCCGGAGAGCCTTCTAGGTTGATTAGAACAGGTAGGTGGTCTGAGGACAGGGCGTTGATTACTTTAAGCGTGACCCGGAGTAGTAGTTGTCGTACTAAGGTGATATCGAGGATGTCAGGCTGGTGATTACGCTGTGTGGGTATGTATGTGTGCTCGCTAGGTGCGTATATGACATAATTGGAGTTGTTCTCATGTCTAAGTAGTTGTGAGCCAGCTGGGTTACCTGTGCGGCAATTCCAGAGCGGGTGCTTGGCGTTCAGGTCTCCGGCGATTAGGATGGGGTTGCTTAGTTGGAACAGGTCGTCCAGGTCATGTGTGTTTAGTTCGCCCGGGGGATTATACGCAGCAACAATGAGTGCGCGAGTATTATTAATTTTGACATACGTGCCCGTCTCCTCCATACGTCTTAGGGGGGGTAGCAATGCTTGTTCGTGTTCTATGGTACGTTTGATAATTACGGCTGTGCCTCCGCCACGTCTGTCCCGGTCAGTTCTATAGGTTTGGTATCCAGCAATGTTTAGCCTGGATTTGTGGTTTAGATGGGTCTCTGTGATTAGTGCAATGTCTATGTTGTGGGTGTGTAGGAAGTCCGTGAGTTCTCTTTTACGGTGGTAAATGCCACGTGCATTCCAATTCATTATCCGTGTCATTGCAGTGGTCGTCATCGATATTAAGCAATAGCTGTTTAGGGGAGGGGGAGTTTAGTCAATTGCGAAGGCATCAAGGTCTGAGAAGAGTGCAAAGAAGCCCGAGTATGTGGCGAGCACCTCGTGAGTGAGGTGTGGCTGGGTTAGCAGAATCGTGAGTATGTGTATGCACTCGTGCCGCGCTTGGACCCAGGTCATTCGTGGGAATGTTAGGTTTCTTTGCAGTGTGGCAGGAGTTAGGGAAGGTGGGATCGCTGGTTTTGGAGGTTGAAAGTGGGCGTGTGTGCCTTGCTGGCGGTCATGGGTGGGGGTGGGGGGTCTCGAAGTGCTGGCCGCTGGTCTCAGATTAAAGCTGTCGCGGCTCTGGGCCATATGAGGCGTTACTGGGGGCGCGATGTTGTCCTGTGTGGGGGCTTGTGTGTGGTCCCTGGGGGCAGTAGTGCGTGGGGGCACTTGTCCCCTCAGTCTCGCCAGTTGGCGCTGGTATTCGCGGCAACCCCGGAATTGGGCCTCATGCCCTGGTAATCTGCACAGGGCGCAGGTTCGCCTCTCAAGGGGGACGGTGCACGAGCGAGATTCGTGCCCCCGTGCACACTTGGAGCACACGGGTTCGGGGGCGGGGCATCGCTGGAACGAATGCCCTAACCTCTGGCATTTGAGACATTGGATGATGGTGGCTGGGGGGCGGAAATCCTCAATTGTGATTTTGAAATGCAGTAGGGTGGTGATTTGCCTGAGTTTCTGCAGGTCTTCAGTAGAGGGGACCTCGATCAGGTAGATAGGGAGGAGTGTCCTGTCTCTGGCAAGGCGTCTTAGTTGTTGCACTCGTATTGTGCGTATCCCTTTAATCTGTAATTCTTCTTTGATTTCTGAAGCCGCCCCGTCCAGGAACAGTGGCTTTACCACTGCTCTGTGAGAGCGGTCTTCCCTGTGAACGTTGGTAACATTGAATAGGACCCCCTTTCCCCTCAGGAACTCGCAGAAGCCTCTATAGTCCTCCTCCCGGGTAAATCGCACCATTGTGTCATGGGAGACTGGTGCTCGGTTACACGAATAGTGCCCCGGGTTGTAGGTTCTATCAAACTCCGCGAGCACTGCAGGCATTCGGGGGGACTCGTCCTTGAACACGTAGATGGGGGACTGGTATTCCCTGGCTGCAGCTTCAGCAAAGGTCTGGGAGGAAGCAGAGGGGAGTCTAGTCGGGGGGTGAGTGGACGTGCCATCGCCAGTGCCGTCAGTCTCAGCTGACAGGGGCTGACTGCCTGAGGAGGTGCTGGGTAGAGGCGAGGCAGGGGGGAGCTCTGGCTCAGGGGTGGGGGGTGAGGGATGGGTCGGGTGATTGGAGACCAGCAACGTGGAATCTAGGCTACTGATGTTGCGATATTTATACCTAGAGCGCGGCCGATAAGAACCGCCCACTTTTTTACCATTGGCCGAGCTCCGGCCGATGGAGGCACGTGCGGAACCAATCAGGTGATTGCCGATGATTCTCTGCACTGTGGAGGAGAGATATGCTGAATGACTGGTGTCCATGCTTTGCTGATTTGAAGGCCTTCATCCCTGTTGAAGTTGTTTTTATTCGCTTTAATGTATAGAGCTTCTTTAATCACCCTATCGTAGTACCTAGAGGACTTTTCAAGAATTTTTGTAGAGGCGAATTTGATTTTATGATCTGTATTATATGTGTGCTCAGCCACTGCAGATTTTTCTGGGTATCCTAGTCTAATACAACGTTGATGTTCTTTGATGCGATCTTCTACAGTTCTACCTGTTTGTCCTATGTAAACTTTGCCGCAACTGCATGGGATTTCATAAATGCCTGGTGCACGAAGACCTAAATTATCTTTAGCAGAGCCTAAAAACTGTTTTATTTTGGTTGGAGGTTTGAATACGGTTTTTATTTGATATTTCATGAGCAATCTTCCAATTTTCCCCGACAGGGCGCCACAATAAGGGATGACTGCTAAGCCTGCATGTTCTTTCGTTGTATTAGGTTCACGGTTACGTTTGGAGTGGATTTTCTAAAAAGTACTGTTTATTTCCTGGTTGGTGTATTGATTCTGTCTGAAAACTGTACGCAGGTGTTGTATTTCTTGAGGTAGATTTTCAAGATCAGAGATAGCAATCGCTCGATGTATGAGTGTTGAGAGGACTGTCCGCTTTTGTGCCGGGTGATGACAGCTGGTGCTGTTAAGGTATAGATCGGTGTGAGTTGGTTTCCTATACACCTTATGCCCCAGTTGACCATCGTTTTTTCTATAAATAAGTAAATCCAAGAAAGGTAAGCCGTCCTGGTGTTCAGTTTCCATGGTAAACTTAATGTTGGGATGGATGCTGTTGAGAAATTCATGGAAAGCTGTCAGGGCATCTTTTCCGTGTGGCCATATCACAAAAGTATCGTCTACATAACGGAAGAAATGAGTAGGAGCAAGGGGTGCAGTTTTGAGTGCCACATGTTCAAATTCCTGCATGTAGAAATTGGCTATAGCCGGAGATAAAGGTGAACCCATAGCAACACCATCCACTTGTTCGTAATAAGTGCCATTAAACAGGAAGTAAGTTGAAGTTAAAGCATGGTGGAATAAGCTGATCATCTTGTCATCAAAGTGGGGTTTCAACAGTTCTAATGTCTCTTGGAGGGGCACTTTAGTGAAGAGAGATTCTACATCGAAACTAACCAGTATGTCTGAGGTAGTTACCTGGATTTCCTGTATGACTTTGGTAAATTCTGAAGAATTTTTCACATGGTGACTGCAATTTCCAATCAATGGTCGCATTAGCTCAGTTAGATATTTAGCCAGAGCGTATGTCGGAGAGCCTATAGCGTCAACAATGGGCCTGAACGGGATGTTTGGTTTGTGTATTTTTGGCAGGCCATAAAGTCTGGGAGGGGTCGAGTGATGCGGCGTTATCTTTTTGATGACTTCTAGAGAAAGACCAGAGGATTTTAATAGAGCGGCCGTTTTTCTTTCCACCTTGTTTTCTAGGATCTTTAGGAATCTCTTTGTAGGCTTTATCAGAGAGCAAATCCAATAGTTTCGACTGACATTGGGTTCTTGATATCACGACAGCTGCGTTCCCCTTGTCTGCGGAAAGTACCAAAAGCTCTTTGTTCATCTTAATGTCACGTAGCGCTTGTCGTTCAGCTCTAGTGATGTTTTGTTTTGGAAGAGTTGCCTTTTTTAATGTATTGCCTATTTCCTGTCTAATCTCTTCAGCCACTTCTTTCGGGATGTTAAACATAGCACACTCTACTCCACTGATTATGTCTTTATATGGAACCGACTTGGGAGTTGGGGCGAAATTGAGCCCTTTTGACAAAATGGAGACCATATCCTTGCTCAGCACTGTATCTGATAGGTTGATGACCAAGCGTTTTTCATCCAGAGGAGTAATGGGTCCCTCAGGGACGTAAGATAGTCTCGTGAATTTGCTCACCTGTCTGTCTGTGGTTTTGCGTGAATGGATGTATATCTGTGCTGCAACGGATTGTTGAAACCAATGCCAATCACGTGGATTGAATTTTGAAGAAAGTTCGAGATGTAATGACAGAAGGCTATGGCTTACCTTACTTAGTACGCATCGTGTGTGATGGATTCTTTCTCTAACCAGAGATAAACCGGCACGTCTCAGAATCTTGTTTACTTCCGGTGAATTCACCGCGTGTCTTAGTCTACAGAACTTAGGTACAATACCTGCGTCACGACATCTTAACAAGAATGCTAGCGAACACAGTAGACTAGTCCTTTTCTTTTGCAGACGTTCGAATTCACATAGCCTGCGGTGGATAACCTCCCCGTAAAGGTTAGTGATTAATGACTTGAAGCTTTCCCGGCGTTGATTATTGATGATAGTTTCTCGGGCTAACAGCCAGGTCAGATTAGGGTAACTACCCAAGCTTTCAGCGACTAACTCTGCCGCCATCCTCAGGGGAACTGAATCTAGTTCAAGTTCAAGTTCAAGTTATTTATTAGAAAGTGTTGGCCTGGTGCCGGTACAATGGGCCCGGCTTACAGGCTATATTTAACATTTTTATTTACATTTAACTTTGTTTATATATATACACATTTTTCGGTTTCAACAAAAAACCCATACGGTGACCATCTGTAGGTCACCGAGAATAGTTTTATTTTGTCTTTTTAAGTTCTATTTCTTCTTTGTGTTATATATACATATGTACATACTTACAATTTATTTACATACACATTCACGCACGCATTCACCCACGCACACTCTCACACACACATACACACACATCTTCACTGGGCACACCAGAGAAATGCGTCCCAGCACACTGCACTATTTACACTTCGTATATACACTGTCCCGCGGTGGCAGCTCCTGAATATTCGAGGCGAGGGCCTCTGCCATAACATGTATGTGGCCTAGGAACGAGGTTGCGTGGACGCGCATTAGTCGGCGAGCCGAGCCGCTTCTAGAACATTTTGATCCTATTATGCTTGCGGTGCTTCGGCTCGCCTTTGCCGATATTGGCGATCACGTCGTTTTCGTGGTTTCTAATGCGCGTCCATGCAGCCGTTGCTCGTTTTTCAATTGCCTGCGGGATGAACGGGATCCGGGTTTCAAGGTGTAGTGTTTGGGTACTGGTGAGGAGTGGAGCAGAGAGGATTTTTCTGAGGGAGAGGTTTTGGAGGGTTTGGAGTTGTTTCAGGGCGGTTTTGGAGGCATTAGCCCAGGCCACACATGCATACAGGACCACCGAGAGAATAAATGACCTATATAATATCAGTTTTGACTTCAGTCGCAACTGTTTACTGCGGAAGATGGGGCGCACAACTTTAGCCGCTGTCTACCTTTATTGGCGCTATTTTTTATGTGGGTGGACCAACACATTGTGCGGTCCAAGGTGACACCTAAGTATTTAACCTGCTGACGGCAGTGCAATATTTGACCACCGACCGTTAGGTCCTTTGCCAAAGTGTGACGCCGCTTAGAGAAATGAATTAGCTGGCATTTGTCGGGGTTAATTTTGATTTTCCAGTCATGTTGCCATGAGAGGAAGTTGTTAACATAACGTTGCATTTCTGCAAGGCCGAAACGTGGGTTTCTATGGTGGTTGTATATTGCAGTGTCGTCAGCATACATGGCGACCTTGCATCTGGCGTCCACTGGGTAGTCATTAGTAAATAATATATACAGAAACGGGGACATTATTGCCCCTTGTGGGACGCCAGCCCGCATCACTCGCTCCCGTGAAAAGGAGCGGCCCACTTGGACGTAAAACTTCCGTTTTTCTAGAAAATTGTGCAGCAGGTATAGATAATTTTGAAGAGCCGGGAAATTGTGGTGCAGTTTGTAAATGAGGCCATTGTGCCAGCACCGGTCGAATGCGGCTTCTACGTCCAGAAATAGCGCCAACGTTGAAGCCCCATTGTTAAATTGCTCTGTTATGTCATCTGTTAGTCTGAGAAGCTGTAAATCAGTAGAATGTCCTTTTCGAAAACCAAACTGTGAATTTGAGAGTTCATGAGATTCCGAAACTTGTTTTTGAAGTCGAGAAAGTATAAGTTTTTCGAGCAATTTACCAATAGTAGACAAGAGACTAATGGGGCGGTAGTTTTGCGGTTGCCTGGTGCTTTTCCCTTGCTTTGGGAGCATGATGACCTTGGCTCGTTTCCAAGTAGAGGGGAAATAGCCTTGCTGCAAACAGGCGTTAAATATCTTTGTTAGTTGCACCAGAGCTTTTCTCGGGAGATGTTTAAGTTCCTCATTAGTCACTTTGTCTGGGCCGGCAGCTTTCCCATTAGGCAATTTCCTAATGAGCTTGTAAACTTCCTGCGGTGTTATGATGGGTAGTTGTTGCTCTTGCTTCTGCGCCACCCAGGTTTGTACCCATGCCTGGACCTCCCGTTCTATTTCACGGTTGGTCACTGGATTTTCGCTGAATCTGTCTTCGAGACAGTCAGCGAAGACCTCGGCTTTCTCCTCTGCGGAGAAGTGCAAGCCGCTTTGAGTGTCCTTGGGTAGACGGTAGCTCTGTCTCCGCCTAGGGAGGCGATGGTCATATTGCCCCAGGCTGTTCACCAGCTGGTTTGGGTGAGGTATGAGTTTGTCATACATTGTGCGAGTCCTGTCCCGCACTACGTCCACAATGTATGGGATGCCGGAATGAGTGTGAAGGATGTGTGATGGAAACCTACGGTCGGTAAGAGCGCGGCCGATAAGAACCGCCCACTTTTTTACCATTGGCCGAGCTCCGGCCGATGGAGGCAAGTGCGGAACCAATCAGGTGATTGCCGATGATTCTCTGCACTGTGGAGGAGAGATATGCTGAATGACTGGTGTCCATGCTTTGCCACTGGAGGGAAAAAGGCGCCCGCGCCACCACCAAATGGTCCCCCTCCACTACCCCAAACCCCACAGGCACCTACCGGAGATCTGAGTGGTCTGAGAGAAGTCCTAAACCTGCTCAAGGAGCGCAACCTCACAGCCCTCTTAGCAAAATTGCAGCCTTTCCTGATTAAATTCAGAAGCTGCACGAGCACTATGGAGAAATTAGAAACCATAATATGCCTCCTCTCAACCCTCCTAGAGTAAATGGCCTATATAAGGGGAGGTACAATTTTAACTCGCGCGCTCCTGTGGAATGCGGATGGCATCCACAGGAAACAACACGAACTTGAAAACTACCTGCGGCGTAACAAAATTGACGTCGCATTTATATGCGAAACAAAATTAAAGCACGAGCACACCTTTAAGCTCCAGGGTATCAAATCTTTCGAAACGACAGAATTGGCAGACAAGGGGGAGGGACTGCTATTTTGCTTAAAAATACCATTGCTCATGCTTCTGTTCCGCTACCTACAATGGCAGCGTTAGAGTGCACGGCTCTCAAAACACGTGTTAATAGTCAAACGGTGATGCTGGTAGCATTATATTGGCCCCCCCAACTCCCCAGATTTCATACGTGACCTCGAACAAATCCTCGCTTTAGAGGAGCATGTTATAATTGCAGGAGATTTCAATGCTCGGCACCCCTGGTGGTTTTCACGCCGAGCAAACGCGGCCGGAAATCTCCTGGTTGAACTTATAACTGATAATGACGACATTGAGGTACATCTTCCCCCAGAACCCACGTTTTGGCACCGATCAGGGCACTTTGACCCCGAGATTTTGGACATCGTACTTACAAAAAATGCGACACTGTTATGTAACTTTACTGTGTATCACAGCCTGGACTCCGACCATCTTCCTGTGCATTTCGACATACAGGGTGGCATTTCGGCCAGTGCCTCTGGCCCTCGAAAGAGGGCGGAGACTGACTGGAATATGTTCACCTTCGAAATGCACAGGATGGCGCAACCCAGGCTGTCATACTATAGCGAGGCAGACATAGATGTCGCCATTGAAAACTTTACTGCCTCGCTACACACAGCCAGAAGAAGTGCTACCACATACACCACAAGATCACCCGGTTTTTGCACGTACCCCGAGGTAGAGCAACTCATTGCGCGGAGACGACGCTTAACAAAACTGTGGCGGTACACCCGTCAGCCTGAATATAAAGTGCTAGCAAAATGGTTACGCAACATCATTCGGCATCAAATTAAAATCAACAAAACTGAACAGTGGGAAAACAAAATGCTGAGTACCACCCATTCGGACTCTTCTTTGTGGAAATTACTCAAGGCTTTCAAGGTTTCCACGAGCGTCAACTCCGCAACTGAGGCGCTGCACACTCAAAGCGGCTTGCACTTCTCCGCAGAGGAGAAAGCCGAGGTCTTCGCTGACTGTCTCGAAGACAGATTCAGCGAAAATCAACCAACCGTGAAATAGAACGGGAGGTCCAGGCATGGGTACAAACCTGGGTGGCGCAGAAGCAAGAGCAACAACTACCCATCATAACACCGCAGGAAGTTTACAAGCTCATTAGGAAATTGCCTAATGGGAAAGCTGCCGGCCCAGACAAAGTGACTAATGAGGAACTTAAACATCTCCCGAGAAAAGCTCTGGTGCAACTAACAAAGATATTTAACGCCTGTTTGCAGCAAGGCTATTTCCCCTCTACTTGGAAACGAGCCAAGGTCATCATGCTCCCAAAGCAAGGGAAAAGCACCAGGCAACCGCAAAACTACCGCCCCATTAGTCTCTTGTCTACTATTGGTAAATTGCTCGAAAAACTTATACTTTCTCGACTTCAAAAACAAGTTTCGGAATCTCATGAACTCTCAAATTCACAGTTTGGTTTTCGAAAAGGACATTCTACTGATTTACAGCTTCTCAGACTAACAGATGACATAACAGAGCAATTTAACAATGGGGCTTCAACGTTGGCGCTATTTCTGGACGTAGAAGCCGCATTCGACCGGTGCTGGCACAATGGCCTCATTTACAAACTGCACCACAATTTCCCGGCTCTTCAAAATTATCTATACCTGCTGCACAATTTTCTAGAAAAACGGAAGTTTTACGTCCAAGTGGGCCGCTCCTTTTCACGGGAGCGAGTGATGCGGGCTGGCGTCCCACAAGGGGCAATAATGTCCCCGTTTCTGTATATATTATTTACTAATGACTACCCAGTGGACGCCAGATGCAAGGTCGCCATGTATGCTGACGACACTGCAATATACAACCACCATAGAAACCCACGTTTCGGCCTTGCAGAAATGCAACGTTATGTTAACAACTTCCTCTCATGGCAACATGATTGGAAAATCAAAATTAACCCCGACAAATGCCAGCTAATTCATTTCTCTAAGCGGCGTCACACTTTGGCAAAGGACCTAACGGTCGGTGGTCAAATATTGCACTGCCGTCAGCAGGTTAAATACTTAGGTGTCACCTTGGACCGCACAATGTGTTGGTCCACCCACATAAAAAATAGCGCCAATAAAGGTAGACAGCGGCTAAAGTTGTGCGCCCCCATCTTCCGCACTAAACAGTTGCGACTGAAGTCAAAACTGATATTATATAGGTCATTTATTCTCTCGGTGGTCCTGTATGCATGTGTGGCCTGGGCTAATGCCTCCAAAACCGCCCTGAAACAACTCCAAACCCTCCAAAACCTCTCCCTCAGAAAAATCCTCTCTGCTCCACTCCTCACCAGTACCCAAACACTACACCTTGAAACCCGGATCCCGTTCATCCCGCAGGCAATTGAAAAACGAGCAACGGCTGCATGGACGCGCATTAGAAACCACGAAAACGACGTGATCGCCAATATCGGCAAAGGCGAGCCGAAGCACCGCAAGCATAATAGGATCAAAATGTTCTAGAAGCGGCTCGGCTCGCCGACTAATGCGCGTCCACGCAACCTCGTTCCTAGGCCACATACATGTTATGGCAGAGGCCCTCGCCTCGAATATTCAGGAGCTGCCACCGCGGGACAGTGTATATACGAAGTGTAAATAGTGCAGTGTGCTGGGACGCATTTCTCTGGTGTGCCCAGTGAAGATGTGTGTGTCTGTGTGTGTGAGAGTGTGCGTGGGTGAATGCGTGCGTGAATGTGTATGTAAATAAATTGTAAGTATGTACATATGTATATATAACACAAAGAAGAAATAGAACTTAAAAAGACAAAATAAAATTATTCTCGGTGACCTACAGATGGTCACCGTATGGGTTTTTTGTTGAAACCGAAAAATGTGTATATATATAAACAAAGTTAAATGTAAATAAAAATGTTAAATATAGCCTGTAAGCCGGGCCCATTGTACCGGCACCAGGCCAACACTTTTCTAATAAATAACTTGAACTTGAACTTGAACTAGATTCAGTTCCCCTGAGGATGGCGGCAGAGTTAGTCGCTGAAAGCTTGGGTAGTTACCCTAATCTGACCTGGCTGTTAGCCCGAGAAACTATCATCAATAATCAACGCCGGGAAAGCTTCAAGTCATTAATCACTAACCTTTACGGGGAGGTTATCCACCGCAGGCTATGTGAATTCGAACGTCTGCAAAAGAAAAGGACTAGTCTACTGTGTTCGCTAGCATTCTTGTTAAGATGTCGTGACGCAGGTATTGTACCTAAGTTCTGTAGACTAAGACACGCGGTGAATTCACCGGAAGTAAACAAGATTCTGAGACGTGCCGGTTTATCTCTGGTTAGAGAAAGAATCCATCACACACGATGCGTACTAAGTAAGGTAAGCCATAGCCTTCTGTCATTACATCTCGAACTTTCTTCAAAATTCAATCCACGTGATTGGCATTGGTTTCAACAATCCGTTGCAGCACAGATATACACCCATTCACGCAAAACCACAGACAGACAGGTGAGCAAATTCACGAGACTATCTTACGTCCCTGAGGGACCCATTACTCCTCTGGATGAAAAACGCTTGGTCATCAACCTATCAGATACAGTGCTGAGCAAGGATATGGTCTCCATTTTGTCAAAAGGGCTCAATTTCGCCCCAACTCCCAAGTCGGTTCCATATAAAGACATAATCAGTGGAGTAGAGTGTGCTATGTTTAACATCCCGAAAGAAGTGGCTGAAGAGATTAGACAGGAAATAGGCAATACATTAAAAAAGGCAACTCTTCCAAAACAAAACATCACTAGAGCTGAACGACAAGCGCTACGTGACATTAAGATGAACAAAGAGCTTTTGGTACTTTCCGCAGACAAGGGGAACGCAGCTGTCGTGATATCAAGAACCCAATGTCAGTCGAAACTATTGGATTTGCTCTCTGATAAAGCCTACAAAGAGATTCCTAAAGATCCTAGAAAACAAGGTGGAAAGAAAAACGGCCGCTCTATTAAAATCCTCTGGTCTTTCTCTAGAAGTCATCAAAAAGATAACGCCGCATCACTCGACCCCTCCCAGACTTTATGGCCTGCCAAAAATACACAAACCAAACATCCCGTTCAGGCCCATTGTTGACGCTATAGGCTCTCCGACATACGCTCTGGCTAAATATCTAACTGAGCTAATGCGACCATTGATTGGAAATTGCAGTCACCATGTGAAAAATTCTTCAGAATTTACCAAAGTCATACAGGAAATCCAGGTAACTACCTCAGACATACTGGTTAGTTTCGATGTAGAATCTCTCTTCACTAAAGTGCCCCTCCAAGAGACATTAGAACTGTTGAAACCCCACTTTGATGACAAGATGATCAGCTTATTCCACCATGCTTTAACTTCAACTTACTTCCTGTTTAATGGCACTTATTACGAACAAGTGGATGGTGTTGCTATGGGTTCACCTTTATCTCCGGCTATAGCCAATTTCTACATGCAGGAATTTGAACATGTGGCACTCAAAACTGCACCCCTTGCTCCTACTCATTTCTTCCGTTATGTAGACGATACTTTTGTGATATGGCCACACGGAAAAGATGCCCTGACAGCTTTCCATGAATTTCTCAACAGCATCCATCCCAACATTAAGTTTACCATGGAAACTGAACACCAGGACGGCTTACCTTTCTTGGATTTACTTATTTATAGAAAAAACGATGGTCAACTGGGGCATAAGGTGTATAGGAAACCAACTCACACCGATCTATACCTTAACAGCACCAGCTGTCATCACCCGGCACAAAAGCGGACAGTCCTCTCAACACTCATACATCGAGCGATTGCTATCTCTGATCTTGAAAATCTACCTCAAGAAATACAACACCTGCGTACAGTTTTCAGACAGAATCAATACACCAACCAGGAAATAAACAGTACTTTTTAGAAAATCCACTCCAAACGTAACCGTGAACCTAATACAACGAAAGAACATGCAGGCTTAGCAGTCATCCCTTATTGTGGCGCCCTGTCGGGGAAAATTGGAAGATTGCTCATGAAATATCAAATAAAAACCGTATTCAAACCTCCAACCAAAATAAAACAGTTTTTAGGCTCTGCTAAAGATAATTTAGGTCTTCGTGCACCAGGCATTTATGAAATCCCATGCAGTTGCGGCAAAGTTTACATAGGACAAACAGGTAGAACTGTAGAAGATCGCATCAAAGAACATCAACGTTGTATTAGACTAGGATACCCAGAAAAATCTGCAGTGGCTGAGCACACATATAATACAGATCATAAAATCAAATTCGCCTCTACAAAAATTCTTGAAAAGTCCTCTAGGTACTACGATAGGGTGATTAAAGAAGCTCTATACATTAAAGCGAATAAAAACAACTTCAACAGGGATAAAGGCCTTCAAATCAGCAAAGCATGGACACCAGTCATTCAGCATATCTCTCCTCCACAGTGCAGAGAATCATCGGCAATCACCTGATTGGTTCCGCACGTGCCTCCATCGGCCGGAGCTCGGCCAATGGTAAAAAAGTGGGCGGTTCTTATCGGCCGCGCTCTAGGTATAAATATCGCAACATCAGTAGCCTATTTCCCCTCTACTTGGAAACGAGCTAAGGTTATCATGCTCCCAAAGCAAGGGAAAAGCACCAGACAACCGCAAAACTACCGTCCCATTAGTCTTTTGTCTACTATTGGTAAACTGCTCGAAAAATGTATCCTTTCTCGGCTTCAAAAACAAGTCTCCGCAACACATGAACTCTCAAATTCACAGTTTGGCTTTAGAAAAGGACATTCCACTGAACTTCAGCTCCTCAGACTAACTGATGACGTAACAGAGCAATTTAACAATGGGGCTTCAACGTTGGCGCTATTTCTGGACGTAGAAGCTGCATTTGACCGGTGCTGGCACAATGGCCTTATTTATAAACTGCACCACAATTTCCCGGCTCTTCAAAATTATCTAACCCCTCCGAAGGAGTGTCGCCTTGCCGTGGCGGAGGGGCTCAGTACCCGATCCAGACGGCCTACTCAGTGTGTCTTTGTGACCACTGGTAGGCAAGAGGTGAGGGGAAGCTAAGAACATTCCAACGGGTAGATGAGGCTCGTTAGTCTTGGTCGACAACTCATCTAGGAGAGGAGGACTCCGAAATCAAACTCCCCCAGGGGAACCTACCACGGTAGGTCCGGGTTTGGCGCACCCGGGGCCCCGAGCTGCTCACTATCACTTCACCCCCTCCACCTTCATCAACTGTGCCACGTGCAACGTTTTATGTTGCTTTTTTATATCACCCTCTTCCTCTTCTAGGCTTATACTGATTATTAGTTTGTAAGTTCCTAGATTTATAACTCCTGTCTCACCAGCAGGGATCTTTCCTATCTCCGTGGTCCTGTCCCACGGTTTTCAGCGCGGCCCCCGACTTGTGTGCTCTTCGGAGGTCTCAGGCGCGAAGGTTGTGCGGACCCTTCACACTGCCCCCATGTGTAGCCTTAGGTGCGGAGCCCGTCCACACGTCATGTACACCCACGTAGCTCCTGGAGGGCACGGCCGGTGTTAATCTCCCGACGGCCGCGTGCCGTCGGGTTAGTATCACCGGCCGGACGTGTTACCGCTGACGGAGCCCCGGTGTAATCAACCCGAAGTCCCCTGAATCCACGCTGACTCCGTTGAGGCAGCGTGTGCTAAAGCGGGGAGCCACAGGCGGTTATTCCTGTGGTGGGGGCATAAAACCGGGGTGTCATGTGGTGAACGGTTTACCCATGCGGACAAGCAGTGGAGATCGGAGGGTAGCTCCTCTGAAGTACGCCTTGAGGTCAGTCATGGAGGGGTCTCCATGGCGGCACAGACCGTGGAGATTTTGGTGTCTTTTATCTTTTGACCCCCGGATGGCAGGCTGACGCCGACGGTTCCGGATGGGGGTCCAATTCATAATGCATCCGCGCAAACCCTCCTCATTTGACACGTTTTTGGTTTTGACTTTGGCTTGTGACGGGAAAACGGTAAAGGATCTTAGCCCCTTCTATATTAAACGGGAAGTTGACCGAATCTGTGGCCCTGTAAAAAATGCGACCAGAATACGCGACGGTACGCTATTGATAGAGGTGATTACTGCAGACCAGTCGCAGAAACTACTGAAAGCGAGTTTATTGGGCTCCTACCCTATCCGGGTAGTCCCACATAAAACACTGAATACTTGCAGAGGAGTTGTCACCACCTCCAGCCTTGATGGTCTGTCTAATGAAGAGATAGTCACCTGCCTTTCAGATCAACGGGTGTGTCAGGCGTACCGTCTCACTCGAAAACAGGATGGAAAAGTGATCGATTTACGCACTGTGTTTTTGACATTTAAGGGTACTCAGTTACCCGAATACATCTTCTGCGGTTACGAGCGTGCCGCAGTTCGGCAGTATGTACCGAACCCTATGCGCTGTTTTCAGTGTCAGAAGTTCGGTCATACTAAGCCTTCGTGCACCCATCCTGCTACGTGTGAGCGTTGTGGACTACCATACCATGAGGGCACGGCTTGCACCCGTGACCCTTACTGCGTTAACTGCGAAGGGAGTCATCCATCCAGCTCGCGACAGTGTCCGAAGTTTCTCGAGGAAAAGTGTATCCAGGAGTTGCGCGTGAAAGAACGCCTGACGTTTGTTGAAGCGCGCCGTCGCTTTCAACAACTGCAACCTGCTACCACCACAGGTTTTGCATCCGCTGTTCGTCGCCCTCCTGTGAACACTGTTGCTATACAGCATGTACCCGTCGCAGATGCTTCGACACAAACAGATTTACCGGCGAGCACCTCTCCACCGCGTCGTGATAAAACTGCACCAGCAACTACATCTTCCGCTGTGCAGACACACGCTCACCAGTCGTCCACAAGCAGAGGCTACACCGTATTGCCTGTTCCCACAAATCGTTCGCGACCTAAACATCGGGCGAGTAGTCGTACCTCCACGAAGTCCCGCTCCCGCTCCGCGAGCCGCCGGGGATCTTCTGACTCCCGAAGTTCCGAGGAGTCGCCTGAGGACGGTGAAAAGCACATCATTGGTCCCAAGTGCGCCAAGGTTAAGATGAAGAAAAAGATAAAGACTATGCCTTAACCTTTTTATTATGGAAATAATTCAGTGGAATGTTAATGGGTACCGGGCCCGTGCCCCGGACATACAACACTTAGCTTGGCACCATTCACCTTCAATCGTCTGTCTACAAGAAACCCATCTGAAGCCTAACCACACCTTACATCTTCGTGGTTTTTCGGCATTTAGACATGACTCTGCAGCTGATAGACGAGCAAGCGGTGGTGTTGCTACTCTGGTGGCGCATACCATCTCAGCCACAAGCATCCCGCTAAACACGCCGCTGCAAGCTGTAGCATTGCGTGTCCATATGCAGGGCGTGAGTCTGTCAATTTGTAATGTCTATCTGCCACCGGTCAGTGCCGTACACGCGAACGACCTTCGGGCTCTTTTGGCTCAGATCCCGCCACCGCTTATCTTCCTTGGTGATCTGAATGCCAAACACACTTTATGGGGCTCCGACACTGACGATGCTCGTGGGTGCCTTGTAGCAGACGTTTGTGATATATCCGGCCTCCTTTTGTTGAACACTGGTGCCCCTACCTTCTTATCATCTGCCTATGGTACCTATTCCGCCTTAGACGTTAGCTTCTGTAGCCCGTCACTGGTACCACTTATTGATTGGTCGGTGCTCTCCGACCTCTTTGGCAGTGATCATTTTCCCATTAACATTCACATTACTGGTTTCCATCCTATTCCAACACGATACCCTCACTGGATTATTTCCAAGGCTGACTGGGGGAAATTCCGTTCCCTCATTCACCTTACGGACGATGGTTTTACCACCATCGACAACATGGTGGAGTATTTTACATGTTCTGTCCTGCTTGCAGCAAATTCCAGCATTCCTCGCGGTTCTACTACACCTCGTCATGTTCCCGTGCCTTGGTGGTCCGAGGAATGTCGTTTGGCTGTTAAAGCCCGCAAACGGGCTCTGCGAGTTTTCAGTGCACATCCTACGGAAGAGAACTTCATTGCCTTTAAGCGTGTGCGTGCCCGGGCGCGTTTTGTACTTCGCAGTGCAAAACGCACATCCTGGGTAACTTACGTCTCTTCCCTCTCTCGACGCACTTCAACACAAAGGGTGTGGACTGCGGTTCGGCGTATGTACGGCAAGTGTCGCCGGACGATTATTCCCGGTCTTGCCGTACAGGGCTCTTATTACACCAACGAGCAGGCGATCGCCGACGCCCTTGCCGAATCTTTCTCTGCTACCAGCCAAACCCAAAGTTACGATAGGTCGTTTTTAGCTATCAAGGAATCTGCGGAGCGGATAGTTCTTAATTTTAACAGCGACGGTAGTGAACCATACAACACGCCTTTTAGCATAGCAGAGCTGATGCACTCCTTGTCTCTGGCGCACGACTCTTCTCCCGGTCCGGATGACATCCACCGACAAATGTTGCTTCATCTACCACCTCAGGCTCTTTCCTTCCTGCTGAGCATCTATAACCGAATCTGGCTCCAGCGGGTTTACCCGTCTTCCTGGCGCGAGGGTATCGTCATCCCTATACCTCGGCCCGGGAAAGACCGGGCACTTGCCTCTAGCTACCGCCCTATTTGCCTAACGAGTGTCGTTTGCAAGACCCTCGAACGTATGATCAACACTCGTTTAGTGTGGTGGCTAGAGACGAATAACCTGCTGAGTAAAGTCCAGTGCGGTTTTCGTCGCCATCGCTCCAGTGTCGACAATCTGACAAGCATGGAGGCCTACATACAGAATGCATTTCTCTTGAAGCAGCATGTCGTGGGTGTCTTCTTTGATCTGGAGAAGGCCTACGACACTACATGGCGCTATGGCATTCTCCGTACTCTACACGATTATGGTTTACGCGGTAACTTGTCGTTTTTTATTTTTAACTTTTTACTAATTCGCCGTTTTCGTGTCCGCATAGGCAACACGCTCTCCCAAGAGAAGGTTCAGGAGAATGGTGTACCCCAAGGGTCGATTCTCAGTGTTACGCTTTTCGCCGTTGCCATTAATGGCATCACCAGCGCTGTTCGTAGCGGAATCCCGATGTCGCTGTATGTTGACGACTTTGCGATATACTATCGCTCTTATAGTTTGGAGCACATCGAGCGTCAACTGCAGATGACCATAACATCCATCGCCGAGTGGGCGTCTCGCACCGGCTTTCGGTTTTCCCCTACGAAAACACAGTGTCTCCACTTTCACCGACTCCGTGGTGTACACCCTCCTCCTGATCTTCATTTGCGTGGCACACGTCTTCCATTTGTTCCGCACCTGAAGTTCTTGGGCTTACACCTCGACAGCAAACTCACATGGGAGCACCATATTCGTCACCTTCGTGCTTCCTGCGGTCGCTCGCTTCGGGTACTCAGGGTCCTGTCTGGGGCATCTTGGGGCGGCGATCGCACGGTAATGTTGAGGTTGTATCGCTCACTGGTCCGGTCCAAATTAGACTACGGCTGTTTTATCTATGGCTCTGCATCAGCCTCTAAACTCCGCCTTTTAGACACAATTCATCACACTGGTATCCGTCTCGCTACTGGGGCTTTCCGCACAAGTAGAGTGGATTGTCTGTATGCTGATTCTGGCGAACCTCCACTGTCTGTTCGACGCTCATTGTTACTTTGTTCCTATGTGGCAAGGTTGGCCGCTCATCCAGGTCATCCTTCGTTTCCACCTGTATTGCGTCCAGACCTCGCGCACCGTTATATGCGGAATAAAACAATCTCCCGTCCAAGTGGCATCAGGTTTCAAGAACTACTTGTCGCAAACGCCCTCCGACTGCCAGTTGTAGAGCGGCATTCATTTGGCCACTGTCCTCCCTGGCAGCTCCAGCGTGCACGCTTTGACCTGGAGCTGTCGGGCTGTCCAAAGACCGCTACCCCTCCTTCGGTGTTCCGTCAACTCTTCACCGCAGTTCTGGGCCGATACCGGACTTATACTCCGGTATTCACCGATGGCTCCCAGTTGGGTAGTACGACGGGTTCCGCATTTATATACAACGGTGAGGTTCACACATACCGCCTTCCAGACGCCAGTTCAGTTTTTACCGCCGAGCTGTTTGCCATCTTTTATTTCCTGCTTTTTATCTCCCGTTCAGTTCCTGGACATTTTATTGTGTGTTGCGACTCCCTGAGCGCTCTTCAGGCGCTGCAACAATTTGTTGGCAACTCGGCATCAATTATTAAAATACAGACACTTTTATCTCAATTGTTATCTCGCGGATACCAGTTCGTTTTTACGTGGATCCCAGGTCATGTGGGTATTCCGGGTAACGAGGCAGTTGATGCGGCTGCGAAGTCTGCATGTCGCCTTCCGGAATATTCCACCCGTACGCTACCCCATATAGATGTGCAGAAGTACTTCCGTCGCCATCTATTTACTCTTTGGCAACAATCTTGGGAAGCGTTAGCTGGCACTCAGTTACGGACAATCAAGGACACGGTACAACCCTGGCAAACATCTTGCAGGGATTCCAGGCGTGAGGAGGTGATTTTAACCCGCCTGAGGATAGGCCACACTCGAGCCACGCATGCACACCTTTTGCGCGGTGATCCGGAGCCTGTCTGTGCGACGTGCAATGTGCCACTCTCCGTTGCACATGTCCTTGTTGATTGTCCGCGGTATGCTCGTGAGCGCCAGTCCTTTGGCCTGGGTCTTACACTGTGCACCATGTTAGGCAACGACCCAGCAGCTGTTAATACAGTACTGCGGTTTGTTGCGCGTATCGATTTTGGTAAGCAAGTGTAAGGTTTCTTTTATCTTGGCGGAAAAATACTTTTAGGATGTTTTACTTGTGTTTTTACCCTTTTTCAACAGTATAAGTAGTTTAGGGTTTTCTTAATATGGTTTTATTGGTTTTTAATTTTCCTTTTTTACCTGTTTTTAGCTCTCTTTTTAATGGTTTTAACGTTCATTTTTAGGTATTTTAACTTTCACTTTTTAGCTTTAAAGCGGGTGAGGTTTTATTTTCTTTGATTGCTTTTACATTGGACTTCGGGCCCTAATGACCTAGTTGTCGACGGGCCCGTAAACCCCACTACTCACTCACTCACTCAAAATTATCTATACTTGCTGCACAATTTTCTAGAAAATCGGCAGTTTTACGTCCAAGTGGGCCGCTCCTCCTCACGGGAGCGAGTGATGCGGGCTGGCGTCCCACAAGGGGCAATAATGTCCCCTTTTCTGTATATATTGTTCACCAATGATTTCCCAGTGGACGCCAGATGCAAGGTCGCCATGTATGCTGACGACACTGCAATATACAACCACCATAGAAATCCACGTTTCGGCCTTGCAGAAATGCAACGTTATGTGAACAATTTCCTCTCATGGCAACATGACTGGAAAATCAAAATTAATCCCGACAAATGCCAGCTGATTCATTTTTCTAAGCGGCGTCACACTTTGGCAACGGACCTAACGGTCGATGGTCAAATATTGCACTGCCGTCAGCAAGTTAAATACTTAGGTGTCACCTTGGACCGAACAATGTGTTGGTCCACCCACATAAAAAATAGCGCCAATAAAGGCAGACAGCGGCTAAAGCTGTGCGCCCCCATCTTCCGTAGTAAACAGTTGCGACTAAAGTCAAAACTTATACTATATAGGTCATTTATTCTCTCGGTGGTCCTGTATGCATGTGTGGCCTGGGCTAATGCCTCCAAAACTGCCCTCAAACAACTCCAAACCCTCCAAAACCTCTCCCTCAGAAAAATCCTCTCTGCTCCACTCCTCACCACCACCCAAACTCTTCACCTCGAAACTCATATCCCGTTCATCCCGGAGGCAATAGACAAAAGAGCAATGGCGGCATGGACGCGCATTAGGAACCACGAAAATGACGTGATCGCTAACATCGGCAAAGGTGAGCCGAAGCACCGCAAACATACTAGGATAAAAATGTTCTAGAAGTGGCTCGGCTCGCCGACTAATGCGCGTCCACGCAACCTCGTCCCTAAGCCACATACATGTTCCGGCAGAGGCCCTCGCCTCGGAAAATATTCAGGAGCTGCCACCGCGGGACAGTGTACATAGTGTAAATAGTGTAGTGCGCTGGGACGCATATTTCTGGTGTGCCCAGTGAAGATGTGTGTGTATGTGTGTACGAGTGTGTGTGTGTGGGTGAATGCGTGCGTGTATGTGTCTGTATATAATTTGTAAATGTGTACATATGTATATATAACCCAAAGACGAAACAGACAAAAGACAAAAGAAAACTATTCTCGGTGACCTACAGATGGTCACCGTATGGGTTTTTGTATATAGCCAAAACTGTAAATATGAACAAAGTCAACTGTAAATCAATGTAAATATAGCCTGTAAGCCGGGCCCATTGTACCGGCACCAGGCCAATACTTTTAAAATAAACTAAGAACTAGATTCACCTACCTGCGCGGACCCGACTGCGAGAGAAGAAGCTACCTGCGCCGACTGAAACCGGTTCCTGCGAGCGGCAGGGCGACTTCTTCAGTGACCGGCTGGACTCCGAGGCACTCCCGTCTCTTCGGCACTGTGTGTGCCGGACTAACTGATAACTGGGCAGAGTAGTAAGGCCGCAGCCAACAGCTTACAGCTGGTATCTAGGCGCCCGACTGGGTTGGCCCTCTACTACTCGATCTTCTCAGCACCCTATATCAGCTCTTTCATACTCTTTCTACTTTCCGCTTTCCTATAACTAGACTAAGCTCCCCATTCTTCTTAGGCATAATCACTTCAATCCCCAGATACTAACCCACCCAACTTTCCTGGAAACAGCCATGACACGGACCCGACGCGGTACCATGACCGACGAGACTGACAGCCGACCTCCCACCCCCGACGCATCCCCCCCCTACGCAAGATCAGCCGCCTCAGCCGCCTTCAACTATTAGGCTGACGAGCCACAGAAGACATGTCCCAGAGATGACGGACACCCCAACCACGTTGCTGGTCTCCAATCACCCGACCCACCCCTCACCCCCCAACCCTGAGCCAGAGTTCCCCCCTGCCTCGCCTCTGCCCAGCACCTCCTCAGGCATTCAGCCCCTGTCAGCTGAGACTGACGGCACTGGCGATGGCACATCCACTCACCCCCCGACTAGACCCGCCTCTGCTTCCTCCCAGACCTTTGCTGAAGTTGCAGCCACGGAATACCAGTCCCCCATCTACGTGTTCAAGGACGAGTCCCCCCGAATGCCTGCAGTGCTCGCGGAGTTTGATAGAACCTACAACCCGGGGCACTATTCGTGTAACCGAGCACCAGTCTCCCATGACACGATGGTGCGATTTACCCGGGAGGAGGACTATAGAAACTTCTGCGAGTTCCTGAGGGGAAAGGGGGTCCTATTCAATGTTACCAACGTTCACAGGGAAGACCGCTCCCACAGAGCAGTGGTAAAGCCACTGTTCCTGGACGGGGCGGCTTCAGAAATCAAAGAAGAATTACAGATTAAAGGGATACGCACAATACGAGTGCAACAACTAAGACGCCTTGCCAGAGACAGGACACTCCTCCCTATCTATCTGATCGAGGTCCCCTCTACTGAAGACCTGCAGAAACTCAGGCAAATCACCACCCTACTGCATTTCAAAATCACAATTGAGGATTTCCGCCCCCCAGCCACCATCATCCAATGTCTCAAATGTCAGAGGTTAGGGCACTCGTTCCAGCGATGCCCCGCCCCCGAACCCGTGTGCTCCAAGTGTGCACGGGGGCACGAATCTCGCTCGTGCACCGTCCCCCTTGAGAGGCGAACCTGCGCCCTGTGCAGATTACCAGGGCATGGGGCCCGATTCCGGGGTTTGCCGCGAATACCAGCGCCAACTGGCGAGACTGAGGGGACAAGTGCCCCCACGCCCCCCTGCCCCCAGGGACCACACACAAGCCCCCACACAGGACAACATCGCCCCCCCAGCAACGCCTCATATGGCCCAGAGCCGCGACAGCTTTAATCTGAGACCAGCGGCCAGCACTTCGAGACCCCACACCCCCACCCATGACCGCCAGCAAGGCACACACGCCCACTTTCAACCTCCAAAACCAGCGATCCCACCTTCCCTAACTCCTGCCACACTGCAAAGGAACCTAACATTCCCACGAATGACCTGGGTCCAAGCGCGGCACGAGTGCATACACATACTCACGCTTCTGCTAACCCAGCCACACCTCACTCACGAGGTGCTCGCCACATACTCGGGCTTCTTTGCACTCTTCTCTGACCTTGATGCCTTCGCAATTGACTAAACTCCCCCTCCCCTAAACAGCTATTGCTTAATATCGATGACGACCACTGCAATGACACGGATAATGAATTGGAATGCACGTGGCATTTACCACCGTAAAAGAGAATTCACGGACTTCCTACACACCCACAACATAGACATTGCACTAATCACAGAGACCCATCTAAACCACAAATCCAGACTAAACATTGCTGGATACCAAACCTATAGAACTGACCGGGACAGACGTGGCGGAGGCACAGCCGTAATTATCAAACGTACCATAGAACACGAACAAGCGTTGCTACCCCCCCTAAGACGTATGGAGGCGACGGGCACGTATGTCAAAATTAATAATACTCGCGCACTCATTGTTGCTGCGTATAATCCCCCGGGCGAACTAAACACACATGACCTGGACGACCTGTTCCAACTAAGCAACCCCATCCTAATCGCCGGAGACCTGAACGCCAAGCACCCGCTCTGGAATTGCCGCACAGGTAACCCAGCTGGCTCACAACTCCTTAGACATGAGAACAACTCCAATTATGTCATATACGCACCAAGCGAGCACACATACATACCCACACAGCGTAACCACCAGCCTGACATCCTCGATATCACCTTAGTACGACAACTACTACTCCGGGTCACGCTTAAAGTAATCAACGCCCTGTCCTCAGACCACCTACCTGTTCTAATCAACCTAGAAGGCTCTCCGGCACCTTCCTTGCAACCCCTCAGACGCAACTACAACAAAGCAAACTGGGCAACCTTTAACCAGATTGTATCGGCTGAAATCCACAACACGCCAATCACGTCATGCAACGAGCTAGAACAAGCAGTAGCAAACCTTGAAAATACAATACAATATGCCATTTCTACCTCGGTCCCCATTCATGCACGTAATCGCGGCCCTCAAACCATGCCTACCGACCTCAAAGACCTAGCAAGAATCCGCAATAAAACCCGCCGCAAATGGCAACATACGAGACGCCCTCAAGCCCTACAACAGCTGCGTGAACTTAACTTACACATCCGAAAACGCACTGCCGACTTCCTTACCTCCAAATGGGTAAGGACAGTCGCTGATCTAGACACGGACCGCACATCACTCTGGCGCATTGCGAAATGCCTAACACGCGAACCCACCTCCATTCCGCCCCTACACATCAACCAACGTATAGCCACATCCGACACCGAAAAAGCTGAAGCACTCGCAGATGAGCTGGAACGCACACTAACACCGAACCTTACACCAAGCTTACCACAATTTACTGCTGAGACCGAAACTCTAACTAATAACATATACTCATCCACAACTCACAACCAAGTCAGAAAAACCTCACCATCTGAGGTTACGTGGATCATTAAACATCTCCCAAAAAAGAAATCGCCCGGATCTGACACCATACCCAACATAGCACTTAAAAACTTACCTCCCGACGCCATTAACCGACTGACAGAAATATTCAACTATACCCTTAGAAGCGGCACCTTTCCACAGCGCTGGAAGAAGGCCAAAGTCCTCCACTTCCCCAAACAAGGCAAAGACCACGCCAACCCAGCTAACTACAGACCCATCAGCCTACTGAACTCACTCAGTAAGCTGCTAGAGAAAATAATACTTAAAAGACTAAACGCACATCTAATCAAACACGGCATCATCATTGAAGAACAGTTCGGTTTTCGAGCCAAGCACTCGACCACACTCCAACTACTCCGTATCACCGAGCACATAACCCGCGGATTTAACATAAATAAAACCACGGGGGTCCTGTTCCTGGACATTGAACGTGCCTTCGACCGGGTAAGGCACCCAGGACTCCTACGCAAACTAATGTCTCTAAATGTGCAAGACACCATGGTAAAGCTCATCGCAAACTACTTACGTGACCGCCAGTTCAGCTCCGCAGTAAACAATGCACTCTCCTCCCCACGTATTATGCAAGCAGGGGTCCCCCAAGGCAGTTTATTGGGGCCCACACTCTTCAACATTTATATCAACGACATACCAAAAACCACAAACACATCACTTTACCTGTATGCAGACGACACGGCTATCGCAGCTCAGTCAGGCAACCCTAAATTTGTACGCGACAGGCTACAAACGTCACTCACCAACTTGGAAGACTGGCTCGCCAAATGGCGAATCAGAGTCAACCAAGCCAAATGCCATGCAGTAATATTCACTAAGCGCCAAACACATAGAAGCACTGCACGTAGACTCCCTCCTTTAACTCTGTTTGGCGAAAACATTAACTGGACTAACCAGACCACCTATCTCGGGCTCACGATGGACCAAGGCCTCACTTGGCACACACACATCCAAAATTGCCGGCGCAAGGCGCAAGTACAAGTAAGGAGACTCTACCCCCTCCTTCGCACAGGATCACATATCTCCCCGAAACTAGGACTTACCCTATATAAAACACTAATCCGACCGATACTGACATACGCAGCCCCGGTCTGGGGATACGCCGCCTCCACCCACATTAAGCGCCTAAACTCCTTTCAGAACCGGATCCTAAGGATAATCACTGGCGTACCCAGACGGGCGCCGGCCTACAAACTGCACGAAGAACTGCATATGCACACAATTGAAGAATTCATTAAAAAGCTTGCCTCCGACCTCTATGCCAAAAATTCCCGCCACCATAACCCACTCATTGCCAACCTCGGCACATATCATCTCGAACTAACCAAACACAAAACGCCTCTCCATCTTTTTGAACGTTCTCTAAACAACACAGATACCATAGATGCCAGAGCCCACCTATTCAATATTCTGAATCACAACTAACTACTTAAAACCTTCTGCCAACAGAGGAGGACCGTAAACGCCCGGACCACATCCACTTTCTCTCAAGATCAGGTATACAGGATACTCCCAAGCCCACAACAGGTACGTAACACTCCCTAAACCTGCCCCCACCACTGCATTCCTTTATATGTAGATAACCATTTCATAGCTTGTAAGCACGTACATTACTAACCCCCTTAAATTAGCACTGCTGTAACACCCTATAGCACATAACACCAGCTACTCCTTACTAACAAGCTTTCCCTCCCTGGGTGCTGCACAGACCTCGGTATGTGTTGACTCCCAGGATACAATATCACGCGCTCGCATGCACCGCATGCCAGCTAGGTACTAACCATTACTAACCGGGGTGCTATCGCGGAACCCGACCTAACTGCATGTATCGCTACACTAACAAGCACCCTGTCTTTCTCTGCCTTGCATGTTTAGTTTACTAACCGCATGTGCATGGGGAGACGATGTAGCCTCTGAGGATGATCGTCACCAGGGCTGGCGGGTGTGGGGCCAGCCTTTTGAAAAAAAAATTAATAATAAAAAAAAAAAAAAAAAGCCTAGATTCAGTTCCCCTGAGGATGGCGGCAGAGTTAGTCGCTGAAAGCTTGGGTAGTTACCCTAATCTGACCTGGCTGTTAGCCCGAGAAACTATCATCAATTGTTTAACTATTACTTTACCCTCAAAAGTGCTTAACTTCATGGCTATATACACTTAATTTCCACACTAGTTAGGTAGCGGTCGAGCACAAAAGGAGAGGATTCCACACTTGGCCTATACTCATGCCATTGTATGAGACCCCGGGAGGGAGGAAAGAGTTGGGGTGCCCAGCGGGTGTGCTGGAACCCTGAGCAATGGCCACGAAGTGTGCTGAGGATTCGACTCAGTGGCAGATATCTTCTTTCTTAGGTTTCGACACCGTCCCTACATCAAGAACAGTAATCACAGAGCACAAATTCTACCACGCACCAACCACAGGTCTTATACAGAAAAACCCTCAACAAGAAAAGCTTTGTAAATATTAAATAAAGCTCGGAAAATGTGAAGTCAACGTTACTTTAAGACCATTGATCTCCTGGCAGACATCCTTTATCATTAGTTTACAAAGAGTTACAAAATATAGCATATAATTGTTGCTACAGTCAATGCAGAGTACTACTAAAACATATTTTAGGGCTCTTTAAAGAGGACTTTTCACAGTGGGACGGTTTCATTTCCTCCATTTTATATGATCGAAACACACACACACACACACACACACACACACACACACACACACACACACACACACAGAGAGAGAGAGAGAGAGAGAGAGAGAGAGAGAGAGATTTGACGTCGCATTTTTAAAATTATGAACAATTTCTACATGTGTGAGAACAATTTTGAGGAAATTAGCTCTTAAATGTAGTTTTCGACCTTAAACTCGGTAAAATTTGCTTTATTTTCCGAATCAGGCAACTTCTCTGTCGTATAATTCAAGAACCCTCCATCGCATTTCGGTAAACTACGATTAATTTTGAAGCTGAAAGTATGTTGTTTATAGTGGTATATAACAATAACAGCAATAACTACACAATTTTTAAAAACCCTTTTCCTTCGTGTATTAAGTATTTCACGCCGTTTTTTTTCGTTTTTATTTTTTCTACAGCTAGCCGTTGTTGATATTCTTTATTCTTTATTATTATTATTATTATTATTATTATTATTATTATTATTATTATTATTATTATTATTATTATTATTATTATTATTATTATTATTATTATTATTATTATTATTATTATTATTATTATTATTATTATTATTATTATTATTATTATTATTATTATTATTATTATTATTATTATTATTATTATTATTATTATTATTATTATTATTATTATTATTATTATTATTATTATTATTATTATTATTATTATTATTATTATTATTATTATTATTATTATTATTATTATTATTATTATTATTATTATTATTATTATTATTATTATTATTATTATTATTATTATTATTATTATTATTATTATTATTATTATTATTATTATTATTATTATTATTATTATTATTATTATTATTATTATTATTATTATTATTATTATTATGATCATCATCATCATCATTATTATTATCATCATCAGGAATAACAACTGCAGAAAATGTTATTCAAAGCAAAGTTGCACAATCGGGCCCGGGCCGGGCAGTAAAGGACAATTATTTATTCTCGGATTTCGTTGAACCTAGGAATGTCGGCCTGTGAACACATGAAGCTTTAGGTAACGCAAGATAGGTACTTAGGTAGCTGGAATTCCAAACGCGCGTTTTTCGTTAGCGCCCAGTAAAAGCGTGATTTGAAATGACCCTCTTATCGCGTGATTAACAAACGCCTCAAGTTTAACAGAATGCATTGTCGGATCGATACAAATGCGCATTTTCACATGACCTTGTGAGCATTTGCTGAGCTCTTTGACGCAAACTTGCTTATAGAAGAAAAGGCCGGCCATTTGTACCATGAAGAGGCCGGAATGTAAGAACAGCGAGTTGAAGAAGTAAACGTGACTAGACTAGACTACCAGATGGCAGGCTGAGAACAGCCCGAGGTGTGTCATTCGTGTACCTGCCCTTTTAGGGCTTAACCACTGTATGACGGGATTAGGATGTTATAGGATGGCTGGTGAAGAATGGGGATTGTGGGTTGCTAGGAGGTAGCATAGGTTTATGCTCCTCGTCGGGTGATAGATTCAGTGTGCAACTACCGTTGGGCACTGCTGGTGGGTGGTCCAAATATGGATATTTGGCGAAAATTTTTGGACTTCCAATCTTCTCTTGGAAGAGCTGTAAGGAGCTCAGCTTGCGCTGTTGATGGGGTAGCTCCTGTGTTACCGGGGGTGCCCGCAAGCCATGCGGGGAACCCGATGTCGCAGAAGCGTGAGTTCTCTAGGGATGTAGTCCCCAAGAGACCTAACCAGGGCGCTCCGATGTTGTGGAAACTGGTCGTAGAATTTGGTTGCCCGGCGCCTGATTTCGTCCTCCACCTACGGGAGGGACGAGGCTTCGTGCAGTAGGGAATCTACGGCATACAGAATAGATTACCCGAAGACCTCTATTCTGTATACGTTGCAGACGCAGGAGGTGGGTGTCTGCAGCCATGCCCCAGATTTCGCAGGCATACAGGAGGATAGGGATAATGAGAGCCCGAAAGAGGCGTAACTTTAAGGGAATTGGCATCCCCGACCGCAGCATGAGGTACAGTGAGGCAATTGCCCCGCTGGTCCGCGCTGATAGGTCGTTGATGTGCTCCCGAAAAGTTAGGCCCTTGTCGAGCTTTACTCCCAGGTAGGAACCCACTCTATCCTTCGGCGAAGGTAAGTAAATGTGGGGAAGTTGGCGGGAAAGCGGCATTTGATGAAAAGTATGGCGCGGCTTTTCTCCGGGTTGATGGACAATCGCCAACGCCTACACCACTCTTGGATGAGGCGGAGGTGTCACTGTATGGGGAGAGTAAACGTGACGCGTGACTTCATCCCTTAATATATTACCGCAGTGCCTATGGCTTATATACCAATCCCCTCCGAAGAAGTGTCGCCTTGTCGTGGCGGAGGGGCTCAGTACCTGAACCAGACGGCCTACTAAGTGTCATTTTGACTACTGGTAGGCAAGAGGTGAGGGGAAGCTAAGAACATTCCAAACGGGTAGATGGGGCTCGTTAGTCTTGATTGACGACTCATCTAGGAGAAGAGGACTCCGAAATCAAACTCCCCCAGGGGCTCCTATGGTAGGTACGGGTTTGGCGTACCCGGGGCCCCGAGCCATACTCTCGATTGGGTTCCTCCAAGAGGTGAGAGGGCACATGCCAAACGCCCAATCAACTTTGGTCCACTTTTGTGTTTGACCTCCCACCTGTTACCTCCCTGTACACAGTCTGACGGATAACCTACGCGCGGGTCGTCGGAGGATGGGGTGACGCGAGGGGTGACTGGGTAATCGCGTAAGTCCCAGCCCCTGGTTATCATGTAGGATCTGTGTGCGTATCCGCTGATAAAGGTCAGTCCCGGGGAGGGGCCATTGCATGAGCTGATGCACTCCTGAAGGCGATTGGGTCCCTCTGTCTATACATTGGGAGGTGAGACCCTAGGGTGAGCAAGGTCCAGGACAGGACTCTCACCTAAGCCGGGGTGGCGCCCAGGATGTGAGCATGCCATCGGAGACATCTGCAATGGTGGAGGATATCATCGCCATGAGTTCCAAAACTCAAAACAAAAACAAACAAAAAGTGTATGTAAAGGAAGTAGTCGAGTGTTGTGCTCCTCGCTACTTAGTCATTTCGAGAACTGAGGAAGGAAAAAAGTTTCTTTCGGTGAGCCCATTTGTAATCCAGAAGGGCCTGGATAAGATAGCTGGTCCAGTGAAGTCTTGCACTAGATCGCGTAATGGCACGCTTCTTGTAGAAGCGCATTCAGCAGAACAGGCAGCTAAAATACAAAAAGCAAACCTGTTGGCCAGCTATCCAATACGTGTTGAACTTCATAAGACGTTGAACTCGTCACGCGGTGTCGTCAATACCCGCGCATTAGACGGACTCCCCCTCCGAAGGAGTGTCGCCTTGCCGTGGCGGAGGGGCTCAGTACCCGATCCAGACGGCCTACTAAGTGTCATTTTGACCACTGGTAGACAAGAGGTGAGGGGAAGCAAAGAACATTCCAAACGGGTAGATGCGGCTCGTTAGTCTTGGTTGACGACTCATCTAGGAGAAGAGGACTCCGAAATCAAACTCCCCCAGGGGCTCCTACTACGGTAGGTACGGGTTTGGCGTACCCGGGGCCCCGAGCCATACTCTCGATTGGGTTCCTCCAAGAGGTGAGAGAGCACATGCCAAACGCCCAATCAACTTTGGTCCACTTTTGTGTTTGACCTCCCTCCTGATACCTCCCTGTACACAGTCTGACGGATAACCTACGCGCGGGTTGGAGGATGGGGTGACGCAAGGGGTGACTGGGTAATCGCGTAAGTCCCAGCCCCTGGTTATCATGTAGGATCTGTGTACGTATCCGCTGATAAAGGTCAGTCCCGGGGAGGGGCCATTGCATGAGCTGATGCACTCCTGAAGGCGATTGGGTCCCTCTGTCTATGCATTGGGAGGTGAGACCCTAGGGTGAGCAAGGTCCAGGCCAGGACTCTCACCTAAGCCGGGGTGGCGCCCAGGAAGTGAGCATGCCATCGGAGACATTTGCAATGGTGGAGGATATCATCGCCATGGGACATCCCAAACAAAATACAAAAAACCAGAAAACGATTGGAAAGGAAGTAGCAGAGTTGAGTGGTCCTCGCTACTTAATATTTACTAGAACTGAGGAAGGAAGGAAATTTACATCGGTGAACCCATTTGTTATCCAAAAGGGTCTTGATAAAATAGCTGGCCCAGTGAAGAACTGCACAAGATCTCGCAACGGCACGCTCCTGGTTGAAGCTAATTCAGCATCCCAGGCGGCTACTTTACTTAAGGCGAATATGTTAGCTAGCTATCCGGTACGCGTAGAACTGCATAGGACTTTGAACTCCTCCCGTGGAGTTGTGAACACCCGGGCATTGGACGGCATGTCCAATGAGGAGATTCAGGAGAACCTCGAAGATCAAGGTGTAACAGCAGTATACCGGGTTCAGAGAAAAGATGGAGGCGAATATCTGCCTACCCGTACCCTTTTCCTTACCTTTAATCGGGTTGATCTCCCGCAAAGGATAAAGGCTGGGTACGAGGCCATTGAAGTAAGACCTTACATTCCGAGCCCGCTTAGATGTTACAAATGCCAGCGCTTTGGTCATACAAGTGACACGTGCAGTGGTAGAGCTACCTGCGTAAACTGTGGAGGCATCGCCCATGACGATGACTGTACCTCACCTCCCAGTTGTATTAACTGCAGGGGAGAACATCCAGCAAACTCCCGAGAATGTCCGCGCTATATGGAGGAAAGAGCTATCCAGGAGATCCGGGTTAGAGAGAAGGTGTCCTTCTCAGAAGCCCGAAAGCTCTTACGTTTGCGCCAGCCCGCTATCCCGAGCTCCGGTACCTATAGCTCGGTTGCAGCTAAAGCAGTACCATGTCGGGAAATCGCAACTCAAACTAGCGATATAAATGGGGCAACAATCTCAGAAAAAATTCTTGTAGCTAGGTCACATCCAAAGCCTCAGACATCACCAAAGTCCGCCAGAGCATCTACAAGCACCGCAGTTCAATCCAGCAGAACAGGAAGGTCACCAACAAAGAAGCCAACCTCGACAAGTAGACCGATTGTATACGATGCTTCACCGATCAAGTTTAAGACCGAGTATAAAAGATCCGATTTCCTCAAGGCAAGCAAGGTTTCTCCCAAGCCATCAAAGGGAAAGAAAAAGCCATCTCCTAGGAGATCCTCTTCAGAGGGATCCTCTGGTATGGCTACAGACCGGCGAATGTCATCTTCGCCGGTCCCCATTAGCAACCGGTTCGAGACACTCGAACCCAAGTTTGCTATGGGAAGACGCACGTCCTCGGCAGAGGACATGGAACTAGAATCTGCCCACACTGGAAGACCCCCAGTGGAAAAGAGGCGCGAAAAAGCGTCCGAAAAGAACGTCAGCCCAAGAGAGAAAAGGGCTAAATTAGTTCGACAACCGCCTGCTCCAAAGTAATGAAGAGTTACCTTGGAATTACCTATCCCATACACAATGCAATATGACTATCCTACAATGGAACGTACGTGGCATTCGATCTCAAAGGCCAGAACTTGAGCTCTTGCTCAAAGAAAACGAACCTCTGGTCGCATGCTTGCAAGAGACTAAGCTGCGTCCTCGAGACGCTTTCCATCTAAGGCGATACACCCCAGTACGGTGTGATGTTACACCAGAAGAGGGTGTACCGGCACATGGCGGCGCTATGATACTTGTCAGAGATGACGTATATATGCAAACTCTACCTTTGCACTCTGATATACAATCAGTTGCTGTATGGATTAAACTGCCAAACATACAGTTCACTATCTGTAATGTTTATTTGCCTCCCTCCCATGACTTCTCGCACATTGATTTAGAAGATCTAGTTTCCCAGTTGCCAACACCTTTTCTGTTGGTGGGAGACTTCAATGCGCACCACCCACTTTGGGGTTCAAGTCGCGCTTGTGCGAGAGGTACACTCATTTCCGATTTTTTGGACAGTCACAACCTAGCTCTCCTCAACACTGGAGAGCCTACATTCATTTCGGACTCTCATAACAGCTTCTCACACCTTGACCTTGCAGTTTGTTCACCTCAGTTGGCAGTCTCCTTACAATGGAATATCATCTCTGATTTACACTCTAGCGACCACTTCCCATGTCTTATTAGTCTCTTGACGCAACATACGTATTCCACACGTATGCCCAGATGGCGTTTGGACCATGCCAACTGGAACCTCTACAGCCAGTTGGCTGTCTTTACGTACAACGAGCACGACTCAGTGCATAATTTGGCGCAGCATCTCACGGAGACGATTCTCTCTGCTGCTGAACAGTCGATTCCGCGGTCGACTACACACCCCCGTCGATTTCCCGTCCCCTGGTGGACGGAAGAATGTCGGAATGCCATTCGTGCTCGAAGGCGTGCACTTAGGGTTTTCCAACGTCACCCTACTTTGGAAAACCTGATTGAATACAAGAAAATGCGTGCCAGGTCCAGACAAGTCATTAAGGATAGCAAAAAGTCATCATGGAGCAAATTTGTAGCTTCATTTAACCGACACACACCTTCCTCGGTTGTGTGGGATAGATTAAGGCGTGTTGCAGCTAAAACGACCCAAATACCAATAGCGGGACTAAAAACAGCCACAGGAGCTGTTGTTGATTCATTTGAAGTGGCCAATACCTTTGGCTGTGCTTTCGCACAAGTGTCTAGCTCGGAAAACTACTCCCCTGAGTTCCTTCCATTTAAAACTCAGGTGGAATCTCAAGGCTTCACGTTTCGTTCTAGAAACGTAGAAGATTACAATCGCCTTTTCACCATGGCGGAGCTGGAGCATTCCCTGAAATCTTCGCGATGTTCAGCACCAGGACCGGACGGTATTCATGTACAAATGTTACAACAGCTCTCTCCTGAAGGTAAGGCATTCCTGCTCGAGGTCTATAATCGTGTTTGGGTTGACAGTACTCTCCCAGAAAATTGGCGGGAGGCCACCGTTATTCCCATCTTGAAGGCTGGGAAGGACCGTCATCTTCCCTCCAGCTATCGTCCTATTTCCCTCACCAGTTGCGTTTGCAAGGTGATGGAACGCATGATCAATGGACGATTGGTATGGTGGTTAGAAAGTCGTAACCTACTGACTAACATCCAGTGTGGTTTTCGACGACGCCGTTCAACTGTTGACCATCTTGTGTCAATATCGACACAGATAATGGACGGCTTTATGAAGAACTGTCAAACCGTTGGCATATTTTTCGATCTTGAGAAGGCTTATGATACGTGCTGGCGAGCAGGGATTCTACGTTCCCTGTATGCCTGGAACATACGTGGACGCCTACCACTTTTCATTCAGGAGTTTATGAAGGACCGCTTTTTCCGAGTAAGGGTCGGCTCGGTTTTTTCTAATTCTTTTGTTCAGGAGGAGGGAGTACCTCAGGGTTCGGTGCTAAGTGTCACGCTCTTTGCTATAGCAATTAACTCCATCTGGAAATGTGTTCCACCTGGAGTTTCGTCATGCCTATTCGTAGACGACTTCGCTGTCTATTGCACTTCTCAGCGCACGGCGTTCTTACAACGGCGCCTGCAGCAATGTTTGGACAACCTTAGAGAATGGAGCATGAAAAACGGCTTCCGTTTCTCAACTGAGAAGTCAATCTGCGTTAATTTCTGGCGCCGTAGGAGACGATTACCACCTTCGCTCCGATTTGGTCCAGATGAACTTCCCTTCGCAGAAGAGACGCGCTTCCTGGGTTTGATCTTGGACAGGAAGCTTAGTTGGTCGTCGCATATTGCACAGCTAAGAGCGAGATGTGATCGTCCCCTAAATATTATGCGAGTACTGAATGGCAAATCGTGGGGAGCGGATCGAACAATTTTGTTGCGAATATATCGCGCATTGGTCCGATCCAAGCTAGACTATGGGTGTATTGTTTATTCGTCAGCACGACCATCTGTGCTGAGAAGATTAGACGTGGTCCATAATAGGGGCATCCGCATTGCAACAGGAGCTTTTCCAACACCCCTGCGAAGGAGTGTCGCCTTGCCGTGGCGGAGGGGCTCAGTACCCGATCCAGACGGCCTACTAAGTGAGTCTTCGTGACCACTGGTAGGCAAGAGGTGAGGGGAAGCTAAGAACATTCCAACGGGTAGATGAGGCTCGTTAGTCTTGGTCGACGACTCATCTAGGAGAAGAGGACTCCGAAATCAAACTCCCCCAGGGGAACCTACCACGGTAGGTCCGGGTTTGGCGCACCCGGGGCCCCGACCTGCGCACAATCATTTCACTCCCTCCACCTTCATTAACTGTGCCACGTGCGACGTTTTATGTTGCTTTTTATATCACCCTCTTCCTCTTCTAGGTTTATTCTGATTATTAGTTTGTAAGTTCCTAGATTTATAACTCCTGTCTCACCAGCAGGGATCTTTCCTATCTCCGTGGTCCTGTCCCACGGTTTTCAGCGCGGCCCCCGACTTGTGTGCTCTTTGGAGGTCTCAGGCGCGAAGGTTAGGCGGACCCTTCACACTGCCCCCTTGTGTAGCCTTAGGTGCGGAGCCCGTCCACACGTCAAGTACACCCACGTAGCTCCTTGAGGGCACGGCCGGTGTTAATCTCCCGACGGCCGCGTGCCGTCGGGTTAGTATCACCGGCCGGACGTGTTACCGCTGACGGAGCCCCGGTGTAATCAACCCGAAGTCCCCTGAATCCACGCTGACTCCGTTGAGGCAGCGTGTGCTAAAGCGGGGAGCCACAGGCGGTTATTCCTGTGGTGGGGGCATAAAACCGGGGTGTCACGTGGTGAACGGTTTACCCATGCGGACAAGCAGTGGAGATCGGAGGGTAGCCCCTCTGAAGTACGCTTTGAGATCAGTCATGGAGGGGTCTCTATGGCGGCACAGACCGTGGAGATTTTGGTGTCTTTGTTTTCTTTGACCCCCGGATGGCAGGCTGACGCCGACGGTTCCGGATGGGGGTCCAATTTCAATATGTATCCGCGCAAACCCTCTCTTTTTGACTCTTTTCTTGTTGTGACATTGGCTTGTGAAGGGAAGACGATTATGGATATTAGCCCTTTTTATATCAAACGCGAGGTAGACAGAATATGTGGCCCGGTGCAGAACGCGACAAGACTACGTGACGGTACGCTGTTAATCGAGACCAAAACGGCAGAGCAATCACAGAAACTCTCGAAAGCGAAGTTGTTGGGATCCTACCCAATTCGGGTAGCCCCACACAAAACGCTTAATACCTGTAGGGGAGTTGTCACCACCTCAAGTCTAGACAACCTGTCGAATGAGGAGATTGTCACCTTTCTCTCTGACCAGCGTGTATGTCAGGCCTATCGCCTTACGCGAAAACAGGATGGCAAGGAGTTAGCTTTGCGTACAGTATTTCTAACATTCAAAGGCACGAAATTACCTGAGTACATCTTTTGTGGATACGAACGTGCCGCTGTACGCCAGTATGTGCCAAACCCAATGCGTTGTTTCAGGTGCCAACGGTTCGGCCATACTAAGACTTCCTGTAATAATCCATCTATTTGTGAGCGTTGTGGATTACCAGCCCATGAAGACTCGGCATGTACACGGGATCCTCTTTGTGTGAATTGTGGAGAGAGCCATCCATCAAGCTCGCGTCAGTGTTCTAAATTTATGGACGAGAAAGCTATACAGGAGTTGCGCGTGAAAGAACGGCTCACATTTTTGGAAGCACGTCGCCGCTTTGAACAGTTGAAACCTGCGACAACCCTAGGTTTCGCGTCAGCAGTCCGCCGCACTCCTGCCCACACTGTGGCCATTCAGCACGTTTCAGTCGCTGATGCTGCCACGCAGACTGACTCACCAACGAGCGCCTCTCCCTCTCCACCGTCCCGTGATACACCTGCACCGGCAACTAAATCTTCCGCCGTGCAGACACCTGCTCACCAGCCATCCAAAAGCAGTAGCCACACCGTTTTACCTGGAAACGCTCACCATTCGCGACCTAAAGACCGGGTGAGTAGTCGTCCATCATCAAGGAAGTCCCGCTCCCGCTCAACAAGCCGACAGGGCTCTTCAGACTCATCTGAGGATGGCGACTTGAACATACCAGGTCCCAAGTCAGTCAAGATAAGACTGAAAAAGAAAAAGATGAAGACCAAACACTTACAATAAGCAGGTGTAACTTGTATTTTACTTTGTGATTTTATTTTTAACCTTCGTATTTTTATCTATGTACATTGTAAAATCACTTTTGAGGTTTTAACTGTTTTTATGTTATCTTTTTAGACCAGTTTTACATTTGAACTGTTTTAGCTTTTATCTTTCTTTTAGACTCCCCGTTCTATTTGTTTTTTATCTATTTTAACCTTAGATTTTTAGTTTTTAATGGGTGATGTTTTAACACTTGACGATATGTAATTTTACTTCTGGACTCGGGGCCCTAATGACCAAGTTGTCGACGGGCCCTTAAACCCAATACACTCACTCACTCACGCTTTTCCAACAAGCCCAGTGGTGAGCCTTTACGCCGAGTCCGCAGAAGCTCCTCTGCAATATCGGCGTGAGATTCTCTTGGCAAATTATGGTTGTGCGCTTAGATGTATGCCTAAGCACCCAACGTTCGCTTCTTTTTTCACCACCACGCTAAGAGAACGATATAGAAATAGCACCCTTAATCCAAAGCCTGCGGGGTTCCGTTTCCAAGAGCTCCTAGTGAAGCTTGGAGTGGAACTGCCTGTGATGTTCGCCAAGGGCGAGAGACTTTATCCCCCTTGGCTATCTGGTACGCCCCATGTAGATCTTGGGATGACCATACACCAGAAGTCCACGATGCCTATTTCAAGTATCCGCACGTGTTTCTTAGAATTTTTGTCAGGCTACTCTGACCGTAAATATATTTACACCGATGGATCAAAGAACACCAACGGTGTTGGATGTGCTTATGTTTATGGAACCGAACCATATACATTCGGTTTTCCAAATAGCACTTCCATTTTTACTGCAGAGCTTTATGCAATCTATCGAGCCGTTTTGTATGTTCGCCGTCGTAAATTAGGTGACTGCCTGATTTTGAGCGATTCCCTTAGTGCACTGCAGAGCCTTTGTCAGTTGTACAACCCCCACCCTATTGTACAACGTATCCAGGATGCCCTCCATGTTTTACACGCTTCTGGCGTTGACGTGGTGTGTGCATGGATTCTGGTCACGTAGGTTTGCCTGGGAATGAAAAGGCAGATTTAGCAGCAAAGACGGCAACTACAGAACCCAGAATTATCATCTCACGTGTTACTTCGGAAGACTTTAGGCTTGAAGTGCGGAGAGCGGTGCTGTCGTCCTGGCACGACGAGTGGTCAGCTCTCCGCGGTAATAAGCTTAGAGAAGTGAAAGAACTTCCGATAAACTGGGTAACTTCCTGTCGCACATCTCGTCGCGAGGAGGTTAGTTTGGCTCGATTAAGAATAGGGCACTGCAATTTTTCGCACGGTTACCTATTTAAAAGGGACCCTGCGCCTCTATGTCCGCTGTGTGACAACGTTTTGTCGGTTCGCCACGTGCTCCTAGAGTGTTACTCTCTAGCGCACCTTCGGGATTCTCTGCAGCTGCCTGCCAGACTTGCAGAGGTCCTAGCGGACGACAAAACAGCGGTTGATAGAGTTCTTAATTTTTTAGCGCAGTGCAATATAAATTTGAGGATTTAAATTTTTTAATTATCTTGTTCTGCTTTTGGACATATTTATCACCTTGTTTCATATCTGGCTATTGCCGCTGATTTCTACCTTGTATATTTTGTTGTTTCTAGTATTTTTATTTTTTGAGTGAAATTTATATCTGGCTATTGCCATGAGTCTGTTAAGGGCGCTGATGACCTAGAAGTTGAGCGCCCTTAAACCAAATCCAAATCCAAATTAGACGGACTCAGTGTTGAAGAGATCAAGGAAAACCTAGAAGATCAAGGTGTTACCTGTGTTTATCGGGTTCATCGCAAAGAAAGCGGTGAATTGAAGCCTACTCGTACCCTGTTCCTGACCTTTGATCGGGTAGATCTCCCACAAAGGATTAAGGCAGGGTATGAATCCATCGAAGTTAGGCCGTTCATTCCGAACCCACTCAGGTGTTTCAAGTGCCAGCGCTTTGGACATACAAGCGAGCTTTGTAAGGGACTAGCTACATGCCCTCAATGTGGAGATGAACTCCACGATGGTGCATGTACTACAGCTCCTTCATGTGTTAACTGCAGAGGTGAACATCCATCTAGTTCCCGAGACTGCCCCCGCTTTATAGAGGAAAGAGCGATTCAAGAGATACGGGTTAAAGAGAAGGTGCCCTTCTCAGAAGCCCGGAAGATCTTGCTCTGTTGCAGCTAAAGCGGTAGCGAGCAGAGAGATCGCAACGCAGACCAGCGATTTCAATGGGGCAACAATTTCTGAAAAGACACTTGTTGCCCGTAGCTCTATTCCAAAGCCCTCAACATCGGCACGCACATCTGCGTCCACGTCTACAAAGTCCGTAAGTGTAAAGAACATCAGCGTCACATCACCATCAAAATCATCAAGATCAACACAAGAAAGAAGCAAGCCCGTAAGATATGATGCATCACCGAGCAAGTTCAAGAAGACTTATACAACAAACGACTTCCTCAAAGAAAATGGTACGTCCGATCCCAGTACATCAAAGGGATATAAGAGTCCCCGATCATCTCCTCGAAGATCTCGAAAATCCTCTTCTGGAGAATCTTCAGGGGTGGACTCAGACCGGCGTCTTTCATCTTCGCCGGGCCCCATTAGCAACCGGTTCGAGACACTCGAACCCAAGTTTGCTATGGGAAGACGCACGTCCTCGGCAGAGGACATGGAACTAGAATCCCTCCACACTGGAAGACCTCCAGTGGAAAAGAGGCGCGAAAAAGCGTCCGAAAAGAACGTCAGCCCAAGAGAGAAAAGGGCTAAATTAGTTCGACAACCGCCTGCTCCAAAGTAATGAAGAGTTACCTTGGAATTACCCATCCCATACACAATGCAATATGACTATCCTACAATGGAACGTCCGTGGCATTCGAACTCAAAGGCCAGAACTTGAGCTCTTGCTCAAAGAAAACGAACCTCTGGTCGCATGTTTGCAAGAGACTAAGCTGCGCCCTCGAGACGCTTTCCATCTAAGGCGATACACCCCAGTACGGTGTGATGTTACACCAGAAGAGGGTGTACCGGCACATGGCGGCGCTATGATACTTGTCAGAGATGACGTATATATGCAACTCTACCTTTGCACTCTGATATACAATCAGTTGCTGTATGGATTAAACTGCTAAACATACATTTCACTATCTGTAATGTTTATTTGCCTCCGTCCCATGACTTCTCGCACATTGATTTAGAAGATCTAGTTTCCCAGTTGCCAACACTGTTTCTGTTGGTGGGAGACTTCAATGCGCACCACCCACTTTGGGGTTCAAGTCGCGCTTGTGCGAGAGGTACACTCATTTCCGATTTTTTGGACAGTCACAACCTAGCTCTCCTTAACACTGGAGAGCCTACATTCATTTCGGACTCTCATAACAGCTTCTCACACCTTGACCTTGCAGTTTGTTCACCTCATTTGGCAGTCTACTTACAATGGAATGTCATCTCTGATTTACACTCTAGTGACCACTTCCCATGTCTTATTAGTCTCTTGACGCAACATACGTATTCCACACGTATGCCCAGATGGCGTTTGGACCATGCCAACTGGAACCTCTACACCCAGTTGGCTGTCTTTACGTACAACGAGCACGACTCAGTGAATAATTTGGCGCAGCATCTCACGGAGACGATTCTCTCTGCTGCTGAACAATCCATTCCGCGGTCGACTACACACCCCCGTCGATTTCCCGTCCCCTGGTGGACGGAAGAATGTCGGAATGCCATTCGTGCTCGAAGGCGTGCACTTAGGGTTTTCCAACGTCACCCTACTTTGGAAAACCTGATTGAATACAAGAAAATGCGCGCCAGGTCCAGACAAGTCATTAAGGATAGCAAAAAGTCATCATGGAGCAAATTTGTAGCTTCATTTAACCGACACACACCTTCCTCGGTTGTGTGGGATAGATTAAGGCGTGTTGCAGCTAAAACGACCCAAATACCAATAGCGGGACTAAAAACAGCCACAGGAGCTGTTGTTGATTCATTTGAAGTGGCCAATACTTTGGCAGTGCTTTCGCACAAGTGTCTAGCTCGGAAAACTACTCCCCTGAGTTCCTTCCATTTAAAACTCAGGTGGAATCTCAAGGCTTCGCGTTTCGTTCTAGAAACGTAGAAGATTACAATCGCCTTTTCACCATGGCGGAGCTGGAGCATTCCCTGAAATCTTCGCGATGTTCAGCACCAGGACCGGACGGTATTCATGTACAAATGTTACAACAGCTCTCTCCTGAAGGTAAGGCATTCCTGCTCGAGGTCTATAATCGTGTTTGGGTTGACAGTTAACTCCCAGAAAATTGGCGGGAGGCCACCGTTATTCCCATCTTGAAGGCTGGGAAGGACCGTCATCTTCCCTCCAGCTATCGTCCTATTTCCCTCACCAGTTGCGTTTGCAAGGTGATGGAACGCATGATCAATGGACGATTGGTATGGTGGTTAGAAAGTCGCAACCTACTGACTAACATCCAGTGTGGTTTTCGACGACGCCGTTCAACTGTTGACCATCTTGTGTCAATATCGACACAGATAATGGACGGCTTTATGAAGAACTGTCAAACCGTTGGCATATTTTTCGATCTTGAGAAGGCTTATGATACGTGCTGGCGAGCAGGGATTCTACGTTCCCTGTATGCCTGGAATATGCGTGGACGCCTGCCACTTTTCATTCAGGAGTTTATGAAGGACCGCTTTTTCCGAGTAAGGGTCGGCTCGGTTTTTTCTAATTCTTTTGTTCAGGAGGAGGGAGTACCTCAGGGTACGGTGCTAAGTGTCACGCTCTTTGCTATAGCAATTAACTCCATCTGGAAATGTGTTCCACCTGGAGTTTCGTCATGCCTATTCGTAGACGATTTTGCTGTCTATTGCACTTCTCAGCGTACGGCGTTCTTACAACGGCGCCTGCAGCAATGTTTGGACAACCTTAGAGAATGGGGCATGAAAAACGGCTTCCGTTTCTCAACTGAGAAGTCAATCTGCGTTAATTTCTGGCGCCGTAGGAGACGATTACCACCTTCGCTCCGATTTGGTCCAGATGAACTTCCCTTCGCAGAAGAGACGCGCTTCCTGGGTTTGATCTTGGACAGGAAGCTTAGTTGGTCGTCGCATATTGCACAGCTAAGAGCGAGATGTGACCGTTCCCTAAATATTATGCGAGTACTGAATGGCAAATCGTGGGGAGCGGATCGGACAATTTTGTTGCGAATATATCGCGCATTGGTCCGATCCAAGCTAGACTATGGGTGTATTGTTTATTCGTCAGCACGACCATCTGTGCTGAGAAGATTAGATGTGGTCCATAATAGGGGCATCCGCATTGCAACAGGAGCTTTTCCAACAAGCCCAGTGGTGAGCCTTTACGCCGAGTCCGCAGAACTTCCTCTGCATTATCGGCGTGAGATTCTCTTGGCAAATTATGGTTGTGCGCTTAGATGTATGCCTAAGCACCCAACGTTCGCTTCTTTTTTGACCACCACGCTAAGAGAACGATATAGAAATAGCACCCTTAATCCAAAGCCTGCGGGGTTCCGTTTCCAAGAGCTCCTAGTGAAGCTTGGAGTGGAACTGCCTGTGATGTTCGCCAAGGGCGAGAGACTTTACCCCCCTTGGCTATCTGGTACGCCCCATGTAGATCTTGGGATGACCGTACACCAGAAGTCCACGATGCCTATTTCAAGTATCCGCACGTGTTTCTTAGAATGTTTGTCAGGCTACTCTGAACGTCAATACATTTACACCGATGGATCAAAGAACACCAACGGTGTTGGATGTGCTTATGTTTATGGAACCGAACCATATACATTCGGTTTTCCAAATAGCACTTCCATTTTTACTGCAGAGCTTTATGCAATTTATCGAGCCGTTTTGTATGTTCGCCGTCGTAAATTAGGTGACTGCCTGATTTTGAGCGATTCCCTTAGTGCACTGCAGAGCGTTTGTCAGTTGTACAACCCCCACCCTATTGTACAACGTATCCAGGATGCCCTCCATTTTTTACACGCTTCTGGTTTTGAAGTGGTGTGTGCATGGATTCCTGGTCACGTAGGTTTGCCTGGGAATGAAATGGCAGATTTAGCAGCAAAGACGGCAACTACAGAACCCAGAATTACCATCTCACGTGTTACTTCGGAAGACTTTAGGCTTGAAGTGCGGAGAGCGGTGCTGTCGTCCTGGCACGACGAGTGGTCAGCTCTCCGCGGTAATAAGCTTAGAGAAGTGAAAGAACTTCCGATAAACTGGGTAACTTCCTGTCGCACATCTCGTCGCGAGGAGGTTAGTTTGGCTCGATTAAGAATAGGGCACTGCAATTTTTCGCACGGTTACCTATTTAAAAGGGACCCTGCGCCTCTATGTCCGCTGTGTGACAACGTTTTGTCGGTTCGCCACGTGCTCCTAGAGTGTTACTCTCTAGCGCACCTTCGGGATTCTCTGCAGCTGCCTGCCAGACTTGCAGAGGTCCTAGCGGACGACAAAACAGCGGTTGATAGAGTTTTTAATTTTTTAGCGCAGTGCAATATAAATTTGAGGATTTGAAATTTTTAATTATCTGTTTCTGATTTTGGACATATTTATCACCTTGTTTCATATCTGGCTATTGCCACTGCTTTTTACCTTTGTATATTTTTCTTGTTGCTAGCATTTTTATTTTTTGAGTGAAATTTATATCTGGCTATTGCCATGAGTCTGTTAAGGGCGCTGATGACCTAGAAGTTGAGCGCCCTTAAACCAAATCCAAATCCAAAATCTTATATACCAACGATACACAAGCTTACCACTTCAACTTGCATTATGCTTCTAACTAAATCGTATAAGTGCTGCATGCGAACAGTCCAGTGGTTTTGGTAATATGGGATTAACATGGTCGTAATTACCTCCTGTCTATACGGCCACAAAGTCTCTCAATAGGTGTTCAAGTATTGTGTAAGCACTGCAAGGAGAATGAAACTGTAATGCAAATCCTGCATTCCGAAGTGGGAATACCTACCTATAAACATTCAAAGTCTATATGAATCACAAGTTATCATAAAGTAATTGCGAATCATTTTAATTATAATTATCCTTCCACTTGCAATTTTACAAATTCAAAATTGAATAACCACAGCTTATGATATAAATAAGTTGTAATCTGTTAGCATTCGCTTGGTGAACCGATGAAACCCCCCCCCAAAAAAAAAGAAAAAAAAAAAAAAGAAAAGAAAAAATCTGATGTGTTGCACTCACATGTCTTTCTCTACTCTTGTACTAACCATTCTTACAAACTCTTATTCCTATATCTTCTTCGTGTTAGTTAAAATAAACATTTGTACAAATTATCTTATTGCTTATTTCCTTGTAGGTGCAAGGGGAATATTGGAATACAGTAGGCTTTGTGCGATAGTCAAATCTTTTAAAGCTTTGAGATTCCGTTCTCTTTGTACACGTAACATATAAAAAAATGAACAACGATGACCCATTTCACGAAAGTTCCAAGTTTTCCGAAACTCACACACATAACAAGGTATATCTCCGAAATGGTTCACCCTACAAGAAAATTTATTGAGACATAAATTGTGTATTTTAGCAAGATCTACATTTTTTGTATATTATAATTTGGTCTATCTCTAACGGTTTACCAGTTATGCAAAAGTCGTCCGGAGTAAATACGACTACAGGGGCTATAGCCAGAAAATTCAAGATATACATTTCATTTGTCATAAAAATATCTCAAACATATGACATTTTAATCAAAATCGTTAGAGCCATTTTCAAGAAAATAAAAATTTTCGAAAAATTTTCCATGTAAAGGGTAGTTTAGAGTGGGGCTATTTTCTTCAAAATCTTCGTGTCACATCCTTGAACGACATTAGACTTAAATACCAACTTTGGTTTTTAACCGACTTTTCGTTTTTGAGCTATGCTGTCCACAGACTGACAGACTGACAGACACACAGACACACACACACACAGGCACACACACGGACCTTTTTCTAAAAATGCTTTTTTTTTATTCAGGGGGCCTCAAAACATGTATTTCCGGTGAAATCTCGACTTCGAATTTTTGGGTGGAATACAATACTTCCCCTACTTACTAGTAGAGAAAGTAAAAAAAGAAAACATGAGCCTGGAAGGTCGGTCAAGCGAACGAACCCTTGGCCTCCAGAATGCCACGGAGCTGTGTTGCTCGGTTCGGTGAGTTATCTCTATAAGGGTTTTTCCGGGGTTTTCCCTTATCCTGAGAAGACGAATGTTGGGTCATTTTTAACAGTATGGAACTCAGCCTCATTTCAGGATGCTGGAATGACACAATCAGAGAACAACTCAAAGTATATAATTAAATAGTAAAATATCTATATACAAACAAAATTGGGCAGATCACATAAGAAGGATGCACAAATGTTGGAATAACTAAAATAATTGCATTATATATCAACCTGAAAGCAACGATAGCGTTGGAAGACCTAAATGTCGGTAGAAAGATAATAATTCTTCTCTGAGCCGAAACAGGCCAGCCTGCCTTATCTTGGTGACCATGATGATGATGATGATGATGATGATGATGATGGTAAAGATAACTGCAATTCTTTATTTTTTTAAATCCTCTAAGATTTTATAAAATAAAGCATAGCTCCGGAACCAAGGCTATGGTCAAGCTTATGTTTTAGGGGAAATTCTGAGTCATATGTTGACTAGTCCGGAATTTAGTATGGCATCAGATTTGTGCGGTTACATTTGTCTTTAGTTATATAAACAAGACAAATTTCTTTGAAATTTTGTATATTTTTACATTGTGCACATTCTGTTTGTGTTGTTTTCACAATGATAAAGCCTAAATACTTGTTTAACAAGAGAAAAATAAAGGAAATCAACTTTATATGTAAAACATATCCTGTGGTAGAACATGTAATTGCACAATAAGGTAAAAATTTAGTGCTGAACAGTCCTGCTGAAAATGTTGGAACTCCACCCAGTGCTTCTAAAAGGAAACTACACAACACGAAAAAACTATGTTAACAATAATGAAGATCAAACTAATATTAATATATTAATTAATTCTAATATATTAAGTTTCTCGTGACTTTGTCAGTTGTAATATCTGTGGCCGGACTTTAGAGTACATATATAAAGCATGTGAGTTAATATGAACATTTTATTTTAGTTTTATTTGAACATAAATTTTCTCAAAACTAAATTTTTCAATATAATAGCCCAATTTTCTCATTAACCACTGGCAATATCTCCATACATTTATGGCATTATGCAGTGGATCCTCAGAGAGTCAACTTCCTCAAACGGATATTAGAGTTACAGTAAAACAATATAAAAATGTAGCATTTTAGATTTTCATATGAATGAGGATCAGTATATTTAGAAAGGACCACTGTAAGCAGCTTAGTTTCTATAAATCCTGAGAAAACGGGGCATTTATATCTTCATTTTAATATTATAATATAAGCATAATAAGTATTACTCCACATAGGCGCGGGTTCAAACCCGGCCCAGGTCGATGATTTTTAAGTGTGCTTAAAAACGACAGCTCCATGTCAGTAGATTTACTGGCATGGAAAAGAACACCTGCGGGACGAAATTCCGGCACACCGGCGACGCTGATGTGATCCTGGCAATTGACAGCGTCGTTAAACAACAAAATAATTTTTTCCACGTAGGCAGAGGTTTCCTTGTAATCCCTAAGCTCCCGCCAACACACATTGTGCACTAATGAAATATCACTCGATTTATTTTAACCTCTTAATGCCCAATGTCGTAAATCCAAGTCATGCCCATTTAATTTATTTTTAAAGGCGTATATTATAATTTCACCAATTGACACATGTTTTGTACAAACAAGAAATTAATTTAAATCCTGAATCACATAGGGTAGCCGCAGGTAAACAGCAAAGCCAAGGGACTTGTAGTATCTAAAAGCAAGAACAGATGACTAGGAAATTACCGTACCCCTACTGTTTCGGCAATATATGAGTGTAACAAATATGTACAATACAATTATTGTCAATGAAGAACCATTTCGATGAAAAAATGATTTGTGTCAAATATTTGGAATATTAGGAGTCATCTAGCTTCTTGTCGAATGGATATAAATTGTTCATTATTTCACTAACTGTCGCACAGACATTGTGTAAACAACGCTGTAACGTCTTTTTATTTCAATTTGAATGAATTTAGTCGCAGTTTAATGTTAACGTGACATCGCCAAATCTCTTTTAGAAATTAAAATTTGCATGCCATTTTAACACTGAATTGTGGCGAAATTCATTCAAATTAAGCTGGAAATGCATAACAGTATTGTTCACTCAATATTTGCGCTACGGATAGTAAAATAATAAATCGTTTACATCCATTCTTACAGAATGGACATGGCTCCAAATATTTTACCAAATTATTATTATTGTTTTTTTTTCGGTGAAACCACTTTTTGTTTACAATAATTGTATTGGACTTATTTGTTACACTCATTATGTAGAATCCCTTGTTAGCGTATGGCCAAAGCAGTACCCTTCACCCTGTAGATGACAAAAAAAGGGATTCGCAGGCAATACTAGTAGGTATAATAGCATAACAAATCGCCAAAAAAGGCTCCAATACCCCTTAAAAACATTAAAACATACTAACGACGTGAAAACATAGAAAATCCACGGCAAACCTTCAAAAATTCGTAAAAAAACCTCCAAAATACCATAAAAACGGCTAAAACAGCTACTAAACTCCCAAATAGCATTAACGTTTCGTAAAAAGTATGGAAAATACTGAGGGTTCGCAGTTCGAGGGTCTAATATCTTCGGAGTACCTATCTAAAGTTACTGAAAAGAAAAAAAAACCATCTGCAAACGAATGCGAAATATCTAAGCATCAAACGGCATGCTGCATAGGTCAGAATAGTTATAGAAGAATAGAATGCTTGAGTAAAATGGGAATCATATAGGTTAGAATAGGTTAGCTTAGGTTAGGCTAGGCGGGTTTGGGCTAGATTAGGTTACGATAGACATGTAGAAGTATGGACTTAGGTTAGGTTGGTTCGATTAGTCGATGTCGGGTGGGGTGTTATTATGTTAGGATAATATATTTAATCAAGAAAGAAAGCTGTTGCGTTAGGTAGCATATATCGATATAGTGAAGAATGTACTCGAGTGTTATGAACGCATATAAAGACATACATACGCTGCTATACACCTTTAAAATTATCCCTAGAGTCAGCCACAAGCATCTACATCATGCGCCCCTCTACCCTCACATCTAATAATCCTTAGATTGGTATGGCGGCCATTTTGCCCATAAAAAAGTGCGCCAGCTTTGATCTATTATACCTACTAATACTCTCTACCTGGAACCCATTACTCTTTCACACACTGCAGAGTGCTGTTGTGTCTATTTTATTTTGGTGACTTCGCGGAATTAAAGCATTTTGTTTTACAGGGGCTCCAGTTAAATCTGTGCGCCGTAGCATATCGAAATACGGAATTGGTAATCATTTTTCATAAATGAAACACAGCTCTTGGATAGCAAATAGTTATGCAAAACTTCAGGTTATTATACTCATGCATAACAAAACCAGTTCTACAAATCGGGCACATATTATTTGTGATGTT